>CM060849.1:4800000-5449081 GCA_030737835.1 Acorus gramineus
CTTTGCGAACATGGAATGTTTACTCCCAATGTCGTCCGTGTTGAAGAGGCCCGGGTTGTAGCTGTCCTGACAGAGGGCTCCCATCCGTAGGTACCACCGATGCATTCGGGAGCGTACTGATCGTGGGAGTATACCAGGTAGAGGCTACCCGGGAGAGGGTTAACGAATGATATTGCGAGCGTGGAATCGTTCTCCCCTTCGTTGGATCCGATGTAGGAACTCCCCGGCGTTAAAGCTGTCCTGACAGAGGGCTCCCATCCGTAGGTACCACCGACGCGTTCGGAAGCGTACTGATCGTGGGAGTATACCAGGTAGAGGCTACGCGGGGGAAAGGGCTACCGGTGGACCAAGGGTGTAGAGCAGTCTAAGTCTCTTCCAAAAGTCCTATGTCACCTCTAAGGGGTGAGGGTGAGGATGAGGTGAAGACACATCGCCGCATGACCCATTCGTTGTTCGTCCGTTCCCATAGTTGTTGGGTCCGGTTGTGTATCGATGTTTAAAGACATCGTGGGTCAGTTATTCCGATGTAGATGATCCAGTAGTGTTGTGTAGACCAGTAATCCCGGGTCTCCTCGACCAACGATATGGTCTCTCCCCAAAAGTCCGAAGAGTCTCCCTCCGGGAGTGAGGGTGAGGGTGAGGTTGGTCGCGCTGCCGCATGACCCTATTATCCATGGGTTTCCTGTCACGCCCCGGGCGTCCCCGAGACGCGGCAAGTGTATATAAAATATCAGAATCTACACAGGAGGTCAATAATATCATACACAAGCAGCCAGAATGACACACAGATAACAAAAGCAGGGCTGACATGATATATACACCAAATGCGGAAGCTAAAGACTGAATCTGTAATTAAAACACACTACAGACTCCATACATAATCACATGTCCTGTGAGAGCCAATATACATACAAAGACATCCAAATACAACACAAACACGTGCCCAAGCACGGAAAATAATACATACAGGCACAAGGGATGCTGATAGCCTCTGAAACTCGCGGGACGTGGCGCTACTCCGCTACTGATGAAGTCCCTCGGGCAGCTCCTCCTCCAGATCCGACTTAGATGACACTGAAGAGCAAATATTGTGCGAGGGGTGAGCCACACGCTCAGTGAACGGCATAACCCATGCATCACAGACAATATTGACCACAACCAGATAATTCTTAACATCCACAACCACATTACCATAGCCACAAATAACAACAATTCCTCAAACTAGTGGGTCGGTAACGCCAACCCACTACACCCTCACCCTCACCCTCAATGGGTGACCAAGGATATTGGGACTAATCAAAATCCAATCACAAATCCGGTGGGTTGCTTCCGCCAACCCACTACACCCTCACCCTCACCCTCAAGGGGTGACCAAGGATATTGGGACTAACTACACCAAATCCAGCAGGTCGCTATCGCCAACCTACTACACCCTCACCCTCACCCCTCAACAGGAGTGACATAGGATATTGGGACTGACAATCATCCATAGACAAATCCAGCGGGTCGCTCATCGCCAACCCACTACACCCTCACCCTCACCCTACAACGGGTGACATAGGCTCTTGGGACTGACTAGGTTGTTGGTCACCCTTGGTCCACCGATAGTCTCTCCCCACTCCGTAGGTCGTTTGGCCACTCCCATGTTCAGCACAGTCCTTCTACCAAATCAGGAGGCGCCTACTACTGGGAGCCCCTGCACGAGACAACCTGTCTAACGCTGAGGTAGTCTCTACACGGATCCAACGAAGGGAACAGAACAGCCTATCCATCGCATATGATCCACTCGGATCCGCAGACAACACATCATAACAACACTACTGTTCTGAATTCCTCAGAACCCACCAGGGCGCATAACTACGATGCGGGGAACATGCATAAGGTTATAACAAGGGTGGAATATCATTGGGGGAAAGAAACTCGGGAGGGCAGCGTGAGTTCCCGTTATAGGACACCCCGACAACCAAACAAGGAACACGGTGTACCCTAACCCGGGTCTCACCGCTGTCCTCGCAAGGCCCCTCCCCTATAATATTCACTATAACATGCAATTTAACAAATACTAGCATTTAATTTAATAAATAAACTAGTAGGGCACATTCATCGGTCGGGCTTCCTAACATGGAAACAGGGGACATGGTGCATGGCTCATACCCATATCCTAAGGGTGCAAGTCCCTAACATGCAAGTCTAGGGTGGCATGCATTCTACACACACAACATGCTTACATGGATTCAAAATAACAGTTAATACTAACTATGTGCCCCAGGGGAGGACGGTACACGCCCAAAGCATGTAGCGCCTCCCAAACTGGGTTGGGTTGTCCCACTCACCGAAATCCGGGTCGTCGCGCGACCGTCCGTCAAGATCTGCAAGACAGGCATTTATACGGTGAGTAAAATCCACAATTACCCCAAAATACCCAAAAAAATACATTAAACTACTCCAAAAATACCCCATACTCGGGCAAACGTACATACGGCACGTACGCACGCTAGCCCGAGCACTCCGGCTCACTCCCGCACCACCGGCAACCACCCGCACGGCCACCCGACCCCCCGGGTGCGCCGCCGCGCCTCAGCCCGCGCACCCAGGCGCCGCCGGGCCCCTGCCCGCCGCCCTGGACCCGCAGCCGAGCCACCCGGTGCTCCGCGCCCACTGCGCCCCGCCGCAGCAGCCTGCGCGCACCCCCGCGCTCCCCGTGCACACCACAGGAGCACGCCGCACGCCCCGCGCGCACCCCGCGCGCACCGCCAGCTCCGCCCCGCGCGCACCACCAGCCTCTACCCGCGCGCACCACGCGCGCACCACCCGCTCGCACCCTCTGCACCGCGCGCACGCCTGCGCCTCAGCCCAGCGCCCGGTATCCGCGGCCCAGCACCCGACGCTCAGCGCCCAGCACCCGGGACCCTCACCCAGCGCCCACGCGCACGCACGCGCAACACGCGACCAGCGCGCCTGCCAGCATGCCCACGCTGCTGCCCGCGTTGCCTGCCTGCACGCGTCGCCGAGTGGCCCGAGCACCGTTCGTCTGCACGCCCGGTACTGCTCGCCTGATGCCCGAGCACCTCCTGCCCTGCTCGCCTGCGCGCCCAGCCTGCCAGCCCGGCCTGCCCGCGCACACAGCCCACAGCCTGCCTACCCGCATGCCTCCCCCTACACCCCCCGAGCGCAAGTCCGCGCGCGTGCACGCGCTCGCGCACCCGGCAAACTGGTGCGCCTGCTCCCAGCCTACCCGGCTAGTCCTACCCAGCTCCTCGCCGCTCGACCAGCTCCCCAGCACCAGCCGCTCGACCAGCCCTCCCGGGTGTACCCGCACGCAGCACGCCCAGCGCCCGCACTCCCAGCACACCCGCACGCCCAGCACGACCAGCACGCGCGCCTTGCATGCCCGCGCGCACGCACGCGCGCGCCCAGCCTGCTGCGCTGCTGTGCTGCTGCCGGTGCTACCTGCTGCCCGAGACCATCCCCCACCGATACCCGAGCACCTCTACCACCACCCACCGACCTCCTACCACCTCCACAGCCCCCCGACGGCCACCCCCCGCCGCCGACCTCCACCCAACCCCAAAACCCACCTCCTAACATCCATCTAAAAAGAAAAGAGGGGAAATAGGGCTTACCAAGGGGAGGAAGGGAAGTCCGGACGCTCTCCGCGCGCCGAAACCTTCCACCGCCCGGATCTACCTCCACCACCGAGATGGCTCAAAACAGAGGAGAAGAGAGGGCGGACGGAGGGGTCAAACTCGCCGGAATCGAGATTTGAAACCACCCCCGATCTACACTTCCTAGGTTTTAGGTTTTAAGCTTTGAGGGCTCTAGGGGGCTCAAAAGTGAGAAAAAGAGAGAGGGGAGAGAGAAATCCAAATGGTAGGGATGATGAATAGTGCTACTCGAAAATTAGATCCCATTTATATAGTGAGCGACTTAAAATACCCGGATACGCCCCGGAACTGCGAAATTTCGGGAACGTTACCGGAATTCGATGAAATTTTCGTGAGAGGCTTAAAATGGCACCAGGACACCAAATATGCAGTTAGATTTCCAATCGGAGTCCTCTAGCTCAGGACGATAGCTAACAGTCCAAAAATTAGCGGTACCGATCGAAAACCGAAAAAAAACAAAAAACTGCCAGAACGCTCCAACGGTTACCAGCAGGTTAAAAGTGACACATATATAACATTTTCACCCATGTTTTCCTTGAAAGGAAAGTGCTTATGTATTGAACTATTGTATGGTGATTGGTTTCCAGCCACTCACTGAGCTTGTAGCTCACCCCTCGCATACTGTTTCTTTTCAGGGGCAGTGTTGGGCGTGGAGCTGGAGCTTTCCTGTGGCGTGGTCTTATGGGCGTGGAGCGTTCTTCCGGTGGATGGCGAGTGCGAGGCTGTCAGCAGTCCTAGAGTCATTGTATATATTATAAATCGTGCATGTGACACGATTTTCTTTGGTCTAGACTTGGCTCTCACGGGACAGTGATTGTGTATTCGAGTCTGTAATAATGTTTTTGATTTACAGACATTGTTTATATATTATGCTTCCGCTTTTCAGTCAGTTATCATTATCCTTGCTTTGCCACCTTGTGTGTTGTTGTTGGAGTCTTTATTGACCTCAGGTATTGATAGCTGATATTTTATTATTGCCACGTCTCGGGGACGGCCGCCCTGGGGCGTGACAAATACATAGATGACACTAAGACTGCTGACAATCTCGCACTTGTCAACCGTTAGATGGCTCACTCCATGCACGTAGGACCACGCCACATGGAAGCTCCAGCTCCACTCCCAAATCAGCTCTTGGTGAAAGAAACAATGTGCGAGGGGTGAGCTACAAGCTCAGTGAGCAGCAAGAAGCCAAGCACCACAATAATAATTCAACATTAATGCAATTTCCTACTAAGGAAAAACATGGGTGAAAACCAAACCGATAGCATGGTCACGTGATAACGTGACCATACCTCACCCTTACCCTCGGAGGGAGACTCTTTGGACTCTTGGGGAGAGAACAAACAGTTGACAAAAGACAATGCATTACTGATCAACACAAGATTACAAGATTATCTTGCATCGAGATAACTATACTATGATGTCTCGCAACATCGATACATAACCCACACAGATCAATTTCAATGTGTGTTAAAGTCATGTGGTGATGTGACCCTAACTCACCCTCACCCTAGCCCCTCAAAGGGTTGACCACAGGGACTCTTGGGGAAAATAAATAATCTTTTCATCACCCTTTATCATCTAATAGCCCTCTCTTGAGTAGCCTCTACCTGGCGGCCTTCCCTGTTTAGTACATTTACCATACGAGTATCGCAATACGCACCAGTAGCACCTACGAGTGGCCGAACAACATAGGACAACTTCAACGCCGGACAACTTCAACTCAGAGCCAATGAAGGGGAGAACATTCCATGCTCACAACAATATCTAGTAGCCCTCTCCCAGGTAGCGCTCTCCTTGGCAGCCTTTCGATGGCACAACGGAACCACACGGGAAAACTTCCATGCTGGGTAGCTTCAACGCATGATGATGTAGTGAAGGAACACTCCATCTTTGCAATACGATCCCTATGGATCAACTACTCTTGGTTAACACATACCGATGTTATCGAATTTGCTTGAACTCTCACACAGATGCGTTGCTCGGACGGGGGGAATTACTCCTATCCTCACACAGAATTAAGCCAAGGCATGACCCTACAGGTGGGTCATACCCATGCCTAGCACATGTAGGCCTAGCTTATTACCATAATCATCGTTTAGCAAACATCGATACACCAATAAAGTCTCTTGAATTCTATACGAGTGCATCACAACGGATGCAAGGCGATGATTGCAGTGCTTGCGCTCTAACTAATAAAGTACAACCTGATAGCGGGTCATAGCCACACCTATTACGGATAGGCTCAATTAGTCTAGCATGCATACAATTATAACAGGAGAATTTCTATTGCAATTAGGTACATGAACCACATGCACAATAACATAGTGATTAGCTATAGGGACTCTTCATAACATAAACAAATAACATAACTAACATAACATGCAACATACATAATTACACAATGTATGGCCTAAGTACACATGCATGCGAGGGCCATTAATCATACAAGCACACAAGGTATAACTTCAGTTGTGAACTAACATGCATCTGGATATCACCAACTAAAAGGAGAGGGGTAAGCGCGAACTCGTGCACTTGTAGGTGCATGCCGACAATCCCAAGCAAACCAGAGTCTAAGTAGGAACCACCTCTACTTACTCAGTTCATGAAAAGAGAGAGGGAAAGAGAGAGAGAGAGAGGCCTCATCATCTCATGAAATTGATCACAGCTTTGCCCGAACAAATATGGGCTCAATAGCTACACCACAGGCTCAAATCTATGGTAGAGGAATGGTAGGCATGTACCCGATTATTAACCAATGATTAATCATGCTAAGAATTTACTAAAATATAGGTAGTAATACAAAATGACTACCTAAGGCATGCCATATTCTATACATTCATATTACACACACGAGAATGTTATATATGTGTCACTTTTTAGCCTTCTGGTAACCATTGGAGCATTCTGGCAGTTTTTGAGTTTTTTCATTTTTCGATCGGAACCGCTAAAATTTTGGACTGTTAGCTATCATCTTGAGTTTGAGGACTCCGATTGAAAATCTAACTGCATATTATGTGTCCTGGTGCCATTTCAAGCCACTCACGAAAATTTCATCGAATTCCGGTAACGTTTCAGAATTTCACAGTTCTGGGGCGTATCCGGGTTTTGACCGAGCGAGAAGTCATTGGGAGAGTTGACTTGGTCAAAGTGGGCCCATGACTTGGTCAACCCCTTTTTTTTTTTTGTGTGGTTGGGTTGACCCAAGTCAAAGCTCACTTAAACCTCACTAATCCTCTCTTAAACCCTAATTAAACCTAGTTAGCCTAATCTAAGTGAGAGGTTACTTATAAGTGAAGCTAAAATATCTTCCCCCCCACTATTCATCATCTTCTCCACCCAAATTTCTCTCTCCCCCTCTCTCTTTTTCCACCTTTTGACCTAGCTAGAGGGCTTGGATCCAAAAACTCTAAGAAGAGAAAGGAAAGGTGAGCTCCCGATCTATCCTCCGGTGGTCTCGGATTCGAGTTCCCACGTGTATGACCCCCTCTCATACCCTCTTTTCTCCTCTGATTTCAGCCACCTTGAGGGCTGAAGGAGATCTTGGTGGTGGTGGTCCTTGTGGAGGTGTTTCGGTGCACGAAGAGCTCCCGATCCCCTTCCCTTCCTCTCCTCTCCTAGGGTAAGCCTTCTTTCCTTCCTTTTCTTGCTTAGATGCATGTTAGGAGGGTGGTTTTGAGTATGGGTGGCTGTTGGTGGCGGTGGGTGGCTGTTGGTGGCGGTTGGAGGCCATTGGTGGCCGTCGGGGAGGTGGTAGGTTGGCTCGGGCAGGATGGCAGGCCGGCTCAGGTAGGCTGACAGCACAGGCAGCGCAGGCAGGCAGGCTGGCGAGCAGGGCAGGCAGAGCAGCTGGCAGGGCACGCACGCGTGCGTGCGCTAGGGTGGAGCAGGAGCGTGCGGGTGCTGCGCGCTGGGCGCCGTGCGCGGGCGTGCGTGCGGGGCGCTGCGCAGAGGCGCAGTGCGGGCGTGCGCAGGGGACTGCGTGCGGATACTGTGCGCAGGGTGCCGTGCGGGGGCGTGCGCACGGAGCGCTGCGCAGAGGCGCAGGCGTGCTGTGCGCGCGCAGTGAGGCGAACCGGTGGTGCGCGCGGGGTGCGCGCGGGGTGAGGTGCTGGGGCGCAGGGCGTGCGGGTGTGCGCGCGGGTTGCTGCGCTGGGGCGTAGTGAGCGCGCGGTGCACCCGGGGGGACTCGGCAGGGTGTCCGGGCGTGCGGGCTGGGCTCGGCAGTGCGTCTGGGCGCGCGGGCCGGGGCTCGGCTGTGCGCCCGGGGCGGGTGGCTGTGCGTACGGCTGCCTGGGGGTTCGGGAGTGAGTCGGGGTGCTCGGGCTCGCGTGCGTACGGGCCGTATGTACGTTTGCCCGAGTGTTGTGTATTTTTAGTGTATTTTTGGTCTATTTGTGTATTTTACTCACCGAGTTTGATTACCCTGTCTTGCAGGTCTTGAAGGACGGTTGCACGACGACCCGGTTATTGGTGAGTGGTACAATCCAACCCAGTAGGGAGGCGCTATATGCACTTGGGCGTATACCGTCCTCCCCTGGGGCACCATGGTTAATATTGACTTGTGTGATATGTAATCCATGCAAGCATGATTAATATGTAGTATGCATGCTACCCTAGACTTTGTATGTTAGGGACTTGCACCCTTAGGATATGTGTAAGAGCCATGCATCCTGTCACCTTGTTATCATGCTAGGAAAGCCTCGACCTATGCATGTGTCCTATTAGTTTGATTTATTAAATTAAATGTGAGCGTATGCCTTGGGGAATATTAAGGGGGCCTTGCGAGGTCAACATTGAGACCCGGGCTAAGGTTCTCCGTGTTCCTTATTTGGTTGTCAGGATGTCCTATATCGGGACCTCAGGTTGCCCTCCCAAGGTTTCTTTTCCTCATTATTATCTTATATATTCCCCGCATCTTGGTTATGCGCCCTGGAGGAATTCTGAAGAATTCATGACATTAGAGTTGTTGAGATGTGTTGTCGGCGGATCCGAGTGGATCATATGCGTATGGATAGGCTGTTCTGTTCCCTTCGTTGGATCCTTGTAGAGACTGCCCCAGCGTTAGAAAGGCCGTCCCGTGAGAGGGCTCCCATCAGTAGGCACCTCCTGATTTGGGACGGACTGTGCTGAATGTGGGAGTGGCCAAGCGGCTACGGAGTGGAGGAGAGACTATCAGTGGACCAAGGGTGACCAACAGCCTAGTCAGTCCCAATATCCTATGTCACCATATTGAGGGGTGAGGGTGAGGGTGTGGTGGGTCGGCGATGTAGCGACCCACTGGATTGTGTAGTTCCTGCCACTTTGAGGCTTATGATTTGATTATTGTGGTTAATATAAATTGTGATGCATGGGTTGTGCTATTCACTGAGCGTGTGGCTCACCCCTCGCATAATATTTTTCTCCAGTGATTACTGAGGCGGACTTGAAGGAGGAGCTCCCCGAGAGACTGCACCAGTAGCGGAGTAGCGCCACGTTCCGCGAGTTTTAGAGGCCATCAGCATCCTTTTTTATTGTATGTATATATTTCCGTGCTTGGGCACCCAGTTTGGATTGTATTTGGATGTATGTGTGTATATTGGCTCTCACAGGACATTTGATTATGTATCGAGTCTGTAGTATGTTTTTGGATTATAGACTCAGTCTTTTAGCTTTCGCTATCTGTGTATATATCATGTCAGCCTTGCTTTCACCTGTGTTATTGTCATTTTAGTTGTTGTTTAGAGTATTTTATTGATCTCCTATATAGACTGCTGATATCATATATACACTTGCCGAGTCCCGAGGACGGCCGCCCTCGGGCGTGACAAGATACATGGTCATATAAGAAGGGTGCGTAGAAACACGCTTATCTATACATGTAACACAATACATAGGCAAGTATATGGTAGAATAGGGGTTTCTACATAAAACACGAGCTATATATGTTAGGCCTGTGTCATTTGGAATCTTATTCTTTCGAGCAGAGTCGCTAAAATTTTAGTTTTAGCTACTTGCGGGACTTAGAGTACTTTGATTGAAAATCTAATTGCATATTATGGGTCTTGGTACCGTTTTGTACTACCCATAAAATTTTTATCGAATTCCGGTATCGTTTAGAAAAAATATGCAGTTCTAAATCGCATCCGAATTTAGTCGTTACTGGATTGAGAGGTGGGATTTGAATTTCACACGTCTAAGGGGATTGGCTTTGCTAAGTCACTGGTTGCTCTTTTGTTTTGTTGTGTGGTTGGGTTGACTATGTCAACCCCCACCAACCAACTTTATTTTTATTAAATGCCCCCTTTGGTGTGTGAGTGTGTGTGTCTCTCTCTCCCTCTCAAAGTGAAAAAAAATCCATCCGACCCCCACTTCTCTCATTTTGCTCTCCCTCTCATGTGCATTTGGTGAAGAAGATGGTGAAGAGGGAACAAGAAGGAGGGAATGCATAGAAGTAGAAGTGATCAAGTTTGTTTGTTTGTGTTGTTGTTGATGCTATCTTCTCCTCCTCCTCTAGCTGGTCCCCTGTTTTCCCCTCCCATTTTGGTTCAGCCAAGTGAAGAGAAGCAATGATTGAGGTGGTGGCGGTCGAGGTGGTCAAGGGTGCGCTTGCGAGCCCTTACACCTCCCCCTCTCTCTTGGTGAGCTTTCCCCTCTCTCTTTGTGAGTGTGTTTGTGCTAATGTGGGTATGTGTTTGTGCTGTTGGGGGAGCATTGTTATGGGTAATTGCTGCACATGAGGTGTTTGTATTTATGCATGAATGGTGGTGGTTTTGTATTGTAGTAAAACAGAATTGTCTTCTTAAAATATTTGTGGAACTAGTACCTAGAGATATATTCTGAGCATTGTCTCTTCATGTGATATGATTATCCATGTGTCTAGATGATATATATAAAATTTGGTGTCATTTTATTATCTGTGTTCTAAGTAATAACCTGTTTTACATGGATTGTCCAGATTCGCGGGGGAACTGACCAGTTTTCAAAAATATTTTATTTCAGGAATTTAGAGATTAAATAAGATTATGACGTCTTCATAGATTATGATCCCAACATGTTAGAGAACATGTATGAGCTATTGCATAATTTTTGGATGTGTATTTGGTGCTGTGGAGATCAAATTGTAGGGCTGGTCACAGCAGATATACCAATTTTGCTTGATTGTGTGTCAAGGAGTTGTTATGCGTGTTGTGGAAACTATCAGGAGTTAGGGTCTTCATGAATTAGGCTTATATGTGTGTCAGGAGGTTCCATATTTTAATTGACAATCATTGGTTGTGTCTTGCAGATCTCGTAGACCGGAAGCGCGACGATCCAAGTATCTATGAGTGGTTTGATCCAACTCTTCGAAAAGCGCTCGATGCACGTAGTCGTGCATCGCGCATCCATGGGGCATCTTGGCACCCCTATTATGTTAGATATTGCATGCTAGGTCTATATAACTCGTATATTGTGTAGAATCCTCCTATTCTACGATGTACTTGTCTATATATTATATTCGTGTATGGATGTATAGAATATGGCATACCTTAGGTAGTCATGTAATACTACCCCCCTATATTAGTAATATCTAGCATGATTAAGCCTGGGTTAATGACCGGGTGCATACTTAATATTCCTTGGTAATAAGACTTGAGTGCGTGGTGTAGTTGTTGCGTCCATCTTGTTGGGGGCAAAGCTATGACCTTCTTGAGATGATGAGGCCTCATCTCTCTCTCACCCTCTCTCCTTGAGCGAACTGAGTAAGTAGATGTGGTTCCTACTTGACTCAGGTTTGCTTGGGAATACTGGCATGCGCCTGTTGATGTGCGAGATCGCGCTTAACTCTTCCCTTTTAAGTTGGTGATATCCAACACATGTTAGTTGTATGTTGCGTGCTTACATGATTAATGCCCTTGTATGCATGTGTAGCTAGGCCATGCTTTGTATGATATGTTGCTTGTGATTGTGTATTCAGGTCTGTAATAATATTTTGGTTTACAGACATTAGTGGTATTTTATGCTTCCAATTTTCAGTTAGCTAATCATTTATCTTTGCCTTGCCATATTATATGTTGTTGTTGGAGTCTTTGTTGACCTTAAGTATTGATAACTGATATTATGTATATTGCCACATCTTGGGGACGGCCGCCTTGGGACGTGACAATATAGGCCTAGCATGCAAGATCTATATCGTAATATGGGTTAGGTGTGGCCATACTACTTATCTACAAATTAACTATAGCCAAGGTGCCTCATGGATGCACGATGCATAACTACGTGCGTTGAGCACTTCCCGAATGGTTGGATCGAATCACTCACCACAACCCGAGTCAAGACTGATCGCCCAAATCTACACGGCAATGACATTAAGGTGGTAAACATAGCTACATAAATACACTGAGGAATTGATTAAACATACTAAGGAAGCATAAGCCCACGCATGCACTCTCGCATGTAAACTCGTGCTCCCACCTGCTTGTGCACCCACTCCCCTCCCCAGCCCCTCAGACACACCCAAACCCAAACACCCTACATTCATGTCTTCTACAACTTCCAAGCAAACATAAAAGATGGGGAAGAAGCTTACCAAGACTGGGAGAGGAGAATGGAAGGTGTGGGGGTTCACAAGTACACCACACACACCCCTCCACCACCCACCACCCATCACCACCATCTCCTTCACTTCTTCTCTGCTCTTCTACTTCTTGACTGAACACACAAAGAGAGGGGAGAGGGCATGTGCGAGCTAGAGAGGGAGAAAGGGGAAAGAAACAACCACACAAACATGCAAGCTCAACTCCCTCACCTTCTTATCATCTTTGATTCTCTTATGCTTCATCTCCTACACAAGCTCCACCAAAAACACCCACTTAGAGTGCCCGAGAGAGATCGAGAGAGGGATTGAGTGCAAAAGTCACTTGGGAGGGGGGGGGGGGATGAGAACAAGATTGAGAGAGAGATGTGAGTTTAGGGATAGGGTCATCCATTAATGCACCAAATAACTAAGTGGTTTCTTCACCACTAAGCAAAGGGGGTAAGATTACCAAGGGGTGACTACATCCACCAAAATATCTAACACTATGCGACCTACCAAACCGAGTAATGGCCAAAACTCGGATACGATTCAAAACTGTATAGTTTTTAAAAAGTTACCGGAATTCGATGAAAATTTATAGGTAGGACAATACCAGTACTAAAATCCTAAATATGCAGTTAGATTTTTAATCAGAGTGCTCAAACATAACAATCTCCCCACCTTAGAAAATTTAGTCCTCAAAATTTAAGGAAACCTAAAGGGAAGACCGAATACAGGTAACTATTACGCATAGTGTCCCCTTTCTTCCATATGTCCTAGGCACCAAACTGGAGCTACCGACTTGCTTTAACCACAAGAATGGTCTTCGTGCGGAGCCTCCTCACGTCTTGGTCCAAGATCTTGATCAGCTGCTCCTCAAGTGACAAATCAGGCTAAAAACGAGTGGCTCGAACGGAATGTTGAGCGACGGGTCATGGATGTAGCCTCTACTGCAAGACATGAGAGACGTAGTGGGCATGCGACAGTTGCGGGGGCAAGGCCACACGATAGGCCATCTCCTCAATCCGCTCAAAGACGAGAAAAATGGTCAATGAAGCGGAGACTTAGCTTTCCACAACGCCAAAATGGAAGATGCCCTTAGACGGGGATACCTACAGGAATACATGGTCACCAACCTTGGGTGTGAGCTCCCGGCAACGATGATTTGCGTAGCTCTTCTGGCGATTGAGGGTGGAGCGGATGCACCCACGAACCATCTTGGCCATCGCAAGGGTCAAGTGAATAATCTTTGGCCCCTCGGCACTCTCCAACTTCGTCCCAACACTAGGGAGATTTACGACTGTGCCCATAGAGTGCTTCATACGGTTCCATCCTGATGCTCGAATGGTTGCTGTTGTTGTAAGCGAACTCCACCAAATGGGTGATGCCTCTCCCAACTGCCCCCAGAGTCAAGGATGCAGGAACCCAACATGTCCTCCAAGCTCTGAATCATCCTCTTTGATTGACTGTCCATCTGTCGGTGAAATGTTGTACTTAAATGGAGGCTCGCACCAAGGCCTACTTAAGGCTACGCCAGAACATCGAAATAAACCTCGCATCTCTGCCTGAAATAGTGCTAACTGGAGTACCATGAAGACGAACACTCCCGGAAGGTGTCTCTGCCCACACCCTCGCGCACGCCTATGTGCACTCACCAGCGTGGTAGACACGGCGCACGCCTCCCGTGCACCCCTGCACACATTCTAACGAGTGCAGACCTGCATGTATGCCCACACTCGCACTCGCGCATGCAGACCCGTCCATCCCCCCTGCCCGCACGCCCCACTCGCCTCTTTAGCCCCTCACACACACCCAAACCCAAACACCCAACATGCATGTCTTCTACAATTTCTAAGCAAACATTAAAGAAAGAGAATAAGCTTTCCAAGAGAGTTGGAGGAAAAGGGAAGGTGTGGGGGCTCAAAATCACACCATACACACACCTCCACCACACACCACCATCTCCTTCACTTTTTCACCGCTCTTCTTCATCTTGGATAAACACAAAGAGAGGGGGTGCAAGAGAGGGGCCATGAAGAGCTAAAGAGGGAGATAGGGGAAAGAAACAACCACATAAATATGCAACTCAACTCCCTCACCTTTTCATCATCTTTGATTCTCTTCCACTTCATCTAATACACAAGCTCCACCGAAAACACCCCCATAAAGGGTTGGACCAAAGGGAAAGAGAGAGTGCCCAAGAGAGATTGAGAGAGGGATTGAGTGCAAAAGTCACCTGGGGGTACGAACAAGATTGGGAGAGGGGGTGAATTTTGGGCTAGGTTCACTCACTAATACACCAAATAAATAGGTGGTTTTTTCACCACTAAGCAAAGGGGGGTATGGTTACCAAAAGGTGACCACATCCACCAAAATATCTATCACTATGCCACCTACAAAACCCAGTAACGGTCAAAACCCGGATACAATTTAGAGCTGCATAATTTTTAAAAGGTTACTGGAATTCAATGAAAATTTACAATAGGATAATACCAGTACCAGAATCTCAACTATGCAATTCTCGAACTCACGCAAATAACTAAAATTCAAAATTTTAGCGACTCCGCTAGTCAAAAATAGGACACTGAATGACACAAACATAATAATCATCATCAGTGTATCTTGAACAACGTGCTTTGACTCTGCATCCAATGCATTTGTTGCTTCATCAAGAAGTAAAAACGTGCTCTGACTCTGCATCCAATGTACATGTTGCTTCATAAAGAATTAAAATCTTGGAATTCTTCAAAATAGCACTTTCAATATCAATCCTCGATTTTTACCCTCAGCCCCTTCCCTTCTTTGTGTCACGCCCCAGGGCGGCCCTCCCCGAGACGTGGCAATAATGAAATATCAGCTATCAATACCTGAGGTCAATAAAGACTCCAACAACAACACACAAGGTGGCAAAGCAAAGATAATGATAACTGACTGAAAAGTGAAAGCATAATATATAAACAATGTCTGTAAATCAAAAACATTATTACAGACTCGAATACACAATCATTGTCCTGTGAGAGCCAAGTCTAGTCCAAATAAAATAAAACCTATGTCACGTGCACGATTTACAATACATAAAATGACTCTAGGACTGCTGACAGCCTCGCACTCGCCACCCGCCGGAAGAACGCTCCATGCCCATAAGACCACGCCACAGGAGAGCTCCCGCTCCACGCCCAACACTGACCCTGAAAAGAAACAGTATGCGAGGGGTGAGCTACAAGCTCAGTGAGTGGCTGGAAACCAATCACCATACAACAGTTCAATGCTAACACAATTTCCTTTCAAGGAAAAACATGGGTAGAAACCCAATGGATAACAGGGTCACGCGGCAGCGCGACCAACCTCACCCTCACCCTCACTCCCGGAGGAAGACTCTTAGGACTTTTGGGGAGAGACCATACCGTTGGTCGAAGAGACGCGGAATTACTAGTCCACACAACACTACTGAATCACCAACCTCACCCTCACCCTCACTCCCGGAGGGAGACTCATGGGACTCTTGGGGAGAGACCATACCGTTGGTCGACGAGACCCGGAATTACTGGTCCACACAACACTACTGAAACATCTACACGGGATAACTGCCCAACGATGTCTTTGATCATCGATACGCAACCGGACCCAACAACTATGGGAATGGACGAACAACGAATGGGTCACGCGGCGACGTGTCTTCACCTCATCCTCACCCTCACCCCGTAGAGGTGACATAGGACTTTTGGAAGAGACTTAGACTGCTCTTAACCCTTTGTCAACCAGTAGCCCTTTTCCCGGGTAGTCACTACCTGGTATACTCCCACGATCAGTACGCTTCTGAACGCCTCGGTGGTACCTACGGATGGGAGCCCTCTATTAGGACAGCTTTTCCAACGCCGAGAAGTTCCTACATCGGATCCAACGAAGGGGAGAACGATTCCACGCTCGCAATGTCATTCGTTAACCCTCTCCCGGGTAGCCTCTACCTGGTACACTCCCACGATCAGTACACTTCTGAACGCATCGGTGGTACCTACGGATGGGAGCCCTCTGTCAGGACAGCTACAACCCAGGCCTCTTCAACTCGGACGACATTGGGAGTAAACATTCCATTAAAGTGAACCCAATGGAAAAACTACTCTCGATAATCACATATCGATGATATCGAACACTATTTTACTCCCACACGGTTGCGTCGCTTGGACACAAAAGGGGGGGTTGCCTCTGCTCTCACGCAGAAATAATCCCAAGGCACATAACCCAATAGGCGGTTCATATACACGCCTAGCACGGGTAGGCCTAGCTTAATGCCACAACTACCGGCTTAACAAAACCGATAAGATAATGAATTCTCCTGAATTCCAAACGAGTGCATCGCTCGGATGCATGGGGGCGATTACATCCCGACAACGGGTCATACCCACGCCTATTTTAGATAGGCCTGATTAGTTTTAACATGCGCATATATTTTATAGGAGAATTAAATCTTAGCTACGTGCATGAACCATATGCACGATCACATATCAATTAATCACAGAGGTACTCCCTAATCATGGATTTACATCATAAACAGCAATCATACAACATGCATACAAGGTATGGCCCACTTAATCCTGCATACGTGGCCATTAATCATAAGCACACAAGCGATAACTTAAGCATGCGTTGGATATCACCAACTTAAAAGAAAGGGTCAAATCTCGAGAGGGGGGGGGGATTTGACCAAACCACTCACCGCAACCCGGGACCTCGCGCATCCCTTCCGATGAGATCTGCATGGTAAGGGCATCAAATTTGGTGAGTAACATCACATTATAACACTTAAAAATGAATAAAAATACCAAAGACTTAGACATGCACGCATACGGGCTCGCACGCATGTGAGCACGCGCGTACGCACGCATGCCCGAGTGCCCCAGCACCTACCCGAGCCCCTGGGCAGCCCCGCGCATGCCTCAGCACGTGCACGCACGTGCACGCCCTGCGCGCACTCGGGCGCACGCCCTGCGCACACTGCACGCGCTGCCAGCGCCCGCGCGCACCCGCGCGCACGCGCATGCGCCTGCCAGCGCCCCTCTGCGCGCGCACGCGCGCAGACAGACCCCTGCGCGCGCCCAGCCATTCTTAACCCCTTTTTAACCACTTATAACCCCTTCCCCTCACTTCTCACTCACCCTAAACCAACTACCTAGCATGCATGACTCCCCAACAACCCCTAAGCCATGAAAAAACCAAAGAAAAGAAGGGGAAGAGCTCACCTAGGGAGGGGGAATGAAAGGGGGAGATTCGGGGGCTCTCGATGCACCCACGACCACCTCAACCACCACCACCACTACCACCACCTCCACAGCCCTCCTCAACCTCCTTTGGCTGCAAAACAGGGGGGGAAGGACATGAAAAGGGAGCTAGAGAGAGGAGGATCAACAACAACAACAATTACACAAATCTCACCTTCATGCACTTGCACCTCCTCTTCTTGCTCCATCTTCTTCTCCTTGGCATCAAATCAAACACTTGGGGAGTGTTTGAAAGAGAGAAAGAGAGCTTAAAGAGAGGGAGGGAAAGTGTTCCATGAGTTGGGAGAGAGGGGGAGAGAGAGAGAGAGGGCAAAAAGGTCTTTTTCATGCCCAAATAGTGTTTTGGGGTGACCTTAAGGGGGGGTGAGGTTAGGGTTAGGCTCACCCACACACAAACCAAATAACCAATGGTTTCTTCCTCCCCAAGCAAGGTGGGGGTAAGGTTACCAAGGGTCACCACATCCCCAAAATATCTCACACTATTCGACCCACCAGGAACTCTCAAAACCCGGATGCGATTCGGAACTGCATATTTTTTAAAATGTTACCGGAATTCGATGAAATTTTTATGGGTAGTACTAAACGGTACCAGGACCCATAATATGCAGTTAGATTTCCAATCAGAGTGGTCTAACTCCCGCAAGTCGCTAAAAGCCAAAATTTTAGCGACTCCGATCAAAAAAGAAAAGGCCCTGAATGACCCAGATGTGACCAAGGATTAACCGAAATGGCTCCAAATGACACAGGCATAACACTTTGTATTCCCCCCTCTCTCTCCCCAACCCTAATAGCCCTCCCCCTCTCCCCGCGCCCTTTCATTGCCTCCCTTCTCTATTTTTGTCTCTCCCATCCCTGTTTTCACGTGTTTCTTTTCTCTTTTTTTTTTCTCCACCAATGAAGGATGATGGTGTTTCTCATTCCATACCATGCTCATCATATCAATCTCAACAAAGGGTCCTCTCTCCATCCATCACAGATCGATTGCTTCTCACTCCATCCTAGATTCAATATTGCTTCTCCCGAGTAGCCTCTACCTGGCGGCTAGTTGTATTTATCCGCTTAGGGAGGGGCGGCTACTCTCAAGATGCCGCCCCTATGATGACCTGCCAAACGTCCAATCTATGACAAGTGGTGGCTCGGGGCGGTTACCAGGAGTAATCCGTGCAAGTGCTAGACGCGACCTGTGATCACCTAGATGTTGTGGATGGACCTCGGAGTCATGGACCCCCCATGTTCTGAGTCATGGACCTTTCGAACCTTGTTCGGGCTTCCCATGATCCCTTGTTAGTGGAAGATGTGCCCCATGAAGTGTCTGAAGAACAAGCACTTTGTTGGGTTGAGATTCATACAGTGCATTAGGAGGGTATCGAAGGCTTCGACCAGATGGATGAGAAGGTCACCGTGGGTGTGACTCTTCACAACAATGTCATCAATGTAAACTTCGACTGTTCATTCGATGACGTGCTGAAAGGTAGCTCTGGCATTTCAATCCGAACAGCCTGACGTTGTAGCAATAAAGATCATATTCGGTGATGGAAGCTGTTTTCTCTTGATCGCGTGGATGCAAGGAAATTTGGTAGTACCTGGAGTAGGGGTTGAGGAAGGAGAGACACTTATATCTCGTTGTGGCATCGACTAGTTGGTTGATCTTTGGAAGTAGATAACCATCCTTAGAGCTCACCTTGTTCAGGATGACGAAGTCAATGCAGATTCACCATTTGCAATTCTTTTTCTCCCCAATAACTACGTTGTAGATCCAATCCGGGTGTTGGAAATACCGGATGAACCCCACTTCTATGAGTCGGTGATCTCGTCAGAGATGATCTTGTTGCATTCGTGGGTGAAGCAACGCTGCTTCTGCTTTATGAGAGTCAAACCTGGGTGGACGTTAAGCTCGTGGATGGTGATTGCAGGGTCAATGCCGTGCATTTTGCTATGCGTCTAGGGGAAGATGCCCAGGTTGGTCCACCAAAAGGCGAGGAGAGACTCCTTTTCCTCAGGGGAAAGAAGGCTCCCGATCTGGATGGTCTTGTCAAGGACATCAGCGTCCAGTGGTATGAAGTCAACCGGCTCAAGAGTGGGTGGTTCAGATTCTTCTTCTAGCAGAGGATGAACCCACTTCGAAGGCCGGTCAGCTAATTGCTATGCCTGTGGAGGGGGCTCATCCGCTTAGAAGAGTCTTTGTTGAGTCGCTCAATAGCTCATCAGGAAGATAGAATTTGTGTGATCGCCACCTGCTTTCTCAAAAAGTTGGAAAAGTTGGTGTTTGCGGTTGATCGCCTCGCGGGGGTAGATTGGGTGGGTTCCCCTCTCTGAGCTATTGTCGGTCGCACAGAGAGGTGAAAATAGAAAATCCTTTTTACTTGATAAAACTTTAAAAAAGGGGCTGCTAAAAAAAGTGGGAAGGGGGTACAACCTAGCCGCCTGAATATGCGCTAGTTAGGTTAAATTAGCCGCCTGGAACCTGGTTTTCTAATTTTCTAAATTTAGCAGAACCTGGGTATGAAAATGGTTTGGCTTGGCTATTGATGAACAAAGTTTAACCAGGGGTTTAGAGAGGGTTTATGGAGAGTGAAATTTGATGGAAAGTGAGTTTGTTTCTCTCTCAAATAGGGCTTTCTCTCTCTCTTAACGGGGCTTCAAGTGGGTATGGCTTGATTGTGTGTATGGGTGAGGATTTGCAATTGTCGATGTTTTAAAAATGTTTTGAACCCCCCTTTTTATAGTAAAAATGATGCAAGGAAGTTACCTCCGGACAATGGATCAAATTGGATAATAAGGTGGTTGATTTGACTCCCGATTAGATCTTTGTGTTTTGAAACTTGGTCTAGGAGGGGGGTGGCTACTTGGTCTGAGCCGTCAAGGGTCCGACGGCTGGGTTTAGGAACTCGCCTTGCATCAATACTTTCCATACGTCCCATCTCTGACAAGCAATAGATTGGGCCGGTTACTTGGATTGAGCCGTTAGAGAGGGGCGACTAAATTGACCAAATCACCGCAGTAATCAATCATTAAATACCAACTTTAAGTTCCATCTTTGGGAAGCGGTTGGGGGGCGGTTTCTTGAATTGAGCCTTCGGAGAGAGACAACTACTTTGAAGTGGCCGTCTGGATCCTGGTCTCTTGATTTTTCTAAGTGTCTGGCCAGGTTTTTCATTCTTTTTTTCTCCCTCCATTTCTTTTTAAGATGTTTTCTTTTAAGGTCCAAATGTGGTTTTTTAAAATTTACTTTTCTTTCGATGTTCAAAATTGTGGTATCTACAATTGTGGTGTTGCGTTGCCTGACGTTCGGCCTCGTCGATGCGGTTCTACATGTCGACGTCTTCAGGCTGTTGGTTTGCTCTAGGAACGCTCCCCAGGTCGAACAAGGCGTTTTATTATGTAGACAAGGTCACAGGAGGTGGAAGGGTTGGAAGATTCTTCTTGGGACGCATGATCACGAATCGAGCTTTGTATTCAACAAGCGTCCTTGACCTAGTGCTCCAAGTTGGAGGGGTAGAAAATAGAGATAGGATCCATCCACTTCGCTTCTCCTGACGGCTTTCGCTGTGTTGTCGACGAGTTTCCTCTTCGAGCGTCATCGGAAACAAGATTGGGGATAGCCTGCAAAAGACCCTCCGACGCCCAAGTCAGTCAAATGCACAATTTAGGGATTTGTAAAAAGAATTTTCACATACCTTAATAGAGAGAACATGTTCCCCATTTATAGTACTTTAATGGATACCCTAAAATCCACTATGGTTCTCTCTCCCATCGAATGGATTGGAAGAGACCTCAGATTTGGAGAATTGGTTATGTATTCTTAAAGGGATTTGTAGGATTTACTATCATTATCCATTGAAAAATACACAAAATTTGTTGGGATCTTGTGAATCAATTGGTGATTTTCCTTAATCCAAGATATATTGTTGTGATATTAGATAATCAATTTAATGATAGCTCTAGATTTAATATATCTGTGAGGATTTAGAGAATCGGTTGTTGATGATCCTTTATTCAAAATTTAATTATGAAATACTGACTTGAATTTGTGCTCTGTCATCGGGTATGGAGGGTTTGACGGACCGAATCCACATATGGTGGGCCATCCGAGTTGTTGGCCCTCGCTAGTCGAGTCATGGGCCGCCGGTATGTGGAGCACAGTTTGTAGGCCTGATATTGACTCCTCCAATAAGCATATGACACATCAATTGATATCATCAAAATTTATCAAAATATGACATATGATCTAACAGCAATTCTATCATATATTGTTTTGAAACAAATCTGGAAAAAAATGAATTTGAAACAAATGTGGAAAAAAAAACCTAGATTTGAAACAAATATGGAAACTTTAAACCTAGGTTTGAAAAAATAAAAAATAAACACCTATTGGAAAAAAAAAAAAAACTAGATGTGAGAACAAATCAGATAAAAATTCAAGAGGATCAAATAAAAAATGAAAAAAAAATCCAATTTTACAGGGCAGGAGGTGGGGACGCGAGGGGGTTACTGCAGCAGGTTCTAGTGGCTGAGGGCAGAGGGTGGTCAAAGGGCGTGTTGTAGACAGTGGTGGCCGTAGGGAGGAGCTTTAGGGGGCCCGCAGCCAGGCCACAGTGGATGATCAATGGAGACGAGGGAGGCCACAGGGGATGGTTGAGGGAGATGAGAGGGGAGAGACATAGAGGTTTTTTTATCTGAAATTGACCCGAGGGGAGAGACAGAGAGAGATGTGTTTTAGGGGAGAGACAGAGGGATCTCTTTTTGTTTTTATTTAAAGGCAAAATGAGGAATTACCCTAGACCTGGCATATGTCCCAAAACTGGCTCTAGCACTATATAAACACTTCTAGAGGGGAAGCAGAAAAAAACAGGGGTAAAAAACAAAAAAGCGCCCCCCCTCAAAACAAAACAAAACAAAACAAAACAAAGGCGATGAGAGGCCAAAGATCAAAACAAAACCTAGACAGCGGGTTAAACTCTCTACTTTAGCAGGCGTGAACGCCTTTACGCACAGTATATGTTATATATGTGTCACTTTTATCCTGCTGGTAACCGTTGGAGCGTTCTGGCAGTTTTTCGGTTTTTACCGGTTTTTGATCGGAACCGCTTATTTTTGGACTGTTAGCTATCGTCCTGAGTTAGAGGACTCCGATTAGAAATCTAACTTCATATTTGGTGTCCTGGTGCCATTTTAGGCCTCTCACGAAAATTTCATTGAATTTCGGCATCGTTTACAAAAATTTCGCAGTTCCGGGGCGTATCCGGGTTTTTAAGTCGCACACTATAAATAAGTGGGATCTAAAACCCGAGTTACTGTTCATCATCCCCGACCTTGAGCTCTCTCTCTCCTCTTCTCCGTTTTTCTTCCGTTTGAGCCCCCTACACCCCTCAAAATCAAAAACCCAAAGCACGAGAGGTGTAGATCGGGTCCCGATCTACACTCCGGTGTTTTCAAAACCCGATTCCGACGACTCTAGCCACCCCGACCTCCCCTCTCTCTCCTCTGTTTCGGGCCATTTCGAGGGCCGTGATAGATCGGGGTGTAAGAGAACCATTGGGAAAGGTTTGGGCGCGCGGAGAGCAACCGGACTTCGCTCCCTCCCCTTGGTAAGATCTTTTTCTTCTCTTTTCTTGCATAGATGTATGCTAGGGAGGTGGATCTAGGGTTGGGTGGTGGTCGGAGGCGGTGGGTGGCCGTCGGGGGCAGTGGGAGGCGGTCGGAGGCCGTTGGAGGCTTTCGGATGGTGGTGGAGGTGCTCGAGCCGTGGCAGGCCTTGTCCTCGGACGCAGGCAGCAGCGGCAGCGGCCCAGGCAGCGCGCAGGCTGGGCGCGTGCGCGCGCGGGCGTGCGGGCGCGCGGCGTGCGCGCGGGCGTGCGCGGGTCTGGTGCGAGGGGCTGGTCGTGCTGGGCGCGCGGGACGGGCTGGCAGTGCTGGCGTGCTCGGGCTGGAGGTCTCAAGCAGCGCAGCAGGCCGGGCGCGCGCGGGCGTGCGCGCGTGCGTGCGCATGGGCATGCGCGCGGGCGTGCGGGGCGCGTGCTGGTCGTGCTGGGCGGCTGGTGCTGGGCGGGGTACTGTGCGCGAGGTGCGGGTCGAGCAGGCGGGGTGTGCGCGAGGTGCTAGGCGTGCAGGCGAGGTGTGCGCGAGGCGCGGCAGGGCAGTGTGGTGCGTGCGCGAGGTGTTGGCCGAGTGCAGGGTGCGCGCGGAGGGCGCGGCGAGGCCGTGGTGGTGTGCGCGGGGCGCGGCGAGGCGGCGGTGGTGCGCGCGAGGCGCGGCGAGGTGGCGGAGGTGCGCGCGGGGTGCGCGCGAGGCGGGGCGCTGCGCGCGGGGGCGCGCGGGGTGCGCGGGAGGAGGCGCGGCGGTGCACCCGGGCGGTCGGGTGGCCGTGCGGGTGGTTGCCGAGTGTTGGGTGTTTGTGGTGGGTTTTGGGGTATTTATTTGAGTATTTAATAATATTTGTGGATTTATACTTACCAAGTAATACCCTGTCTTGCAGATCTCGACGGGCGGTCGCGCGACGACCCAGATACTGGTGAGTGGGACAATCCAACCCAGTAGAGAGGTGTTATACGCACTTGGGCGTATACCGACCTCTCCTGGGGCACCGTGGATTATATTAACCTGTAATAATATGTATTGCATGTGAGCATGATGAAAAATGTAGAATGCATGCTACCCTAGGCTTTTATGTTAGGGACTTGCACCCATAGGATAGGTGTAAGAGCCATGCACCATGCCTCCTGTTTCATGTTAGGAAACCTTGACCTGTGTATGCGTCCTACTAGTTTATTTATTCAATTAAATGCTAGTGTATGTTAAATCGCATGCCTTAGGTAATATTATCGGGAGGAGCCTTGCGAGGACAGCGGTGAGACCCGTGTTAGGGTACTCCGTGTTCCTTGTTTGGTTGTCGGGATGTCCTGTATCGGGACCTCATGCTGCTCTCCCAAGGTTTCTAGTCCCAATAATATTATAAGTAATGTTGTATGTTTGGTATGATTATTAGCATGTGTAGTGAATATTATAGGGGAGGGGCCTTGCGAGGACAGCGGTGAGACCCGTGTTAGGGTACTCCGTGTTCCTTGTTTGGTTGTCGGGGTATCCTGTATCGGGAACTCACGCCGCCCTCCCGAGTTTCTTTCCCCCAATGATATTCCAACATTGCTTTTGATTGTACTTATTCCCCGCATCTTGGATATGCGCCCTGGAGGAACTCTGAAGAGTTCATGACATTTGAGTGGTAGAGATGTATGGTCGGCGGATCCGAGTGGATCATATGCGTATGGATAGGCTGTTCTGTTCCCTGCGTTGGATCCGGTAGAGGCTACCCCCAGCGTTAGAAAGGCCGTCCTTCGGAGGACCCACATCAGTAGGCACCTCCTGATTTGGTTTCGGACTGTGCTGAAGTTGTGGGTGGAGACCAAGCGGCCTACGGAGTGGAGGGAGAGACTACCGGTGGACTAAGGGTGACCAACAGCCTAGTCAGTCCCAAAATCCTATGTCACCCGTTGAGGGTGAGGGTGAGGGTGAGGGTGTGGTGGGTTGGCGATGAGTGACCCGCTGGTTTTGTGAATAGATGATTATTAGTCCCAATAGCCTATGTCACCCATTGATGGGTGAGGGTGTGGTGGTTCGGCGAAGTACGAACCACTGGATTATGTTGTTATGTCTTGGAGACTGGATAAATAATGGAATTGTGGTAAATATTGTCTGTGTTGCATGGGTTGTGCTATTCACTGAGCGTGTGGCTCACCCCTCGCACATGTTTTTCCCCAGTGGTCACTGAGCCTGAGCTAGAGCCGAGCACCAGTTGGAGCTTTCCGAGGGATTTCTTCAGTAGCGGAGCAGCGCCACGTTCCGCGAGTGCCAGAGGTTATCAGCATCCCTTCTTGACTGTATGTATTTGATTTCCGTGCTTGGCATGTGTTTGTACATGTTCAGTTGTATTTGTGTATATTGGCTCTCACAGGACAGATGATTGAGTATCGAGTCTGTAGAATGGTTATTCACAGATTCAGTCTTTTGCTTCCGCATTTGGTGTATATATCATGTTAGCCCCTTTTGTTGCATGTGTGTCATTCTAGTTGTCTGTGTATGATATATATTATTGACCTCCTGTGTAGGCTTCTGATATGATACATACACTTGCCGCGTCCCTGGGTTGGCCGCCCTGGGGCGTGACAGTATATGCTGAACAAAAGGCTATACTAGTACACATCCAAGCAAACGGATTGTACTCTCCACTCGAAATACGGGTACACGCCCAGCGGGCTGTACTCTCCACCGAAATAAAGAAGTGGTAAAAAGAAGAACGCTAGAGGGAAAGTAAGACATATGCCAAACTGGGACAATTCTAAAATATTGCCCCAAAGGAAGATATTACTCTTACCCCATTCACCCCCCACCCTTTTATTTTCTTGCTATGGAGTTGGAATTGAACTATGTCTACTTGGAAAGGCAAGATCTCAACCAAAGATAGACCTTTTCCTATGTTTACAACAGCACACACTCACATGAGTTCACTTAAAACACTTGCCTATCTAAAGGAAGCTTGCTTGACTTAAATCTTGGTGCATTCATGGATTTCCCAGCATGTTTAGAATAATATGATCAAGCATTTGAGAACCATGAACTTGAGAAATTAACACCTGAAGCCAACACCTTTCAAATACAATCCTAGTTTGGACATGGATGACCACAAGGACCCCCTCTTCAAGGACTTGATGGCATCTTTTACTTTAGGAAATTGAAAACGTTGCCCTCTCCACATGAAGGATCCTTTGAAAAACTAAAATGCTCCCTTATGTCACTCACACTTATGCATAAGATTGTATTTTCCTTTTCCAAACATTTAGGCATTCAATTTTCCCAAAATACCACAATTAACTCCCATGCCAAAAGAAAATTGCCCCTATTACTTCCATTTCATACCCTTCCACACACATTTGAGAAAGAAAAATTGCCCCACTCTCATACACACCTGAGAGTCTCTTTTATTCTCACAAAATTGCACTCAAAGCCATCTAGGCTCCCTCCTTTTCCTATGCTGAACATGGTTTCTCGCACTTTTTTTTCCTTACATACCTTAGATGGGTTGTAGCCCTTGACAATTCGAACAAGAAGGACTCGAAAGTCAGTGCAGGGGCACAATCCGGACAGATTTAACACTTAGTCCATGGAAAGAATGTTTTTACAGGTCTTGAAGGTTGAACAAACACTCACAAAGACTTTCAGCAGCAGCAGACAAATGACAGAATCAGAAAATTGTCCCAGGCCAGGGGCGGCTAAACCCGACTAGCCGCCTGCCATCAGACGGCTAAAACCAATTAGCCACCGCCCTACAGGTAAATTCTACCAGTCCTGGGGTGGCTAGTGATGGGCGGCTAAAAATGACTAGCCGCCCCTCATCTGCTGCCTACCCTGCACTGTCAGTCCAGTTTTAATCAACTCTTCGAATCTCCAATACCTATTAAGAACATTTCTTTTCAAAAAACTGCATACACGCATTTCATACATGTATACATTCATAAAACCTATATAAACATGCTTCAAAAAACAACTATATTTCAAAATCATATGTCCATACATGAATCAAACCTATGAAACCAAAATTCATTTCACCCACATACCCATCCACCTGAATTAAAAACACTAAAACATCCATGTCAATTATACCAAAACCATGCCTGTGAAAAGCTAAAAGATTATCCCATAAAGATATAAATTTTCCCTAAAAACATAAGAATTATACAAAACAAAGTCTTTATAAAGAAAAAGAAAAGATAGGTCCACCAAAGGCTTCAAACTTCGATGTCTTGAGCTGTGCATCATCAAAACAATCACCTAAGCCAAAAGAAAAGAAGAAAAGCATGAATTCCTTGCATATATACATTTCTTCTACCAAAACCAAGACACAAAAAAATTATACCTCGGAGTGTCGTCATCCCTGGAAGGCTGAGTGGGAGGAACGTCCTGACTCAGTTGAGAAAGAGGCGGTAGATGAGGAGAAGATTGAACTTCTGGAGCATCCGGAGCAGCAGGAGTCTCCCTCACCGAAGAAGCAGCCCTCGCGTATCTCCCACGGCTCTGTGTCACCGAAGGACGAGAAGCCCGACTGAAGGTGGCCCCCGTAGCAAAGGAAGCAGAGACCGAATGGTCAGGCTCGAGAGGGAGAAGGTCGAGGTCCGCCTCCGTCATAGACCCTCCGCCAACCAGCTTCCCCCTCATGGTGGCCTCCCAGAGGTGGACTTGCTGCATGTCCCGATCTCTTCTCTCCAACCTCTAGCAAAGGCAGCCCTCCATGCTCCTGGATTGGTCCTCGGCCACCCTCAACCTCTCTTCCAGTTCCCGTGCCCTCGCCTCCGAGACTCTAAGAGCTTCCCGGTGTCTATCCCCGGCCGCATGAAGAGAACAAACCAGGTCCCCCATCAAACCACCAGGCACGCCGGCCGACACCTCCAACTCCGACACTCTAGCCTGGAGGGAGTCCCGCTCACGACCCAGAATGGAAGACTCCTCCTCCCTCAGCACGATACAGGACCGCAGCTGGTCCATCTCCCCCTCTCTCAGAGCTCTCTCAAACCGCAACTGGTCCACCTCATCCTCGACCCTCTCAGCCCTCTCCCTCACCTGATCAAGCTCCATCCGAGTAGCCAGGAGCTCGCTACGGACCAGGCCTAGCTCATTCATCAACTCAAGCTCTCGATCGAAGGCACTGGTCGGAGGAGGAGCCGAGGAGGAAGAAGCACCATCGGCTCTCGCTCTTGACAGAGCATCCACCTGAGCCTCAAGGACCCAAACCTGGTCCTGCAAGCGTCGCCTCTGCACCCGCAACCCTTCTACTTGCCCGGCCCGTGCTTGGAGGTGCTCATTGGCAGTCTTGAGCTTCTTCTCCAACTCATTCAGCTCAGCCTGCACCAAGAACACATCTCTTAAAATGTAGTAGAAGAAAGACAGGATGGAGAAGAAAGAGAGAGAGCTTTTCTTACATAGGCGTCCGGTATCTCCTCCTCCATAGTCTCGAGAATGTCGACATACTCCTGGCGGAACCAGGCCATGTACTCCTCGCTGCTAACCACCTCGGGACGACCCTCAACCAAGGTCCCCCTCTCGACCCATCCCCGCACGTACACTGCATAGTTCCTCGGGAGGTTCGTATCCCGAGGAATTCTGGCCACCGGGATCGGAGGACGCTTTGGCAGAGGATCCGGCACCCACTGATGGTACCCTAGCTGGCGGACTACCCGGCTGATCGCGTGAAAGACCACCTCATTGAAGAAGATCAGCCAGATGTCTCTCGACAACGCCTCCGGGACCTCCTCCTCAGCATAGGGCCTCCAAGTCATCTACAAAGGATACCAAGGAATAAAGAAGAGAGCTTAGTCAAAAGAAAATCAAGTACAAGCTAGAAATCCAGAAGATATATACCTCTTCTTCCTTTAAGGCACGGAACGCCTTCCGGAACTGAGCAAGGCGACGCAATCGAGAAGCCCCTGGAGGAGCCCATCTCATGGCCCAAAGGAGAGCGCGGTTGAAGACCAGCTGGGTCGGACGAGCGATGGCGAAGTGCTCATACCCAAAAATCTGCAGAAAGAAAGTCAAAACCAAAGTCAGGTGAAGTTAATGAACTTAAATCAAATCATTTCTATCTTCACTAAACTATACCTGTAGAAACGCTGCAAAACCACTAAGGTTCTTGCCCCCGGCCCTCTTCACCTTCTTCGACAACTCCACGAAGAGATGAGCCAGCATGGCCGCCCCCCAAGCAAAGCGGCCCATCGTCGCCAAGTCCCCCATCAGCAACAAGAAGTGGGAGGAGACCTTGTCGGAGGCCGTCGAGAAGAGTACCCGGCCAAAGAAATAGAGGAAGAACGCCCTCAACTCCCTCCGAGCCCTCTGTGGGCATCCAGTGGCCTCCCTGGCCTCAATCATCAACCTCCTCCTCTCGAAACTAGCCGCGGCCTCACCCTTCTGACGGGGCGTGAACGAACCAAGGTCGTACTACCTCAAAAGCTGTCCGGGAGGGATCCGGTTCAATGTCCTCTCACGCTCCACGTACTCCCAATCCCCAATCAACTCCCGGAAGAGCGCCTTGTAGTCCGGACTGGTAGCCGCTATCACCGCCTCACCCAAGGCTGGGAGGCCTGTGATCCGCTCCACATCCTCGAGCGTCGGCATCACCACACCCGTGGGGAGAATGAAGGCGCAGCTCTCCGGATCCCATCTCTCTGCCAATGCCTCCAGATAAGGACAATGGACGTGGAAAGGCTCGATTAGAAAGAAGGAACGGAAGCCCCGCTCCATCCACCAAGTCCCTCTCCCCCTGCCCCAAGGCGGAGTACCATCTCTTCGTCCCGTGCCACAAGGCTCGAATGCGATTCGGCCGCTAAAACAACAGAAGAAGGGGGGTTAGTCCAAAATGAAAGACGTCCGAGAGGTGAGAATCCTAAACAAAATTTTCATTCTAAACCATGCTTAGAAAAATATTCAAATTAAAACAAAGCATGAAAATAGTCAAAACATAAAATACACCTCTTTTTACCCCATAAAACACTCCCACCGTGGTCTATATCTAAAGAACAAATCAAAATTGTTTAAAGTTCACCATGCTTAAAACTACATAAATACACTTTCTTCTTGTAATGTAAAGCATGCTTATAACACTCCCACCATGATCGTAAACACATGCCTACATGCCATCCTATATTACTATCACACCTAAAGGCATATTATTTCGAAGAGTAATTCCCATTCACATACGCATACATCTCTTATCAAAACCAATACCATATCTCTATACACAATAAAGCATCATATAAGCCATAAAGAAATGCATGCTTATGAAATCCCACCGTGATCATTTTTTCATACACAAACAAGCATGCCTATTAAAAGGACGCATATATATACTTCTTACACATTTCATGCCACTGAAACATATATATACATATATCTAGAATAAAATAAATAGACAAGGGGAAATAGAGGCATACCATGGCTCGTGTAGCCCTAGAAGCCTCCACCTTGGCCTCATCGGGATCGCCCATCCCGTCGTCGTCTCCCTCCTCATCATCCCCCTCCTCCTCAGCCATGGCCTCCTCTGCCTCAACCTTAGCACCGGCCCCCGTGGCCCCTGTGTCCATGTTATATATGTGTCACTTTTTAGCCTGCTGGTAACCGTTGGAGCATTTCTGGCAGTTTTAAAATTTTTAGGGTTTTTTGATCGGAACCGCATAATTTCAGACTGTTAGCTATCGTCTGAGCTAGAGGACTCCGATTGAAAATCTAATTGCATATTTGGTGTCCTGGTGCCATTTTAGACCTCTCACGAAAATTTCATCGAATTCCGGTAACATTCCCGAAATTTCACAGTTCCGGGGCGTATCTGGGTTTTTAAGTCGCTTGGTATATAAGGTGCGTGGGAAAAGTGCTTGGCACTATTCATCTTCTTCCTCCCCAAGCCCTCTCTCTCCCCTTATCCGTTTTTCTTGGTTTTGAGCCCCCTAGACCCCTCAAAACTTAAAACCTAAAACATAGGAAGTGTAGATCGGGTCCCGATCTACACTCCGGTGTTTTCAAATCCCAATTCCGGCGAGTTTTGCCCGTCCGTCCGCCCTCTCTTCGTCCCTGATTTGAGCCATCTCGGCGGTGGAGGTAGATCGGGGCGTAGGAGAGCCTTTGAGAAAGGTTTCGGCGCGCGGAGAGCCACCGGACTTCCCCTCCTCCCCTTGGTAAGCCCCCTTTCCCTCTTTTTCTTGCATAGATGTATGCTAGGGGGGTGATTTTGTGGTTGGGAGGCGGTTGGCGGCGGTGGGTGGCCGTCGGAGGGCTGTGGGAGGCGGTCGGAGGCTGTGGTGGTGGTCGGAGGTGGGTGGTAGAGGAGCTCGGGCTCGGGCAGGATGGCAGGGCAGCAGCAGCAGGCGCAGCAGGCAGGGCCGCTGGCAGGGCGCGCGCGTGCGTGCGCGCGGGCGTGCGCAAGGGCGTGCGCTCTGGCTGGCGCTGGGCGTGCCTGGTGCTGGGCGTGCAGGGCTAGTCGGGTGCTAGGCTGGTAGGGCTAGCTGGGTAGGCTGGGAGCAGGGCACCAGTTTGCTGGGCGCGCGAGCGCGTGCGCGCGGGCGCACGCGCGGGCGTGCGCTCGGGGGGTGCAGGGGCGCTCGGGCATCAGGCGGGCAGTGCCCCGGGCGTGCAGGCGAGCGGTGCTCGGGCCACTCGGCGACGCGCGCAGGCAGGCAACGCGGGCAGCAGCGCGGGCAGGCTGGCAGGCGCGCTGAGCGCGTGCTGCCAGGCGCGCTGGGCGCGTGTTGCGCGGGCGTGTGCGTGGACGCTGGGTGAGGGTCCCGGGTGCTGGGCGCTGAGCGCTGGGCGCGGGTCGCGGGTACCGGGTGCTGGCCGAGGGTGCTGGGCGTCTGGGCGCTGGCGGGCGCAGTCGCGCGCGAGTGCGTGCGCGCGGGTGCGCGGGTTCGCGCGGAGCGGGCGCGCGGGTTCTGGCGTGAGCGGGGGTGTGCGCGGGAGTGCGCGCGGGTGCGCGCCGGTGCGCGCGGGGGCGCGCGGGCGTGCGCGCGCGCGGCCAGTGCGCCTGGGCAGTGCGCCTGGGCGCTGGGCAGGGAACCAGTGCGCGCGCGCGCGTGCATGCGTGTGCGTGCGCGCGCTGGGTCGTGCTGGGGCGCGCTGGGGCGTGCTGGGGCAGTGCGCGGGGTGCTGCGCGAGGGGCGCGGGCTGGACGCGCGGTGCACGTGGGCGCGCGCGAGCGTGCGCATGCGTGCGGGTGCGCGTCTGGGCTCGCGGGCAAGCGCGCGGCAGTGCGCCGATGGTGCCGGGGTGTATGCGTGCGTGCGCATTCGTGCGTGCGCATGCAGGGGGCCATGCGAATGGCTGCCCGAGGGTTCGGGTAGGTGTCGGGGCACTCGGACTCGCGTGCGTACGCGCGTGCTCGCATGCGTGCGAGCCCGTATGCATGCTTATCCGAGTTTTGGGTAATTCTAGGCATTTCTATGTATAAATTGTGTGGTTTCTCACCATATTGAATGTCTGTCTTGCAGATCTAGACGGACGGTCGCGCGACGACCCCGATCTCTGGTGAGTGGGACAATCCAACCCAGTAGAGAGGGGTCATACGCATTTGGGCGTATACCGACCTCTCCTGGGGCGTCATGGATAAATATTAACCTGCAATGATGTGTATATCATGCGAGCATGATTAAATTGTAGAATGCATGTTACCCTAGACTTTGCATGTTAGGGACTTGCACCCTTAGGATATGTGTATGAGCCATGCAGCATGTCCCCTGGTTCCATGTTAGGAAGCCCGGCCGATGCATGTGCCCTACTAGTTTATTTATTTGATTAAATGCTAGTATTTTGTTAAATTGCATGTTATAGTGAATATTATAGGGGAGGGGCCTTGCGAGGACAGCGGTGAGACCCGGGTTAGGGTACACCGTGTTCCTTGTTTGGTTGTCGGGGTGTCCTATAACGGGAACTCACGCTGCCCTCCCGAGTTTCTTTCCCCAACAATATTCCACCTTGTTATAACCTTATGCATGTTCCCCGCATCGTAGTTATGCGCCCTGGTGGGTTCTGAGGAATTCAGAACATTAGTGTTGTTATAATGTGCCGTCTGCGGATCCAAGTGGATCATATGCGATGGGTAGGCTGTTCTGTTCCCTTCGTTGGATCCGGTAGAGACTACCCCAGCGTTAGACAGGCCTTCCTGACAGAGGGCTCCCATCAGTAGGCACCTCCTGATTTAGGACGGACTGTGCTGAATGTGGGAGTAGACCAGGCGGCCTACGGAGTGGAGGAGAGACTATCGGTGGACCAAGGGTAACCAACAGCCTAGTCAGTCCCAAAATCCTATGTCACCCATTGAAGGGTGAGGGTGAGGGTGTAGTGGGTTGGCGATGAACGACCCACTGGAGTTGTGATTGGATGCTTGTAAGTCCCAAAATCCTATGTCACCCATTGAAGGGTGAGGGTGAGGGTGTAGCGGGTTGGCGGAAGCGACCCGTTGGTTTTTGGTGCAATTAGTCCCAAAATCCTATGTCACCCATTGAAGGGTGAGGGTGTAGCGGGTTGGCGGAAGCGACCCGCTGGTTATGTGTAGTTAGTCCCAATATCCTATGTCACCCATTGAGGGTGAGGGTGAGGGTGTAGTGGGTTGGCGGAAGCGACCCGCTGGTTATGTGTAGCCAGTCCCAATATCCTTTGTCGCCCATTGAAGGGTGAGGGTGAGGGTGTAGTGGGTTGGCGATTGAGCAACCCACGGCTTTGAGTTGTGATATCATTTGTGGATTAAGTAATATGAATTGTGGATTATAAGGATATCTGGTTGTGGTCAATATTGTCTGTGATGCATGGGTTGTGCCGTTCACTGAGCGTGTGGCTCACCCCTCGCATAATATCTTTCTACAGTGTCATCTGAGTCGGATCTGGAGGAGGAGCTCCCCGAGGGACTTCATCAGTAGCGGAGTAGCGCCACGTCCCGCGAGTTGCAGAGACTATCAGCATCCCTTGTACCAGTATGTATTATTTTCCATGCTTGGGCACGCGTTTGTGTTGTATTTGGACGTCTTTGTATGTATATTGGCTCTCACAGGACATGTGATTATGTATGGAGTCTGTAGTGTGTTTTGATTACAGATTCAGTCTTTAGTTATCCGCATTTGGTGTATATATCATGTCAGCCCTGCTTTTGTTGTCTGTGTGTCATTTGTATGATATTATTGACCTCCTGTGTAGATTCTGATATTTTATATACACTTGCCGCGTCTCGGGGACGCCCGGGGCGTGACAGTCCACACCCATGGCCTCTTCGGCCCCAACCCCAACATGGACACTCTCGGCCCCTGCGGCCTCAGTCCCTACACCCTCACCTTCCTCCGCGCCCACCACGCTGGAGGCTAAAGTCTCAAAGGCACCCATAGCCCTTCTCTCCTCCTCCTCAACCCTGGCCTCTGTGGCCTCCCTGTCCAACATCCCCACTATAGCGTCCAAAGACGCCCTCACCTCCTCACTAACTCCCTCAGCCCCTAACCCCTCAACCGCACCCTTGGCCGATCCTCCAGCCTCCAAAACCGCGCCCTCGACCATCGCCGATCGGTCGCCACGCATCCTCTTGCGTGTATAACCAATCACACCAACCCTACCCCCGGGACAGCTCCCGAGGATACACCCCCGACCTCACCCGAGCCCACCAATGGCGCCTCAGCCGTTTGGGTCGTCTCCTCCACGACCCTCCTCTCCGAACCATCATCGAAGACCTGAGGCGCTTCATCATCGAAGCTGTCCTCTTCCCCTTCGTCATCTCCTCGATTTCACAAGAAAAAGGAGAACCCAAAGGTTCTTAGGGTTTCGAAACCAAGAAGAAAGGAGTGATCTAGGGCAAAATTAAGTTAATCAAACCAAGGTTTTCCGGTTTCAAATGAAGAAGAAGAAGTATTGGAGGGAGAAGAACCGTTTTGAAAATGTGCGGGAGAGAGAGGGTCCTTTTTGGTTATAAGGGACCCAGTCGGTCGGTGGCTACTCGCGAGTAACCGCCCCCTGCCTGATGGCTAAAAACAACTAGCCGCCCCTCCCTGCCGGCTAAACACCACTAGCCGCCCCCTGCCAGCTTCTCAAACACATTTATTTCCAAGTTTTCTAAACCAAATAGCCATGTATTGGTTTATTTCCCAAGTTCTACATGATCAAACACAACTTTCTTGAAGTTTTACCACAATTTCCAATACCATTCAGTTCAAATTTCTTCAGTTCTGGTTCTTTTTTGGAATCTTTGTCTTTCGAATGATCCAATTCACCAAATCAAACACACTTTTTTTTTCTGTCTGTGATATCCCCTTGATTTGCTTAGCTATCCAAACACGGGTACGGTAGGCAAAAGGAAACTGACGCTGGGCTGCTGCGTGCACGATGGCTAAGAACCCTGTTTGAGGGTTGGATCACTCGCTTACTTACTTTTACTCACTCTCCCACCTGGATCAGTCTTTAGATAACTATTCTAGTCAAAACCTGGCCTCTGATGACCTAAATAAACTCCCTGAATGGTATTGGTCATGTGTTCTAAACTTCTTGAAGGTCGGGCCGGCCAAAATAGGGGTCTCTTTTCTTATCATCGGTCGAAGTCTTTCTGCTTCGCACAAAAGAATCCGTCCAATGAGGGACAATTGTAGATACCCCAATTTTGACCGTCCAAAGAGACAAAAATATTTCAAGTAATACTTAAGAAATGATCACATTTGGACATCTAAAAGAAAACTCCCTTAGAAACCAAAAACCGGAAACCCTGGTGCAAACCCTTAGGAAAACCTAGGACCTTGAGAGTAGCCCCATTGACCGACCCCAAACCACCTTCCTGGATGGGACATAAAGCATGATTGCGGCGGATTGTCCCTTCTAGCCGCCCATCTCAGCCGGTTCAACCTTAGTAATCGACCCAAGCCACCGCTTGTCAGAGATGGGACGTTTGGCAGGTTATTGTCAAGAACAAATATCTAATGGGAGGTCAAATCAAGCACCTTATTACCCATTTTGATCTATTGTCCAGTGGACACTCCCCTACACCTCTTTTACTATAAATAGGGGGCATACAATTCATATCCATAATCAATTCATCACCAAAAAAATATCAATTCATTTCCCAATACAAGCCTATACCCCCCACACCACGACTTCAAAAACCCTTGAGAGAGAAAGTGAAAGAGAAACCCATTCCCTGCATAAAATCCACTCTCCAAAACCCAGGTTAAACCCAGCTTAATCTCTGCCAAACACCCAAATCAAACCCTACCCAGGTTCTGCCCAAATTGAACCAGACACCAGGCGGCTACTCGCAACTAGCCGCCTCCCACCAGGCGGCTAAATTCAACTAGCCAGCCCTTCCTTAACCGCACCTCTTTCCTTTTTTTGAAATCCGATACCGACAGGCGGCACTAGGCGCCCCTCACCTAAACAATTGTCACCCTTCCTTGTATCCAATTTGATCTATTATCCAATGGACACTCCTCTGGCCCAGTCTTACTATAAATAGGGGGCATCGAACACTTCTTCAATTCATCACCCACTCAATCAACAACCCTTACTTCATACAAGCTCAATCAAACCCCCTACACCCACTACTTGAAAGCCTTGAGAGAGAGAGACCCCTATTTGAGAGAGAAATAATACCCATTTTCTACTAAATCCACTCTCCAAAAAACCTCTCCAAAACCTTGGTCAAACCCAGTTTAACTTCAACCAAAACCCAAACCAAACCCTACCCAGGTTCTTCCCAAATAGAACCAGGTCCCAAGTGGCTAACCCTAACTAGCCGTCCCCCTTCAGGCGGCTAACCCAACTAACCGGTCCTCCCACTTTCACCCTATGTTTTAAACCTCCTTTTGTCAAGTCCTCGAAGCAAAAAAAAGGATCCATTTTTCACCTCTGTGAACGGCTGGCCGTGTCTCAGAGCGGAGAATCCATAATCTATCTCTCCCGAAGGTGATCAACAGTAACACCAACTTTTCCTGATTTTTAAGAAAGCAGGTGGCGATCACAACAACCTCTGAATCCTCCTGAGGAGTTGTTGGGCACCTCAGCAAGGAACCAAACCAACCACACCCCCTCCCCCTTCCGAGAGATGATCCAACCGCACTTCCAGGGCGCAATAGGATCTGAACCCTCGGCACACGCCGACCCGGGAGTGGAAAGCGACCGGAAACCACTACCGACATTAGAGACCGATTATTTCACTAAATGGGTGGAAGCAGAGGCATACAGGACCATGAAGCACTCCGATGTCAAGAACTTCTTGTGGAAGCATATTATTTGCATGGACCTGTTAGGGAGACATTGCGTCCAGCAATCGAAATCCTAATCCTTTACAATCTTAATACACCACTGTCATCTAAAGCGTGTCGGGGGGTAAATATGACTAGCGAACAAACGAGGAATCAAACCTGATCAATTTGACTCAGAATACGAACATGGCTATCGAATTCTGTACAAGTTCATTCCATGGACCATCCCTTTCTATTAGATAATATTTAATGTCACGCCCCAGGGCGGCCGTCCCCGAGACGTGGCAATAATGAAATATCAGCTATCAATACCTGAGGTCAATAAAGACTCCAACAACACACAAGGTGGCAAAGCAAAGATAATGATAACTGACTGAAAAGCGGAAGCATAATATATAAACAATGTCTGTAAATCAAAAACATTATTACAGACTCGAATACACAATCACTGTCCTGTGAGAGCCAAGTCTAGTCCAAATAAAATACAACCTGTGCCACATGCACGATTTACAATACATAAAATGACTCTAGGACTGCTGACAGCCTCGCACTCGCCACCCGCCGGAAGAACGCTCCACGCCCATAAGACCACGCCACAGGAAAGCTCCTGCTCCACGCCCAACACTGCCCCTGAAAAGAAACAGTATGCGAGGGGTGAGCTACAAGCTCAATGAGTGGCTGGAAACCAATCACCATACAACAGTTCAATGCTAACACAATTTCCTTTCAAGGAAAAACATGGGTAGAAACCCAATGGATAACAGGGTCACGCGGCGGCGCGACCAACCTCACCCTCACCCTCACTCCTGGAGGAAGACTCTTGGGTCTTTTGGGGAGAGACCATACCGTTGGTCAAGGAGACCCGGGATTACTGGTCCACACAACACTACTGGATCACCAACCTCACCCTCACCCTCACTCCTGGAGGGAGACTCTTGGGTCTCTTGGGGAGAGACCATACCGTTGGTCGACGAGACCCGGAATTACTGGTCTACACAACACTACTGGATCATCTACATCGAGATAACTGCCCAACGATGTCTTTGAACATTGATACGCAACCGGACCCAACAACTATGGGAACGGACGAACCACGAATGGGTCACGCGGCGACGTGTCTTCACCTCATCCTCACCCTCACCCTTTACAGGTGACATAGGACTTTTGGAGAGATTAGACTCCTCTACACCCTTGGTCCACCGGTAGCCCTTTCCCTGGGTAGTCACTACCTGGTATACTCCCACGATCAGTACGCTTCCGAATGCCTCGGTGGTACCTACGGATGGGAGCCCTCTGTCAGGACAGCTTTTTCAATGTCGGGAAGTTCCTACATCGGATCCAACGAAGGGGAGAACAATTCCACGCTCGCAATATCATTCGTTAGCCCTCTCCCGGGTAGCCTCTACCTGGTATACTCCCACGATCAGTATGTTTCCGAACGCATCGGTGGTACCTACGGATGGGAGCCCTCTGTCAGGACAGCTTTAACCCGGCCCGCTTCAACACGGACGACATTGGGAGGAAACACTCCATGTTCGCAAAGCGAACCCAATGGAAAAACAACTACTCTCGATAATCACATATCGATGATATCGAATACTATTGTACTCCCACATGGTTGCGTCGCTCGGACACAAGGGGGTTGCCTCTGCTCTCACGCAGAAATAATCCCAAGGCACATAACCCAACAGGCGGTTCATATACACGCCTAGCACAGGTAGGCCTAGCTTAATGCCACAACTACAGGCTTAACAAAACCGATAAGATAATGAATTCTCCTGAATTCCAAACAAGTGCATCGCTCGGATGCACGGGGGCGATTACATCGCTAGCGCTCTAACTAATAAGGTACAACCCGACAACGAGTCATACCCACGCCTATTTCAGATAGGCCTAATCAGTTTTAATATGCTAATTATTATTACAAGAGAATTCTATCACTGAAGGAACTTGATCCACATGCACAATAACATATGCTTAACTATAGGGGTTCTCCCTAACATGAGTATATGGCATAAACAACACATCATGCAACATACATACAAGGCAAGGCCTAACTACACATGCATATGAGGGCACTACTCGTAAAAACATACAAAATATACTCTAACATGCGTTGGATATCACCAACTCAAAAGGGAAGGGTCAAGCGCGATCTCGCGCACTAACAGGTGAATGCTAATATTCCAAACGAACCTGAGTCGAGTAGGAAATCACCTCTACTTACTCAGTTCATGGAGAGGGAGAGGGCGAGAGAGATCATCATCTGTCATAGCTTTGCCCCATTAGCATGGGCGCAACAACTACACCATGCATGTCACGCCCCAGGGCGGCCGTCCCCGATACGTGGCAAATATATATAATATCAGCAGTCCATACAAGAGATCAATAAAAGACTCTAAACAACATCGAAAATGACAACACAATCAATAATGTAGCTGACATAATATATATACATATAGCGGAAGTTTAAACGACTGAGTCTGTAATTCAAAGACATATTACAGACCAGAATACATAATCAACTGTCCTGTGAGAGCCAATATAAACAAAGACATCCAAATACAAGTGTTGTGCCCAAGCACGAATAACAATTCATACAAGCAAAGAAGGGGATGCTGATGGCCTCTTACTCACAAAACCCAAAACGTGAACGCTGCTCCGCTACTGATGTGATGCCTCGGGGAGCTCCTCCTTTAGATCCGACTCAGTAACAACTGGGGGAAAAGAATATGCGAGGGTGAGCCACACGCTCAGTGAATGGCACAATCTATGCAACACAACTCATATTAACCTTATAATAATTAAAGTCCCTAAACGGGAGTAACTGTACAAGCTAGTGGGTCGTAACATCGCCGACCCACCCCACCCTCACCCTCACCCTCACCCTCACCCTTTAGGGGGTGACATGGGCCTTTTGGGACTGACTAGACTGCTCTCCACCCTTGGTCCACCAGTAGCATCTCCCTCGCGTAGCCTCTACCTGGTATACTCCCACGATCAGTATTCTCCATACGCATCGGTGGTACCTACAGATGGGATCCCTGTCACGCCCCAGGGCGGCCAACCCAGGGACGCGGCATGTGTATATATCATATCAGAAGCCTACACAGGAGGTCAAATATATATATACTCCAAACCACAAATAAAATGGCAACACAGATCAAGCAAGGCTGACATAATATATACACAATATAGCGGAAGCTAAATACTGAGTCTGTAATCAAAACATATTACAGACCCGATACATAATCATAAGTCCTGTGAGAGCCAATATACATAGAAACAACTGAATATATACGACACGTGCTCAGCACGGAAATACAATACATACAACCGAGATAAGGGATGCTGATAGCCTCTGGTACTCGCGGACGTAGCGCTTCTCCGCTACTGAAGAAATCCCTCGGAAAGCTCCTACTACTGCTCCGGCTCCAACTCAGGCTCAGTGGCAACTGGGGAAAAACATATGCGAGGGGTGAGCCGCACGCTCAGTGAACAGCACAACCCATGCATCACAGACAATATTTACCACAATTCCATTATTTTATCCAGCCATCAATACATAACAACACAAATCCAGTGGTTCGTACTTCGCCGAACCACCACACCCTCACCCTCACCCATCCATGGGTGACATAGGATTTTGGGACTGATAAACATCTACTCACAAATCCAGTAGGTCGCTCATCGCCAACCCACTACACCCTCACCCTCACCCTACCACGGGTGACATAGGATTTTGGGACTGACTAGGCTGTTGGTCACCCTTAGTCCACCGATAGTCTCTCCCTCCACTCCGTAGGCCGCCTGGTCTACTCCCACATTCAGCACAGTCCGTCACCAAATCAGGAGGTGCCTACTGATGGGAGCCCTCTGTCAGGAAGGCCCTGTCTAACGCTGAGGGTAGCCTCTACCGAATCCAACGCAGGGAACAGAACAGCCTATCCATACGCATATGATCCACTCGGATCCGCCGACTACACGTCTCTACAACTCAAGTGTCATGAATTCCTCTGAATTCAACCAGGTGCATCATCAAGATGCGGGAACATGTACAAAAATCAGTAAGGCTGGAATATCATTGGGGGAAAGAAACTCGGAAGGGCGGCGTGAGTTCCCGTTACAGGATACCCCGACAACCAAACAAGGAACACGGAGTACCCTAACCCGGGTCTCACCGCTGTCCTTGCAAGGCCCCTCCCCTATAATATCTACCAACTATACTAATAATTATACCAATCATACAATCATTACATATAATATTATTGGGACTAGAACCTTGGGAGGGCAGCCCGAGGTCCCGATACAGGACATCCCGACAACCAAACAAGGAACACGGAGTACCCTAACACGGGTCTCAGCGTTGACCTCGCAAGGCTTCTCCCTATAATATTATCCTAAGGCATGCGATCTAACAGATACCAGCATTCAATTTAATAAATAAACTAGTAGGACGCATGCATAGGCCGGGGTTTCCTAGCATGAAAACCAGGGGACATGCTGCATGGCTCATACGCATATCCTATGGGTGCAAGTCCCTAACATAAAAGCCTAGGGTAGCATGCATTCTACATTTTCATCATGCTCACATGCAATACATGTTATTACAGGTTAATATAATCCATGTCGCCCCAGGAGAGGTCGGTATACGCCCAAGTGCGTATAACACCTCTCCACTGGGTTGGATTGTCCCACTCACCAGTATCTGGGTCGTCGCGCGACCGCCCGTCGAGATCTGCAAGACAGGGTATTACTTGGTAAGTATAAATCCACAAATATTATTAAATACATAAACCCACAATTAAACTCCCAACACTCGGGCAAACGTGCATACGACCCGCACGCACGCTAGCCCGAGCACTCCGACAACCACCCGCACGGCCGGCCACCACCCGCACGGCCACCCGACCGCCCGGACGCGCCGCCGCGCCTCAGCCCGCGCACTCCGCGCACCGCCCGGGGCTCCGCGTGTCCACCGAGCCCAGCCGCGGCAGCCCGCACGCGCCCCGCACGCCGTGCGCTGGCCCGCGAGCACCCCGCACGCCCCCGCGCGCGGCGCCTCGCCCCCGCGCACACCCTCCCTGCCTTGCCGCGCCCCGCGCACGCCTCGCGCACGCCTCCTCGCCCCGCGCGCACCCCGCGCGCACCTCCGCCGCCTCGCCGCACCTCGCGCGCACCTCGCACGCACCTCCGCCACCTTGCCGCACCTCGCACGCACCTCCGCCACCTTGCCGCACCTCGCACGCACCTCGCCTGCCCCGCTGCGCCTCGCGCACACCTCGCACGCACCTCCGAGCGCACGCCCGCGCGCGCACGCACGCGCGCACGCCCAGCCGGCCCCCTGCGCTCGCTGCCAGCACTGCCAGCCCGTCCCGCCCGCCCAGCACGACCAGCACCCCGCGCCAGACCCGCGCACGCCCCCGCGCACGCCGCGCGCGCACGCGCGCATCCCCGCACGCGCCCAGCCCGCGCGCTGCCTGGGCCGCTACCGCTGCTGCCTGCTGCCCGGGATAGCCCAGCCACTGCTCGAGCGCCACCACCGCCCCTCCCACAACCTCCGACCACCTCCGACCACCTCCAACCACCTTCGACCACCCTTCGACGACCCCCACTGCCACCGACCACCTCCCAACCACAAAACCCCCCCCTAGCAATCATCTAGACAAGAAAAAAGAGGGAAAGGAGGCTTACCGAGGGGAGGAAGAGGCGTCCGGTGGATCTCCACGCGCCGAAACCCTTCCCAAAAGCCTTCTCACGCCCCGATCTATCACGGCCCTCGATTTGGCTCGAAACAGAGGAGAGAGAGGGGAGGTCGGGGAGGCTAGGATCGTCGGAATTCGGATTTGAAGACACCGGAGCGTAGATCGGGACCCGATCTACACTTCCCGTGCTTTAGGTTTTTGATTTTGAGGGGTCTAGGGGGCTTGAAAGGAAGAAAAACGGAGAGGGGAGAGAGAGAGATCTCGACGAGGAAGACAATGAATAGTGATTAGATATTTTTTTATTCCTTTTAAGTAGAGCGCGACTTAAAAACCCGGATACGCCCCGGAACTGCGAAATTTTTGCAAACGATGCCGAAATTCGATGAAATTTTTATGAGAGGTCTAAAATGGCACCAGGACACCAAATATGCAGTCAGATTTCCAATCGGAGTCCTCTAGCTCAGACGATAGCTAACAGTCTGAAAATTAGCGGTTCCGATCGAAAACCCTAAAAATTTTAAAAACTGCCAGGACGCTCCAACGGTTACCAGCAGGACAGCTTTCCCAACGCTAGGGAGTCTCTACTCGGATCCAACGAAAGGGAGAAAACAGCCTACTCACACAGTTACGATCCTCTTGGATCCGTCGACAATGATTTCTAATACTACTAATGTCATGAATTCTCAAGAATTCCTCCAGGGCGCATAACTGAGATGCGGGGAAACATACATTATAATAACAAGGTTATAATATTTTCTAAGGCATGCTTATACCAACATAATCTCATTTTGATTTAATTAAATTAAACTAAATGGGAAACATGCATAGATCAAGGCTTTTCAAGCATGGGAAATGGTGTCTAGGCATGTATGAGCCTCTATACATGATACATGGATGTATATCCCTAGAATACAATGTCTAATATGGCATGGTTACATCATAGTAAAACATGCATTAACATAGTTTTTCATTGACACAAGTTAATATGCAATTATGGTGCCCCAAAGGAGGGCAATGCACGCCTACGTGCATCGAACGCCTCCCTACTGGGTTGGATTGACCCACTCACCGCAACCCAGGTCGTTGCGTGACCGTTCGCCAAGATCTGCAAGACATGGGCATTCAATATGGTGAGTAAACTACACAAATATACATGAAATTTACTAAAAATACCAAATACTCGGACAAGCATGCATACGGACTCGCACGCATGCGAGCACGCACGTACGCACGCGAGTCCGAGTGCCCCGACACCCACCCGAACCCTCGGGCAGCCACACGCATGGGGCCCCCCGCACGCTCGCGCACGCACGCTAGCGCACGCGCGCTCGCGCACTGGTGCTTAGCCGCGCGCCAAGCTGCGCGTGCGCAGGCACATGCCTAGGCGCACTGCCCCGCACGCGCGCACCCCCGCTCGTGCCAGCGCCCGCGCGCCCCCGCGCGCCCACTCTGCGCGCACCCGCGCGCTCACGCGCACGCGCCCGCGCGCGTCTGCGCTCCCGCCTATGCCTGCCAGCGCCCTCCTACGCGTGCACGCGCGCAGACAGCCACCTGCGCGCGCCCACTCTTCCCTAACCCCGTTTTAATTCTCCCCAACCCCTCACACACATTCTAACACATCTACCCAACATGCATGACCTCCCCAACCATCCCTAAGCCATAAAAACCAAGAAAAAAAGGGGAAAGGCTCACCTTGGGAGGGAAAAAGAAAGGGGGAGGTTCGGGGACCCTCGACGCACCCGCGACCACCTCAACCACCACCTCCACTACCACCACCTCCTCATCCCTCCTTTGGTTGCAAATCAGGGGGGAAAAGTTCATGAAAGGGAACTTGAGAGAGAGGAGATCAACAACAACAACAACACTTACACAACCCTAGACTTGCACTTGCACCTTCTCCTTCTCTTCTCTTTGAGGAGATAATACAAACACTTGGGGGGGGGGGGGGGGAGGGAGAAGAGAGAGCCAAGAAAGTGTAGACGTGTGAGTGGGAGAGAGAGAGGGAGAGATATTTTGGCACATAAATATCTAAAGGAGGGATAGAAATGACCTATTTATCCTTGACTACAAATTCTGAGCATGCTTCACTATAACAGCCATAACTTCTATTCAAAGTCCGTTGGAAAGCCAAGAAGATTATCTACAACTTTCATGTTTATGCCACGATCAAATAATCCCTCCAGCTATTCCGAAATGTGAGCTAAACATTGAACAGGGCTGCTGCCAGAATTTTTCATCCCCGGGGTATACTTGGAAAAATACCCATAACTTTTACTACAGGAATCCAGTTGATCTAATTCCACTTTTGTATGAAAGCTAACTCGAAACTGAGCATCTCATAATAAAATCATATTTAAACCTCTTCATCTTGGATTTTAACAAAATCAAATCCAAATACCAAATTGGAAAACATAACTTCGAGGAGAAAAATCCAAATACCCATAACATAGAGCGCTTCATATGGTGCCATCCGAATACTCGAGTGGTAGCTGTTGTTGTAGGCGAACTCCACCAACGGGAGATGCCTCTCCCAACTGCCCCCAAAGTCGAGAACGCAAGCTCGCAGCATGTCCTCCAGGGTCTGAATCGTCCTCTCCGACTGGCCGTCCATCTACGGATGAAACACTGTACTAAAGTGGAGGTTCGTACCAAGGGCGTGCTGAAGGCTACGCCAAAACCTCAAAGTAAACCTCGCGTCTCTATCAGAAATGATGCTAACAGGAGTGCCATGGAGACGAACAATCTCGGAGATAAACAACTGTGCCAGGGTGTCCAGAGAATCGGTGAGTCGAATGGGGAGGAAATGAGCGGACTTAGTCAGTCGATCGACGATTACCCAGATGGCATCGCGACCCGAACGTGACCTCAACAAACCCGAAACGAAGGCCATGGTGATCTGCTCCCACTTCCACTGAGGAATCTCAATGGACTGCAGCTTCCCAGCAGGACGCTGATGTTCCAACTTCACCTGCTGGAATACCAAGCAACGGGCAACGAAACAGCCAATATCCGCCTTCATCCCGCGCCACCAGTAGCCACGACGAAGGCCCCTGTACATCTTCGTGCCACCAGGATGCACTGTGTACCTCGAACGATGGGCCTCGTCCAAGATCTTCTGCTTCAACTCTGCGTCGTCAGGAATGCATACTCGACCTCTGAACCGCAGGATTCCGTCCTCGTGAATCTGGTAGTCCGGACGCTCGCCCCGGGCGACGCCTTCGGAGAGGACTAGAAAGTGAGGATCCTGCCCCTGAGCCGTGCGGATCTCGTCGAGAAGAACGGGCTGCACCACTAGCCTGGCCAAAAAGCCACCTGCAGGTGTCTCTCGAACGTTGATCCAGCAAGCGGCCTCCTCCAGAAGCCTCCAATGACATACAGCCAAGTGGGCGACCATGCCCAAGGGCTGCCTACTGAGAGCATCGGCCACGACATTCGCCTTACCCGAATGGTAAGCGATGTCATAGTCATAGTCCTTCAGGAACTCGACCCAACGTCTCTGACGCATGTTGAGCTCCGGCTGGGACTGCAAGTAAGTCAGGCCCTTGTGATCGGTGAAGAGCTCGAACTCCTCGCCATAGAGGTAGTGCCTCCACATCTTCAGCGCAAAGATGATCGCTGCTAACTCCAAATCATGGGTGGGATAATTCTGCTCATGGGGCTTCAACTGACGCGACGCGTAAGCCACAACCTTACCGTACTGCATGTTATCACTACAAGAAATAGTTGCATTTGCAGCCATTTATTTGCGACGGTATGAAAAACAATCGGAAATAATAATATTTGCGACGGGTCTCTAACTGGCAAAATTTGAGGTCGTAAATAATTGGCTATTTATTGCGACTGGTATTGTAAATACATTATTTACGTCGGTAACTTATCTGATGTGACAAATAATTATTATTCGCGGCGGTATTTTCTGAGCCGTCGCAAATAATACACAATGCACGTCCTATGCACGTGCCAGTTAGCCCAAACCCTTACATTTTACCTATCAAACCGAAACTGTGATCGGGTGCCACTTCTTCTCCTATCAAACATCACATTAAACCCTAGTTTTCAAACATCACATTAAACCCTAGTTTTCTTCATCCCTATCAAACCCAAATGTCGATCGGGCGCCGGTTCTTCTCCTCCTTGATAGCTTCTCCTCCTCCGTGTTCGATCTCGGCGAGCTCCAACTCTATGTCATCTGTTCTTGGCGAGCTTCAACTCTGTGGCGTCTGATCTCGGACTCCAACTCCGTGTCGTCTCAGCGAGCTCCAAATCTCTCTCTCTCTCTCTCAGGATGGCTTTCATGATGATTTTGCATTCCTAATTGCCAAATTGGTTATACTATGTTTTGGAATTGATGACTTTTTTAAGTATAATTTGCTTTTGTTTGTTGATATGTTGAGAATTAACATCTGAAGCACTGCTTAATGCCTCAATGTGAAGGAAGCATTGATTCAGGATGTTTGATTTTGTTCTCATGTTCCTTTTGCATTACTCACGTCAATTTTTATTTATGATTTTGTGTGTAAATATTGTGTTTACTAAAGGAGAAAACAACTCAGATTAGCGGCTGCTCTCATTGGGCACTTTGGTTCATCGGATGTTTTATTTCTCTGTCTATTCTAAATTGATCTAAAGATGCTGAGTTTATCAGATTTATACACTGCTGGGTATTTCATCAAGTGCAACCCAGGTACAATTTTGGGCCTAATTATAAATTGTTGATACCAATTAGTATTAGTTGGTATGAATCAATAGATACTTGTGCTACTTAGCATTAATTCATACCAGTTTGAGTCCTTTTTCTTAGCATTAATTCATACCATTTTGAGTCCTTTTTTTTTCTGGTAGGTATGTGGACACTGAAGGGTACTCTGTACTCAATGTGCAGGATGAACCTCGGATTTGGTATGGGCCGCCCATCGGATTTGGTGCGGTGCTCCAAGGTAACCATCAATCTGATATAATTTGTTCATTTTACATGTTTGAAAATTGACAATAGTTTCTTAATAGGGTAGAATTGGATACATACTTGTGAGGTTCCTGCAACTTAATCATATATAGTACAGAAGTAACAAAAAAGTTTATAATCTCTTTGTAGGTAAAAAAAATTCTAAAAGATGAGTAGTGTTGGAGAGTATTATATGATCAACTCAGACCAAGATGGCCTTTACAGAGGTGGGTGGTGCTAACTGGGCAAAGGTTAGCCCAATTTGTTGTGCGCTAGTTCAGAATAAAATTCATTTGATTATTCTGTATATGTGAATCAACAGTAGCATGACTGAGTAGGATAACTTTCTTTAAATTTTCCTCTATAAAGGGCTCACATATTAGTTCATGAGAAACTCAATTTTTTAAATTGAACATGCATGTCTTAAGAATCTGTTATCAATTAACATTGATTCCTACAGTTTGCAAGGACAAGAACTACTATAATGACAACCTTGTGCACTCTCAAAATAAAAACAATATAGTGTGTGTATAGAATATTGTGAAGGGCTCCAAAACTCTCCCTCTATATTGTTTGTCTAATAATTAAATAAATAAATATGCCACTTGGAAGTTCTTGTACTGTTTTTTTATGGCATAAGTGCATTAATTGTGTGGCATTGGCTAAACATTCTGCTTAACATCTTGCATTAGAAAGTTGTTGCACTTGCATGATTGGGTGATTTTGGAGTTTTTGCAATTAGGAATGCAAAAGCATCATGTAAGCCATCTTGAATAACATCGCTTGGTAGTTGGTACAAGTGTAAACTAATTAAAATAATAACCAGTTTAAGCATGATAATTGTTTTTTTCTTGTTCTGTAGGGCAATCTCACAATGGATATTGGTTTAGGTGTGACACAAACTGAAACATCTTATTATCTTGGCTTACACATGGAAAGAGAGACAATTCATGTAAGATCTAAATCTCACACTTTTTTTCTGAGAAGTAGTGACACATTATAAAAAATATATCTTTCGAATGATCTGAACCTACTTAATGACAGATGGTCAGCAAGACACTCAAGAAACAGGGGCATGAAGTTGATATGAGGTGATACATGGAACAGAATGGGTTAGATATGCCTTTGTTCCCATAACTTTGTCAACAATTTCATTATAACCTTTGATGAAGCAGAGTTTTGTTTGACTGTGTTCTGTTTGTTGCTTGCAGAGCCGGGGAGATTGAAGTATGGGATCCAAGCTGACTGGGATTGCAATTGCGGGATTTGTTTTTGAGTAATGAATTTGAATTTTGGTTGCTTTGTGTTTTTGAGTAACTCTCATGTTAGTACATTATCAAATATTGTGATCTCCTATAAGTGTTTGATTAGTGATATCTTCTTATATTAGTGAAAAATATGTCAGTTTTGTGTAGCCTTGTAGAGATATATTTTTCATGCTCACCAAAGCTACTGCTTAGCCAGAAATGAATAGAATATAGAAACATAGATATTAATTGTTCTTTTCTTTTATTTGTTTTACTTTTCAAAAAAATTTCACTATGCTTTCTAAATAGGGTTTATCCGGCTACGTTTTGTGGATTTTCGTTTCCTTTGGAGCCTTGTCAGCTCTTCTTTTTTATACAACCAATCAAGTGAATTTTTTGACGAGAAAACTGAATGCTAACAAGATTAGCTACTCATCTGCTTTTCTGTAATTTTGACTAAAAAATGGTTTATTTTTGCATGAGAATATTCACACTGAGGATTATATTTCTTTCAGATTGGTTCAGGAAAGTCATCCTTATTATATTCAATTCTAAGGGAGATGCAGCTGATTCGAGGATCAGTAAAAGTCTATGGGTCATTAGCGTATGTTTCCCAGGTACTTTTGCTCTCCTTAGATCCAATAATCAGATTTCCTAGCTTTGAATGCAAAACATTTCATTATCAGGAATTACAAATGCAGGTCCCTTGGGTTTTATCTGGCTCGTTACGTGACAATATCCTGTTTGGACAAGAATATGATCCACAAAGGTGCATTATTGATCTTCACTCTTTTCTGGTTCCTGCCTCCCTTTTCATTTCCTTTCATCTTAAGTTTGATGTACTATGCACATGGCATTCTTTGATACCCGGAAGAAACGTGTAATACTTATTATATTTGAAAAGTTACTCTCTCAGGGCATTGATACATATTGTCTAATAGCTGTCATTTATCAAAATATTTTATATAGCTTACATCCATGATTTTTATGTTAATTTGTGAATGATATATTCATTGAAGGAGCGACACCAAAGTCGGTTTTGGAGCTTATGAACGTGAAGGATCTAACACTAGCCCATGTCAAGAGTCATTTGCAGGTGATGGTTCCCAATCTATTTTAATTTGTGAGGTTTTTTATTATTATTATTATTATTAGTTGTGCATATTATAGTCTCAGTATTTTCATTGTTTGTGCAGATGTACAGAACAGTGAAGGGCACTGACAGAGGGACAGGTATACCCTAGACTTAATATATCCATGTCTTATGTTCTTTGTGTAGGGATTCCCTCTGATCATCATCCAAATCCAATCCTTTTTCCATCTCCTCCATCCCTTCATTGATATCAAAACCTTTTTGGGGTTTTGGTTTTTCTCTTTCTTTTAGGTCAAGTACATAAAGGGATGGGGTCTAGTGGAAGGACAGTGAAAGCCACAGCAGCAGCAGAAGACATGGAGATGGGGATAGTGGAGGGCATATCTCCATGTGAGTTTTCTGAGGATGTCTTCAGCACATCTCACTCTCCCAACCCACCAACACCACCTCCACCACCCAAGTCATCTAGGTTACATCATTTGTATCAGTCAAGATGCGGACACCCTACGTATTCACACACTTTCTGAGACTGTTGACATGGATTCACTTGAAAAATTGGTTGATGGCTCAGATTCAGAAGAACCTGATGATGGCTTATCTCCTGTTTCTTGAATGGTGTGTCAGGCATCAAGAGGCTTGGAGAGTCAGGCAGATATAGAAGATGATGATGTAGTGCCTGTATAAACATTACAAAGTAACTGCAGTTTTGGGAGAGAGCATGCATTTTTTTCAATAGGAAGTTAATGAACTGAAGAGAATTTGTGTAGTGCACTTTCAGATAATGAGAGGATTTAGATGTGTTTGTATAATGTAAGTGGCTTGGGGGAATATGTGATTTGAAGTTGATTGCTTGCAAGGTTTTTGTAATTTACATGTTGAAAGATGCTTCATCAAAGATACCCGTCTTGGTCAATTGTTTTTATCGAATCTACTTCAGGTGCAATTTCAAATTCTCATAAATGAGAGAAAATTTATTTTTGTTGTTTTACAGGCTTAGAAAAATATTTATTTTTATTTTTGATCTTATGGGATCTACTGCAAGTCTTTCTAAAATCTCAAATAAAAATAAAAAAAATAAAAACATTATTTGCGACGGTTTAGGCCTCTGTCGCAAAAGTCAAAAAATAAAATAAAAATGTTTTTTGCGACAGCTAGTTTATCCGTCGCAAAATATGTAGTTTACACTACTATAGTAAAAAGAAAGTTTTTGCGACGGATTTTTTGCGACGGTAGAAAAACCGCTATAAAAGATATTTGCGACGGCTAAAAACCGCTGCTATTCTTTTGCGACGCCGTTTGGTACGACGGAACCCAAACCGCCGCAGAACCGTCGCAAAAGGGTATTTGCGACGGTCATAGAGGCTTTTTGCGACGGTTTCAAACCGTCGCAAAAAATGCTTTTTCTTGTAGTGTATATATGTATCACTTTTAGCCTTTTGGTCACCTTTGGGACATTTTTGGCAGTTTTCCAATTTTTCTTTTTTTTTATCGGAACCGCTAAAATTTTGAACTTTTAGCTATATGCATGAGCTCGAGAACTCCCATTGAAAATTTACCTGCACATTATGTGTCCTGGTGCCATTTTGAGCCACTCACAAAAATTTCATCGAATTCCGGTAACGTTTTAGAATTTGGCAGTTCCGAATCGTATCCTTGTTTTTGACCGACTGGGATTGTCAAAAGGGGGACTTGACCAAGTCAAAGAAGACTTGGACCAAGTCAAATTTGACCATTGACTTGGTCAAATAGTTTTATTTTTTTGTGTGGTTGGGTTGACTCAAAGTCAATCCCCACCAACCCAAATTTTTCCTTAAGTGTGTGAGTGTGTGTGTGTGTGTGGCCCTATTTGTGGGCGTCCCCTTCTTCTTCCCCATCTCTATCTCCCTCTCACACACTCCACCACTCACTCCCTCTTCTTCTTTTGTTCCATTAGAAGTAGTAGAAGAAGAAGAAGAAGAAGAAGAAAACCCTAGAAAGGAAAAAGAAAGGTAAGAGTGTGATCTACCTTTGCATGGTGTTTGTTTTGTTTTCCCTTTTCTCTATCTCCCTCTCATGGCTTCCCCCACCCCTGTTTTCAGCCATTTCTAGGGCTTGAGAGTGGCTGAGGAGGTGGTGGTGTTGGTGGTGGCGAAAGAGGTGGTTTGGTGAGCAAAGGGCACCCGAGCTTCCTCCCTTTTTCCTTCCCCTCCTTGTTGGTAAGTCCTCCTCCTCCCTTAGCTTGTTTAGATGATTGTTAGGGTGTTTAAGTGGTCATGCATGCCTTGCATGGGTGGTAGGGGGTGTGGGTGGGCTGAGGAGGGGGTGGAAGGGGTTCGGGCGCGCGCGCGGAGCCATCCGCGCGCATGCGCGCACAGACGGGCGCTGGCGCGCGCAGATAGGCGCGCGGGCGTACGCGCAGACAGGCGCACGGGGTGCTGTGCGGGGGCGCAGTGCACGCGGATACGCGCGGGTCAGACGCGCGGTGCATGCGGGCGCGCGCGAGCGTGCGGCAGCGCGTCTGGGCGCGCGAGCAGGGGAGCGACAGTGCGCCAGGGGCGCTGGGGCGCATGCGTGCGTGCGCATTCATGCGTGCGCGTGCGGGGGGCCATGCGTGTGGCTGCCCGAGGGTTTGGGTGGGTGTCGGGGCACTCGGACTCGCGTGCGTACGTGCGTGCTCGCATGCGTGCGAGTCCGTATGCATGCTTGTCCGAGTAATTGGGTATTTCTAGTAAATTTCATGTGTATTGTGTAGTTTACTCACCATATTGAATGCCCATGTCCTACAAATCTCGGCGAACGGTCACGCAACGACCCAGGTTTCGGTGAGTGGGACAATCCAACCCAGTAGGGAGGCGTTCGATGCACGTAGGCGTGCATTGCCCTTCCCTGGGGCACCATAATTGTATATTAACTTGTGATAAATGAAAAATTGTGTATGCATGTTTTAATATGATGTAACCATGCCACATTAGACCTTGTATGCTAGGGATATGCATCCATATATCATGTATAGAGGCCCATACATGCCTAGACACCATGTCCCTTGATTGGAAAGCCCCGATCTATGCATGTTTCCCATTTAGTTTAATTTAATTAAATCAAAATGAGAACATATTGTTATAAGCATGCCTTAGAGAATATTATAACCTTGTTGTTATAGTATATGTTTCCCCGCATCTTAGTTATGCGCCCTGGAGGAATTCTTGAGAATTCATGACATTAGAAATGTTAGGAAGCGTTGTCGACGGATCCAAGAGGATCGTATCCGTGTGGGTAGGCTGTTTTCTCCCCTTCGTTGGATCCGAGTAGGGACTCCCCGGCGTTAGAAAGCTGTCCTGACAGAGGGCTCCCATCTGTAGGTACCTCCGATGCGTCGAACAGTGCTGATCGTGGGAGTATACCAGGTAGAGGCTACGAAGTGTGGGAGAGGCTACCGGTGGACCAAGGGTGGAGAGCAGTCTAGTCTGTCCCAAAAGGCCCATGTCACCCCTTAAAGGGTGAGGGTGAGGGTGGGGTGGGTCGGCGATGTTACGACCCACTAGCTTGTGTAGTTACTCCCGTTTAGGGACTTTAATTATTTAAGGTTAATATGAGTTGTGTTGCATAGATTGTGCCATTCACTGAGCGTGTGGCTCACCCCTCGCATATTCTTTTCCTCCAGTTGTATCTGAGTCGGATCTGAAGGAGGAGCTCCCCGAGGCATCACAGCAGTAGCGGAGCAGCGTCACATTTTGGGTTCTGCGAGTGAGAGGCCATCAGCATCCCCTTCTTGCTTGTATGTATTGTTATCCGTGCTCGGGCACAACACCTGTATTTGGATGTCTTTGTTTATATTGGCTCTCACAGGACAGTTGATTATGTATTCGGATCTGTAATATGTCTTTGAATTACAGACTCAGTCGTTTAAGCTTCCGCTATATGTATATATATTATGTCAGCTACATTATTGCTTGTGTTGTCATTTTCGATGTTGTTTAGAGTATTTTATTGATCTCTTGTATAGGCTGCTGATATTATATATATTTGCCACGTATCGGAGACGGCCGCCCTGGGGCGTGACACTGCATCAGGACGCAACCCAAACCCAGCCGCGATGCATCGGAGTAGACTGCGAATCCACCACTCCCAGACAGAATGGTAAGAACTGGCGCTGAGGTGAGTCTTCGCTTCAACTCCAGGAAGCTCTCCTCGCAAGATGGGGACCACTCGAACTGGACATCCTTCCGAGTGAGGCGGGTCAGAGGAACAGCTATCTTCGAGAAACCCTCGACAAACCTCCGATAATAACCCGTCAAACCCAGGAAGCTCCGAATCTCGGTGGGGTTCGACGGTCGCCGCCAATTCGACACGGCGAGCGTCTTGTCCGGGTCCACAGATATACCCTCGCCAGAAATCACGTGGCCTAGAAAGGCCATACGCTCCAACCAAAACTCGCACTTACTGAACTTGGCAAACAACTGATGTCGGGCCAAAGTCTCCAAGACAGTGCGGAGATGGTCAGCGTGCTCCTCAAGACTCCTCGAGTACACCAGAATATCATCGATGAAGACTACTACGAAGGAGTCGAGGAAGGGCCGAAACACCCGGTTCATCAGATCCATGAAGGCTGCCGGCGCATTCGTCAACCCAAACGGCAGTACTCAGAACTCGTAGTGCCCATAACGGGTACGAAAGGCCGTCTTTGGAATATCCGACTCCTGGATCTTCAGCTGATAGTAGCCCGAACGGAGATCAATCTTAGAAAAGACACGCGCTCCCTGGAGCTAGTCAAATAGATCGTCAATCCGTGGCAAGGGGTATTTGTTCTTCACGGTCCGCTTGTTCAGCTGCCTGTAATCAATACAAAGACGCAGCGAACCGTCCTTCTTCCGAATGAACAAAACAGGGGCTCCCCACGGAGAAACCCTTGGACATGCGAAGCCCTTCTCGAGCAACTCCTCCAGCTGCTCCTTGAGCACCTTCAGCTCTGCTGGGGCCATCCGGTACGGAGCTCTCAAAATCGGCTCGGTCCCCGGAATTAGATTAATCTCAAACTCGATCGCACGATCCGGCGGTAATCCCGGGAGATCATCAGGGAAAACCTCTGGATATTCTGCCACGACCGGAGTCTGACTGATATCTGCCCGCAGTGGTGCATCCTCCTCAGCAATATATGCCAGAAAACCCTCACATCCTCCCTGAAGGAGTCTCCACGCCTGGATGGATGACACGAACCCCAAAGGGGCTATGTCCCGATCGCCCACGAACTGGAAAGATCTCCGACCAGGGATGTGGAAAGACACCGACTTCGCAAAACAGTCGATACTGGCGTGGCTAGCTGAGAGCCAATCCATCCTCAGGATGGCATCGAAATCCGTCATGGTGAGCTCTACCAACTCTAATGGAAACACATGCTCCGCAATCGCCACAGTACACCCCCGGTAAACAGAATGGAGGAGAATACGGTCTCCGACGGGCAATGATATCTCCAGCATAACATCAAGAGGGGCGGACACCACGCCCATCCGTCTCGTGAAAGCGGGAGACACAAACGAGTGCGTGGCTCCGGAATCAAATAGCACATATGCAGGGAGCTGGGAGATCAAAACAATACCTCGGACAACGCTACCCGAAGCCTGCGCCTCCTCGGCTGTAAGTGCTGCAACACGACCCTGAACAAGCTGTGGCTGAGGAGTAGGGGCACGCCTCGCAGGCTGCACTGGCTGCCTCCTCTGGTCAACTCGGCCACCCTGTGGCTGCTGCTGCTGACGCTGTGGCTGCTGCTGCTGGCGTGGCTGCTGCTGCTGCAGCTGCTGCTGCTGGCGAGGCACACGGGGTCGGCCAGCATCAGGGCAATCATATAAAATATGCCCGATCCGCTGGCAATGGTAACAGCGCCGCGTCTCCGGTCGCCTAGCCTGGACTGGTACTGCAGCAATGGGTGCTGGACCTTGCGCTGGCACCACATCGACTGGAGTAGCGGCGGCCACTGACTGATCAAAGCGGGGCCGCTTTTTCTTGCGATGTCCCTGGTCCTGGCTCCTGGGGGGCCTCTGGTCTGCAGGAGGGGTTGGAACCCCCAAAGGGACCCCAAGGTCTCGCTCAACTGTCCTCGCACGAGACACCAAGTCTGAGTACCTCGTGAACGCCTGTGAGGTGACATGCACCCGGATGGTGCTAATGAGACCCATCTCGAAATGACGGCATCGCGTCTCCTCATCCATCACCAAGGCGGGGGCGAACCGGGAAAGCCTCGTGAAACGTGTAGAGTAATCAGCGACCGACATGGAACCCTGCGTCAACTGCTCGAACTCTCGCATCACGATCTAGCGTGTTGAAAATGGGAAGTACTCCTTCAGAAAGTAAATCCGGAATCCATCCCATAGAAGTCGCCCCACGCCCTCAGGGATGTCCACCGATCAGGTAGCCCACCAGTCGGCGGCGCTACCCTTCAACATGAAGGTGGCCAGTGAGACACGCTGGCAGTCGGTGCAGTGCATGGTCGAGAAGATCTTGTCTACCTCCATCAACCAACGCTCAGGGGCAAGGGGGTCCACCGTCTGGCCATGGAACTCGGGAGGGTGAAGCTTCAGAAAGGCAGTGAGGCCGCTCTGATGCACTCGTGCCGCAGCCTCTAGCTCCACCTCCCTCTCCAGGGGATCCTGAACTCCCACTACCGGAATCTCCACTGGGACAGGGGGTACCTCGGGCACCACCGGTGGATCTGCCACCAAGGGGACCTGTGGAACTGCCTCGCGGGCCGCCCGCAGCTCCTGGATCTCTCGCGCCTGATCAGCCAACGCCCTAGTCTGGGCCTCCAGTGCCCTAGTCTGAGTCTCCACTAGATCTGCGATACGAGCGTAAGCACGCTCCCATGCAGGAGGCTCCTACGCTGGTCCTGGCCCAATAGCCGAGGACCCTCCAGTAGACTCCTCGCCTCTGGTAGGTTCGGAAACCTCCAAGGCCCGAGGGGGACCACGTCCATGCATCCCTCTGTGAGGAGGCATATCATCAACCTAAGAAACAGACACTAGGATCAGAATACTCATATAGAAATCCTAGGACTCATCTCTAAGAAAAACAATTGGCTCTGACAGGACCAGGCTCTGATACCAACTTTTGTCACGCCCCAGGGCGGCCATCCCCGATACGTGGCAAATATATATAATATCAGCAGTCCATACAGGAGATCAATAAAAGACTCTAAACAACATCGAAAATGACAACACAATCAATAATGTAGCTGACATAATATATATACATATAGCGGAAGCTTAAACGACTGAGAAAGACATATTATAGACTAGAATACATAATCAACTGTCCTGTGAGAGCCAATATAAACAAAGACATCCATATACAAGTGTTGTGCCCAAGCACGGATAACAATACATACAAGCAAAGAAGGGGATGCTGATGGCCTCTCACTCGTAGAACCCAAAACGTGAACGCTGCTCCGCTACTGATGTGATGCCTCGGGGAGCTCCTCCTTCAGATCCGACTCAGTAACAACTGGAGGAAAAGAATATGCGAGGGGTGAGCCACACGCTCAGTGAATGGCATAATCTATGCAACACAACTCATATTAATTTTATAATAATTAAAGTCCCTAAACGGGAGTAACTGTACAAGCTAGTGGGTCGTAACATCGCCGACCCACCCCACCCTCACCCTCACCCTTTAAGGGATGACATGGGCCTTTTGGGACAGACTAGACTGCTCTCCACCCTTGGTCCACCAGTAGCCTCTCCCTCGCGTAGCCTCTACCTGGTATACTCCCACGATCAGTACCCTCCGAACGCATCGGTGGTACCTACAGATGGGAGCCCTCTGTCAGGACAGCTTTCCCAACACCGGGGAGTCCCTACTCGGATCCAACGAAGGGGAGAAAACAGCCTACTCACACGGATACGATCCTCTTGGATCCGTCGACAACGATTTCTAACACTACTAATGTCATGAATTCTCAAGAATTCCTCCAGGGCGCATAACTGAGATGCGGGGAAACATATATTATAATAACAAGGTTATAATATTTTCTAAGGCATGCTTATACCAACATAATCTCATTTTGATTTAATTAAATTAAACTAAATGGGAAACATGCATAGATCAAGGCTTTTCAAGCATGGGACATGGTGTCTAGACATGTATGGGCCTCTATACATGATACATGGATGTATATCCCTAGCATACAATATCTAATATGGCATGGTTACATCATAGTAAAACATGCATTAACATAGTTTTTCATTGACACAAGTTAATATGCAATTATGGTGCCCCAGGGGAGGGCAATGCACGCCTACGTGCATCGAACGCCTCCCTACTGGGTTGGATTGACCCACTCACCGCAACCCGGGTCGTTGCGTGACCGTTCGCCAAGATCTGTAAGACATGGGCATTCAATATGGTGAGTAAACTACACAAATATACATGAAATTTACTAGAAATACCAAATACTCGGACAAGCATGCATACGGACTCGCACGCATGCGAGCACACACGTACACACGCGAGTCCGAGTGCCCCGACACCCACCCAAACCCTCGGGCAGCCACACACATGGCCCCTCCGCACGAGCGCAGCCGCGCGCCCAGGCACATGCCCAGACGCACTGCCCCGCGCGCGCGCACGCTCGCACGCGCCCGCGCGCACCCCCGCTTGCGCCAGCGCCCGCGCGCCCTCGCGCGCCCACTCCTCGCGCACCCGCGCACTCGCGCGCACGCGCCCGCACGCGTCTGCGCTCGCACGCGCGCAGACAGCCCCCAACGCGCGCCCACTCTTCCCTAACCCCTTTTTAACCCTCCCCAACCCCTCACACACATTCTAACACATCTACCCAACATGCATGACCTCCCCAACCATCCCTAAGCCATAAAAACCAAGAAAAGAAGGGGAAAGGCTCACCTTGGGAGGGGAAATGAAAGGGGGAGGTTCGGGGGCCCTCGACGCACCCGTGACCACCTCAACCACCACCACCACTACCACCACCTCCTCAGCCCTCCTCAGCCCTTCTTTGGCTGCAAATCAGGGGGGAAAAGTTCATGAAAGGGTACTTGAGAGAGAGGAGATCAACAACAATAACACTTACACAACCCTAGACTTGCACTTGCACCTTCTCCTTCTCTTCTCTTTGAGGAGATAATACAAACACTTGGGGGGGGGGGGAGATAGAAGAGAGAGCCAAGAAAGTGTAGACGTGTGAGTGGGAGAGAGAGAGGGAGAGTTATTTTGGCAAATAAATATCTAAAGGAGGGATAGAAATGACCTATTTATCCTTGACTAGAAATTCTGAGCATGCTTCACTATAACAGCCATAACTTCCTCAATATAGCTCCGAATTGCACAATTCAAAGTCCGTTGGAAAGCCAAGAAGATTATCTACAACTTTCATGTTTATGCCACGATCAAATAATCCCTCCAGCTATTCCGAAATGTGAGATAAACATTGAACAGGGCTGCTGCCAGAATTTTTCATCCCCGGGGTATACTTGGAAAAATACCCATAACTTTTACTAGAGGAATCCAGTTGATCTAATTCTACTTTTGTATGAAAACTAACTCGAAACTGAGCATCTCATAATAAATCATATTTAAACCTCTTCATCTTGGATTTTAACAAAATCAAATCCAAATACGAAATTGGAAACACATAACTTCGAGGAGAAAAAATTATGTAGCCAAATTTTCAATCAGAGCGCTCCAAATGACACAGGCATAACAATGCACTCGAGTCTTATCGTAGGGGAATATTAGGCAGGTGCTTGTTATTAACCCAGACTTAATCATACTGGATATTTCAATTAATATGATGGGAGTAGTATTACAATACTACCTAAGGCATGCCATATTCTATACATCCATACACATTACAGAAATACATGCCCATACTAGAGGGGCGCATGCGATACAGTCATTCATACATGGATACAATACATGTATATAAGCCTAGCATGCAAGATATCTAACATATTATAGATTAAGCATGGCCATACTACTTATCTACACAAGTAGTATAGCTAGGATGCCCTATCGATGCGCGACGCACGACTACGCGCGTCGAGCGCATCTCGAGAGGGGGGGGGGGATTGGATCAAACCACTCACCTCAACCCGGGACCTCGCGCATCCCATCCGACGAGATCCACAAGGTAAGGGCATCAAATTTGGTGAGTAACAACACATTATAACACTTAGAAATTACTAGAAATGCCTAAGACTTAGACATGCACACATACGGGCTCGCACGCATGCGAGCACGCACGTACGCACGCATGCCCAAGTGCCCCAGCACCTACCCGAGACCCTGGGCAGCCCCGCGCATGCCCCAGCACGCGCACGCACGCGCGCGCGTGCACTGGCACCCTGCCGCATGCCCAGGCGCACGCCCAGACGCACTCCCCCCGCGCACCAGCGCACGCGCCGCCTGCGCCTGCTAGGGCCCCTCTGCGCGCGCACGCGCGCGGACAGACCCGCGCGCGCACCCAGCACCCTTTTAACCCCTTTAACCCCTCCCCCACACTTCTCACTCACCCTAAACCAACTACCTAGCATGCATGACTTCCCCACAAACCCTAAGCCATGAAAAAACCAAGAAAAGAAGGGGAAGAGCTCACCTAGGGAGGGGGAATGAAGGGGGGAGATTCGGGGGCCCTCGATGCACCAGCAACCACCTCAACCACCACCACCACTACCACCACCTCCACAGCCCTCCTCAGCCTTCTTTGGCTGCAAATCAGGGGGGGGGAAGACATGAGAGGGTGCTTGAGAGAGGAGAAACCACAACAACAACACATGCACAAACACACACACCTTGCACTTCCTCCTTCACCTTCTCCTTCCTTTGCTTCTTCCTCCTCCTTCTCCACACACAAAGAGAGGAAAAAGAGACCAAGAGAGGGAGAGAAAGAGAGATCCACGAGTTGGGAGAGAGGGGGAGAGAGAGAAAGGGCAAAATGGTCATTTCCATGCCCAAATAGTGTTTAGGGGTGACCATAAGGGGGTGGTGAGGTTAGGGTTAGGCTCACCCTCACTCAACCACTTATTTTTGCTTTATTGGGAAGCGTGTGGAGAAGCACCACACACTCAAAAATATCTCGCCCACCGAAACCCAGTAACGGCCAAACCCGGATGCGATTCAGAACTGCATATTTTTCAAAACGTTACCGGAATTCGATAAAATTTTTATGGGTAGTACTAAACGGTACCAGGACCCATAATATGCAATTAGATTTTCAATTAGAGTGCTCTAACTCCCGCAGGTGGCTAAAAGCCAAAATTTTAGCAACTCCGATCGAAAAATTAAAAGGCCCTGAATGACCCAAATGTGAGCAAGGCTTAACCGAAATGGCTCCAAATGACACAGGCATAACATTTAAAGGTCAATAACAAGAGAGAGAGAGAGAGAGAGAGAGAGAGAGAGAGAGAAGAGAAGAAGAGAGAGGAAAACCAAGAGATTTGAACGAGCAGTGGGATGAACAACTCCAACTCCCCCCCCCCCCCCCTATTTTATAGCCTTAGCCGTGACCATCCCAAGTTCTGAGTGCCCGCTCCTAATTCCTTGTGGCCATTAATGCCGAATGAGCTAACGATGGCTCAGTAGCAATAAACGAGGGGATAGACATTAATCCTCCTTGGGAGTCCATGCCTCAGTCAACGAGCGAACTGATGGACAGATGATCTTAATTCCCCTTTGGAAGACTCGTCTCGACTGATGGACAGATCTTAATGCGACAGGTGTCAGATCCCTCGAAACCCTACGAGCCGCCGCAATTCAATACGGTGGTGCACAAGGATACACAATTGATAATCACGACTAGACATGCACCGCTTGACACGTGTCGTCTCAGGTATGCTTTTCTCCACCCAACAAGAATATCTTCAATCCCAATCGGATGGAAAAAAGGAAAATTTGTAGGGGGCTAAAATCAGGCCCACAAACTATGCTCCACGTACTACCAGCCCATGACCCAACTAGAGGGGGCCATGACCTGGATGTTCCATCGTATGTGGATTCGGTCCGTCAAACCCTCCATACCCGACGACAGAGCACAAATTCAAGTCAGTATTTCATAATTAAATTTTGAATAAAGGATCATCAACAACTGATTCTCTAAATCCTCACAGATATATTAAATCTAGAGCTATCATTAAACTGATTATCTGAGATCACCACAATATATCCTAGATTTATAAAAATCACCAATTGATTCACAAGATCCCAACAAATTATGTGTATTTATCAAAGGATAATGGCAACAGATTCCACAAATCCCCCTAATAACACATAACCAATTCCCTAAATCTGAGATCTCTTCCCATCCGTTCAATGGGAGAGAGATCCACAGTGGATTCTAGAGCATCCATCAAAGTACTATAAATAGGAATCAATTCTCATTGTTGAGGTATGTGAAAATTCTTTTTACAAATCCCTAAATTGTGCATTTGACTGACTTGAGCGTCGGAGGGTTTTCTGTAGGTCACCCACAACCATGTTTCTGATGACGCTTGAGGAGAGGAATCGCCGGCGACCCAGCAGAAGCCATCGGAAGAAGCGGAATGGACAGATCCTACCGACCCAAACCTATATTGCTATTTTTTGGTCCTCCACTTATCATCTTTATCATGATTATCTTACTGATTATTGCCATACAAAGCATCACTGGATGCATAATTCAAAGTGGTATGATTATTATGAAATTTTTTTATTTTCACCTACCTAATAGTAATGTATGATTGTTTAAATAATCTGTTTTGTGCTTCTGAAAATGATATTGCATCAATCTATTACCATCTAGATAGAACATTTCAATACAGCGTCCTCTCATGGACCTACATCTAAAAAAAATTGTTATTGTGGGAAGAACGTGGTTTTAAAACAATTACAAATTGAATCTAATCTAGGGAGATTGTTATATATAAAGATGTAATTGTGAACTCCACTGGAATTAAAATTCATGCATGTGAAAAAATAGGGTGGAATCAGATTCCTACCCTTTGTAGTAATAATCTCAAATCCCACTAGGAATCCTAAATTAGATTACTATTACACCCTTTATAAATTAATTAAATTACTATTTACATCACTTCTAAAATAAAATAGTCTCATCTTTTTTTTACCCACCTCCTGCTATCTGTTTTTTGGAGAGTTCATAATATTCAATTAATTTAAAAAAATTACTATTATTATGTGTTTAATTATATAATTGATTGTTTTATTTATTTGCATTTGTTAAATATTTATAAAAATAATTACTCCTTTTTTATAATTATGATATTTTTAAATAACTAAATTTTACAAGTAGATGTATAATAGTAAGAATATTTTAGATATTTGAACTAAATTCCTTGTAGAAATCTATGTGTGAATCAAATACTGAAAATGATTCTTTGCATAAATCCACTAATGAACTAAAAATTTTGATGGAATCTGGATTCTTAGTAAAATGATTCCTAGTAAAATGATTTCGGGTAAGTAAATCTATAAAAATAAAAATGACACGAACCAAACGGGGCCTTATGTTTGAAACGGAGGCTGAGTCTAATATGCAGAATGGTAAACTACAAACGTGCTACTGCATAAAAATAAAGCTACTGCGTCCTTTAAATTTAATCATAATTCACATGTAGATGAAACTCTTCGAAAAGGTAGTCTCTTAGAGGCATCCGAAGCCACGGCTGCTGAACTGAAGGTGATGGTGAACAAGCAACAAAAGTTAGATTGCAAAGCTTGAAGGTGATATATTGAAGGTTATCCCCCATCCATGAAACATTAGCGATTTGAAATCATTTTTTGTGATTTTATCTCTTCATCTCAGTTCTGAAATCATGGAGAGCAAGGCTGGGGAGGGTGAGGGGTTCGGAGTAAGCATGTCAATTATCCGAAAAAAATTCGAATCCGATCCGAATTCGTATCCAAAAAATGAGATCCAGAGTGCGGATATGGATATCAGTCTATCCGATCTGAAAAATATCTGTATCCGACGTATATTATAAAAATATATATATTTGTATTATATATTGCTCATATTGTTATCTTGTATAATTAATCACAATGATAATATATTATAATACTATTAAATTTTCAATGTATGATATCTGAAAGAGATAATAAATCTTAAAATCTTAATTTTAATTTTGATGTTTCTCTAAAATATCACTTGATTATCCAAATTAATGTTAATATTAAAACATGTTAATTATCCAAAAAATATCCATATCCGATACATATCCGAAGGAATCAAAATCCGAAAATTAATATCCGTATCCGAATCTGAAAGTTAGAATATGGATATTGCCATATTCGATTTGTATCTGTCCGATTGACATACTTAGTTAGGAGTTGCTTCAAGAGGAGGTTGAGGGGGAGGGGGAGGGGGAGGGGGATGTCACGCCCCAGGGCGGCCAACCCCGGGACGCGGCAAATGTATATATATCATATCAGAAACCTACACAGGAGGTCAAATGCATATACTCTAAACCACAAATAAAATGACAACACATATCACAAATAGGGCTGACATAATATATATACAATATAGCGGAAGCAAAAGACTGAATCTGTGAATAAACATTCTACAGACTCGATACTCAATCATACGTCCTGTGAGAGCCAATATACACAAATACAACTGAACATATACAAACACGTGCTCAGCACGGAAATCCAATACATACAGCCAAGGAAAGGGATGCTGATAGCCTCTGGTACTCGCGGGACGTAGCGCTACTCCGCTACTAGAGAAATCCCTCGGAAAGCTCCAACTGCTGCTCCGGCTCCAGCTCAGGCTCAGTGACCACTGGGGAAAAACATGTGCGAGGGGTGAGCCACACGCTCAGTGAACAGCACAACCCACGCAACACAGACAATATTTACCAATATTCCATTATTTTATCCAGCCATCAATACATAACAACATAAACCAGTGGTTCGTACTTCGCCGAACCACCACACCCTCACCCTCACCCATCCATGGGTGACATAGGATTTTGGGACTGATAATCATCTATTCACAAATCCAGTAGGTCGCTCATCGCCAACCCACTACACCCTCACCCTCACCCATCCATGGGTGACATAGGATTTTGGGACTGACTAGGCTGTTGGTCACCCTTGGTCCACCGATAGCTCTCCCTCCACTCCGTAGGCCGCCTGGTCTACTCCCACATTCAGCACAGTCCGAAACCAATCAGGAGGTGCCTACTAATGGGAGCCCTCTGTCAGGAAGGCCCTGTCTAACGTTGGGGGTAGCCTCTACCGGATCCAACGCAGGGAACAGAACAGCCTATCCATACGCATATGATCCACTCGGATCCGCCGATAACACATCTCTACAACTCAAATGTCATGAATTCCTCTGAATTCAACCGGATGCATCTCCACGATGCGGGGAAACAGTACAATCAAAAGCAGTGTTGGAATATCACTGGGGGAAAGAAACTCGGGAGGGCGGCGTGAGTTCCCGATACAGGGTACCCCGACAACCAAACAAGGAACACGGAGTACCCTAACACGGGTCTCACCGCTGTCCTCGCAAGGTCCCTCCCCTATAATATTCACTACTCATGCTAATAATCATACAATCATACAACATTACTTATAATATTATTGGGACTAGAAACCTTGGGAGGGCAGCCTGAGGTCCCGATACAGGACATCCCGACAACCAAACAAGGAACACGGAGTACCCTAACACGGGTCTCAGCGTTGACCTCGCAAGGCTCCTCCCTATAATATTATCCTAAGGCATGCGATCTAACAGATACCAGCATTTAATTTAATAAATAAAACTAGTAGGACGCATGCATAGGCCGGGTTTCCTAGCATGTAAACAGGGGACATGCTGCATGGCTCATACGCATATCCTAAGGGTGCAAGTCCCTAACATGCAAAGACTAGGGAAGCATGCATTCTACACATAATTCATACAAGCGTGGATTACATATTATTGCAGGTTAATATTTATCCAATGGCGCCCCAGGAGAGGTCGGTATACGCCCCAAGTGCGTACAACGCCTCTCTACTGGGTTGGATTGTCCCACTCACCAGTATCGGGGTCGTCGCGCGACCGTCCGTCTAGATCTGCAAGACAGACATTTAATATGGTGAGTTAAAATCCATAAATACCACAAGAATATACATAAACTCACAACTTAAACTCCCAACACTCGGGCAAACGTGCATACGACCCGCACGCACGCTAGCCCGAGCACTCCGACAACCACCCGCACGGCCGGCCACCACCCGCACGGCCACCCGACCGCCCGGACGCGCCGCCGCGCCTCAGCCCGCGCACTCCGCGCACCGCCCGGGGCTCCGCGCGTCCACCGAGCCCAGCCGCGGCAGCCCGCACGCGCCCCGCACGCCGTGCGCTGGCCCGCGAGCACCCCGCACGCCCCCGCGCGCGGCGCCTCGCCCCCGTGCACACCGTCCCTGCCTTGCCGCGACCCGCGCACGCCTCGCGCACGCCTCCTCGCCCCGCGCGCACCCCGCGCGCACCTCCGCCACCTCCTCCGCGCGCACCTCGCGCGTCCAGCCCCTCCGGCAGCACCTCCGCGCGCACCTCGCGCGTCCAGCACCTCCGGCAGCACCTCCGCGCGCACCTCGCGCGACCTGCTCCACGCGCACCAGCCGCCCAGCTCGCCCAGCACCGGCCTCTGCTCGCCCAGCACCGGCCTCTGCTCGCCCAGCACCGGCCACTGCTCGCCCAGCACCGGCCAGCACCTCCGCGCGCGCCCAGACCAGCGCCCAGACCAGCTCGCCATCAGCCCCTCGCGCACAGCACCACCCGAGCAGCTCGCACGCCTCGCACCGCCGGCACAGCACACCTGCACGACCAGCACAGCACGCCGCCCGCGCGCGCCAGCTCGCACGCCGCGCGCACGCGCGCCCGCGCACGCACGCGCGCATGACCGCGCGCGCCCAGCCTGCGCGCTGCTGCTGCTCTGCCTGCTGCCCGAGAACACCCCCCCCCCCCCTGCCGAGCGCCTCCAACCACCCCTCCCACTGCCCCGACCACTTCCATCCACCTCCGACCACCCTCCGACGACCCCCACCGCCACCAACCACCTCCCAACCACAAAACTCTCCCCTAGCAATCATCTAGACAAGAAATGAGAGGGAAAAGAGGCTTACCGAGGGGAGGGAGCGAAGTCCGGACGCTCTCCGCGCGCCGAAACCTTTCCCAAAGGCCTTCTCAAGCCCCGATCTATCACGGCCCTCGATTTGGGTCGAAACAGAGGAGAGAGAGAGTCCAAGGTCGGGGATGATGAACAGTGATTTTAAATTTTTAGATTCCATTTATGTAATGTGCGACTTAAAAATCCGGATACGCCCCGGAACTGCGAAATTTTTGCAAACGATGCCAGAATTCGATGAAATTTTCGTGGGAGGTCTAAAATGGCACCAGGACACCAAATATGCAGTTAGATTTTCAATCGGAGTCCTCTAACTCAGGACGATAGCTAACAGTCTGAAATTATGCGGTTCCGACAAAAACCCTAAAAATTTTTAAAACTGCCAGGACGCTCTAACGGTTACCAGCAGGTTAAAAGTGACACATATATAACATTATTCCCCCCTTAGGAAATTTTGTCCCCAAAATTCACCAAAAACATCTAGGAGGGGAAAAGATGCGGATACGCGTCGAACCTGGCCTCCATGAGCTCCCAAGTGTCCTTAACACCGGAACGGTGCTGCCATCGCACCTCGACCAACTGGACGGTCTTGGTGCGGAACCTCCTCACGCGGCGGTCCATGATCACAATCTACTGCTCCACGAATGACTGTCCGGCTCAGAGACGAGCGGCTCGAACGGGATGACGTGAGCAGGATCGCGGACACACCTTTTCCCAACTGCGAACCCACCACTCCAAGACGGAGAGGTAAGAATTGGCGCTGAGGTGAGCCTCCGAGTAAACTCCAGGAAGCTCTCCTCGCAAGACGGGGACCACTCGAACCGGACATCCTTTCGAGTAAGGCGGTTAAGAGGAACAGCTATCTTCGAGAGACCCTCGTCAAGCTTCCTGCAATAACCCTCCAACTCGGGAAGCTCCGAATCCTTGCGGGGTTCGACGGTCGGCGCCAATCTGACGCGACGAGCGTCTTGCCCGGGTCCACAGATATGCCTTCCAGAAAACATCAGCCCAAAAGGCCTTAACCTCTAACCAAACTCGCACTTGATCTCTCATCTATCTGATGCTTCCATGGTATCCCTTGCCTGGGAAAAGAAACCTCGGGAGGGCACCATGGAATCCCGATATAGGATACCCCGACAACCAAACAAGGAACACGAAGTACCCTAGCCCGGGTTCCAACGCCGACCTCACAAGGCCCCTTAATCCAGAAAGGAACACTGGAAGAAGACATCATTTAAAAGAACACCACTAACTCCTCCGGATCACCTACATCTAGATGATCACCCAACGATGTCATTCAACATCCTTTGCAAGACCCGACCCAACATCATTGGGAACGATCCAACAGAAATTGGGTTACGAGCGACCCGCCTTCGCCTCATCCACACCCTCACTCCCGAAAGGAGACATTTTGGGACTTTGGGAGAGACTTAGACTGCTCTCTACCCCTGGTCCACCGCTAGCCTCTCCCCGCTCCGTAGCTCGCCTGGTCCTCTGACCGGGAGCCTGTCTAACGCCGGGGCTGTACTACGCGGATCCAACTAAGGGGAGAGCGATTCCACGCTCGCGACACCATTCAATAATCTCTTACCGGGTAGCCCCTACCTAGCATACTCCCAAATTCAGTACCCCTCCGACTGCATCGGCGGTACCTACTGATGGGAACTCACTGCCAGGACGGCTATAACCCGGCTTCCTTAACCCAAACAACTGCTCTTGACACTCACTCATCCAGATACCCCACACACTTGCATAATAACCACCAATTACACACACAACTATCCTTATACTAGAAAGCTGGGAACACAAGATGATACCTCGAACCATGACACCCGAAGGCTGCGCCTCCTCGGCCGTAAGCGCTGCAACTCTGCCTTGAACCAACCGCGGCTGAGGAACAGGGCACGCCTCGCCGGCTGCACTGGCTGCTGCTGGCGCTGAGGCTGCTGCTGCTGCTGCTGGCGCGGAAGCTGCTGCTGCAAGAACGGCGGCTGCTGAGGTGGCACTCGGGGTCGATCAGCATCTGGGCAATTGTATCTGATATGCCCGATGCGCTGGCAATGAAAACAGCGCCGCTTCTCCGGCTGCCAGGACTGGATGGGCACTGCTGCAATGGGTGTTGGATCCCATACTGGCACCGCATCTGCTGGAGGAGAGGCAGCCGCTGACTGCTCGAAGCGGGGCCTCTTCCTCTTGCGCTGCCCCTGGTCCTGACTCCCGGAAGGACCCTGATCTGCAGAAGGGGTCGGAGCCCGCACTTGAATCCCGAGGTCTCTCTCGACAGTCTTCGCCCGCGAGACCAAGTCGGAGAACCTCGTGAAAGCCTGGGCGGTGACGTGCACCCGGATGGCGCTGCTGAGACCGAGCTCGAATCGACGGCACCTCATCCCCTCATCCATCACCAAGGCTGGAGCGAACCTGGAAAGGCTCGTGAAGCGCGTAGAGTAGTCAGCGACGGACATAGTGCCCTGAGTCAGCTGCTCAAACTCCCGCTCCACTAGCTGCCGCGCCGAGAACGGGAAGTACTCATCCAAGAAGTACCTCCGGAATCCCGCCCATGAAAGCCGCTCCACTCCCTCTGGAATGTCCACCACTCGGGTAGCCCACCAGTCGGCGGCGTCACCCTTCAGCATAAAGGTGGCCAGGGAGACTCGCTGGCGATCGGTGCAAAGCATGGCCGCGAAGATCACATCCACCTCCCTCAACCAACGCTCTGGCGCAAGAGGATCTGCCGACTGCCCATGAAACTCGGGAGGATGGAGCTTCAGAAAGGCGTTGAGGCCGCTCTGCTGCACCCGCGCTGCCGCCTCTAGCTCCTCCTCCCTCTGCAGGGGATCCTCAACTCCTACTGCCGGAACTGCCACCGGAACTGGGGGTACATCAGGTACCACAGGCGGATCTGCCACCAAGGGGACCTGCGGAACTGCCTCGCGAGTCGCCCTCAGCTCCTGAATCTCCCTAGCCTGCTCTGCAATCATCCGCGTCTGTGTCTCCACCAAATCAGCCAACCGAGCGAAAGCACGCTCCCAAGCAGGAGGCTCCTGCGTCAAGGGCTCTCCGGTAGCATCCTCGTCTCTGGTAGGTCCGGAAACCTCCAAAGACCGAGAGGGACCTCGTCCGCGCCGTCCTCTGCGAGGAGGCATATCAGCACCCTAAGAAAACCAGACACTAGGATCAGAATACTCATATCGAAATCCTAGGACTCATCTCTACGAAAGGAAGACTATTGGCTCTGACAGGACCAGGCTCTGATACCAACTTTTGTCACGCCCCAGGGCGGCCAACCCCGGGACGCGGCAAATGTATATATATCATATCAGAAACCTACACAGGAGGTCAAATGCATATACTCTAAACCACAAATAAAATGACAACACATATCAAATAGGGCTGACATAATATATACAATATAGCGGAAGCAAAAGACTGAATCTGTGAATAAACATTCTACAGACTCGATACTCAATCATACGTCCTGTGAGAGCCAATATACACAAATACAACTGAATATATACAACACGTGCTCAGCACGGAAATACAATACATACAGCCAAGGAAAGGGATGCTGATAGCCTCTGGTACTCGCGGACGTAGCGCTGCTCCGCTACTGAAGAAATCCCTCGGAAAGCTCCAACTGCTGCTCCGGCTCCAGCTCAGGCTCAGTGACCACTGGGGAAAAACATGTGCGAGGGGTGAGCCACACGCTCAGTGAACAGCACAACCCATGCATCACAGACAATATTTACCAATATTCCATTATTTTATCCAGCCATCAATACATAACAACATAAACCAGTGGTTCGTACTTCGCCGAACCACCACACCCTCACCCTCACCCATCCATGGGTGACATAGGATTTTGGGACTGATAATCATCTATTCACAAATCCAGTAGGTCGCTCATCGCCAACCCACTACACCCTCACCCTCACCCATCCATGGGTGACATAGGATTTTGGGACTGACTAGGCTGTTGGTCACCCTTGGTCCACCGATAGCTCTCCCTCCACTCCGTAGGCCGCCTGGTCTACTCCCACATTCAGCACAGTCCGAAACCAAATCAGGAGGTGCCTACTAATGGGAGCCCTCTGTCAGGAAGGCCCTGTCTAACGTTGGGGGTAGCCTCTACCGGATCCAACGCAGGGAACAGAACAGCCTATCCATACGCATATGATCCACTCGGATCCGCCGACAATACATCTCTACAACTCAAATGTCATGAATTCCTCTGAATTCAACCGGATGCATCTCCACGATGCGGGGAAACAGTACAATCAAAAGCAGTGTTGGAATATCACTGGGGGAAAGAAACTCGGGAGGGCGGCGTGAGTTCCCGATACAGGGTACCCCGACAACCAAACAAGGAACACGGAGTACCCTAACACGGGTCTCACCGCTGTCCTCGCAAGGTCCCTCCCCTATAATATTCACTACTCATGCTAATAATCATACTAATCATACAACATTACTTATAATATTATTGGGACTAGAAACCTTGGGAGGGCAGCCTGAGGTCCCGATACAGGACATCCCGACAACCAAACAAGGAACACGGAGTACCCTAACACGGGTCTCAGCGTTGACCTCGCAAGGCTCCTCCCTATAATATTATCCTAAGGCATGCGATCTAACAGATACCAGCATTTAATTTAATAAATAAAACTAGTAGGACGCATGCATAGGCCGGGTTTCCTAGCATGTAAACAGGGGACATGCTGCATGGCTCATATGCATATCCTAAGGGGGCAAGTCCCTAACATGCAAAGACTAGGGAAGCATGCATTCTACACATAATTCATACAAGAGTGGATTACATATTATTACAGGTAATATTTATCCATGGCGCCCCAGGAGAGGTCGGTATACGCCCCAAGTGCGTACAACGCCTCTCTACTGGGTTGGATTGTCCCACTCACCCCTATCCGGGTCGTCGCGCGACCGTCCGTCCAGATCTGCAAGATAGACAATCAATATGGTGAGTTAAAATCCATAAATACTACAAAATACATAAACCCACAATTAAACTCCCAACACTCGGGCAAACGTGCATACGACCCGCACGCACGCTAGCCCGAGCACTCCGACAACCACCCGCACGGCCGGCCACCACCCGCACGGCCACCCGACCGCCCGGACGCGCCGCCGCGCCTCAGCCCGCGCACTCCGCGCACCGCCCGGGGCTCCGCGCGTCCACCGAGCCCAGCCGCGGCAGCCCGCACGCGCCCCGCACGCCGTGCGCTGGCCCGCGAGCACCCCGCACGCCCCCGCGCGCGGCGCCTCGCCCCCGTGCACACCGTCCCTGCCTTGCCGCGACCCGCGCACGCCTCGCGCACGCCTCCTCGCCCCGCGCGCACCCCGCGCGCACCTCCGCCACCTCCTCCGCGCGCACCTCGCGCGTCCAGCCCCTCCGGCAGCACCTCCGCGCGCACCTCGCGCGTCCAGCACCTCCGGCAGCACCTCCGCGCGCACCTCGCGCGACCTGCTCCACGCGCACCAGCCGCCCAGCTCGCCCAGCACCGGCCTCTGCTCGCCCAGCACCGGCCTCTGCTCGCCCAGCACCGGCCACTGCTCGCCCAGCACCGGCCAGCACCTCCGCGCGCGCCCAGACCAGCGCCCAGACCAGCTCGCCATCAGCCCCTCGCGCACAGCACCACCCGAGCAGCTCGCACGCCTCGCACCGCCGGCACAGCACACCTGCACGACCAGCACAGCACGCCGCCCGCGCGCGCCAGCTCGCACGCCGCGCGCACGCGCGCCCGCGCACGCACGCGCGCATGACCGCGCGCGCCCAGCCTGCGCGCTGCTGCTGCTCTGCCTGCTGCCCGAGAACACCCCCCCCCCCACCTGCCGAGCGCCTCCAACCACCCCTCCCACTGCCCCGACCACTTCCAACCACCTCCGACCACCCTCCGACGACCCCCACCGCCACCAACCACCTCCCAACCACAAAACCCTCCCCTAGCAATCATCTAGACAAGAAATGAGAGGGAAAAGAGGCTTACCGAGGGGAGGGAGCGAAGTCCGGACGCTCTCCGCGCGCCGAAACCTTTCCCAAAGGCCTTCTCAAGCCCCGATCTATCACGGCCCTCGATTTGGGTCGAAACAGAGGAGAGAGAGAGTCCAAGGTCGGGGATGATGAATAGTGATTTCAAATTTTTAGATTCCATTTATGTAATGTGCGACTTAAAAATCCGGATACGCCCCGGAACTGCGAAATTTTTGCAAACGATGCCAGAATTCGATGAAATTTTCGTGGGAGGTCTAAAATGGCACCAGGACACCAAATATGCAGTTAGATTTCCAATCGGAGTCCTCTAGCTCAGACGATAGCTAACAGTCAGAAATTATGCGGTTCCAACAAAAAACCCTAAAAATTTTTAAAACTGCCAGGACGCTCTAACGGTTACCAGCAGGTTAAAAGTGACACATATATAACAGGGGAGGGGGAAATAGAGAAGGGGGGAGGCTGTGGTGGTGGTGTTCATAGATGGTGGAGGGCGGCATGGAAGGAAAGGAGAGAAAATAGATATTAAAATTTTTGAATAGTGAAGTTAAAAATTTAGAAAAACTGTATATACCTTGCAATGAGATTAAATTATCATAAAATATAGGTGATGGAATTAATAGTTACATAGATAAAACAGTGGTGGGAGTATTTCACTTACACACTACGTAATGGAGTATATACATTGCATTGGCGATAAAACAGTGTATATACAATTATGTAGTGTATGAAAATTAAAAAAAAATATTATTTTTGAAATAAAAAATACTAGTGCACTCTGGTGTATATTTCATTTTTATAAAAATATGTATTATATATTATTATTAGAGAAACAACAAATGAGGGCTAAGGATAAGATTGCACACATGACTTGACATATCATTTTCCATCTCAGTTAGATATAGGAGGGCTTTGTACTTCTATTGTACTTCTAGATCAAAAGTACTTCTGGATAAAAAGTGGTGACTGTTTAAACTTTAGACATTTCGTGGTCCTTTTTTTATTTGTTTTCTTCACATTTTCACGCTGCAATGAAAGTACTATTACTCCTTCAACATGATAGAGATAAAACTTGTGTACTGAATACATCTCTTTAATTAACTCCATTGTTAAGCATGAGGGGATCAATGTGAAATAGATACCATCGGAAGGGACCAAACATGTATGAAACCGCACGATTTGTTATTAAAATGAATATAGAAATATTTATTAATTTGATGCATGTTATGGTCCATGATGATGAGCTTTATGGGTGCTGTTATACTCAGATCTATTTTCAGCCCTATACGGATCGATAGATTTCTATTGACACATATGTTTACTTTAGCAAGGCATATGTTTCGAAAGAATTTTTTTACATTTTTTATAAATGCATCCATGCAATTCATTAGAGTATATACTTCATTTTTTTATAAAAGCGTGTACCTCATTAGATGAGGTATACTATTTTTAAAAAATTCAAAACATATGTAGACTGGATTTGAGACTGGAAATAGGACTGGATGTAACATTATCCTAGTTTTATATCATATTTTATTTATGTTAAAACAACTCATTTAAAATCTAATAAGCGTCTGCATGGATTTGGGGTGTACAGCGTCGGATTCTGGATACGCAGTATTTAAGACAGTGTGTCAAATGTCACACATTCACAACCCTCTTTAGGTAAGCCTGTCAATTATCCGAAAAAATTTCGAATCTGATCCAAATCCGTATCTGAAAAATCAGAAATATCCGATATTCGAATATTCGGAGTGCGAAAATGTTTCAGTCTATCCGATTCAAAAAATATCCGTGTCCTACATATATTATAAAAATATATATATTTGTATTATATATTGCTTATATTGTTATCTTGTATGATTAATCACTAAGATAATATATTATAATACTATTAAATTTTCAATGTATGATATCTGAAAGAGATAATAAGCTTTAAAATCTTAATTTTAATTTTGATGTCTCTCTAAAATATCACTTGATTATCCAAATTAATGTTAATATTCAAATATATCAATTATCTAAAAAAATCCGTATCCGATCATATTCAAAGGGATCCGAATTCAAAAATTAATATCGGTATCTAAATCTAAAAGTTAGGATATTTGACAGACTTATACATTAAAAGCAAGCAAACAAAAGCTAATACCATTTAATGAGGTTCATGAATTTTGTACATGTCGGCAGTGATCTTCGCTGGAATATGCATGCCCGGAAAGAAAGACTGCCAATATAACGAACAGAACGAAATCAATCCCTCACAATAAAAAACTAGATCATAAGAAGAGATGATCAATAAAAGGGAGAAAGAGAGGACTTACATCGAGCACTCTCTGTACGCAACGAGACCTCTTTTTGGGACGCTTGTGGGGTTTCGACCCCGTCAAGAACAGAAAGTCCGCCTCGATTTCCGCACGCGAGAGTGCCAACCGAAAATAGCTCCCTTCGTCACTCCTGCTCTCCCGCTTCTTCTCCGCCCTCTCCCCTTCCAAGTCTGCCACCGCCGCCGCGGCGATCCCCCTCAGCCGCAGCGATCTGTACTGGACGGGCGCGGCCGCCGCAGCCGGCAGATGGGGTGGCCGAGACAGAGGCGTCGGTGGCGGCAATGGAGGGGATCGGAGATGGATCTTCTTCAGCTTCTTCTCCGTCCTCTCCCCTTCCAAGTCGGCCACCGCCGCCTCAGCCGGCGGAGGGGGTGGCCGAGACAGAGGCATTAGGGGCGGCAATGGAGGGGATCGGAGATGGATCTTCAGCTTCTGTGCCCCGGCGACTCTGCTCCCCTTCCTCTCTCCCGTCGAGTCCTCTTGATCTCGCACCGCCTCGTTCGGCGATTTTGAAAGGGACGATCGATCGCTCCTCTTCCCCTTGCCGTCCGGTCCGACCTTCATGTATCGGACGAGCCTCTGATTCCCCCATTTCAACATTGGCATCTCGAAATTGTGAAAGACCCGAGGCGGCGGAGGAGAGACGATCATCGGACGCATATCCATCGGTCGGTGCTCTTGCGGCCTATTGAGAAGCTCCATCACCATTGATCGATTGAGGGAATCGACCGTTCAAGACACAAATGAGAGACCTCAATCGAAAATTAGAGAGAAGGGGATTTATTAGGGTTTTGTTTTTTGTGAGGGGATTCGTGAATTGTGATTTCCCCCAAAAAAAAATTGTGTGTTATTAGTGTGAACAGTCAGATTCCGTGATCTTCAATGATTGAGAGCAAAAAAACGTCCTTATGGTTCGTTCGTCAACTCGTCCTCCGTGACGTGGCGACATCACCCTCGTCAACCCACTTGTTTGACGGCCATTTTCGAGAGGGCATTTATCACCGGACGCAATGGGTGGACACCGGATGGACGAAGAGTCTAACCGATATTGCCGCGTCGATCTTTTTTTCCCTCGCTTTTTTGAATCGAAGAGTTTGTTGTCAGTTCACCACGCCGTGGGTTTAAGTGATTACCATAAATGCCTATGGACCGTTGGACGTCCAGGCTTGGGATGCAAGTATTTAGAATACTTGTGGTCAAAGTAAGATATATGTAAGTAGGTGCACACGATCTCTAATAAGGGAGAGGTTCTTGAACGTTACACTACATTGTAACAAATAGGATGGAATGGATCGTAACAGTCGGAATTCAGTTTTAACAGTTGTGAGAACTGTTTAACTTTATAATCGTTTAACTCATCCTATTTTTTTATTCTGTTTTCCATGACTTAAAGGGATGATTTGAAATATTGGGATAAAAGGTAATTATAAAGATAAGTTAGTAGAATGATAGTTTATCCCCATTTAGTATAAATAATAATCGGGATAAACTGTGGATAGTTGTCCTAATTTTGAAATGAGAATGATGATATTTTGTTTCACCCTAAACGCTAGTATAACATTTATCCGTACTTTTTATCTCAATTTTGACAAATATAAATATAAAAAAAATTGATGATTTTTTATCTCCGTAAATTAGAATAATTTATCCTCAAAATCTTAATCTCTTGTCAAATTATCCCTAAGTAATTACACGTGTTATTTATCTCTAAGTGGATTTTTTTCCCCTCAGTACGTGTACTGATTGTAATTTTGGGTTAGTAGCAGGGGTAAAGGAGTCATTTCATGTTGGATTAAAAAATGCGGTTGGCGACTGCAAATTAATAAGGGGCAGGATTCAGCTTAAATTTTAAAGGGTTATTCATCTGAACGAGGAATAATAATCTCTGAAATTGGGCTATCAACCAAACGGAAATCATACTCAATAAGCTTTGAAATTCAGCTTTCAGCTGAATAAGCTCTTATATTTGACTCAACCAAACAGCCCCTACTTATTTGGAACCAGAAGTTGGGATGACATCCAAATCAGATGTTCACGCATAAAATTTTTATAATGCATATGCTAGAAAAAAAAAGATTTTGTATTCAAAAGAATCATCTTGGTCAAAGAAAAGATGGAACCATCAGGAAGTAAACAATCTATAAGAAGTCAAGAAGGTGTTCGCTGCAAAGATAATCTCCCAATTACTAAGAAAACACGTGCAATAGAAAGGGCAAATTGTACGGCACGCATATTTTTTTTTATGTTAAATGTGAAAATATATGGAAAATGAGTAAAGTTATTCTTTAGCATAACCATCTACTTACAAGTCCTAATATAAGTCATCTTCTAAGGTTACACAGAAAGATGTTGCTACATCACAGTGGATTAATTGATTAGATGGATAATGTATTGATAAAACCTACTGAAGATTTCAACTATATGAGGAAGGGGGGGGGGGGGGGGGGGGAGTTGAGAATGTTGGTTTTCTCATAATAGACTATTACATAGGAAGAAGATGAAAATCTTGAACAAAAATGATGCATATATTCTATTGGATTATTTGAAAAATAGGCAGTCACAAGACCCCGCATTTTTTTATTCTATATAAGTTGATAAAGATGGACAAATGACCAACTTCTTTTTGGCATATTCATGTTTTTTTTTTTTTTTTGATATCGGAGAGACCCTCCATGGCTGACCTTACGGTCGAGTTGAGAATGCTACCTCCGCTTGTTTGCTCCTGTCCAACGGAAAATTCTTTCGAATAATCGCTAACAAACAAGTGGGTAAGTCAGCGCCAAGACTCAAACCCAAGACCTATCGGTAACACCGCTAAGCCCTGAACCGTTGTGCTATGACCACTGATAGATTCATGTTCAATTATAGACTATTCATACTTTGGTGATGTGTTCCCTTTTGATAAGACATATCGGACTAATAAGTATGGCATGCCTTTTGCTCCATTTATTGGAGTAAATTAATATAAACAGACCATCATGTTCGGTGTTGCTTTGCTCTTAGATGAAACTCCATGTAGTTTTGTTTGGTTATTTCAGACTTATGGTGGCAATGTCTGGACGACAACCAAAGACAATTTTTACAAACCAATGTATTGTTATGTCATGGGCTCTCTCTTTGGTAATGCCTAAATATATGTTATCACCTTTGTCTATGGCACATATTCCAGAATGCAACTAAACATCTTTCACATGTATACAATAGTAATCCTCATTTTCAAAATGACTTAAAAAATTGCATATATGAAAGTGACAAGGAAGAAGATTTTTTGTTGAGATGGGAAAATTATTGAACACATGATCTTATAAGAAACTCATAGTTGTCATAGTTATATAAAGTTCATGAGAAATGGGCTTTGGTTTATCGTTGAAATAGCTCTTCTCCTAATATAACAACAACTCAATGAAGTGAAAAGTGTAAACAATGTCTTTAAAAAATGGTTGAATAAAAAATTGCCACTTTCCACATCCATGATACAATATGATAAAAGCATTACTTTGTTTTCTCTTTGTTTTTCAACATCTTCTTCAACCTCTCTTCAATATTTTTTTCTCTATATTTTTTCATCATCTTCGTCAATGCTCTCTCCCTGACGTTGGACAGGATTGATGTCCCATCTCCTGTAGATAGGATTAAATATTTTTTCAATTAATTTCTTTTATCCAAAGAACATTTGCGGTGTAATGAATGAGATAGTGATCAAACTTTTTTTTATTTTACAAGTCTTTTTTTTAGAAGTCAAGTGTTCCCTCTTTCCATGTTTTTTGCTTCACCATTTGTTATCTTTCATCTATAAATAGATTAACATTTCGTCAGAAAAAATCCAACTATAGAAAAACACAACATTGAGAACCCCTTTCAACATATCGAAAGCATCGGTCTACCAGTTTATTTAAAACAAAAAAAAACCCAAATTTTTAAAAGGGCACAATCACATATATATTTTTTTTGTGGAAATGATCGGCTATATAATTTTGAATAAGATATTATAGCAGTCTGAAACTTATCTCAAAGCAAGGAGGGGAGGAGAGAGATACAGAGAGGAGAGGAGTGCTCATACAAGCTGTATAAAACACTCAATCCCATCTATAAAAAAAAAAAATAGAATGACTATGCAGATAAAGCCTGCCAAAAATAAAAAACAAGCAAAACATCAACTCTACCATTCACAGTACGAAACTAGCTGGGATCAGTGAGCAATACACCATTCGCCATGCAAACTTCCCGTGTGCCCATGAGGGAATACCGCCAACCCGAAATCAACAATGAGTCTTCCCATATATTTTCAACGTAGAATTGTTGTCCGGGGATGATCCTTTTGTTTCAACCCAACCAAATCTCCCATAACGCAGCCGGGAGGGTGATATTGAGCACATGGGATTCAATTCTCACGTTTCCCTATCTCGAATATGACTTCATCTGCTACCAAAGATCAGCTCTGTTTCTATAGTCGGTGTGGATCCCTCTTGCCATGCAAATATTACTCAACAAAGAGGCTACAGTCGGGCATTGACATAAAAGATGATCCATTGTTTTTGTGTTAGCATTACAAAGTTCGTAAGTTGTCGATTCAGCCGACCTCCAATTCGCTCTATACGCCTTTGTTAATAAAAGATCTTGAAAAGCCAACCACGAGAATATTTTCACCTTAAGAGGCATCTTCCTCTTCCACAACCATTTTGTTTGGATCACCACATTCACATCGATAGAATGACTTAACAGTGAAAGACATTGATTGAGGCCCAAGTAAGGGCGTCCTCACCAAAGGGCCTCACAACCACAACCTAAAGCATCTCCATCAGTTACACAACCTCTGTCTCCGCTGTGATTCGGTGTTGGTGGAGATGCTAATCTCCCTCGTTAGTCCCAACAGACCTACATTGAAGCAAGTTACATTCCTTGTATTCCGCCAATCTGAATAGTCGAGGAAATGCAACTCGTAGTGGAGCTTCATAGGACCACTTGTCTAACCAAAAACAAATTCGATCCCCTTTGCTAATCTACCATCAAAGTGCTTACGTGAAGGTCTCCCCCAATGAGAACCAGCCTACAAAGAAAGGACATTCTATTGGTTGGGGACAGGAATAGCGCTCCTACGTTACCCACAATATAACGTTCTTTGAAAAGTTGCACCCAAGCGCAAGAGGTTTGGTTGAAGTGCCCAACGCCATAACAATTTTGCCAGAAGTGCTTGACTCATAGCTTCTTGATCCAACACACCTAAAACACCCACGTCCCTTGATTAGCATATAGACTCTCAAGCCACTAGATGTTTCTTGTTTTCATTTCTGCTTGCGCCATTTCAAAAGAAGCGCCATCTAATCACTTCGAGATCACCGATTTAAGAAGAGTTAGTTTTTTGCCAGAACTGAAGCATCAATACTTATGCCATCCTTCAAGCTTCTTCACACAACATTCTACCAATGGAGACCAGTTCTTGCATAGAAGTCTTCATTAAACCAGTGGGAGACCAGGGTGACAAGGGGGTGCCCGCTGGATAGCACATTCAAAACTTCCATCCATCGCTTCAGCCCTTCGGTTCTCCACATTAATGGCGCACATTGAGTTTTTTGACCAATTGATTTTCAAGCATGAGAGTAACAAAAAACACATTAGAATAAACCTAAACCCCTCAAGTACGTTCACTTCTGTTGCAACAAAAACAATGGTATCATCGGCTTAGTAGAGGTGAGTGATTGGGGTGCCTCCCGCCACAGAAGGAATCCCAACAATCCAGCCCACCCTCGCCGCCTTCAGACACATGCGGCTCAACACGTTCGCTAATGTCGAGAACAACAAAGGGGACAACGGATATCCATGTCTAAGGCCACGATGGTGGGGGAACAAGCAACATTGGGCGCCATTAATTGTCAATCGGGCATTAGCCGAACATAAGCACATTTATTATTAAATATAAATTAGAGTATCATCCAAAAATAAAAAAGAGAATAATCTATTAAAAAATTAAAACAATTCCATAACAAATGTTTTAAATAGTTTCCAAATAAAAATTAAAAATTTTATAGAAAATTTTTAGGTTTTTTGCATGTATACCATAAAAAAAAATAGTATTTATTTTTATACCTCCAAAAATATCGTATTTAATTTTATATCATTAGAATTTTTTTAATGTAAAAATGTGTCCCTCTTTTATTATTTTTAATTAAAATGAACCTTAACTATGGTTAGTTTTTTAACCAAGAAGTAAAAGTGACAAAAATAATCTTAATATATAATATTTATCATAATGTAAATAATTAAACATAATAATCTAATTAATTATATGTTCTTTCCAAATAAATCGTGAGCAATTCAACCTTAATCATTCTTTCCTTACCGAATCTCCTCTTGTTAGGATGTGAGAGGTATCCCTTCTTTAGTGAGGGGACTTGGGTTCGAGTCTTGCTGCCTGCTGATAGGGGAAGATTTTACCAAGAAAAAAAAAATCATTCTTTCCTTTCCTTCCAATCAGGATCTAATTTTTTTAAAAAAATTTCATTTTTTTGTAATATATATGATTAATGGTTTTCAAAATAATTTTATTTCATTTTAATTAATGTAAGTATTAATAATTATTATGTTTTTGTTAATAAATAATTTGTATGATTAATTTTTATGTTTTTTTATTTTAGATGAAAATTTGTTATTTTCATGTTAAAATTAATATTTTTTATTTTTATAAATATTGTATTTGGTAGGTTAAATATGCAAAAAAATAATAATAATAAGGGTGATTTGGTTATTTCTCCAAGACTTTAACAGTTTTAATTAAAATTTAGATAGAAGTTAACTAGGATGGTAAATATATATTAGTTCTATATATTTTAATGGTATAAAAATAAATAGATTATTTGAAATGATAAATAATTAAATAGTATGTTTTTGGATGGTATACATAAAAAAAAACTCAAAATAAATTCTTAAAAAAAAAATTAATAGAAATTTGTTCACTCCAAAATGATTAGTGTGAAATCCCTTAAGGAATGTAAAAACACATTCTCTAAATACACCGTGTATAGATTTTAGATTGGGATCCAAATATGGGTTGGGGGTGGGGGCTTGTGAATTTGCTTTTCCGCATTCTGTATTTCGGATTAATTCATAGGTGCGGGAATGAGTATTGGTACGGGTTAAACATAAAAATGTTAGCTCAAAAGAACAATGAAAAGAAAGATTCCTGTGGAGAAGACAACTGATTTTTTAGAAAAAAAGAGATTAAGATTTTCTATTAGTGGAGTTAAAAATTTAGAAAAACTATATATACGTAGCGATGAGATTAAATTATCATAAGAAATAGGTGATGGAATTAATAAGAGTTACCGAGACATAAAAAATGCATAGTAATAAGAATGGTGACCGTAATGATGGAGGGCCACACCGTCCCGAAACTTTTAAAATCATGCGCCACCGCTCGCTCCCTCTCCCTCGGCCAATCCATCCACAACCGCGTCATCGTCTCCGGCCTCTCCTCCGACCCCTACATCTCCTCCTCCCTCCTTCACTTCTACTCCAAATGCGATCAAACCCAACTCGCCCGCAAAGTCTTCGACGCTATGCCCACGAAGAACGTCGTCGCGTGGACCTCCATCATCGCCGCCTACTCACGCTCCAACGACCCGGGCATGGCCTTCTCCATGTACGACCACATGCGCGCGCGCGGCGTCCTCCCCAACTCGATCACCCTCTTGTCGTTATTGTTGCCCTCACCGCCTCGGTTTATCAACGTGCAATGCGTGCACGCGTGCGCCGTCCGCACAGGCTTCGCGGGGAGTCTCGTCGTCGTGAATTCAATGCTGAACGCGTACGCGAAGAGCGGGAACGTTGACGTCTCGCGCGCGTTGTTCGATGAGATGCGCTGCTTTCGGGATGTCGTTTCTTGGAATTGTGTGGTCTCTGGGTATGCGTGGTGTGGAAATTTGAAGGAGTCGATGAGTCTCGTGAAGCTGATGATGGGTATTGGGGGAGAGAGTGTAAAACCCGATGCGCAGACCTTCACGTCTTTGTTATCTGGGGTTTCTGATCATGGAGAGCTGAAGCTGGGCAAGTCGGTCCATGCCCAGATCTTGGTTTCTGGATTGAGACCCGATAGGCATGTCGAGACTGCTCTTCTTGGCATGTATTTGAATTGCGGGAGCACAGACGATGCGTTGTTGGTCTTCGATGGGATGTTGGATGCAGATGCTGTTTCGTGGACTGCGATGATATCTGGACTTGTTCAGAACTTTAGAGTGAATGATGCGTTGATTGTGTTTCGTAAATTGTTGGCGTCCGGAGCATTGGTAAATTCGATAGAAACGTTTGCCAGTGTGTTAGCAGCTTGCGCGCAGATGGGTTTGTTCTTGATGGGGGCATCCATTCACTGTTATATTATACGACACAAGATAAGTGTGGATTTATCGGTGCAGAATTCACTTGTCACAATGTATGCGAAGTGTGGTCGCTTAGATGTTGGCCGGGCAATTTTCAATCGGATGCATATTAGGAATTCAGTTTCTTGGAATGCAATGCTCTCTGGGTATGCCCGGAATGGATGCCTGAATGAGGCATTCTCACTCTTTGATGAGATGAGGATGACGACTCAAATACCTGACTCAATTTCCATTGTATTGGTTCTCCAAGCATGTGCATCGGTGGGTGTGCTCCAGCATGGAAAATGGGTGCATGGTTTTATCGTCCGAAGTGGGATTATTATGCGATGCATCTCTGTTGACACTGCTCTCATTGATATGTACTCGAAATGTGGGGACCTACAAAAGGCGTGGAAATGCTTCGATGAGATGCCAGAAAAGGATATGGTGTCATGGAGTGCGATCATTGCTGGACATGGAGGCCATGGACATGGAGAGGTTGCTTTGAAGATTTATCAGGATTTCCTGGCTACAGGGCTCAAACCAAACAGTGTCATTTTCCTATCTGTGCTGTCTGCATGTAGCCATTCAGGGATGGTTTCTCAAGGACTTCAGATCTTTCAGTCCATGACAGAGGAGTTTGGGATCAAGCCAGCTTTAGAACATTGTGGTTGTGTTGTTGATTTGCTCAGTCGGTCAGGAAGGGTGAGTGAGGCTGAAACATTTGTCAGGTGGATGTTGCCAAATCCCAATGCTGATGTTCTAGGCATACTTCTTGAAGCGTGTAAGATGTATGGATATGAGAGACTGCATAGAGAGATTACAAGACAAGTCACTGAATTGAAGCCTAAAACTGCTGAGAATTATGTACAGCTTGCCCAAAGCTATGCTGCTCTGAACCTCTGGGAAGGTGTTGGTGAGACATGGGCAATGATGAGAACGTTGGGCTTGAAGAAGACGCCTGGTTGGAGTTTTATCGAGTTGCTCGGGACCATCACACCATTCTTTGTTAATGACTCGTCTCATCCTTCTTATGAAGAAATTGTCTCTGTGCTGAAACTATTGGAATGGGAATATAGATGACAAACAAACAAAGACCTTGTTAGTGTGATATTAGACAAGGTTATAACGTCCAAAACCCAAAGTCAAGTTACAGGAAATGCCCATGACAATGGCATTTATTGCGAGAATTGATCTCCTCAGGGGGGCCTGCATGTGTGATGCACACCACTTGCAAATGGAACCAGAATTCCCAGTTTATGGTGACTCTCTGAGATTTTGCCTTTCCCCTATTTGCAATATAATCATCCACATTTTTTTTCTTCTGGTGAACACTGCAATAACTAGAATACTTAAAGCAAGATTACTTTGTGGAACTCTTGTTTCTTTCATTTTCATTTATTTTGACTTTTGACCAATTCTTCTTAAAACCTAGTGTTTGAGTTTTATTTAGTGATTATACATCTGTGTATGCATTTTAAACAAATGTACTTTATGCTTGATTTTGACATCTTAAAGCACGGCTCAATTGTCATTAGAAAATTTCTTCATAATTATTTCACCCTTCAAGGGCTTACTCTTTTTTTACACTGTACAGGTGCTTCTTCAGAGGAGGAAACTGTGAGAACAGATATTTCAGCAGGTTGAATGAGGTGCAGCCACACGAACGAAAATGGCTCAGTGGAATACTGCTCATTGACCAGGTACAAAACGAATCTGTTCACATTACTTTTATCCTTGCTAATGGTTTGTCTAATTTTGATGATTAAAGATACCCCACACAATCAACTCTTGTCTACTGAACTGTATACATGAACACAGTTTTTGTTCCGAACAATGGAATTCTGCCTCGCAAAACTTGGTTGCTACTGAAATTGGATGGACATGGGTGTGCTTGGATTGTGCCTTTTGAAATAGTGGCATGACGTTAAATCTGAAAGATCCTGAAGTGCCTGTTGTAAATCAGAAAAAAAAATCTATGGTTTTAGACTGCTATTTTTTGGTATGCTTGTATCATATATTTTAATAATCTAATGTGCTATTTTGGTGCTGAATGGGACAAAAAGGGGATCGAGATGATATGTAGAACCAGCAGTTGTAATCTAACCTATGGCATGTTTTGGATTTAAAAACTGAACCTGCACACGAAAACATTTATTTTTGATCTTTGATTTATGTGGATAAGTAACACAAACCTATTAAAGATTTAATTTCTATTTGGTCGGAGAAGTAATATTGGTCTCCCTGATAATGGATGACTAGAATGTGTGCTGAAAGAGCGTGGTGTAGCTCTTCAGAAAGTGGATAGAATTAATGAAATTCCAAGTTAGTATAATGAATGCCATTCACTTCCTAATTTTCTATAGTGGAAGAACATCCTGCATCCTCAAAATTTATGGTTAATCTGACAGGATCTTCTCAATTTATTTATAACTTGGATAGGGCCTTCAATGATTGGGTCAAAAGAACTTCATAGTTTTATAGTCATTTCCCAATTAAATATTTCTTTGTCATCTGTGGTTTGTTATCTGCTCATATTTCTTTTAGATATGCAATGGAAAGAAATTTCAGATGTATGTCACAGACTGTTTTATTATCTGCTGAATCAAGACTGTTTACTTTAGGGATATTGCTGAATGATGGCTATGGTCCAGTTATTCCCTACACAGGTTTTGATTAAAGCTATAAAATTAGTAGGAAATTGGCAGGGAGGATCCAACTTAAATGACTATATTGCTATTTGATTTCCCCTGTGTTCCATAAAATTTTTAAAAAAAGTTATAGCAACTATTAATGTAACGAATATGGTTTTCCTAGTCGTTTTATGTTTTCAAGTTAGGTTTTGTGCATTGGATCATGTTCTTATAATGTTTTGGAGGACTTATAGACCTCCAATTTCAGAAGTTAATATATTCTTATTATGTTAGCTTTCCAACGCAACTTTTGGATTATGAATCCGATGTGTATAGGTTAAGTTGTGAGCCAAATTGTGTTAAGAGGTTGGGCAGAGGAATAGTGACGGCTCTAGGGTAAGCTGTCGACTTTGTGACGGGTCTCTTTGGTGCCGTCGACCTGCAAACAGTTTCAATTTTGAAATTTTTAGTTTTTAGAAAGGTTTAATGTGTATTACGTGATTGATGTGATTGGGATATGGTTGGTTATGTTGTTCCCCATGTATAAGAGTATATATTTACCCATTTTCTCTCTTTTTCCATTGAAACCCTAAAAACTCTAAGGGCTAGTTTGATAAAGGGATAAGGTTTTGATGATAAATTGTCCTAATTTTAGAGGATAAAGAGTCCATCAATTTTATTCATATTTACATTTGTCAAAATTGACGTAAAAAGTGGGGATAAATGCTATCCCAACATTTAGGTGGAATTTCCTCATTTTGAATTCAAAATTGGGACAACTGTTCGTAGTTTATTCCAATTGTTTTTTATACCAAACGGGGATAAGCTGTTCTGTCACTCACTTATCCTCATAATTACCCTTTATCCCAACATTTATCCCCTTGTCAAACCAGCCTTAAGCTTCTCTTCTTCACATCCTTTCTTTGGTGGCCGAGTAAGAAATCAGATAAGGATCTCAAAGAAGGGAATTGAGTGAGTAATTTCTGATCCTTATATATTTTTAGATGTTTGTGTTAGCATAGGAAGATCTCACGTATGTACTTTCGGATTTATAGCTTTCTTGAGTTTTTCTTCTTGGATTTTCGTAGATTTTGATGTAGTTTATATGATTTTCAGACTCTTGTGTTATAACTATGAATTCATGAAATTTTCAAGATGTTTTACATATCTTTCATGTCAAAAGAATAGGCTATGTATATATATCATGTCTTGGTTTAGTTATTAAATAAAGAAATCGTGTTTAGGGTCGTTTAATGCCTTGTTTTGACCCATATGTGCATAGATCCGAGTTTATACATGTTATTATTATTATTTTATGGAGTTGTAACTTGTAACATAGATCCATGTTAGTTGTTTTCTGCAAATAATAGATTTATGGTTTTCAAAGATTTTGGAATATGGTTTGATTGTTTTATATGTATGATTTATGAATCCTTGTAGGCCTAGGGTTAAATATAAAAGGATATCATGTCAGGTATAATAATATATTATTTTCTTGTTGTTTTCAAAGGGTTTTATCGAGTATATTCAGATCTTTGTACCTACCAATCATGTTTTTCGTTTTATCGATATTTTTGTCATTTTCAAAAGTTAGGGTTTCCAATCGATTTTCCTCATAAACAATTGATCATTGATCCATCTCCTTGCTACTTTATATTGTTTTAAATGTGTCATATATGGATTTTCAATAATATGGATGGATCTAGGTTTTCGTGTCAATTTGTTTAAAGACCCCTTATGAAAACAATATTTCCATTGAAATTATCCTTTTTCTTGTGGAGTTTTGTCAATTGAATAGAACCTTTGATTTTGATTGTTTAGACGATTTAGAACTGTTTTACGAATATTTTCAAAAGTATATTACATATGAATATAAGAGTAGGTGTGTCTTAGGTTTTTTTTTTTTTTTTTAAAAAAATGTTTGTGCTACATTCTGGACGGCCCTTATTGGGGCCGTCGACTTCTTTTGGATAGCCCTTACTGGGGCCTTCAACTTGTTCTGGACAGCCTATCCTAGGATCGTCGGTTGCTAGGAAAAAACCAGTAAATATGGTTTGGTTTAGTTGGTACCTGTTGTGATTATAGGCCGTATTGTTTCAGGAATCGTTAGGTTGTTGTAGAATTTATTGGATTAGTCTGTGTATCGTCAAATTGGAGGTGAGTGGATGTCTCTATTTATTTTGAAACCATAGTCTATGTATATTTGTTGGCATCATGAATATTTTCTGATATTGAAATTTATCGTGTTTGAGGCATATGATCATGTCATTGCCATGAGATCGGATCCCCTCCGAACTGCTTTTCCTCAATTCAGTTAGTATCCACTCATTTGATAACACGTGAAGGTTTCAAAAAAAAAAAAAAAAAATGCCAAATTTATGTTTAAACCAAGTTGACGGACGTTACCGTCAACTATCATCCTCTCCCCCTTTTTTTGGTCCCTCCCCCCGCCCATTTTATATTTTCTTACCTTCCCTCTCTCTATGGGCTTCCTTGAAAAATCAAAAGGCTAGGCCCAACATATCCTATAAAAAACCATGTAGATTCAATAAAAATCAAAAGCAGGCTCAATGAAGAAACTGGTTTTTTAGTTAACGCTCAACGAAACTGGTTTTCAGATTTTCTCTTTTGTACATATTAGGATTCAATGTAAAACCTAACAAAACTGATTTTTAGATTTCCTCTATTGTGCATTTTTTGATCCAATGTAAAGTCTAACAAAATTGGTTTTTACAAATTTCCTTTTTCGTGCATATCAAGATCCAATGTAAAATCTCCACTTTAACCCCACAGCGAGTGTCCTATCTTTATTTGGAGGACTAAATGGAGTTTATAGGATTTTGGGAGTTGAGAATATTGTTTGATTATATTTTACTCAAGTATTATTATAAGACATGCAATCATTTTACTCAAGTATTATTATAAGACATGCAATTTAAATTAGTTTTGAAACATTGAATCCCAATAGGTATGCAATGTGACTCAGCTGAAGATGCAAATGATTTTTATACTTAATACAGTAAGCAAGTTGAGTTCAACATTCGAAAAAATTCAACCAAAACTGTAAATGCAATTATTCAAAAAAGATAATATATTTTCTCAAGAGAAGGCTTTCGGAAGAATGATCGACTTGAGAAAAGTGTTCGGTCCAATGTGCAAAAACAAGATGTTGATGCCATGCAGAGTTTACCATTCAACGCCAATTGAATGGAAAATATATAGTTTCAAGATTTGAGTCAACCCATAATCATGATGTGATGAGCTCAAGTAAAGTTCAATTTTTAATGTTGCATAGGTGTATAACTTCTTCTCAAGCTGGAGAAGCTGATATAGTATCAAGTTCTGGACTACCACAAAAAATGACAATGAAATTGATGGGTAGGCAAGCTCGTGGATATGACAATTTTGGTTTTACGAATGTGGATTTGAAGAATTATTTGCGCACAAAGCAAAAAACTGCGATGAAGAGAAGGGATGCACATGCTGTGATGGAATACTTTCAAACCACGCAAGAACGAAATCCTTCTTATTATGCCATTCAACACGATAATGAGGCACTGTTAATGAATATTTTTTGGGCAGGCTCTAAACTGATGGTTGACTACGCACATTTTGGTGATGTTATTTGCTTTGATACAACATACAAAACCAATAAAGAAGAGCGACCATTTAGTTTATTTGTTGGTGTAAACTATCACAAGTAATCAATTGTGTTTGGTGTTACTCTGTTATATGCTGAGACAATTCCTATATTTGAGTGGTTGTTCCATGTTTTTGTTAAAGCAATGGATGGGAAGGAACCTAGGATTATTATTACTAATCAAGATACCGTAATGGCAAGTGCAATAGTTTTAACTTTGCAATTGAAATATAGATTCAGGTACTAAAGTGATGCATTTCACTGAAAAGTTCTAGTAATACCATGCAACATTATGAATAACAACAAGCTCCTAGATAACACCAGAAAATATAACAAATGGATAAGTGTCTCATGAACACTTGTAGGGATTTTTTTACAGTATACTTGTACATGATTTACACACCCACAAGAACAAGCCCATGCGTTGTCCATTTTTTTTTCTAGATCCAAATCGCCTTTTCATGGCCCCCAAAGGATTTCCTTTTTTTTTCCTTCTCTCAAAGACCCATATTAACCAAGAAAATCACCTCCTCATCAATGAGAAATCCCACTTTATTTTCATCCTAATTTCAGTCCAACACCAATACCTCTTCATCAATGAGAAATCTCATTTTCTTTTCAGCCCTATGTCAGTCCAAAATCAATACCTCTTCATCAATGAGAAATCCCATTTTATTTTCAACCCTAATTTCAGTCCATTATCAATTGAAAAAGAAAGAAATTCAAAAAACGATTGAACCTAAAGGCTTACTAAAAAAACAGAGATGAAGAGCTGTCAACCTACCACAGAAATAGAGGTGAGGTGACCAGCAAGAGGAGGACGATCGGTGGATAGGGGTTTGGGGTTGGTCAGTCATCGTTAGAGATGACGATGAAGAGGGAGCCGGCGTGAAATCAGGCGGAGCAGACTTCAGGGTGAAGAAGGGTTTGGGGTTGAAGGTTTTTTGTTGGGTTATATGAGGAGAGAGGGAGTGAAAGAAAATGATGGGGATTGGGGATAGGGATCTCGCCACCTGAAACGGATCGGTCGATCAGACAAAGAAGGATAAGAGAATGCTCGCCACCTTCAACGGATCAGTCATGATCAAACGAAGGTAGGATAAGAGATTAGTTCCCTCCACCTTCAACTCCCACAAGAAAAAGGATAAGAGATAAAGTTTGCACTAGAGAGTCCACTATTAGGTAAAGAGTCCACTCTTAGGCTCACTTTAAAGATATAATTTCAATTTAACTTCACTTGACCTTGAAAAGAGATTTGAGTCTTGAAATTATGAATTCAAAACTCTTTCTAATGAGCCAAAGAACACCTCATTTTGATATCTGCATCAGAACTCTTTGAACATCTGAATGAATGGTTGATGATTTCATTTTGATGGGATGCTCCTGCATCAGACACCCCATGTTGGAGAAAAGCGCGTCCTCGAGCATCACATAATGGTCTTGATCACACTGAATATCGTCCAGGACGTCGGATTATGCACATCCAGTCCGACCAAATATTTTTGATCCAAGAATCTAGTAGAATTTTTACCAGAAGTGGTGGTGGGTGTGATAAGGCCAAGAATGACAAAAATAGATCATTATATTTATACCCATGCTCGGCTGCTTGGCCACCCTCACTCCAGTGAGCAAGAGATGGAGATGGAGTCTTAGTGACCATTCCTGAGAATTGTGATTGATGTCTTCGAAAAATGGTCGCAGTGGTTGGAGGATTATTCTTTTCCCGCTAAAGTTGAACGAGTAGGTGTTTGCTAGTCCATTATGATCCACATCTCGGTCCCACAACCAAGGTCTTCCAAAAAGAAGATATGTAGTCATCATCGGCATGACATAATACCGTATCCTTATAATCTTTCCCAATTGAAAAATCAATAAGGCACTCAAATTGTACCTCGATTCCCATGCCATCCTGGATCCAAGCAAGTTGGTAGGGGAATCTCTTTTGTGACATGGGTAACACCATCTTTTCAACGACCTCCCAAGATATTAGATTGACTGTGCTTCCACCATCAATAAGAAGTTCAATAATCTCTTCTTTACAGGTAACCTGAGTAAAAAAAAAGACTAGTCCACTTCTAATCTGGTTTGGGTTGAAGGAAATCAATTAAATTGTGGACGCTCATGAGAGTGAGTGGGTGAAGGAAAAGAGGACAGCAAGGGGAAACCGGGAGTTGGGACATGGAAGAGGTGGGGAAGTCGAATTCGTCAAGTGAGCCAAGTGTAAGGGTCGAGTTGGTAGGAGTGAAAAAAGAAATTGACACCTCTTCTTCATCTGAAGGATATTTGTTGTAGATCGGAGGGAGTGTCCATTCTATGAAGCTTTCCGGGTTCTCCTTGTCGGTGAAATGATAGAAAACCTCAATTTCTTCAAACGCCATTGAGATGAGATTATGTCAACCGGATCGTCTCGCAACAACGTCGCAAGATATCACCTAGATATTCTGATACCAATTGATGGGGATTGGGGATAAGGATCTCGCCACCTCAAATGGATTAATCAATCAGACAAAGAAGGATAAGAGAATGCTCTCCACCTTAAACGGATCGGTCACGATCAAACGTAAGTAGGATAAGAGATTGGTTCTCGCCACCTTCAACTCCCACAAAAAAAAACATAAGAGATAAAGTTTACACTAGAGAGTCCACTATTAGGTAAAGAGTCCACTCTTAGGCTCACTCTAAAGATATAATTTCAATTTAACTTCACTTGACCTTGAAAAGAGGTTTGAGTCTTGAAATTATGAATTAAAAACTCTTTCCAATGAACCAAAGAACACCTCATTTTGATATCTGCATCGGAACTCTTTGAACATCAAAATGAATGGTTGATGATTGCATTTTGATGGGATGCTCTGCATCAGAAAATATAAATTGGGGGGGGGGGGGGGGGGGGGGGGGGCGGGGCAAGGAGAGGGGGGGGGGGGGGGGGGGGGGGGGGGGGGGGGGGGGGGGGGAGGAGAGGATAAAAAAGGGGGAGAGGATGGGAATTGATGGTAACGTCCATCAACATAGGTTTGTCAATTATTATTTTTTTTTGAAACTTCTACGTGTCATCAAATGAGTGGATACTGACTGAACTGAGGGAAAGCAGTTCTGAGGGGATCCGATCTCCATTGCCATATAGGTTGATATTTCATTCCGTATCATATGTATTGGAATTATGAGATTTATGAAACTGTTGCGTACATTTATGCTTGAAAAGAATCAGTGGTTTTAATCATGCATGCATCATATCGCCTAGGTGGAGCACCAATCTAGGTTGCTTAGTCTACGTGACTGCGATTCAAAATGGACCCAAGTCTAGGTGACTGTACGTAGGTGACATGATTTTCAAAGAGAAATACTTATGGTCAGGTGCCATGGAATCTTTAGAGCTAGGTGCCGTGGAAAGTGTGCATGTGTATTCATTGCATTCATATGCATCATATAGTTTTGAGAGGAGTTGTTATAACATCATGTATTCCTCAAAGAAGAAGTTTTATACCTGACATATTTCAAATAACATCTTTACCATAAGATTTCAATATTATTCAACTGTTTTGCGTGACACTTTTATAAAGTCATTATTTTAAAGTATATTATATTATTAGGACACCATTGTCCATTCACTGAGCATGTTGTAGCTCACCTCTCATTATTTTCCCCTTTCAGATTAAAAACTTAGATTGGTGGATCTTGTGCAGCTGCGATCAAGATAATTATTTCTGGAGCACTAGACTTTGTGTACAAGGTGTTGGTCATTTATTTGGCATGTAGAGAAGCCATATGTATGATAGTGTGGATATATAAATTCAGTTGTTCCGGATGTTTATCCAGAATTTTGAGAACTTGTGTTTGATTTAGGTCTTGATAATTGATGTATAAATTATGGTGATGTATTCTTATGTTCTCTTAAAAAACATAAAACTTTGAGATTTGAGGAATTAAGGTAAAGTACCTTATGTTCTCTTAAAAAACATAGAACTTTGAGATTTGAGGAATTAAGATAACGCACTAGATTCTATGCTTCATAAAGGAGTCGTGGATTCGGAGCGTCACAATTAAGTTTGGTATGTGTCTTACAATCCAAACCTAGAATTTATTGTTTGTAAGGAACTGTTTTCTATTTGATGTTTTATTTAAGTAAAGACCTAATCATTGCTCAAGTATGCAACATGATGCACACCACTTTTATGTGATACCCATTACTTTTTTTAGGTTCATTTTCATTCTTGACTTCATCTTTCTAGAATGCATCATTTTGTTTTATATGATATGATGATGCTTTTCTTCCTAGGTGATGCAGACATCAGAGCCACACATTACATGGACGGTCGAGATCAGATGAGTCAAAAAAAGAGAAGACATCTTGATCGATCAGGAGCACTGTGACTTCAAACTGCCATAACTTTTAGACCGTAGATCAGAATCGCTATTAAAATATGTCCACGCGTTTGTATCGACGAGCCCTACAGGAGTAGTGGCAATCGACAGTTGAAAGTTATTTTTGCTATTTTTGGCAGTTTTTAATTTGTTAGGATTTTATGCATTTGTTAGGATTTTATTATATTTAGATTTGAATTTCAAATAATGATTTGAATTCAAATTTGAATATTAGTTAAGATTAGATAAGAATGTAGTTATTATTTTAGATTTGAATAATCAGTTGAGATCCAATTTGTTATGGATTCTCTTCTATAAATAGGCATGTAAATTATTTCATTATTCAGTTTATGAATTATCAAAGTTTCTTTATTTATTCTATTATATTTGTTATTCTAGGAGGATTAACATCATTATAGAATTCCATCGTGTTTCTGGTATTCTTAGGAATCAACAGACGCGTTGAAGCCCTTCGTCCTGGTATTCTTAAGAATCAACAGCGTCGTAGGAGCCTGTAGATCTCACATCCCTGACAGTTGATCGGGTCAATAGAAGAGCGTGATCACCCACGCTGCATCACTAGAGAAGCAAGTAACAAAAGTGTGGCTATGTTTCATAGCTTCTGATCTTAGAATAGGTGGTTGTCCTCATCAATATATGGTGAGTGGTAGAGTCCTAGCACAGAATAAGTCTCAACTACAATCCACAAAGAGGGATATGCTTGTTATCTTACACAAAAATGTGCTTTCTTGCTGGAGATGAAACACATCCATTACACTTTTAACTTATACACAAACTTATCAATAAATCATCTCTTGTATTCATTTTTTTAATATATAATACATTATGCTTTTGGCAATCAAAATAGGGAATTTTCCATTTACACCCCTGAAAAATATGATATTTTGCGTTATACCCTCCTTAAAAAGCTAATTGCATCTATACCCCTGTAAAATTCTTTTGCGTTGCACCTGTGCCCTTCCGTCCATCTCTGTTACCCAAAATAACTTAACCACGATTGAAACCTAAATTGTACCCCATCAATTCCCTCTTTTGCCCCTCACTAACCTAACGCAAAATCCCACATAGAAAACCCAAAACCCCTCACACACACTCTCTTCCCCACCAAAAAATGTAAAACCCTAACCCTAAAACCAGTTGAAAAGTACAAACCTCCTTTCTAAACCGAAGATCCCATCTTCATATCTTAAGTCCTTCACGTCTTTCAACAATGTGGAGGCATAGACACTCATTGAGGAGCGTTGTTAGGATTCCTGATCGGCGTCTTGTACCTCGTGGTCCGGCCAGTCAGTTGCCAAGGACAAGTATTGACGATCCCATCTTGTTAGACACAGACATTATAAGTAATTCCCCTTAATCTAAATTTCATTTACTTAGGGTTTACCGTTAATGTATTTGGAATTAGATCTTCAATATGGATACTGTTTGGGTGTTTTGTAAGTTTGGTTGTTGGAATTTGACAATGTGATAATATCTTGGATCAATGTGGATAATGTGTATGTTCAGACATAATGTGTATTTGACTAATTCCAAATTGTATGTTGTTATGGTGTTACAAAATAGATTGAATCGTTAGTGTTATTATGCTCTAGAGATTGTGTATGCAAACAGTATTGCATTGATTTTGTTTGAATTACAGTTAGAAGAAGACACTCAGGAATTGAAATTATCAATTTGGATAATGTATTTTTTGTATGTTCAGTTATGATATATATTTAACTTGTGGAGATTGTATGTTGTAATGCTGAAGGGATTGTGTCTGCTTACAATATAAGTTGAATTGCTGCTATTGTTATGCTATGGAGATTGTTTAATTATGTTGTATATGTAAATAGTATTGCATTGCTGTTGTTTGAATTGCAGTTAGAAGAGGACAATCATGTTGAAATAGTGTTTAGATATGGAGGATTTTGAAAGACAAATAAGGTTAGGGAAAAAATCATATAGGTTGGGTAGACAAAAGAAGGCCAAGATAGACACAGATAGTTGTAACATGGATGATATACTTGTTAAAATTGATAAGTTCATTCAGTCTGGTCCAGATGATCATATGGTCCTGTCATACAAGTTCACAGACCAAGAATAGTATGCCTTAATTGATTCTGATGCTGATGTCATGAGGATGTTTATTATTCATACAAAAAGTAAAAAAATAGATGTTTATATAACTTTGGAGAAGAATGTGGAAGGCATTTGTGATGTTTTGCCCACCCCAAATGAGTTTGAAGGAGAAAAGAGAGTAGCAGAGGATAGTTCAGATGATACTGACAGTGACAGTGAGAGTGGCATTAGGCCTGTCAACGGGTCGAGCCCAGACCCGGACCCGACCCGATCCGGACGCGATTACACGTGTAATATACCCGACCCGATTTGGACCCGACCTGGTGGACCCGAACATATAAGCAGGTCAGGTCCGGGTCCACCCCGCCCCGACCCGTTGGACTCGTTGGGCCTAACTGTTTTTTTTAATATATGCTCATATATTAGTATTAGTAGACCCATAATTTTATTTTTATTTATGAAGTTATTAGCATAGGTCTTAACTCATTTTTCATCTAGAAGTCTAAGCCCATTATCAACCAAACCCACCACACCACAGTCCACAAGTCATCCACCAAAAAAAATGAGAAAATAAAGCCCACAAGTTAATAAACCCAGCCCACCAAAGAAAATTTGGTGACTCATCACTCATGCCCTAAAGTGAAAATGTGCCCCAATGTTTTTACTCCGCCGCTTCTGTGTCTTTCTCATGGTCTCACTCTCATCTGTCTCTCTCACAGTCTCACTCTCTATCTTTCTCACGGTCTCACTCTCATCGGTCATTCCGTGCGACAGCCATTCCGAGCGTCGGCCACTCCACGCGAGCGACAGCCATCCATCAGCCACTCCGCGTGAGCGGCAGCCGTCCATCTCTGTCTCTCTCACTCGGCCGCTTCATCTCTTCTCTGTCCAAACCGCGCGAGCGACACCGTCCGGACCGCGCCTTGGTCTCCGACTCTCCGCCCCCACCTGGCATGTCTCAACCAATTTCAGATCAGGGTAATCTTTCTTGTATATTTGAATGGATTCTGAATCTTGTGATTGATGGTTTTTGAAGAGATTTTTTATGCTTTCAATCCTATTAGGGTTTTTGTAATTAATCTCCATATCCAGTCAGCCAGTCAGGGCATCAAATCTGTGTCAGATTGCATTATTTGAATGGATTCTGAATCTCTAATGTTTGTGTTTGTTTTTCTTATTTTTTATGACAAATTTTAGGTCTTTTGATATTATTTGAATGGATTTTGTTGGGCTTGTTGATTTTGTGTTTAGGTGTTGAGATATTTGAACCTAGTGCAACAAATGAACATGTTATTGAGGTTGAGGACAGTGCTGAGTTAGAATCTTCTTCTAATAAAAGAAAGTTAACATCTCAAGTTTGGTTGGAATTTGATAAAGTTACTAAGGCGAATGGGATGGAATATGCAAAATGTAAATATTGCAAGAAGGAGTTAACCGAATCAAGTGTTAGTGGCACTTCACATCTTAAAAAACATTTGGGCAGATGTAATGGTCAAACTTATAGAACCATGGGCCAACAAATGTTACAAGTGGCAACTAACGCAGTTGGGGCATCCGCCAAAATAAAAATTTCAAGTTTGACCAAGAAAGATGTTATATATGTGTCACTTTTTAGCCTTCTGGTAACCATTGGAACATTCTGGCAGTTTTTCAGCTTTTTCGTTTTTCGATCGGAACAGCTAAAATTTTAGACTTTTAGCTATCACCCTAAGTTTGAGAGCTCCGATTAAAAATCTAACTGCATATTATGTGTCCTGGTGCCATTTCAAGCCACTCACAAAAATTTCATCGAATTCCGGTAACGTTTCAGAATTTCGCAGTTCCGAATCGTATCCAGCTTTTCACCGTGCGAAAAGTCATTGGGAGACTTGACTTGGTCAAGGTTGACCTTTGACTTGGTCAAATGGTTTTGGCTTTTAGTGTGGTTGGGTTGACTAGGGTCAAAGTGCACTTAAACCTAACCTAAACCTAGCTTAACCTAATCTAATTTCAAGTGGTGAGTGTGTGAGGTGTGTGTGTGGTCCCCTTTAAACCCCACGCCTAGACATAGTCCTCCCCTCCACTATTCATCATCTTCTCCACCAAAATCTCTCTCTCCCCTCTCTTTAAATCCCCATTTTGACCTAGCTAAGGTGGTTGAAATAAAAAACCCTAAGAAGAGGAAAGATAGGTGAGGACCCGATCTACCTTTGTGTGGTCTCGGATTCGGATTCCCTCATGTGTGACCCCCTCTCATAACCTCCTTTTTCCTCTATTTTCAACCCCTCTTTGGCTGAGTGGAGATCTTGGTGGTGGTGGTCTTGGAGGTGGCAAATCGGTGCGCGAAGAGCACCCGTTCTTCCTCCCCTTCTCTTCCTCTCCTTGGGTGAGCTTTCTTTCCTTCCTTTCCTTGTTTAGATGCATGTTAGGATGTGTTTTTGGGTGTGCTAGGGGAGCTTGGTGGTTTGGGGGTGGTTGGGGGGCTGTTGGAGGTGGTTGGGTTCGGCTCGGGCAGTGCGGGCTCCCTGGCGCGTGCGCGCAGGCAGGCGGCGCAGGCAGGCAGCGCGGGCAGGCTGGCAGGCGCGCTGTCGGGTGAGCTGGCAGGGCACGCGCGGGCGTGCGCGTGGGTGCTACGCAGGGGGCGTAGTACGCGGGTTGAGCGGGTGGTGTGCGGGTGCTGCGCAGGGCGAGCGGGAGTGCGTGCGGGTGCTGCGTTGGGGCGCAGTGCGCGCGGGTGCATCCGGTGCTGGACGCGCGGTGCGCACGGGCTCGAGCGTGCGGTGTGTCTGGGCGCGCGGGCTGGGCTCGGCAGCGTGTCCGGGCATGCGGGCAGGGGGCTCGGCAATGCGTCTGGGCGCGCGGGCTGGGGCGCGGCTGTGCGCCCAGGGCGGGTGGCCGTGCGTACGGCTGCCCGGGAGTTCGAGAGTGAGTCGGGGTGCTCGGACTCACGTGCGTACGGGCCGTATGTACGCTTGTCCGAGTGTTGGGTATTTTTAGTGTATTTTTGTATGTATTTGTGTATTTTACTCACCGTGTTAAATACCTGTCTTGCAGATCTTGACGGACGGTCACGCGACGACCCGGGTATTGGTGAGTGGGACAATCCAACCCAGTAGGGAGGCGCTATATGCACTTGGGCGTATACCGTCCTCCCCTGGGGCACCATAGTTTAATATTAACTTGTATAATATGTAATCTATGCAAGCATGATTAGTATGTAGTATGCATGCCACCTTAGACCTTGTATGTTAGGGACTTGCACCCTTAGGATATGTGTAAGAGCCATGCATCCTGACACCATGTTTCATGCTAGGAAAGCCTCGACCTATGCATGTGTCTTATTAGTTTAATTTATTAAATTAAATGCGAACTTATGGTATTTTTGCATGCCTTAGTAAGTATTATAACCTGGTGGTTATTATATATGTTCCCCGCATCTTAGTTATGCGCCCTAGAGGAATTCTGAAGAATTCATGACATTAGAGTTGTTGAGATGCGTTGCCAACGGATCCGATTGGATCGTATACGTGTGGATAGGCTGTTTCTGTTCCCTTCGTTGGATCCGTATAGAGACTGCCCCAGCGTTAGACAGGCCTTCCTGACAGAGGGCTCCCATCAGTAGGCACCTCCTGATTTATGCTTGGACTGTGCTGAATTGTGGGAGTAGACCAGGCGGCCTACGGAGTGGAGAGACTACTGGTGGACCAAGGGTGATTAACAGCCTAGTCAGTCCCAATAGCCGTGTCACCTATTTAGAGGGTGAGGGTGAGGGTGTGGTGGGTCGGCGATGTTGCGACCCACTAGATTGTGTATTTTCTGCCACTTTGAGGCTTTGAATAAATGATTTGAGGTTAATATGAATTGTGATGCATGGGTTGTGCTATTCACTGAGCGTGTGGCTCACCCCTCGCATAATTTTTCTCCAGTTATCACTGAGTCGGACTTGAAGGAGGAGCTCCCCGAGGGACTTCATCAGTAGCGGAGCAGCGCCACGTCCCGCGAGTGTTAGAGGCCATCAGCATCCTTTATTTGATTGTATGTATTATATTTCCGTGCTTGGGCACCGTTTGTATCATATTGGATGCCATGGTATATATTGGCTCTCACAGGACAGTTGATTATGTATCGAGTCTGTGATATGTTTTTGAATTACAGACTCTGTCACACCCCAGGGCGGCCGTCCCCGGTACGCGACAAGTGTATATAAAATATCAGAATCTACACAGGAGGTCAATAATATATCATACACAAGCAACCAGAATGACACACAGACAACAAAGGGGCTGACATGATATATACACCAAATGCGGAAGCAAAAGACTGAATCTGTAAATAAACATACTACAGACTCGATACTCAATCATCTGTCCTGTGAGAGCCAATATACACAAATACAACTGAATATATACAAACGCGTGCCAAGCACAGAAATAAAAAAAATACATACAGTCAAGAAGGGATGCTGATAGCCTCTGGCACTCGCGGAACGTAGCGCTGCTCCGCTACTGAAGGAAACCCTCGGAAAGCTCCTCCCGCTGCTCCGACTCCGGCTCAGTGGCAACTGGGGAAAAACATATGCGAGGGGTGAGCCACACGCTCAGTGAACAGCACAACCCATGCATCACAGACAATATTGACCACAATTCAGATCTTAATAATCCACAATCTCTTATTAACAACCACAAAATGGTAACAAATACTCAAACCAGTGGGTCGCTCAATCGCCAACCCACTACACCCTCACCCTCACCCTTCAATGGGTGACATAGGATTTTGGGTCTGATAGCCATCCAATCACAACTCCAGTGGGTCACTCATCGCCAACCCACTACACCCTCACCCTCACCCTACAATGGGTGACATAGGATTTTGGGACTGACTAGGCTGTTGGTCACCCTTGGTCCACCGATAGTCTCTCCTCCACTCTGTAGGCCGCTTGGTCTACTCCCACATTCAGCACAGTCCGAAACCAAATCAGGAGGTGCCTACTGATGGGAGCCCTCACCCACAACTTCAGCACAGTCCGAAACCAAAATCAGGAGGCGCCTACTGATGGGAACCCTTGGAAGGGACGACCTTTCTAACGCTGGGGCAGCCTCTACCGGATCCAACGAAGGGGACAGAACAACCTATCCATACGCATATGATCCACTCGGATCAACCGACAACGCATCTCTACAATTCTAATGTCATGAATTCTTCAGAATTCCTCCAGGGCGCATAACCAAGATGCGGGGATCATATATAATAATAGCAAGGTTGGAATATCATTGGGGGAAAGAAACTTGGGAGGGCAGCGTGAGTTCCCGATATAGGACACCCCGACAACCAAACAAGGAACACGGAGTACCCTAGCCCGGGTCTCACCGCTGTCCTCGCAAGGCCCCTCCCCTATAATATTCACTAAGATGCTAATAATCATACAAGGGGTAAATCATTAATTATCAACTAGAGATATAATATTATTGGGACAAGAACCTTGGGAGAGCAGCATGAGGTCCCGATACAGGACATCCCGACAACCAAACAAGGAACACGGAGTACCCTAACCCGGGTCTCAATGTCGACCTCACAAGGCCCCTCCCTATAATATTACCTAAGGCATGCAATTAAACATATACTAGCATTTAACTTAATAAATAAACTAGTAGGACACATGCATAGGCCAAGGCTTCCTAGCATGAGAACAGGGGACATGATGCATGGCTCTTACACATATCCTAAGGGTGCAAGTCCCTAACATACAAGTCTAGGGTGGCATGCATTCTACATTTTTCATGCTTGCATGGATTTCACGTTACAACAAGTTAATATAATCCATGGTGCCCAGGGGAGGACGGTACACGCCCAAGTGCGTATACGCCTCACTACTGGGTTGGATTGTCCCACTCACCAGAAACCGGGTCGTCGCGCGACCGTCCGTCAAGATCTGCAAGACAGGGTAGTAACTTGGTGAGTAAAACCCAAAAACACTACAAAATATACCAAGCTACACAAATAAATACCCAACACTCGGGCAAACGTACATACGACCCGTACGCACGCTAGCCCGAGCACCCCGACACACTCCCGCACCCTCGGCAACCATCCGCACGGCCAACCGCCCCCGGATGCGCCGCCGCGCCTCAGCCCGCGCACCCAGGCGCACCGCCGGGCCCCTGCCCGCACGCCTGGACCCGCAGCCGAGCCACCCGGTGCGCCGCGCGCCCACTGCACCCCGCCGCAGCAGCCCGCGCGCACCCCGCACGCCCCGCGCTGACCGGCGAGCACACCGCACGCCCCGCGCGCCCAGCGCCTCGCCCCGCGCGCACCTCGCGCGCACCTCCAGCCCCGCTCCGCGCGCACTCCGCGCGCACCACTAGTCTCGCCCCGCGCGCACCACGGGCGCACCACCCGCTTGCACCTACTGCCCTCCTCACCGCGCGCACGCTTGCGCCCCTGCCCAGCGCCCCGCGCGCATGCTCCTCTGCGGCGCCCAGCGCCCAGTGCTCAGCACCAGCGACCAGCTCCCAGCGCTCAGCGCCCAGCACCCGGGACCCTCACCCAGCGCCCACGAGCACCCGTCCAGCGGGCCTACCAGCCTGCCCGCGCTGCCTGCCTGAGCGCATCGCCAAGTGGCCCGAGCACCGCTCGCCTGCACGTCCGGCACTGCTCGCCCGATGCCCGAGCACCTCCTGCCCTGCTCGCCTACGCGCCCAGCCTGCCAACCCGGCCTGCCAGCGCGCACATCCCAGCCATCCTACCCGAGCTAGCCCTGCCAGTCTACCCTGCGCGCCCCTCACGCCCAGCACCCAGCACGCCCAGCGCCAACTCGGGCGCACGCCCGCGCGCGCCCTACCGCTGCATGCCTGCTGCGCCTGCCTGAGCGCTGCCTGTGCTGCCTGCTGCCCGGGACTGCAACCCCCATGCCCGAGCACCACCACCACCCATCCATCGGCCTACGACGGCCTCCGACCGCCCCCAACCACCTCTGACAGCCACCCACCGCCGCCGACCACCACCCAACCCATATCCTCCCTCCTAACATACATCTAAGCATAAAAAGAGAGGAAAAAGGGATTACCAAGGGAAAGAAAGGATGTTCGGTTGCTCTCTTCGCACCGAAACCTTTCCCCAAAGGCCTCCAACGCCGGGATCTACTCCCACCTCTGAAATGGCTCGGATCTGAGGAGAAGAGAGGGTGAACGGAAGGGCTAGGTAGGCCGGAATCCGGATTTGAAAGCACCGGGGTGTAGATCGGGACCCGATCTACACTTTCTATGCTTTAGGTTTTTAGGTTTGAGGACTCTAGGGGGTTCAAATCAAAGAAAAGGAGAGAGGGGAGAGAGAAAGATCATTTGGTAGGGATGATGAATAGTGGCAATCTAATTTTAGATCTCACTTATATAGCAAGTCACTTAAAAACCCGGATACGCCACGGAACTGTGAAATTTCGGAAACGTTACCGGAAATCGATGAAATTTTCGTGAGAGGCCTAAAATGGCACCAGGACACCAAATATGCAGTTAGATTTCCAATCGGAGTCCTCTAACTCAGGACGATAGCTAACAGTCCAAAAATTAGCGGTTCCGATCGAAAACAAAAAAAAACGAAAAACTGCCAGAACGCTCCAACGGTTACCAGCAGGCTAAAAGTGACACATATATAACATTCTTCCCCCCTTAGGAAATTTTGTCCTCAAAATATGCAAAAACATCTAGGAGGGGAAAAGATGCGGGTACGCGTCACACCTGGCATCCTTGAGCTCCTAAGTGTCCTCGACACCGGAACGGTGCTGCCATCGCACCTCGACCTACTGGACGGTCTTGGTGCAGAGCCTCCTCACGCGGCGGTCCATGATCACAATCGACTGCTCCACGAATGACTGTCCGGCTCAGAGACGAGCGGCTCGAACGGGATGACGTGAGCAGGATCGTGGACACACCTTTACCCAACTGCGAACCCACCACTCCAAGACGGAGAGGTAAGAATTGGCGCTGAGGTGAGCCTCCGATAAAACTCCAGGAAGCTCTCCTCGCAAGACGGGGACCACTCGAACCGGACATCCTTCCGAGTAAGGCGGTTAAGAGGAACAGCTATCTTCGAGAGACCCTCGTCAAGCTTCCTGCAATAACTCGCCAAACTCGGGAAGCTCCGAATCCTAGCAGGGTTCGACGGTCGACGCCAATTTGACGCGACGAGCGTCTTGCCCGGGTCCACAGATATACCTTCACCACAAATCACACAGCCCAGAAGGCCTAACTCCCACCAAAACTCACACTTGATCTTCCATCCATTTGATGCTTCCATGGTATCCCTTGCCTGGGAAAAGAAACCTCGGGAGGGCACCATGAAATCCCGATATAGGATACCCCGACAACCAAACAAGGAACACGAAGTACCCTAGCCCGGGTTTCAACGCTGACCTCACAAGGCTCCTTAATCTAGAAAGGAACACTAGAAGAAGACATCATTTAAAGAACACTACTAACCCCTCCGGATCATCTATCTCTAGATGATCACCCAACGATGTCCTTCAACATCCATTACAAGACCGAACCCAACATCATCGGGAATGGTCGAATCAACAATTTGGTCACGAGCGACCCGTCTTCGCCTCATCCACACCCTCACTCCCGAAAGGAGACATTTTGGGACTTTGGGAGAGACTTAGACTGCTCTTCACCCCTGGTCCACCGGTAGCCTCTCCCCGCTCCGTAGCTCGCCTGGTCCTCTGACCGGGAGCCTGTCTAACGCCGGGGCTGTACTACGCGGATCCAACGAAGGGGAGAGCGATTCCATGCTCGCGGCACCATTCAATAATCTCTTCCCGGGTAGCCCCTACCTGGTATACTCCCAGATTCAGTACCCCTCCGACTGCATCGGTGGTACCTACTGATGGGAATTCTCTACCAGGACGGCTACAACCCGGCTTCCTTAACCCAAACAACCGCTCTTGACACTCGCTCACCAAATACCACACACACTTGCATAACAGCAACCAAACACACACCCACACATATATTCTATTACTAGAGAGCTGGGAACACAAGATAATACCTCGAACCATGATACCCGAAGACTGCACCTCCTCGGCCGTAAGCGCTGCAACTCTGCCCTGAACCAACCGCGGTTGAGGAGTAGGAGCACGTCTCGCCGGCTGCACTGGCTGCCTCCACTGCTCAACTCGACCACCCTGTGACTGCTGCTGACGCTGAGGCTGCTGCTGCTGGCGCGGAAGCTGCTGCTGTAAGAACTGCGGTTGCTGAGGTAGCACTCGGGGTCGGCCAGCATCAGGGCAATTGCGCTGACAATGGAAACAGCGCCGCCTCTCTGGCTGCACGGACTGGATGGGCGCTGCTGCAATGGGTGCTGGATCCCACACTGGCACCGCATCTGCTGGAAGAGAGGCAGCCGCTGACTGATCGAAACGGGGCCTCTTCCTCTTGCGCTGCCCCTGGTCCCGACTCCCGGAAGGACCCTGATCTGCGGAAGGGGTCGGAACCCCCACGATGATCCCGAGATCTCGCTCGACCGTCTTCGCTCGAGACACCAAGTCCGAGAACCTCGAGAATGCCTAGGAGGTGATGTGCACCCGGATAGCGCTGCTGAGACCCAACTCAAAACGACGACACCGCGTCTCCTCGTCCATCACCAACGCTGGAGAGAATCTGGACAGCCTCGTGAAGCGCGTAGAGTAGTCAGCGACCGACATGGGGCCTTGCGTCAACTGCTCAAACTCCCGCATCACGATCTGGCGCGTCGAGAACGGGAAGTACTCCTACAAGAAATACCTCCAGAATCCTGCCCAAGAAAGCTGCTCCACTCCCTCTGGGATGTCGACCACTCGGGTAGCCCACCAGTCGGTGGCGTTACCCTTTAGCATAAAGGTGGCCAGGGGGACTCGCTGGCGATCAGTGCAAAGCATGGCCGCGAAGATCGTATCCACCTCCCTCAACCAACGCTCTGGCGCAAGAGGATCTGCCGACTGACCATGGAACTCGGGAGGGTGGAGCTTCAGAAAGGCGTTGAGGCCGCTCTGCTGCACTCGCGCCGCTGCCTCTAGCTCCTCCTCCCTCTCCAGGGGATCCTCAACTCCTACTGCCGGAATCGCCACGGGAACTGGGGGTACATCGGGTACCACAGGCGGATCTGCCACCAAGGGGACCTGCGGAACTGCCTCGCGAGTCGCCCTCAGCTCCTGAATCTCTCTAGCCTGCTCTGCCAATGCTCTGGTCTGGGCCTCCAGCGCCCTCGTCTGTGTCTCCACCAAATCAGCCAACCGAGCGAAAGCACGCTCCCAAGCAGGAGGCTCCTGTGCCAAGGACTCTCCGGTAGCATCCTCGTCTCTGGTAGGTCCGGAAACCTCCAAAGACCGAGAGGGACCTCGTCCGCGCCGTCCTCTGCGAGGAGGCATATCAGCACCCTAAGAAAACCAGACACTAGGATCAGAATACTCATATAGAAATCCTAGGACTCATCTCTACGAAAGGAAGACTATTGGCTCTGACAAAACCAGGCTCTGATACCAACTTTTTGTCACGCCCCAGGGCGGCCGTCCCCGGGACGCGGCAAGTGTATATAAAATATCAGAATCTACACAGGAGGTCAATAATATATCATACACAAGCAACCAGAATGACACACAGACAACAAAGGGGCTGACATGATATATACACCAAATGCGGAAGCAAAAGACTGAATCTGTAAATAAACATACTACAGACTCGATACTCAATCATCTGTCCTGTGAGAGCCAATATACACAAATACAACTGAATATATACAAACGCGTGCCAAGCACGGAAATAAAATACATACAGTCAAGAAGGGATGCTGATAGCCTCTGGCACTCGCGGAACGTAGCGCTGCACCGCTACTGAAGGAAACCCTCGGAAAGCTCCACCCGCTGCTCCGACTCCGGCTCAGTGGCAACTGGGGAAAAACATATGCGAGGGGTGAGCCACACGCTCAGTGAACAGCACAACCCATGCATCACAGACAATATTGACCACAATTCAGATCTTAATAATCCACAATCTCTTATTAACAACCACAAAATGGTAACAAATACTCAAACCAGTGGGTCGCTCAATCGCCAACCCACTACACCCTCACCCTCACCCTTCAATGGGTGACATAGGATTTTGGGACTGATAATCATCCAATCACAACTCCAGTGGGTCACTCATCGCCAACCCACTACACCCTCACCCTCACCCTTCAATGGGTGACATAGGATTTTGGGACTGACTAGGCTGTTGGTCACCCTTGGTCCACCGATAGTCTCTCCTCCACTCCGTAGGCCGCTTGGTCTACTCCCACATTCAGCACAGTCCGAAACCAAATCAGGAGGTGCCTACTGATGGGAGCCCTCACCCACAACTTCAGCCCAGCCGAAACCAAATCAGGAGGCGCCTACTGATGGGAACCGTTGGAAGGGACGGCCTTTCTAACGCTGGGGCAGCCTCTACCGGATCCAACGAAGGGGACAGAACAGCCTATCCATACGCATATGATCCACTCGGATCCGCCGACAACGCATCTCTACAATTCTAATGTCATGAATTCTTCAAAATTCCTCTAGGGCGCATAACCAAGATGCGGGGAACATGTACAATAATAGCAAGGTTGGAATATCATTGGGGGAAAGAAACTTGGAGGGCAGCGTGAGTTCCCGATATAGGACACCCCGACAACCAAACAAGGAACACGGAGTACCCTAGCCCGGGTCTCACCGCTGTCCTCGCAAGGCCCCTCCCCTATAATATTCACTAAGATGCTAATAATCGTACAAGGGTAAATCATTAACTATCAACTAGAGATATAATATTATTGGGACAAGAACCTTGGGAGGGCAGCATGAGGTCCCGATACAGGACATCCCGACAACCAAACAAGGAACACGGAGTACCCTAACCCGGGTCTCAATGTTGACCTCGCAAGGCCCCTCCCTATAATATTACCTAAGGCATGCAATTAAACATATACTAGCATTTAACTTAATAAATAAACTAGTAGGACACATGCATAGGCCAAGGCTTCCTAGCATGAGAACAGGGGGACATGATGCATGGCTCTTACACATATCCTAAGGGTGCAAGTCCCTAACATACAAGTCTAGGGTGGCATGCATTCTACATTTTTCATGCTTGCATGGATTTCACGTTACAACAAGTTAATATAAATCCATGGTGCCCCAGGGGAGGACGGTACACGCCCAAGTGCGTATACGCCTCACTACTGAGTTGGATTGTCCCACTCACCAGAAACCGGGTCGTCGCGCGACCGTCCGTCAAGATCTGCAAGACAGGGTAGTAACTTGGTGAGTAAAACCCACAAACACTACAAAATATACCAAGCTACACAAATAAATACCCAACACTCGGGCAAACGTACATACGACCCGTAAGCACTCTAGCCCGAGCACCCCGACACACTCCTTCACCCCCGACAACCATCCGCACGGCCAACCGCCCCCGGATGCGCCGCCACACCTCAGCCCGCGCACCCAGGCGCACCGCCGGGCCCCTGCCCGCACGCCTGGACCCCCAGCCGAGCCACCCGGTGCGCCGCGCGCCCATTGCGCCCCGCCGTAGCAGCCCGCGCGCACCCCGCACACCCCGCGCTGACCGGCGAGCACACCGCACGCCCGGCGCGCCCAGCGCCTCGCCCCGCGCGCACCCTGCACGTACCCCGCGCGCACCTCCAGCCCCGCTCCACGCGCACCTCCAGCCCCGCTCCGCGCGCACTCCGCGCGCACCACTAGCCTCGCCCCGCGCGCACCACTCGCTTGCACCTACTACCCTCCTCACCGTGCGCATGCCTGCGCCCCTGCCCAGCGCCCCGGGCGGATGCTCCTCTGCGGCGCCCAGCGCCCAGTGCTCAGCACCCGCGACCAGCTCCCAGCGCTCAGCGCCCAACACCCGGGACCCTCACCCAGCGCCCACGCGCACGCCCGCGCAACACGCGCCCAACGCGCCTGGCAGCACGCGTCCAGCGCGCCTACCAGCCTGCCTGCGCTGCTGCCCGCGCTGCCTGCCTGCGCGCATCGCCGAGTGGCCCGAGCACCGCTCGCCCAGCACTGCTCGCCTGATGCCCGAGCACCTCCTGCCCTGCTCGCCTGCGCGCCCAGCCGGCCAGCCCGGCCCGCCCGCGCGCACAGCCCAGCCATCCTACCCGAGCTAGCCCTGCCAGTCTACCCTGCGCGCCCCGCACGCCCAGCACCCAGCACGCCCAGCGCCAACCCGAGCGCACGCCCGCGCGCACGCCCGCGCGCGCCCTACCGCTGCACGCCTGCTGCGCCTGCCTGAGCGCTGCCTGTGCTGCCTGCTTCCCTGGACTGCAACCCCCATGCCCGAGCACCTCCACCACCCATCCATCGGCCTACGACGGCCTCCGACCGCCCCCAACCACCTCTGACAGCCACCCACAGCCGCCGACCACCACCCAACCCCATATCCTCCCTCCTAACATACATCTAAGCATGAAAAGAGAGGAAAAAGGGCTTACCAAGGGAAAGAAAGGATGTTCGGTTGCTCTCCGCGCACCAAAACCTTTCCCCAAAGGCCTCCAACGCCGGGATCTACTCCCACCTCCGAAATGGCTCGAATCTAAGGAGAAGAGAGGGCGGATGGAAGGGCTAGGTAGGCCGGAATCCGGATTTGAAAGCACCGGGGTGTAGATCGGGACCCGATCTACACTTTCTATGCTTTAGGTTTTTGGGTTTGAGGACTCTAGGGGGCTCAAATCAAAGAAAAGGAGAGAGGGGAGAGAGAGAGCTCATTTGGTAGGGATGATGAATAGTGGCAATCTAATTTTAGATCTCACTTATATATCAAGTCACTTAAAAACCCGGATACGCCCCGGAACTGTGAAATTCTGAAAACGTTACCGAAAATCGATGAAATTTTCGTGAGAGGCCTAAAATGGCACCAGGACACCAAATATGCAGTTAGATTTCCAATTGGAGTTCTCCAACTCAGGACGATAGCTAACAGTCCAAAAATTAGCGGTTCCGATCGAAAACTGAAAAAAAATGAAAAACTGCCAGAACGCTCCAACGGTTACCAGCAGGCTAAAAGTGACACATATATAATAGACTCAGTCTTTTAGCTTCCGCTATTTGTGTATATATCATGTCTGCCCTGCTTTTGTCTGTGTTGTTATTTTAGCTGTTGTTTAGAGTATGTTATTGACCTCCTGTTTAGACTGTTGATATCATATACACACTTGTCGGGTCCCGGGGACGGCCGCCCTGGGGCGTGACAAAAGTTGGTATCAGAGCCTGGTCCTGTCAGAGCCAATTGTCTTCTTTTTCGTAGAGATGAGTCCTAGGATTTCTATATGAGTATTCTGATCCTAGTGTCTTGTTTTCTTAGGTTGCTGATATGCCTCCTCGTAGAGGACGGCGCGGACGTGGTCCCTCTCAACCTTTGGACATTTTTGGACCTACTAGAGGCGAGGATGCTACTGGAGAGTCCTCGGCCGTGAGGCCAGAATCAGCGCAGGAGCCTCCTGCATGGGAACGTGCTTTTGCTCGGATAGCGGATTTGGTGGAGACATAGACCAGGGCATTGGAGGCCCAGACTAGGGTGTTGGCTGAGTAGGCTAGAGAGATTCAGGAGCTGAGGGCGGCCCGTGATGCAGTTCCATAGGTCCCCTTGGTGGCAAATCCGCCTGTGGTGCCTGACATAACCCCAGTCCCCGTGGTGATTCTGGCGGTGAGAGTTTAGGATCCCCTGGAGAGGGAGGTGGAGCTAGAGGCTGCAGCGCGAGTGCATCAGAGCGGCCTCAACGCCTTTCTGAAGCTCCACCCTCCCGAGTTCCATGGCCAGACGGCGGATCCCCTTGCCCCAGAGCGTTGGTTGATGGAGGTGGACACGATCTTCTCGACCATGCATTGCACCGACCGCCAGGGCCGCCAGCGAGTCTCCCTGGCCACCTTCATGCTGAAGGGTAGCGCCGCCGACTGGTGGGCTACCCGATCGGTGGACATCCCGGAGGGAGTGGAGCAGCTTTCATGGGCGGGATTCCAGAGGTATTTCTTGGAGGAGTACTTCCCGTTCTCGACGCGCCAGATCGTGATGCAGGAGTTTGAGCAGCTGAAGAATGGCTCTATGTCTGTCGCTGACTACTCCACGCGCTTCACGAGGCTTTCCAGATTCACCCCAGCCTTGGTGATGGATGAGGAGACGAGGTGCCGTCGTTTTGAGCTTGGTCTCAGTAGTGCCATTCGGGTGCATGTCACCTCCCAGGCTTTCACGAGGTACTCTGACTTGGTGTCTCGGGCGAAGACAGTCGAGCGAGACCTCGGGATCCTCGTGAGGGTTTCGACCCCTTCTGCAGACCAGAGACCTCCCAGGAGCCAGGACCAGGGACAGCGCAAGAAGAAGAGGCCCCGCTTTGATCAGTTAGCGGCTGCCTCTCCTCCAGCAGATGTGGTGCCAGCGCGAGGTCCAGCACCCATTGCAGCAGTGCCAGTCCAGGCCAGGCGACCGGAGACGCGGCGCTGTTACCACTGTCAGCGCATCGGGCATATCTTGTATAATTGCCCTGATGCTGGCCGACCCCGCGTGCTGCCTCCACAGCAGCAGCAGTTGCAGCAGCAGCCGTACCAACAGCCATACCACCAGCAGCAGCCTCAATGCCAGCAGCAGCAGCCACAGGGTGGCCGTGTTGACCAGTGGAGGCAGCCTGCGCAGCCTACGAGGCGTGCCCCTGCTCCTCAGCCGCAGTTTGTTCAGGGCAGAGTTGTAGCACTTTCGGCCGAGGAGGCGCAGGCTTCGGGTATCATGGTCCGATGTATTGTTTTGATTTCCTAGCTCCCTATATATATATGAGTGTGTTGGTTGTTGTTATGCAAGTGTGTGATATCTCGATAAGCGAGTATCGAGAGTGATTGTTTTCCATTGGGTTTTGCTTGGTGAACGTGGGATCGTTCTCCCCTTCGTTGGATCCGGGTAGTGACATCCCCGGCGTTAGACAGGCTATCTTGGCAGAGGGCTCCCATCAGTAGGCACCTCCTGATTTGGTTTCGGACTGTGCTGAATCGTGGGAGTGGACTAGGTAAGCTACGGAGCGGGGAGAGGCTACCGGTGGACCAGGGGTGTAGAGCAGTCTAAGTCTCTTCCATAAGTCCCAAAAGACTCCTTTCGGCAGTGAGGGTGGGGATGAGGTTGGTCGCGCCGCCGCATGACCCAATGATCATTGGGTTTCTACCCATGTTTTTCCTTGAAAAAGGGAACTGATTGTGTGTTATTTGATTTCAGAGCATTGATTACCAGTAGAGTTGGTGGTGTTCTTTAAGGGTGATGTCTTCTTCTAGTTTTCTTTTTCTGGATTAAGGGGCCTTGCGAGGTCAGCGTTGAGACCCGGGCTAGGGTACTCCGTGTTCCTTGTTTGGTTGTCGAAATATCCTATATCGGGACCTCATGGTGCCCTCCCAACGCTTCTTTTCCCAGTCAAGGAATACCTTAGAAGCATCAAATTGGTGGTGGATTAAGTACGAGTTTTGGTTGGAGCGTATGGCCTTTCTGGGCCACGTGATTTCCGGTGAAGGAATATCTGTGGACCCAGATAAGACGCTCGCCGTGTTGAATTGGCGTCGACCGTCGAACCCCTCAGAGATTCAGAGCTTCCTGGGCTTGGCGGGTTATTGCAGGAGGTTTGTCGAGGGTTTCTCGAAGATAGATGTATCTCTTACCCGCCTCACTCGAAAGGATGTCCGGTTCGAGTGGTCCCCATCTTGCGAGGAGAACTTCTAGGAGTTGAAGCGAAGGCTCACCTCAGCGCCAGTTCTTACCCTTCCGTCTGGGAGGGGTGGGTTCGCAGTATACTCCGATGCATCGCGGTTGGGTGTGGGTTGCGTCCTGATGCAGCACGGTAAGGTTGTGGCTTATGCGTCGCGTCAGTTGAAGCCCCATGAGCAGAATTACCCCACCCACGACCTTGAGTTGGCAGCGATCATCTTTGCGCTATAGATGTGGAGGCATTACCTCTATGACGAGGAGTTCGAGCTCTTTACTGATCGTAAGAGCTTGACATATTTGTAGTCCCAGCCGGAGCTCAACATGCGTCAGCGACGTTGGGTTGAGTTCCTGAAGGACTATGATTGTGACATCGCTTACCATCCGGGTAAGGTGAATGTCGTGGCAGATGCTCTCAGCAGGCAGCCCTTGGGCATGGCCGCCCACATGGCTGTACGTCGTTGGAGGCTTCTGGAGGAGGCCACTTGCTGGATCAGCGTTCGAGAGACTCCTGCGGGTGGATTTTTGGCCAGGCTAGTGGTGCAGCCCGTTCTTCTCGACGAGATCCACACAGCTCAGGGTCAGGATCCGCATTTTATAGTCCTTTCTGAAGGCGTCGCCCGGGGCGAGCGTCCGGGCTACCAGATTCGAGAGGATTGGATCCTGCGGTTCAGAGGGCGAGTATGCATTCCTGACGACGTAGAGCTGAAGCCGAAGATCTTGGACGAGGCGCTCTATGGCCGCAGCTGCAGGTCCCCCTTGTGTTGGGACGAGGTCGGGGAGCGCCAGTTGGAGGGACCAGAGATCATTCACCAAACCTCAGAGATGGTGAAGACGATTCACGAGCGTATCCGAGTCGCTCAGAGCCGTCAGAAGTGCCATTTCAAGCCACTCACAAAAATTTCATCGAATTCCGGTAACGTTTCAGAATTTCACAGTTCTGAATCGTATCCAGGCTTTCACCGTGCGAAAAGTCATTGGGAGACTTGACTTGGTCAAGGTTGACCTTTGATTTGGTCAAATGGTTTTGGCTTTTAGTGTGGTTGGGTTGACTAGGGTCAAAGTGCACTTAAACCTAACCTAAACCTAGCTTAACCTAATCTAATTTCAAGTGGTGAGTGTGTGAGGTGTGTGTGTGGTCCCCTTTAAACCCCAGGCCTAGACATAGTGCTCCCCCCACTATTCATCATCTTCTCCACCAAAATCTCTCTCTCCCTCTCTTTAAATCCCCTTTATGATCTAGCTAAGGTGGTTGAAATAAAAAACCCTAAGAAGAGGAAAGATAGGTGAGGACCCGATCTACCTTTGTGTGGTCTCGGATTCGAGTTCCCTCATGTGTGACCCCCTCTCATAACCTCCTTTTTCCTCTGTTTTCAGCCCCTCTTTGGCTGAGTGGAGATCTTGGTGGTGGTGGTCTTGGAGGTGGCAAATCGGTGCGCGAAGAGCACCCGTTCTTCCTCCCCTTCTCTTCCTCTCCTTGGGTGAGCTTTCTTTCCTTTCTTTCCTTGTTTAGATGCATGTTAGGATGTGTTTTTGGGTGTGCTAGGGGAGCTTGGTGGTTTGGGGGTGGTTGGGGGGTTGTTGGTGGCTGTTGGAGGTGGTTGGGTTCGGCTCGGGCAGTGCGGGCTCGCTGGCGCGTGCGCGCAGGCAGGCAGGCAGGCAGGAGCGCTGTCGGGCGAGCTGGCAGGGCACGGGTGCGTGCGAGCGGGTGCTACGCAGGGGGCGCAGTACGCGGGTTGAGCGGGTGGTGTGTGGGTGCTGCGCAGGGGGCGCAATGCGAGCAGGGCGAGCGGGAGTGCGTGCGCGCAGGTGCATCCGGGGCTGGACGCGCTGTGTGCACGGGCGCGCGCGTGCGTGCGCCCGAGCGTGCGGCGTGTCTGGGCTCGCGGGATGGGCTCGGCAGCGTGTCCAGGGATGCGGGCAAGGGGCTCAGCAGTGCGTCTGGGCGAGCGGGCTGGGGCCCGGCTGTGCGACCGGGGCGGGTGGCCGTGCGTATGGCTGCCCGGGGGTTCGGGTGAGTCGGGGTGCTCAGACTCGCGTGTGTACGGGCCGTATGTACGCTTGTCCGAGTGTTGGGTATTTTTAGGGTATTTTTGTATGTATTTGTGTATTTTACTCACCGTGTTAAATACCTATCTTGCAGATCTTGACAGACGGTCACGCGACGACCCGGGTATTGGTGAGTGGGACAATCCAACCCAGTAGGGAGGCGCTATATGCACTTGGGCGTATACCGTCCTCCCCTGGGGCACCATAGTTTAATATTAAATTGTATAATATGTAATCTATGCAAGCATGATTAGTATGTAGTATGCATGCCACCCTAGACCTTGTATGTTAGGGACTTGCACCCTTAGGATATGTGTAAGAGCCATGCATCCTGACACCATGTTTCATGTTAAGAAAGCCTCGACCTATGCATGTGTCCTATTAGTTTAATTTATTAAATTAAATGCGAACTTATGGTATTTTTGCATGCCTTAGTAAGTATTATAACCTGGTGGTTATTATATATGTTCCCCGCATCTTGGTTATGCGCCCTAGAGGAATTCTGAAGAATTCATGACATTAGAGTTGTAGAGATGCGTTGCCGACGGATCCAGATGGATCGTATACGTGTGGATAGGCTATTTCTGTTCCCTTCGTTGGATCCGTATAGAGACTGCCCCAGCGTTAGACAGGCCTTCCTGACAGAGGGCTCCCATCAGTAGGCACCTCCTGATTTGGGTTTGGACTGTGCTGAATTGTGGGAGTAGACCAGGCGGCCTACGGAGTGGAGGAGAGACTATCGGTGGACCAAGGGAGATTAACAGCCTAGTCAGTCCCAATAGCCGTGTCACCTATTTAGAGGGTGAGGGTGAGGGTGTGGTGGGTCGGCGATGTTGCGACCCACTGGATTGTGTATTTTCTGCCACTTTGAGGCTCTGAATAAATGATTTGAGGTTAATATGAATTGTGATGCATGGGTTGTGCTATTCACTGAGCGTGTGGCTCACCACTCGCCCAATTTTTCTCTAGTTATCACTGAGTCGGACTTGAAAGAGGAGCTCCCCGAGGGACTTCATCAGTAGCGGAGCAGCGCCATGTCCCGCGAGTGTTAGAGGCCATCAGCATCCCTTTTTTTTTATTGTATGTATTATATTTCCGTGCTTGGGCACCCGTTTGTATTATATGTGGATGTCATTGTATATATTGGCTCTCACAGGACAATTGATTATGTATCGAGTCTGTGATATGTTTTTGAATTACATACTCAGTCTTTTAAGCTTCCGCTATTTGTGTATATATCATGTCAGCCCTGCTTTTGTCTGTGTTGTCATTTTAGCTGTTGTTTAGAGTATGTTATTGACCTCCTGTTTAGACTGTTGATATCATATATACACTTGTCGCGTCCCGGGGACGGCCGCCCTGGGGTGTGACAAAAGTAGTCGTTTGGACTTAGCAAGAATGATTGCGAAGCAGAATTATCCATTTAACATGGTTGAACATGAGTTTTTTGAAGTTTTTTTTAACAATCTTCAGCCACAGTTCAATCTTGTTTCCCGAAATTCAGTGAGAGCAGATATCATCAAATTACACAGGAGGAAAAGGAAAAATTATACATCCATTTTGATAATGTTTCTTCTAGGATCAGCCTCACTACTGATATGTGGACATCAGATCAAAATATTGGGTATTGTTGGTTGACTTCTCATTATACAGATGATGCTTGGCAATTGCACCATAAAATTCTTGGTTTTCCCTCAGTTGAATGTCGTAGTGATGCTGAAACTCTTAATAGAGTTGTTATGGATTTGATTTTGGAGTGGAATATTGACAAAAAGTTTGTTATATTTGTGTCACTTTTAACCTGCTGGTAACCGTTGGAGCGTTCTGGCAGTTTTTCAATTTTTTTCGGTTTTCGATCGGAACCGCTAAATTTTGGACTGTTAGCTATCGTCCTGAGTTAGAGGACTCCGATTGGAAATCTAACTGCATATTTGGTGTCCTGGTGCCATTTTAAGCCTCTCACGAAAATTTCATCGAATTCCGGTAACGTTCCTGAAATTTCGCAGTTCCGGGGCGTATCTGGGTTTTTAAATCGCTTGCTATATAAATGGAATCTAATTTTTCGTTGACACTATTCATCATCCCTACCATTTGGTTTTCTCTCTCCCCTCTCTCTTTTTCTTTGATTTGAGGCCCTTAGACCCCTCAAACCCAAAAACCTAAAACCTAGGAAGTGTAGATCGGGTCCCGATCTACACCCCGGTGGTTTCAAATCCCAATTCTGGCGAGATTTGCCCCTCCGTCCGCCCTCTCTTCTCCTCTGTTTTGGCCCATCTCGGAGCTGGAAGTAGATCCGGGCGGTGGAAGCCTTAGGGGAAAAGTTTCGGCGCGCGGAGAGCGTCCGGACTTCCCTTCCTCCCCTTGGTAAGCCATATTTCCCCTCTTTTCTTGTTTAGATGGATGCTAGGAGGTGGGTTTTGGGGTTGGGTGGAGGTCGGCGGCTGTGGGTGGCCGTCGGAGGGCGGTGGAGGTGGTCAGAGGTCGGTGGGTGGTGGTAGAGGTGCTCGGGTAAGGGTGGGGGGTGGTCTCCCGTGCGTGCGCCCGGGCGTGCGCCCGGGCATGCAGGGCACGCGTGCTGGTCGTGCTGGGCGTGCGGGTGCTGGGCGCGCGGGTGTGCTGGGCGTGCGGGCACTGGGCGTGCTGCGCGCGGGTACACCCGGGAGGGCTGGTCGAGCGGCTGGTGCTGGGGAGCTGGTCGAGCGGCTGGAGCTGGGCGAGCTGTGCGCGAGCGCGCGCGCGGGGGCGTGCTGTCACGCCCCAGGGCGGCCGTCCCCGGGACGCGGCAAATGTATATATGATATCAGTGACAGGAAATCAATAATAAACCACAAACAATCACTAAAATGACACACAGATAAAAGCAGGGCTGACATAATATATACACCGAGTGCGGAAGCTAAAAGACTGAGTCTGTAGTCAAAACACACTACAGACTCGATACATAATCAAAAGTCCCGTGAGAGCCAACATGTCATAAATATACACAACAAAATCCAAATATAATCCAACTAAGTGCCCAAGCACAGAACATATACATACAACAGAAAGAAGGGTGCTGATGGCCTCAAAACTCGTGGGACGCGGCGCTGCCCTCTGCCGGTGTAGTCGCTCGGGAAGCTCCTCCCTCAGAGATCACTGAAAAGACAATATGCGAGGGGTGAGCCACACGCTTAGTGAATAGCACAACCCATGCATACAGTTCATATTAACCACATTTAAGCAATTCATAAGCCACAAGTGGCATAGCATCACAATCCGGGGGATTCGTTCATCGCCGAACCCCATACCCTCACCCTCACCCTCACCCTCAACAGGTGACCTAGGATGTTGGGACTTAGCGGGTTGATAAACATCCATTCATAATCCTGTGGGTCGTCGCATCGCCGGCCCACCATACCCTCACCCTCACCTCTCAACAGGTGACCTAGGCTCTTGGGACTGACTAGGCTGTTGGTTACCCTTGGTCCACCGATAGTCTCTCCTCACTCCGCGGTTGTTTGGCCACTCCCATGTTCAGCGCAGTCCTTCCAAGTCAGGAGGCGCCTACTAATGGGAGCCCCTGCACGGGACAACCTGTCTAACGCTGAGGTAGTCTCTACACGGATCCAACGAAGGGAACAGAACAGCCTATCCATCGCATATGATCCACTCGGATCCGCTGACAGCACATCTCTACAATCCTAATGTCTTGAATTCCTCAGAATTCCACCAGCGCGCATAACCAGTATGCGGGGAACATGCATTTATTAATCATAATACAGGGGTGCAATATTATTGGGAAAGTAACCTGGGGAGGGCAACGTGAGGTCCCGATACAGGACGTCCCGACAACCAAACAAGGAACACGGAGTACCCTGACCCGGGTCTCAATGTTGACCTCGCAAGGCCCCTCCCTATAATATTGTCTAAAGCATGCAATCCTTATTTATGCTAGCATTTGTATAAACAAATCAAACTATAGGACGCATGTAGAGGTCGGGCTTTCCTAGCATGATAGCGAGGTGGCAGGATGCACGGCTCATGCACAATCCTAAGGGTGCAAGTCCCTATCACACAATCTAGGGTGGCATGCAATTCTACACACACATCATGCATACATGGATTACATCAAAGCAGTTAATACTAACTATAAGCCCCAGGGGAGGACGGTACACGCCCAAAGCATGTAGCGCCTCCCACGCTGGGTTGGGTTGTCCCACTCACCGGGAATCGGGTCGACGCGCGACCGTCCGTCGAGATCTGCAAGACAAGGTATTAACTGGTTAGAATAAATCCACAATTATCCCAAAAATACATAACACACACAAACAAACACCCAAAGATCCCAAATCAACACCTAACACCCTCGGCACCCCCCGCACGGCCACCCGACCGCCCGGGTGCACCGCCGCGCTTCAGCCCGCGCACCCCGCGCACCGCCCGGGGCACCGCGCGTCCACCGAGCCCAGCCGCGGCAGCCCGCACGCGCCCCGCACGCCGTGCGCTGGCCCGCGAGCACCTCGCACGCCCCCGCGCACGGCGCCTCGCCCCCGCGCACACCTCCTCGCGCCCGCGCACACCACCTCGCGCTCAGCTCCCTGCCCCGCCGCGCCTCGCGCTCAGCTCCTCGCCCCGCGCCTCCTCCGCGCGCGCCCCAGCACCTCGGCCAGCACCTCGCGCGTCCAGACCAGCGCCCAGACCAGCTCCCATCAGCCCCTCGCGCACAGCCGCACGAACAGACCCGCGCACAGCACCACCCGAGCAGCTCGCACGCCTCGCACCGCCGCGACCCGCTCCCCCGAGCGCACGCCCGCGCGCACGCTCGCGCGTACGCACGCGCGCACGCCCAGCCGGCTCCTGTGCTTGTTGCCTGTGCTACCTGAGGCCCCCAGCCCACGAATCAACGCTGCCAGCCCATCCAGCGCGCCCAGCCCGACCATCCCCACGCACCAGACCCGCGCACACCCACGCACACGCCGCGCGCACGCACACCCGCGCACGCACGCGCGCATGCCCGCGCGCGCCCGGCCTGCGCACTGCCTGGCCGCTGCCGCTGCTGCCTGCTGCCCGGGACAGGGCCCCAGCCTGCCGAGCACCTCCAACCACCTCTCCCACTGCTGCCGACCTCCTCCAACCACCTCCGACCACCCTCCGACGACCCCCACTGCCACCAACCACTCTCCAACACAAAACCCCCCCTAGCATTCATCTAGACAAGAAATAAGAGGGAAAGGAGGCTTACCGAGGGGAGGAAGAGGCGTCCGGTGGATCTCCACGCGCCGAAACCCTTCCCAAAAGCCTTCTCACGCCCCGATCTAGCTTGTCCCACAGAATGGGCCAAATCAGAGGATGAAAAGGGGAGGTCGGGGAGGCTAGGATCGTCGGATTTCGGATTTGAAGACACCGGAGCGTAGATCGGGACCCGATCTACCCTTCCCGTGCTTTACGTTTTTGGTTTTGAGGGGTGTAGGGGCTCAAACGGAAGAAAAACGGAGGAGAGGAGAGAGAGAGTTCTAGTCGGGAAGATGATGAATAGTGATTAGATATTTTTGATTCCTTTTAAGTAGAGCGCGACTTAAAAACCCGGATACGCCCCGGAACTGTGAAATTTTTGCAAACGATGCCAGAATTCGATGAAATTTTCATGAGTGGCTTAAAATGGCACCAGGACACATAATATGCAGTTAGATTTTTAATCGGAGTCCTCTAGCTCAGACGATAGCTAACAGTCTGAAATTATGCTCCAATGATTGCCAATAGGCCAAAAAGTGACACATATATAACACGTGCGCTCGGGGGGGGGGGGGGTGCAGGGGGAGGCATGCGGGTAGGCAGGCTGTGGGCTGTGCGCGCGGACAGGCCGGGCTGGCAGGCTGGGCGCGCAGGCGAGCAGGGCAGGAGGTGCTCGGGCATCAGGCAAGCAGTGCCGGGCGTGCAGGCGAACGGTGCTCGAGCCACTCGGCGACGCGTGCAGGCAGGCAACGTGGGCAGCAGCATGGGCATGCTGGCAGGCACGCTGGGCGCGTGCTGCCAGGCGCGCTGGGCGCGTGTTGCGCGTGCGTGCGTGTGGGCGCTGGGTTAGGGTCCCGGGTGCTGGGCGCTGAGCGCTGGGAGCTAGTCGCGGATACCGGGTGTGCTGGGCGAGGGTGCTGAGCGCTGGGCGCAGGGGCGCTGGGCGCTGGGCACCGCAGTGGTGTATGCGCGCGGGGCGCTGGGTTGAGGCGCAGTCGTGCGCGCGGTGAGGAGGGTAGAGGCTGGTGGTGCGCGCGGGGTGCGCACGGGGCGAGGTGGTGCGCGCGGGGTGCGCGCGGGGCGAGGCGCTGCGCGCGGGGCGTGCGGGGTGCTCGCGGGCCAGCGCGAGGCGTGCGTGGTGTGCGCGGGCGGCTGCGCTGGGGCGCAGGGGGCGCGCGGTACACCCGGGAGGTTCGGCGGCGCGTCCAGGCGGCGGGCAGGGGCCCGGCGGTGCGCGGGGTGCGTTGGCTGAGGCGCGGCGGTGCACCCGGGCGGTCGGGCGGCCGTGCGGGTTGCCGGTCGTGCGGGTGGTTGCCGGGGGTGCTCGGGCTAGCGTGCGTGCGGGTTGTATGCACGTTTGCCCGAGTGTTAGGTGTTTAGTTGTGGGTTTTGTATGTTTGGGTATTTTAGAGTATTTATGTATTGTTCTCACCATATTGAATGTCTGTCTTGCAGATCTGGACGGACGGTCGCGCGACGACCCAGTTAGGGGTGAGTGGGGCAATCCAACCCAGTAGAGAGGCGTTATACGCACTTGGACGTATACCGACCTCTCCTGGGGCACCATGGATGTATATTAACCTGCAGTAATATGTAATCCATGCTTGCATGATTTAAATGTAGAATGCATGCTACCCTAGTCTTTGCATGTTAGGGACTTGCACCCTTAGGATATGTGTATGAGCCATGCACCATGTCCCCTGTTTTCATGTTAGGAAACTTCGGCCTATGCATGCGTCCTACTAGTTTATTTATTAAATTAAATGCTAGTGTATGTTAAATCGCATGCCTTAGATAATATTATAGGGAGGAGCCTTGCGAGGTCAACATTGAGACCCGTGTTAGGGTACTCTGTGTTCCTTGTTTGGTTGTCGGGATGTCCTGTATCGGGACCTCATGCTGCCCTCTCAAGGTTTCTAGTCCCAATAATATTATATGTAATGTTGTATGATTAGTATGATTATTAGCATGTTAGTGAATATTATAGGGGAGGGGCCTTGCGAGGACAGCGGTGAGACCCGGGTTAGGGTACTCCGTGTTCCTTGTTTGGTTGTCGGGGTATCCTATATCGGGAACTCACGCTGCCCTCCCGAGTCCTTTCCCCCAATGATATTACAACCTTGCATTTATTGTACATGTTTCCCCGCATCTTGGTTATGCGCCCTGGAGGAACTCTGAAGAGTTCATGGCATTTGAGTTGTAGAGATGTGTTGTCGGCGGATCCGAGTGGATCATATGCGTATGGATAGGCTGTTCTGTTTCCCTTCGTTGGATCCGGTAAAGACTGCCCCAGCGTTAGAAAGGCCGTCCTTCGGAGGACCCACATCAGTAGGCGCCTCCCGATTTTTGTGACGGACTGTGCTGAAGTTGTGGGTTGAGACCAAGCGGCCTACGGAGTGGAGGAGAGACTATCGGTGGACCAAGGGTGACCAACAGCCTAGTCAGTCCCAATATCCTATGTCACCCGTGGTAGGGTGAGGGTGAGGGTGTAGTGGGTTGGCGATGAGCGACCTACTGGATTTGTGGTTGGATGATTATCAGTCCCAATAGCCTATGTCACCCATTGATGGGTGAGGGTGAGGGTGTGGTGGTTCGGCGAGGTACGAACCACTGGATTATGTTGTTATGTCTTAGAGGCTGGATAAATAATGGAATTGTGGTAAATATTGTCTGTGATGCATGGGTTGTGCTGTTCACTGAGCGTGTGGCTCACCCCTCGCATATGTTTTTCCCCAGTGGTCACTGAGCCTGAGCTAGAGCCGGAGCAGCAGTTGGAGCTTTCCGAGGGATTCCTTCAGTAGCGGAGCAGCGCCACGTTCCGCGAGTGCCAGAGGTTATCAGCATCCCTTCTTGACTGTATGTATTTGATTTCCGTGCTTGGCACGTGTTTGTATATGTTCAGTTGTATTTGTGTATATTGGCTCTCACAGGACAGATGATTGAGTATCGAGTCTGTAGAATGTTTATTTACAGATTTAGTCTTTTGCTTCCGCATTTGGTGTATATATCATGTCAGCCCCTTTGTTGCTTGTGTGTCATTCTAGTTGTTTGTGTATGATATATTATTGACTTCCTGTGTAGTTTCTGATATTATATATACACTTGCCGCGTCCCGGGGACGGCCGCCCTGGGGCGTGACAAAGTTATTCTCATTGACTCTTGATAATGCTTCCACTAATGATGCTATGGTTAGAATTTTGAAGTCTTCTTTGACAGATAAAACCTTGCTTCCATTGAATGGAGAGTTATTTCATGTTCGGTGTAGTGCACATATCTTGAACATTATTGTGCAAGATGGACTTGAAGAAATAAAAGAGATGATTCAAAAGATTCGAAATAGTGTAAAATATGTTAAAAGAACAACTTCGGCTAAACAAAAGTTCCAACATGCTTTGAATCAAGTGAAGATGCAAGGTAGAAGGAAGGGGGTGAGTCAAGATGTTCCAATGTTGGAATCTGCTTTAGAACTAAAAGAAGCATTTTTCGCTTGGAAGAAATAGATCGGCAATACAAGTTTTGTCTTTCGCATGAAGAGTGGGAGATGGCACAAATCATATGTGATTGCTTGAAAGTGTTTTATGAAGCAACAAAAACCTTTTCTAAAACAAACTTTCCCACATCAAACTTATTTTTTCCTGATATTTGTGATATCCAATTGCGTTTGAATGTATGGGAAAATAGCGAGCATGCATTTCTTCGTTTATTGGCTGCTCCAATGAAACAAAAATTTAACAAGTATTGGGAAGAATGTAGCTTGATATTGGCCATTGCAGTTGTTCTTGATGAAAGGTTTAAGTTTGATTTGGTTGAATATTGGTATGTCAAACTTTATGGTGATGAAGCTAGCCGATACATCATAAGGGCTCGTTCTTCTCTAGTTGATCTTTTTACTGAATATGAGGCAGTTAGTCCTTTTACCTTGATTGCATCTTCTAGTGGCAGTTCTTCAGCTCCTTCTGTTTCATCTCTTGGTGACAAGCATAGTGAATTTGATCAGTGGAGAATGAGTGCCAAGTCTACCACCATTATTCCAAAATCAGAGTTAGATCAGTATTTTGACGAGCCTGTTTTTCCTAGAACTGAAGCTTTAACATTTTGCACTGGTGGAAAATCAATAGCCCTAAACTTCCAACACTTGGAAGAATGGCTCGTGATATTTTAGCGATACCAGTGACCTCAGTTGCTTCAGAAACGGCTTTTAGTGTTGGAGGGAGGATTCTTGATGACTCCCATCTTTCTTTAAATCCAGATATTATAGAGGCATTGGTAACTGTGCAAGACTGGGTGGAATCACGTAAAAACAAAGATAAGGTGGTCAAATTTTTACATCAGCCATATTCCATATCATTCAATGTTATTACTAATAGTTATCGGTTGCTATTACTCATTTTCAGATTACGTTGCATCGGTTGTGAATCCAGAATTCACAAGAACTAGTTAAAGACTTTGAATATCTCATTTTGGACAAGTTTTTCATCTAGTTGTTCTTTATCTAGTAAGTGCATGTTGAATATATCAGTTGTTTTTTTTTTACCTTGAATACCCTAGTTTTTCAAATTTGTATAAGCAGTATAGATCAAGTTGAAGAAAAAATAATCTCATGCTATTGTTTTGACTTTTGATGTTGCAGGTATGTGGAAATTCTACAAGCCTAGCATTCAACATTAAACTTCTACTCATTAGATGATTTAAAACATTTTTTGGTTGTGTTGATGTTGCAACTTGCAAGAACTTGGTTGTTTAATATGTAGTAAACTTAATAATGTATTGTCATTGGTTTGTTTTGGACAATTAACTTATTAGCTTTTGAATTTGTATAATTAATTAGTTTGTTAGATGATTTATGTTTATTGTTTAGGTTAATATATTAATGCTTATTGTTTTGAATGTTGTTTAGGTTAATATTGTTTTGAATCTTTGTATAATTAGTTATGTTTATTGTTTAGTTTAATATGTTGTTTATGTTAGTGTTTATTGTTTTGAATGTTGTTTAAGTTAATATTGTTTTGAATGTTTGTATAATTAGTTATGTTTATTGTTTAGGTTAATATGTTGTTTATGTTAGTATTTATTGTTTTGAACGTGGTTTAGTAATTCATTTACTTGTTTTGAATTGTATAAAAGTTTTTGCAACAATGAACACTCCCATTTTTTTTAACTAGCCATCCTAGTCCGGTCGGGTCGGGTCGGACCCGGGTCCGACCCGGGTCCGGGTCCACATTTCCCTGGACCCGCCGGGTCCTGCCACGGGTTGGGTCTGGGTCCACCCCGACCCGGCCCCGACCCGACCCGTTGACAGGCCTAAGTGGCATGGGTGATCGTAATCCAACAATATTTGATGATGCAATTTTTGATGATGCAGTGGATGAGAATGATGCTGATGTTGAGGCTGATGAGCCATTAGATAGGCCAAATGAAACAAAATTTGGGGAGCGGAATGATAGGTAGAGGAATACAGAAAAAGTAGTTATGGTAGATAAAATAGGTGATATGCACACAAATGTGAGTGAAGCTAGGGAGGTTCGTGACGGGTAGAGGGTAGAGGTTGGTGAACAACCAGCTGATGGCTGCGAGGATGTTTGTAGTAAGTCAAGCTACCATGAATTGTATAGCTTTGACACTGCACAATTTGTGACTGAAAATGTGGCCCATTTGACCATCATGATGTAGAGGATCCCACCATGAATGTGGGGGTTAAATTCTAGAACATTGAGTCTTTCAGGGATGCATTGAGGCACATGCCATTAGAAAGGAATTTTCTGTGGAATATGTTGCGAGCCATCAAGAGTGACAACCCAGTGTTCAGAGCAAGAGTGTCTTTAGAGGATTCATGCTTCAGTTATGCATTTCAAATCAAAACTCATAACCCCACACACACATGTTCCTCCATGAATAGGAAGGGTACTAGCATGGCATCGGCTGAGTGGATTTCTAATAAAATTGTTAAATGGTTAAGGCATGGAGGTGATATTCCCGTTGCACAGATCAAGAAAATATTGCAGAGGACATATAGGCTTGATAATATACTATATCATAGGTATTGGAGGGGAAAAAACAAAGGAAATTTCAAGATTTGAGGATCCTATGAGGACCTATATGCACCGGTGCCTTCTATGAGAGCTGAATTATTGAAAAGAAATGAGGGTAATGTTGTTCACTACACAATTGATGATGTGGACCATTCATTTGAAAGATTTTTTTGTGTGTTTCAAGGCCTGTAGCTTAGGGTTCATCTGTTATATATGTGTCACTTTTTGCCTTCTGGTCACCATTGGAGCATTCTGGCAGTTTTTCAACTTTTTCTTTTTTTTCGATCGGAACCGCTAAAATTTTGGACTTTTGGCTATCATCATGGCTTGAGAACTCCGATTGAAAATCTAACTACATATTATGTGTCCTGGTGCCATTCCAAGCCACTCACGAAAATTTCATCGAATTCCGATAACGTTTCAGAATTTCACAGTTCTGAATCGTATCCGGGTTTTGACCAAGCAAAAAGTCATTGGGAGACTTGACCAAGTCAAAGAGGACTTTGACCAAGTCAAGTTTGACCCTTGACTTGGTCAATTGGTTTTGTTTGTTAGTGTGGTTGGGTTGACTAGGGTCAAAGTTCACCTAAACCTAACTAAACCTAATTAATTCTAAGTGTAAGTGAGTGTGTGTGTGTGTGGGGTGTGTGTGTGGTGACTTAAGGTCCACGCCCACCAATAGTAATGCCCCTATTCATCTTCTTCTCTCTCTCAAGCTCTCACAAATCTCTCTCCCTTCTCTTTAAATCCACCTTTTGACCTAGTAGAAGGTGTTGGATTGGAAAACCCTAGAAGGAGAAAAGGAAGGTGAGGACCCGATCTATCTTTCCATGGTCTCGGATTTCCATTCCCCTTTGTTTTTCCTCCTCTCTTAGCTCCCTTTCTCCTCTGTTTTTCAGCCTTGCTAGGGCTGAGAAGAGGCTTGGTGGTAGTGGTCTTGGTGGTGGTGTTTCGGTGCGCGAAGAGCACCCGATTTCCCCTCCTTCCCTTCCTCTCTTTGGGTAAGCTTTCCTCCCCCCTATTTCTTGTTTAGATGCATGTTTAGGATGTGTTTTTGGATGTGCAAGGTGTGCATGAGTGTTTGGGGTGTGGGAGGGCTGAGGGAGGTGGTGGGGTTGGCTCGGGCGCGCGTGCGGGGTCATCCGCGCGCGTGCGCGCGAGTCTGCGCGCAGGCAGAGCAGGCGCGTGCAGTCGGGCGCGCTGGGGGCTTGCGCGCATACGCGCAGACGAGCGGGCGTGCGTGCGGAGTGCTGCGCGCGGGCGCAGTGCACGGGGTGCGCGCGGGGGTGCGCGCGGGGTGCTGCGCAGGGGCGCAGTACGTGCGGGTAGACGCAGGGCTGGACTCGCGGTGCGCGCACGAGCGCGCGCGCGTGCGACAGCATGTTTGGGCGTGCGAGCAGGGGCGCGGCAGTGTGCCTGGGCGCACGGGCTGGGGCGTGGCAGTGCGCCCGGGGCACGGGCGTGAGTGCGTGCGTGCGGGTGGCCGTGCGCATGGCTACCGTGGGTGCGGGAGTGTGTCAAGGCACTCGGGCTCGCGTGCGTACGGGCCTGAATGCATGCTTGTCCGAGTGTTGAGTATTTCTAATGTATTTCTTGCGTATTTGTATAGATTACTCACCATGTTGATTACCATGTCTTGCAGATCTTGACGGGCGGTCACGCGACGACCCGGGTGTTGGTGAGTGGGACAATCCAACCCAGTAGGGAGGCGTTCAATGCACGTAGGAGTGCATTGCCCTCCCCTGGGGCACCATAGTTGCATATTAGCTAGTATCAAATGTAAACTATGCTTTGCACAAATATTATGTTGTATCCATGTCACCTTAGCCCTGCATGCTAGGGATATGCACCCTTATATTGATTATTATGATGTATCCATGCCACCTTAGATTTGTATGCTAGGGATATACATCCTTACATCATGTTAGAGGCCCATGCCTGCCTAGACACCTTGCCCGACCTGAGCATGTTCCCAAGTAGTTTAATTTGATTAAATCAAGTGTGAGCATGCCTTAGATAATATTATAACCTCGTTGTTATAATATGTGTCTCCCCGCATCTTAGTTATGCGCTCTGGAGGAATTCTTGTGAATTCATAACATCAGTAGAGTTACCATCGGTGTCGACGGATCCATGAGGATCGTATCCGCGTGACTAGGTTGTCTTCTCCTTATTGGTTGGGATCTGAGGTAGGAACTCCCTGGCGTTAGCTGGCCTGGCAGAGGGCTCCCATCTGTAGGTACCTCCTGATGTGTTTCGGACTGTGCTGATCGTGGGAGTATACCAGGTGGATGCTACGAGGGTGGGAGAGGCTACCCGGTGGGACCAGGGGTGGGAAGCGGTCTAGTATGCCCCAAGAGGCCCATGTCACCCCCAGGAAAGGGTGAGGGTGAGGGAGGGGGGGTGGGAGGTGGGTTGGCGATGAAATAACCCATTAGAATGTTGATGTTGCGCCCGTGTTAGGGGCTATGAATTGTATAAGGTCGATATGAATTGTGATGCATGGGTTGTGCTATTCACTGAGCGTGTGGCTCACCCCTCGCATATATTTTTCTACAGTGCTATCTGAGTCGGATCTGAAGGACCCCGAGGCACATCAGCAGTAGCGGAGCAGCGTCACGTGTTGCGAGTGAGAGGCCATCAGCATCCCCCCCCCTTTTGATTGTATGTATTGTATTCCATGCTTGGGCACATGTTTGTATTATATTTGGATGTCGTTGTATATATATTGGCTCTCACAGGACAGTTGATTATGTATCGAGTCTGTAATATGTCTTTGAATTACAGATTCAGTCTTTTAGCTTCCGCTATTTGTGTATATATCATGTCAGCCTCATTGTTGTCTGTGTTGTCATTTTTGATGTTGTTTAGAGTATGTTATTGACCTCCTGTATAGACTGCTGATATCATATATACCATTGCCATGCCTCGGGGACGGCCGCTCTGGGGCGTGACATCATCAATGGTTGTAGACCATTCCTAGGCCTTGATGGCTGTCATTTGAAGAGTAAGTATTTGGGTTCCCTATTGGCAGCAACAGCTATGGATGGGAACAGTGGACTTTTTCATGTGGCTTACGCAATAGTTGAGGGGGAGAACAATAGTAGTTGGCAGTGGTTCTTGGAGTATCTACATGAGGCCATTGAAAATGTGGATGGCCTTGTATTTATGTCTGACAGAGGTAAAGGACTTGATGATGCAATGAAGGTTGTCTTCCCACAGGCAGAGCACAGAGCATGCATGAGGCATCTGTACAAGAACTTCAAAAGAAAATACTCTAGAGAGTTTTTGGAGAGATTGGTTTGGTCAGTTGCTAGAGCTTATACACCATAGTGGCATGCAGAATTTATGAGACAGATTGAGGGGTCTCAAAGGATGCTTATAATTATCTGTTGTCTGAGAAAGACCACCGTTGGAGTAGGGCCATGTTTGGAGAATCTGCAAGATGCCACTACCTCACCAACAATATGTCTAAATCAGTTAATGATGCATTTGTTGGGGTTGCAAGATTCAAACCCATCATTTATTGCCTTGATGCTATCAGACAGAAATTGTTGAAGATAATGCACAACAGGAGGATAAAAGCTCAACAATGGACATGTTAGTTATCTATAACATAGGTTATTGACAATGTTAACTAAATAACTGTTTGAATTGAACTTTATTTTGATTTATGTCTTTATCAATTTATTAGGGGTTCTTGTTCCAGAGGTTCAAAAACAAATTAATGAACTCAGCAAGGGTAATGGGATGTATGATGTTTAGAGATCCACAGATGTAAAGGCTGAGGTAGATGGACCTGAAGGCAGATTTGATGTGATGCTCAATGAAAGAAAATGCGACTGTAGGATGTGGCAGGTAATAGGCATACCCTGTAGGCATGCTACTACAGTTCTTTCAACAATCAGAGGTGTGTAGTAGGAGAATTTTGTAGACACTTGTTTTACAGTCGACAGGTATGTGAGTTAGATTTAAAGTATACACTATATTGACATATTCTTAGCATGGTTCTAAGCATGATGACATTTGTTTTAATAGGTACAAGACAGCCTATGCCTCAGAGATTTCACCTTTACTAGACAAGTCAATGTGAGAGACAGTAGACTTAACCTACACTGTCCTACCTGCAAAGTGCACCAGACCACCTGGTATGCCAAAGAAAAAAAGAATTCGCCCTTTTGATGAAGAGACTAGTGGTAGTTCAACAGTGAAGAGAGTTCATAAGTGCAAAAGGTGCCTAGAGGTTGGTCATCATCAAAAAACATGTAAAAACCCAATTAGAACAAGTGAATAGCAATCCACTGAACTCAAGGTAAAAACAGTGTAGGTACTTCAAGTCAATATGATGCATTTTTGTTATATTTGTGTCACTTTTAACCTGCTGGTATCCGTTGGAGCGTTCTGGCAGTTTTTCAATTTTTTTCGGTTTTCGATCGGAACCGCTAATTTTTTTACTGTTAGCTATCGTCCTGAGTTAGAGGACTCCGATTGGAAATCTAACTGCATATTTGGTGTCCTGGTGCCATTTTAAGCCTCTCACGAAAATTTCATCGAATTCCGGTAACGTTCCCAAAATTTCACAGTTCCGAGGCATATCTGGGTTTTTAAGTCGCTCGCTATATAAAGGAAATCTAATTTTTGAGTGAGCACTATTCATCATCCATACCATTTGGATTTTCTCTCTCCCCTCTTTCCTTTTCTCACTTTTGAGCCCCCTAGTCCCCTCAAACCCAAAAACCCAAAACCTAGGAAGTGTAGATCGGGTCCCGATCTACACCCCGGGGGTTTCAAATCCCGATTCCGGCGAGATTAGCCCCTCCGTCCGCCCTCTCTTCTCCTCTGTTTTGGCCCATTTCGGAGGTAGGAGTAGATCCGAGCGGTGGAAGCCTTAGGGGAAAGGTTTCGGCGCGCGGAGAGCGTCCGGACTTCCCTTCCTCCCCTTGGTAAGCCCTATTTCCCCTCTTTTCTTGTTTAGATGGATGTTAAGAGGTGAGTTTTGGGGTTGGGTGGAGGTCGGCGGCTGTGGGTGGCCGTCGGAGGGCTGTGGAGGTGGTCGGAGGTCGGTGGGTGGTGGTAGAGGTGCTCGGGTAAGGGTGGGGGGTGGTCTCGGGCAGCAGGTGGCACCGGCAGCAGCACAGCAGCGCGGAAGGCTGGGCGTGTGCGTGCGTGCGCGCGGACGTGCGCGCGGGCATGCAGGGCACGCGTGCTGGTCGTGCTGGGCGTGCAGGTGCTGGGCGCGCGGGTGTGCTGGGCGTGCGGGCGCTGGGCGTGCTGTGCCCGGGTACACCCGGGAGGGCTGGTCGAGCGGCTGGTGCTGGGTAGGACTAGCCGGGTAGGCTGGGAGCAGGCGCACCAGTTTCCGGGTGCGCGAGCGCGTGCGTGCGGGCATGCGCTCGGGGGGGTGCAGGGGGAGGCATGCGGGTAGGCAGGCTGTTGGCTGTGCGCGCGGGCAGGCCGGGCTGGCAGGCTGGGCGCGCAGGCGAGCAGGGCAGGAGGTGCTCGGGCATCAGGCGAGCAGTGCCGGGCGTGCAGGCGAACGGTGCTCGGGCCACTCGGCGACGCGTGCAGGAAGGCAACGCGGGCAGCAGCGTGGGCATGCTGGCAAGCGCGCTGGGCGCGTGCTGCCAGGCGCGCTGGGCGCGTGTTGCGCGTGCGTGCGTGCGCGTGGGCGCTGGGTGAGGGTCCCGGGTGCTGGGCGCTGAGCGCTGGGAGCTGGTCACGGATACCGGGTGTGCTGGGCGAGGGTGCTGAGCGCTGGGCGCAGGGGCGCTGGGCACCGCAGTGGAGTATGCACGCGGGGCGCTGGGTTGAGGCGCAGTCGTGCGCGCGGGGAGGAGGGTAGAGGCTGGTGGCGCGTGTGGGGTGCGCACGGAGCGAGGTGGTGCGCGCGGGGTGCACGCGGGGCGAGGTGGTGCGCGCGGGGTGCGTGTGGGGTGAGGCACTGCGCGCGGGGCGTGCGGGGTGCTCGCGGGCCAGCGCGAGGCGTGCGGGGTGTGCGCGGGCGGTTGCGCTGGGGCGCAGGGGGCGCGCGGTGCACCCGGGCGGTCGGGCGGCCGTGCGGGTGGTTGCCGGGGGTGCTCGGGCTAGCGTGCGTGCGGGTCGTATGCACGTTTGCCCGAGTGCTAGGTGTTTAGTTGTGGGTTTTGTATGTTTGGGTATTTTAGAGTATTTATGTATTGTTCTCACCATATTGAATGTCTATCTTGCAGATCTGGACGGACGGTCGCGCGACGACCCGGATAGGGGTGAGTGGGACAATCCAACCCGGTAGAGAGGCGTTATACGCACTTGGGCGTATACCGACCTCTTCTGGGGCACCATGGATGTATATTAACCTGCAGTAATATGTAATCCATGCTTGCATGATTTAAATGTAGAATGCATGCTACCCTAGACTTTGCATGTTAGGGACTTGCACCCTTAGGATATGTGTATGAGCCATGCACCATGTCCCCTGTTTTAATGCTAGGAAACCTCGGCCTATGCATGCGTCCTACTAGTTTATTTATTAAATTAAATGCTAGTGTATGTTAAATCGCATGCCTTAGATAATATTATAGGGAGGAGCCTTGCGAGGTCAACATTGAGACCCGTGTTAGGGTACTCCGTGTTCCTTGTTTGGTTGTCGGGATGTCCTGTATCGGGACCTCATGCTGCCCTCCCAAGGTTTCTAGTCCCAATAATATTATATGTAATGTTGTATGATTAGTATGATTATTAGCATGTTAGTGAATATTATAGGGGAGGGGCCTTGCGAGGACAGCGGTGAGACCCGGGTTAGGGTACTCCGTGTTCCTTGTTTGGTTGTCGGGGTATCCTATATCGGGAACTCACGCCGCCCTCCCGAGTTCTTTCCCCCAATGATATTACAACCTTGCTTTTATTGTACATGTTCCCCGCATCTTGGTTATGCGCCCTGGAGGAACTCTGAAGAGTTCATGACATTAGAGTTGTAGAGATGTGTTGTCGGCGGATCCGAGTGGATCATATGCGTATGGATAGGCTGTTCTGTTCTCTTCGTTGGATCCGGTAGAGACTGCCCCAGCGTTAGAAAGGCCGTCCTTCGGAGGACCCACATCAGTAGGCGCCTCCCAATTTTTGTGACGGACTGTGCTGAAGTTGTGGGTGGAGACCAAGTGGCCTACAGAGTGGAGGAGAGACTATCGGTGGACCAAGGGTGACCAACAGCCTAGTCAGTCCCAATATCCTATGTCACCCGTGGTAGGGTGAGGGTGAGGGTGTAGTGGGTTGGCGATGAGCGACCTACTGGATTTGTGGTTGGATGATTATCAGTCCCAATAGCCTATGTCACCCATTGATGGGTGAGGGTGAGGGTGTGGTGGTTCGGCGGGGTACGAACCACTGAATTATGTTGTTATGTCACTTAGAGGATGGATAAATAATGGAATTGTGGTAAATATTGTCTGTGATGCATGGGTTGTGCTGTTCACTGAGCGTGTGGCTCACCCCTCGCATATGTTTTTCCCCAGTGGTCACTGAGCCTGAGCTGGAGCCGGAGCAGCAGTTGGAGCTTTCCGAGGGATTCCTTCAGTAGCGGAGCAGCGCCACGTTCCGCGAGTGCCAGAGGTTATCAGCATCCCTTCTTGACTGTATGTATTTGATTTATGTGCTTGGCACGTGTTTGTATATGTTCAGTTGTAATTGTGTATATTGGCTCTCACAGGACAGATGATTGAGTATCGAGTCTGTAGAATGTTTATTTACAGATTCAGTCTTTTGCTTCCGCATTTGGTGTATATATCATGTCAGCCCTTTTGTTGCATGTGTGTCATTCTAGTTGTTTGAGTATGATATATTATTGACCTCCTGTGTAGATTATGATATTATATATACACTTGCCGCGTCCCGGGGACGGCCGCCCTGGGGCGTGAAAAAAAAAATTTATACTACTAATATGAAATTTGATGTATACACTACAGTTCCTAGAGAAGACTTCCAGGAAGACCAGCAAAGAAACATGCTACGGGATCTCTATCAGTTGGTAGAGGCATAACAATAGGTGAGTACTATGCTACTGTGAATTGGAATTACAAATTCACTCTTATATAGCAAGTATTCTCTAATATAGCAAATTTATGCTTTTATCATCAGGTCAAGGCAGAGGATTAATGACAGTACAACATGAGGCAGGACCATCTACAACTAATGTTGAGTCAACTGCATTACCACAAGAGGGAGGTCAAAGCACTATTGGTAGAGGCTTATATGCACCATCCAATTATTCAACAAGAGGAATGTGCAGATGGTCACTGGGCTTGAGGGAAAAGCTAAACCAACCAAGAAGAGGAGGAGCTAGAAATAGTACTTCGTCTAGTTGAGGTGGTACTTCTAAGTAATGAAAACAATATCTGTTTCAACAAAACAATGTTTAAAGTCTGTAGTGTTGGTTTCTATGAAGTCTGTAGTGGTCTGTTTCAACATAACAGAACAATATTTAAGTGTTTGCTGATCTTTTTCTGATGCTTGTATGTCTGTTTGAGGAGAGTAGTGAAGAGATGTTAAGAAAAACAATGTGTTACTTAGTTCAGTGAATCAATGTTATGTTTGTGTAGCTACTGTCAGATTTGTTGCCTGAATCATATCATGTGCTATTATGCTATTGATGTTATGTTATTGTATATATTGAAAGATTTGTTGGCTGAAGCATATCAATGTGTTGTTATGTTTATGATGTTATGATACTGTATATACTAACAGGTTTGTTGGTTGAAACATATCAATGTATTGTTATGTTAGATTACACTGTTGAAGCATCCAAACAATACACAGAAACTGATCCAAGAAATGCATTCATAATATTACACTGTTTAGATTACAAGATAGGTGAATGGACTACTTCATAAACAACAGTACAATCAGTAAAACCCCTATAATGGAAAGGCCAAAAATCAGTTGTCTACGCATGCCATCAATCTTCTTTTCCATCTCGTTCTGCAGTTCATCGATCTTTTCTTCAATCTCATTCTGTAGTGCATTGATCTTTCCAATCATTTTTTCTTCAAAATTGTTTATTTGTATTTTCAATGCACATGTGCCTGGATCAACCTCGTCCACCCAGCAAAAGAAATTGCAGTCCTCCGAAGTCTGCAACAACCAAATTCAACACATTGTCACCCCAACAGCATAAACAATCAAATAGAACACATTGAGAACCCAAAAGCATAACACCATAAAAATTAGAACCCAAATAAAACACACAAACAATACAAAAAAAAACCTACTCTCCACTATCGACATCTGTAGAACTTCATTCCCTTGCTATTCTCTATTGAAGATGTGAACACCATGGTGGGTGCCCCGCATCGGCAATTTGGGGTTTTCAGAGCCCGATTGACAGAAGAAGATGATTGAGAAGCGTCACTCATATCTATTGACTGTGGCTGAAGATGGTGGTTGTCAGTGAGGGTGGTGACTGTTGAAGAAGAAACAAAGATTGTTGGAGAAGATGGTGCCCGAGCTCTGAAAATGGTCACCGTTTAGGAAGAAATAGATCGTTGAAGAAGATGATGACCGTTGGAGCTTCGATCGACCATTAAAGTTGAAGAAGAAGAAGAAGAAAAAGAAAAAAGAGGTTCAGCAGCAATGGAGGATGAAGAAGGGGTTTAATAGGGCATCAGACGAACCAAGGGCAAATGTGTAAATTTTTATGCCCTAACGGTCATAAGGGTATTTTAGACATTTCACAAGGCACTTAACGTTGTTAATGGAATATTCTGGGTATATTCCACAACAAGCAGACGGAACTTAACCTTAAGGGCATAGATGCAATACAAAAGAATTTTACAGGAGTATAGATGCAATTAGCTTTTCAAGGAGGGTAAATTGCAAAATACCATATCTTCCATTGGTATAAATGCAAAATTCCCATCAAAATAACATCTTTAACTGAAATTGTTTCTCACCCAAATCCAAGAATACTGTGAAACACACGATAAAAATGCTTGCCATCGTTTGTTTTTAGATGGTTCACTAAAATCCCCACTCGGTGAAGGTACCAGACACACGCAATTCTCAAGTAAGCACACTAAAATTCAGTTAAGACTCCAAAGTCATCATGCAGCTATTCTGTTTCACATATCCATAGTTCTCTGTGGATTAATGAAGTCTACAATTCTGCTCATTAGCTTCAACTTTTTTTTTTTTGGAAAATGTTAGACTCAGTCATGTTTACAGTCTAAAACTCAGACTATACATGTTTTTTTTTAATAGTAAATATTATCTAATGAGATAAATGCTTTGATAAAAAGTATCATCTAATGAGTTGTATGTTTTTTTTTAAATGGACCCATTTTTAGTAAGTATAGAAAAAAACTTAATGAGGTATATACATTGTTTTAATAATGTATATGTTTCACTAGATTTCTAACAAGGTATATAAAACTGCAGAAGACCCTCTGACACTTAAGTCAGTGAAAAGTAGCCGACCAAAAGGGAATAGAAAACAGAGATTGTGCCCACCCCATGAGTCTGTTCTTTCCTCTTATTTATAGGGGTGATGGAATGGTGCTAGGGTTTCAGATCGACCCTCCCCATCGGACGGTCGAGAATCCCTGAATCATTATCTAGGAGACAAAAGATATGCTCATTGATTTGGTCAATTATGGATTAACATATATATTCAGATTCCATGGGGATTTGATGGACCAAGTCAATAATTATCTAATTTGGTGATTTGCATGGAATTAATGGGGATTGAATGCTAATAATTATCCCTTAATGCACTGGATTTGTGTGGATCCATGCAATAATTGGGTGGATTACATACTGACTTTGTCTGCGGTAATCGGTCGGATCCCCATACCGAACCCGTTTCGGATTTGGGTCGGCTGTGCTGTCGCGTCGTCGGGCAGTGAGACCGATCGCCAAGCCCATAAAGATAGGCTCACGCCCTGCGAGTCGTCATTTAGTTGGGTCGAACCGGATGGGCTTCGAGATCCGGCACAATAATTTCAGCCAGAAAATTTGGCGCCCACACCTTATTTAATGAAATACATCCTTTTATAAAAAAAATAAAACATATACTCCAATAAATTGCATAGATGCATTTATAAAAAATATGAAAAAAAAATTTCAGAAGCATATATCTCTTTAATGTGAGTATATGCTTCAGTGATTTTCTATCGACTCATATAAGACTAAAATTAGAGTTGAAAAAAAAAAACTGTGTAACAACATTCGGCCACCCTCTCTCTCTCTCTTCTCTCTCTCTCCATTGAGCACCCCACCCTTTCTGCCTTCCGCCATTGTCCTTCGCCCACTGCTGTCATCTTGTGCTCACTGCCCGCCCTATCTCTTGCCTCTTTCTCTTTTCTTTCATTGTTAACCATCCATCCTACAAAAAGTAAATTTTCATAGGGTGGGATGAATGATATAGGGGGTGGGAGTAAAGCTCCTCTTTATGTTTTCACATGACCTGCACATTCTTGATTCAATTATATATATAAAGTAATTATTCTCATTTTCTTCATCTCTAGACTTACTCGTGTAGGTGAATCTCTAATTCTAAACTCAAACTCGTATTAAATAAAATGACAAAATTTAATTAAATAAAAAGAGAGCCCCCCTATTTTTTTTTCAGAACTGCATTTCTAGACCAAAATAGCCCTGACTTGAAGCCCACAGCTTGTTGATGTAAGTCTACCAAGAATATTTGCACCTTCATTATTTAATTAAAGTTGTGAAGTAACCATAAATTATCAAACGAAATTTATTCAACTACAACTGCAATTCTCAATACGTGGGCAAACTTGATTTTATTCAACTCATTCTCCATGTGCCCCATGTGATCCATATATATTTTATTAACCTCTCCATTGATCAAGCACGCATCCGGTCAACGCATAAGTATCCTGATAGGAATATGAGGACAATCATTCACTTCTGATACGTTTTAATTTTATGATATATTACAATATAATTAATGAATACAGAATATATACATTTATTAAAAAATAAAAAATAAAACATATATATGAATAAATTAAGTGCATACCTTTTTAATTACTTTTTATTTAATCGTGCATATAACATGCCTAACCTATTATATTGTCAATTAGAAAAGTCATATATATAATATACTGTGTTTCAATAATGATAATTTCCTTCCAAATGTAAAAGAATTGGCAGTAGTCAACCACATTATTTTCACTAATTTGGTATTTATTAAAGTTAATGATAATTTTAGAAGGGGACATCATAAATTTACTCTTAATTGTTTTCCATTTTTCATTTTCCCTAGTGTCCATAGCACAACGGTTCAAGGCTTACCTGTGTTAAGGGTAGGTCTTGGGTTCGAGTCTTGATGCTGTGTCATACCTCCCGTTTGTTATGCAAAATTCAAAAGAATTTTATGTGGAACTAGGGATAAACAGGCGAAGGGGGTTTGGATTCTCTACTTGTTTTTTTTCTGCTTGTATTCTTATTTGGCTTTTATTGTGAGATTGCCACATCATCACAATTAAAATCAAACGGTTATAAATATATAAAATCATGAATGGATAAATGGATCTATTTTATATGATGAATTTATAATCGTATGTCTGATTGATCAAAGTACAAAACAAATATAAAAAAACAAGCAGATGATCCAAACTCCACGCGAAGGTAGCTTTCCCAGCTTGACCGTAAGATCAGCCAAGGAGAGTCCTCTGAAAAAAAAAAAATCATTTTTTATAACAATTTTTATTTGTTCATCAAGGAAGTTCGAAACTATAGCTCGCCCAATCTCAAAGCTGGCAAATGAGACAATATTAAAATGATCAACCAATGCAACAAACACATTTTACATAAATGGTGAAATATTTTTGAACAATTAAGTTGGCTCATATAACATTTTTGAGTGATATATATAATTAAAGGATGAACTTAGTTGGTGTCTCCTTTTTATTAACTGGCGAATGATTCATGAGCAGACTGATTTCAAAATGTTCCATCACATGACAGCTAGGCACAGAATGAGTTTGAAAAAAGATATCTACAACATCGATTGAAAAACAATTCCAAGATGGACCATTGATCTCTCTCAAGCTATGAAGTTGCTATTTAATTTGAAGGTGTGTCATTGAAGCACTTCGGAAACTTCTTAATAATTAGTTTCATTTTTCTCCTACACATTCAAGACCAGACCATCATTTGATTTGCACACATTAGTTATTAAAATCTTTATAGCGGCAATAATATTATATTAACAATGAAAATGTATGATGCAAGGGTTTAAACTTAGTTGGCTAGGTCAACAATGGGAAACTGCGTACGTACCCCTTAAAAGTCAATAATAATAATCCCTCAATCATCTCCCCTTGAAGTCTTTGAACTCAATCATAAAGTATACTAGGTGATCTAAACTGTTATATATTGTCATACTGAGCTGGCCAGTAATCACTGCGTGTTCATCACTTGCATCCTATTATATATAACAGCCCAATTTGCTAGCTCTTCCATATCTATCATCATTGTTACCCTAATTATCAAACATCTCATCTACCTTTTCATTCTTCAAAAATGCAGCACCCATCCACGATGCCAGCGACAGCTCCACCACCCATTGGTTACCCTCCTATGAGCCAACCATATGTCCAAGGCCCCGCCGGACCCGCCATGCTCGGCCAGCTACAACAGTGGACCACAGGCCTATGGGGATGTTTCGAGGACGTTCCCAACTGTAATGTCAAGTTCATCTGTGAAATGTGTTTTATTCATGACTAAAATTTGATCAATTTTAGTGACATATGTTAGTTAATATTTGGGCCCTCCAACGTTGAAAGGATTGGATTATATCAGTTCAAGTTCAGATCACTAAATTGATTAATTTTTTCATTACATTTCATTAGGTTTTATCACCTTTTGTTGCCCATGCATCACATTTGGCCAGATCGCGGAGATCGTCGACAAGGGATCATCCAGTAAGATTTCTTTGAATCTTTTTTTAGTACTCTTGTTATAAGATACAAAGTTTTTTGAATGTAACTTTTGATGGCTAGTTAGCATAAACGATTATAATTAGTTAATAATCTAACATGTGATATATATTGCATGAATTAAGCTTGCGGGACGAGCGGGGCATTGTACGCGCTGATTATGGCATTGACTGGGTGCCAGTGCATCTACTCGTGCTCGTACCGGAGCAAACTGAGGTACCAACACAGCCTCCAAGAGAGCCCTTGCAATGACTGCCTCATCCATTGCTTCTGTGAAACCTGCGCACTCTGCCAGGAGTACCGTGAGCTCAAGAACCGTGGCTACGACCCCCAATTTGGTACCAAACATCACTTGATAAGATACATTTTATTTTCATGAAAAATGTGTATATCTTCATAATTTATTGCACCGACTAATTGGATGAAAAACAACAAGAGGAGATAGATATACTTTGTTGGATGGTTATCGAGAGATGGATACATGGACTGTTTGCGGGACCTTTCCTGTGGATTGCATGCTACAACACTCTTTTGCAAAATGCAAAACCATTAGTTTGTAGTTGTATGCATAAACAATATATATTGTTAAGAAGAAATTTGCATGCATGAATGCAAGTTTTTTCAAATATCGTCACACTGATTATATATGTGTTGAATTTTGTAGGTTGGCAGGGAGAAAAGATGAACCAAGGAGCCATGGTGCCACCACACATGCAAGGAGGCATGACCCATTAAGATGCACGTGCGCGCTTTGTTTCAAGAATGGTATGCTCAAAGTGATAAAGCTGGAGGGAGGGTTGTGTGTGTTGTGGCTGATCGATATATCTTTAATTTTATTGTTCTTTTTTTAATGGGAATGACGACTGATCTTTATGTTGTTAATTACTGCATTATTGTTTGTACTTTAGTGGGGTAGGATTGTAACTTATTTTTTCTGGTGTGCATGTTTGTTTATGGAAGACTTTTATTATGTTAGTTATTCCAGTTTCATTGAATGGAAATAAATGAAGTATCCATGAGGACATCTATCCAAGCCGATCCGAATGAGATTTTCGTATAAGTCTTTGTCAAATATAGAGCATACGTACAAGTCTTCTAAAACTCATAGGTCTAGTTTAACAAAGGATTAATATTTTGAGGATAAATTGTCCTAATTTTAGAAGATAAAAAGTTCATCAATTTTATTCATATCTACATTTATTAAAATTAGATTAACTAGAATAAGCTAGTTAGATCACAGTTAACCTTTGTTAACAGCAGGGATGTATATGAGTTTATGTGAATTTTTAAGGACTTGTATGTTTATCTAACTTTAATAGAGACCTGTATGAGATTAATCATGTTTTCAGGGATGCAAATGTCTTTAACCTTTTTCAAAAGAAGCTAATTTGGGTATTTTAAATTTTAAAGAGATGTTTTGGGTATTTTCCCATTTTATTATATGTATATTGAATAAGATTTTTTAATTTTGGGAACCAAACAAAATCATATAAATATTTATTTTGAAAAAAATTGAAATAGTTTTTGTAAAATAATTTCAATACCGAAAAACATTGGATTTAATTCACCATTTTCTAAAAATTTGATACATGTAAAATAAATCAGTATCAGTTCAAACTACTTGAATTAAATTGACCTTAAGGATATACACAGTTATGGAAAATTTTAATATCAGTATGTACTGATGGGATTTCCATCAATACATTTTTGAATGAACGACATGTGCCCATCAAAGAGTAAAAAATATTTCATTAATTAAAAAACATTGTTAGAAATCATATATATTAATGCATTTTGATAAACAAGCATCGTTCATTTAAATACATACTGATGGGAATCCTGATATGAAAATTTTCCCACATTTATATGAAAAAAATTCAATAATCAATGTATTTTAATATAAAAATATAACTTAAATACCGGTGTGATGCTAAAAATGAAACTGCATCTATCAAAGCCAAAATCCAACTGAAAAATCATTAATTTGTTAGAAAATATGTTTGGGTGGAGGAATTGGAGGAGAATAGGAGGGAATGGGAGGATGATAGGCCTAAAAAATTATTTATTTGGAAGGAAATAGATGGATATAATTATGACAAAGTGTGAATAAGTTGGTATTTGCATAAAATCACAACCTCATGCAATAAATAAAATTGAGACTCAAATTGGAAGGGGTGTGGAGGGCAAAACTATGACGTAGAAAAAGCACCAACCCAGTGGGTTATCTCTTCCATCATTATCATCATATAATAACTGATGAAGAGGCTTCACTAACTTGATTTGAAGACTTGATTACAGAAAACCCGGAACATTGTTGTGTTTACATCTTTTTGTAATGAATAATTAAAAATATACATAGCTAGATAGATACATGAATATAATACAAGGTGCAGTGCTTCATTGACATCTTATAATTAAGCGAGACAGGAATGTGTCATTTAATTTGATCATGAAGCATTCCAGATACTTCTAATTACATTTACACTTTGTGGGGATATCATGCCATCATTCAAGGACCAATTCCTTGATTCTGTACTAGCTAGAAAATATATATACGAAGTCAACGAGATCTTTTTTTGGCCAAGAGTAGTGGTAAAGAATGACAATACTTAATTATGAAAGCAATCCTCATCACCTCACATTACTTATATTGCATTATACAATTATTAATAATAAAAGAATATTAGTTATTTAGTTAATTCTTGGTCTAAACGATATGTAAATATGAGTAAGAAGCAAATCAATGTGAAACGATCATCACTCCCACGTAAATATTAGTCCTCCCACATGTTCATACTGAATTCATTAGTGTACCAGGTCGGACTGAATCTTAAAAATAAGCTATCCAATACGGGATAACAAACACTGATTGAATGATTCAATTTTGGGTGTAATATGACGTAGATGAAATGATCTTAATTTGACTTTGAACACATTATTATTATTATTATTATCATTATTATTATTATTAAAAACGGCTTTCCAAAAAAATATTATTTTTCCTTATAAGGAAAAAAATCTCCATCTCCATTTCCACAAGTTTTTTCTTCTATCAAAGTTCATTTTTATTTTAAAAGACATAATATTCAGTGTTCTTTATCTGTTCCAGACATCAACTAAAAATTCCAAGTTTAATACTCCACTTAATGACAAATCAAGAAGTCGATGAAATTTCACGGATCCAATTGTACCTTAAGAATTGATCACGGTGGAGAAACTCTATGGATATGAAAGGTGTATTAAAAAAATATCTTCCATCTTTCTATTCACCAGGAGATTTGCATTATCATTTCTTGTGTTTTTTTTTTTAATAATTGGATTACATGTGAAGTCTTCATATTTAATCTTGATCTTTTAAAACATATTTCATTAGATATTGACAATAGTTCCCACATCCAAAATAATAATAATAATATAATAATGGAACCTTCCTCATAGTCATCTGCATTAGGTGACATCCTATTATATATATCAACACGATAAGCTCTCCTTCAGTCATCCTCGTCTCCATTAAATTTTCTCTCTACAACAATGGAGACCACCGCCGCCCGATCGATAATAAAACCGACGGCTGCAGAGCAGTATGTCGTCCCTCCACCGCAGTACAGTTACCCGGTGAACCAGACCCCTGTCGGGGTAGGCGCCATGCCTGCCATTGTTCCATGGACTACCAACCTCTGTGGATGTTTTGAAGACGTACCCAATTGTATGTCATGTTCATATATATACATATATATCTACTGGTGCAGTTTCACTGTATTGTTATTTGCTTGTTCTCACTTAAGGTTCTATCTGTCCTTTTTCTTTTTTTCTTCTAAGGTTTCATAACATGCCTCTGTCCATGCATCACATTCGGCCAGATCGCGGAGATCATCGACAGAGGATCATCCTGTAAGGCTTTTCATTCTTGTACACAAATTTCCCTTTGATATTCTAGCCCTTGGTTAGGTTCAGAAAGCTTATTCGAACATAACATAATTATGTGTGACTAGTATTTGTTTTTTTAATTTGGATAAGTTTTTTGTTTTTAAATTTTGTATATATCATATATCGTTCATCAGTATTATTTCATTATTTATCTTCTTAATTATGGGAAGAACTAATGGGGACTCTGATATATCCTTAGCACGCTAGACAGTGTAGTAGCTAACCCCCGTTTGGATGGGGGAGGGTATAAGAGGGGATAAGAATGGATAAGGAAGAATAGCTATTTGTTTACAGAGTATAACTTATTATTATGATAGTATAAATGAGTATAAGAGAGCATAACAATTCTAAGTAACCCCTGGGATAAGTTTATACCCAATTTATCTATTCTTATGGAAAGTGGGGCCAACCATTACATATAAAAAAAATCACATTTCATCACATCAAATCGCACATTATCATCTTTTATACATCAATAGAGCACACATATTAAATTAACTTTTTACACCTTATTCACATTTTATTCTTCATCAACCAAACAACTCAACTTTTATTATTACGTTTTTCAATTAGAATAAAAAAAAGCACAACCGAACAGAAAATCACTTATTTCATTGATAAAGTTATATATTCCTACAATAGGTATAAACCCAAGAATAATTTATTTCTCGGTCCAAACGGAGGGAAAGTTTCCAATGGATTTTCATGATTTTTTTATTTTTTTTTTGTTGATCATCAAAGGCCCATGAAGGACATATACAACAAGACTTCAAAGTCCTTAAACTCAAGAACAGACACCCCATATAAGGGGTTTGGCCGGATCGACTCCATCAACCGCATGAAGCGAGTAGTTAACCACCTCGCCAGCGAGGGGAGCGTGTAATGGATTTTCATGATTTTGATCCAAGGAAGAGCAAGTCACTTTATAATTTATATTCAAACGATTGAAAATTTAATGAGTGCAGACATTAAAATACCACTCACCCCAAAAATAATGGAATAACATGTTCTACCTCTAGCTAATTTGGTTTTTCAAGACGGCACTCATAAACGCATATTATGAATGTAAATGAGAAGCATAATGCAAAAAATGGACTTTTCAAAACCAGCTTCAAGAATCATCGACAGGTTTTATTTCGTGGTCTGATTTTGATATATGATCTAATTTTTATATTAAATCAACATCAGAACCATCCAACATTTCAAGTACTGCTGGTTCTTTACCGTTTGTACTTCTTAATTGATCACTGATATAAGATCGCTGATACACTCATACGCTTATGCGATCATTCTTGCATACACCATGTCACCAAAAACAGTATATATGAAATCAATTATTAATCATTTTATTTTATCGAACATGTAATAAAGCTTGCGGGTTGAGCGGGGCACTGTACGCGCTGATAATGGCAGTGACGGGCTGCCAATGCATCTACTCGTGCGCGTACCGTACAAAGATGAGGCAACAATACAACCTCCAAGAGACCCCCTGCAATGACTTCCTCCTCCACTGCTTCTGCGAATCCTGCGCCATCTGCCAGGAGTACCGCGAGCTCAAGAACCGCGGATTCGACCCCCAAATCGGTATATAAAACGCACACGACACACGCACACGCACGTTTATCAATCAGAATAACATTGTATGTATTACTGATATATTTTATGTTATATTTCCTAGGATGGCAGGGAAGTATAGAGAAGATGAACCAAGGAGTCGTGGCGCCGCCACCCATGCAAGGAGGCATGAGACGTTGAGTTGGGTGTGCTTTGCCCATGCTTGATATCTAGCAGTTGTTCAAATGAAATGCTGTGTTGCAGTTTAATTTGGTGTTAAAATGTTTTTTCTTTTTTTTTTGCTTTTTTTTTTGGGAGTGGGGGTGGTGTTTAATTGGTGAATACGGTTTTCTGGGTTTGTGATTGTATTAGTGGTGTACTGTATTTATATAATATGGAATCAATGAGATTGTTTTTTGTGTGTTTCATATGAACTATTGATCTAGACATATAGAAGTAACAAGCGTATATGCATTTATGTACGTTTGTGTATATATATATAGAGAGGCGATATGGTGCAGGCATCATACCTCATTTGAATACGCAGTCACCTTATAATCACCGTATAATTGGGGTGCATTTAATCGGATGGTGAGAAGATATTCCATAAAACAATCAAGAGAAAAATAGAGAGATTGTGTGGAGAAAAAAGAGGGATCACGGATATATGTGATTTCATGGGTGATTATTTTAACCGTCTGATTAAAATCCATATGATAATGACAGGGTGACCACACCTAAGGAAGAGGGTATGGTGACCGCATCTTATCATTTCATTATATATATATATATATATATACAGCGTCGCTCTAAAGCGGACGCCCGCTCTTTTCAAATCTGCGGACTGGAAAAGCCCATCAAATGAGCGGTGGAGATCTCCAAATGAAAAAATAAAATGCTCCTCTGATTAACTCAACACATAACCTAACCAACCCTCTAACCAATAACCTAACCAACACCTTAACCAATGCCATCACTGTCATCCTCACCAGCAAAAACCCCTGGAAAAAAAAAAACTCTCATCCCCGACGCCCACGCCTCTCGCACTGTCTCTCTCTCTCTCCCTCACACAACAAAGAGATAAACACCCCCTCTCAAATCACGGCCCCTCGTCCCCCCCAACGCCAATACCGCCGCAGCCCAATTCCCCGACACCACGATCGGCCTAGGAAGGTTCGTCCTAGTCTCTCTATGACGATTTATTTTGTAAATCTAGGGTTTTTTTTACTTGTTCCATGGTTTTAGCTTTGTTGATTGGGAGATCGTTGTAGTGATTTTATTTATGAGTTTACTTGAGTTTTTATGATTTGAAAATGTTCTGTTTATTTTGGTTTGAAGCTTTTTTCATATAAGAGTTTGGAGCTTATTCTTTTCTTTTTTTTTTGGCTTTTTAGTTTATACTAAAATGGATAATCTGGACTTGGGAGTGGAGAATGAATGTAGCCAACATGAAGAAGAGTTAGATTCAAATTCTTGCAATGTTGTTTACACTCCTCAAGTAAATCATGAATTGAAGCCTACAAAAGGAAAAGAATTTCAAACACTAAATGATGTGCATGAGTTCTACAACAAATATGCAAAAGAAGCTGGATTTAGTGTTCGAATTCATTCAAGTCGGAAGAGTAGGGACACTAATGAAGTCTTAAGGAAGGAGTATGTGTGCTATAAAGAAGGAACATATTCTAGGGAAGATGTTAATCAGAAAAAAAGGCGTCGGGGCATAATAAAAGAGGATTGTAAGGCAAAGATTGCAGTTGTCAAGTCCAAATCTGGCACATTTGTAGTGACTGTATTTGTTGAGAGTCACAACCATCCGTTGGCAACCCCACGAAAGGTGCATCTGTTAAGATCTCACCGTAGTGTTTCAAGTGTCCAAAAATCCTTAACCCAACAGCTTGGCTCAGTAAATGTACCAACACATCAACAATTTAGCATTCTTGAGATGCAAGCCGGAGGAATAGAAAATATTGGGTGTACACAAAAAGACATTTATAATTATGAAAGAGATCAACGTAATGAGATGAAGGGGCATGATGGAGATATGTTGCATGAGCATTTTCTTTTAGAACAAGAAAAGAATCCGTCTTTCTATTTCAAAATCAAGTCAGATAATGAACAAAGAATTACTCATTGTTTTTGGGCTGATGCAACCTCTAGGCGTGCTTACAGATTCTATGGTGATGTAGTTATATTTGATACAACATACAACACGAATCGATATGGGATGATATTTGCACCATTGATGGGGGTTAATAATCATGGCCAAACAATTATTTTTGCATGTGCTTTTTTATGTGATGAGACAACAGATTCTTTTATTTGGCTATTTGAGCAATTCAAGAAAGCTATGCCAGGCAATTCCCTCAAAATGATCATCACTGATCAAGATCCAGCAATGACTAAAGCCATTTCCCAAGCTCTTCCAAATGTTTTTCACAGGTACTGCAGTTGACACATCCTGAATAAATTCTCTGAGAAGCTGGATGTAGTCAAATACAGGGATTATTACAGGTACTTCCAAAAGTGCATATGGGAATCAGAGACAAGGGAAGAGTTTGACTCATCATGGATGGAGGTTGTTCAGAAAAGTGGGCTTAATGACAATAGGTGGATGCAGTCAATGTATGAAATTCGTTCGGCATGGGTACCTGCATATGTGAATAATGTATTCTCTGCCGGAATGTCAAGTAGCCAAAGAGCGGAAAGTTCTCATTCCTTCTTCAAGAGGTATGTGTCTAAGAAAAATTCATTAGTGGATTTTATGATTCAATTTAACAGGGGACTTGTACGCCAACGGCATGAAGAACTGATGGCTGATCATGTTGATGTGAATGAGAAGCCCGTGTTGAAGTTGCCAATGGAGATGGGAAGGCAAATGTCTGAAATTTATACGCGTAAGTATTTCTATAAATTTCAAGATGAGTTGTGGGAAAGCTTCAATTTCAGATTTGAACTTGTCCATGAGAATGAGCATCACTGCATGTATAAGGTTAAAAAAACCAATGATGAGAAGTCCAAAGTGCGAGAAATTATTTATGAAAAAGGTTTGAATTTTGTTTCATGCAGCTGCAAAAAATTTGAGAGTGCAGGAATCCCATGTAGGCACATTTTAGCATATTTGAACAAAATGCATGATGTTGTCCATTTATCGAATCAGTACATCTTGAAGAGATGGACCAAAACTGCAAAGTCTGAGAGAGTCGTAGCTGAAGATGGTACAGAGATAACTGATGATAGATCACTACTTGTGCAACGGAGCAGATTATTCCAACATGCTTCGGATGTGATTGATAAGGTCCTGTTAAGTGAAGAGGCAAGGAAGATCTTTACTGATGCGTTGGATAATGTGCTCGAGAAGACCAAACATGTGGTTGGTAGTGGAAGTGCTGATCCAATTACACAGAATACAAGTAATACTCAAGTCAGTTTTAGTGATCCAAATCAAGTCAGGGCAAAGGGGTGTGGAAAAAGGTTAAAAGGAGGAAAGGAGATTGCAAACAGTAAGGCAAAGGATAAACCGAGGCGTTGTCATGGGTGTGGAAAAGTTGGACAATTGCACGATAAAAGAAACTGTCCAATGCTTAGTAATCGGTAAGAATGTGACATTTATTATTCATTGATTTTTATTTAATGTATTGAAATGTATTATTTGTCTTTAATGTAGATTTTCTCCTTGCAATAACGATGCAAATCCAAGTTGTTCTAATAGAGATGATGATAGTGTTTCATCCTTAGGTAATTGTTATGCTCTTTTATTTCAATGTTTCTATTTCACTAGTATTTGATTGGAAAGCTAAAGAAAGCTAATCCACTACCATGCTTTTTAAATTTTTAATGCAGGTTTATCCCAAGAAAGTTAAAGAAAGAACTCAACACTTTGGGAAACAAATCCATCAATAGATTTTTACTTGTGTGGCATTTTCTTTGTAGCATGTAATTTTCCTTTGTAGCATGTATAATTTTCTTGTTAAAAGGATGTTGGCACAATCTTTTTGTGGCATTGACAATGTCATGTGTAATTTTTTTTTTTTTACTTCACTGCAAAAGTCATCTGAATGCAGAGAAAAAACCTTGGGGAGAACCATTTAACTAGTGCAGTTTTCTTTATAGATGTTTTCAAATCCCTTGTAGCATGTATTATCTGAGAGCAAAACTCCTGGTAAATTTTAATATCATGCCTGTTTGGCTATGCAAAAAGCAAAACAAAGTTTTTTTTTATTGGTTTAGTTTTGATAAGGTTTTGTATTGTTGTAGAGGATTCAAGGAGTGAGCTGGGAATCATACCTGACTTGTTGTGTGGTATGTATATACGTGTAAACAACAAGTTAATGGATTCTCTGGGTGCAAACTTAAGTTCGTAATGTTAATATTTGAAATTTGGTTACGTAACTGCGTATATGTGATTTTAAATCCATTACATCATGTCTTGTAATGTTAAATTTGATGAATTGATTGTCATCGACCAATTACCACTATTTGTTAATATTTGCATGTACCCTCCATCTCTTAATAGATCAATTAAAGCAAGAGCTTTCTCCTTGTTAGTGACAACTTCACCAAGTGAAGCAGCATACTTGGCTTCCATGCCATCTTTTAATTTGCTTATACAAACTCATAATCATGGAACAAATGATGCGTGATTGACCATGTTTGTTGGCAGAAGCATGCAGAGCTGAAGATGTTGAAGAGCCATATGGAGAGAGTAGTTCTTGTCTTCAGCAAAATCCATTTAGCTCTGACTCCTTTGATGCTGCTATTGCCGCCCATATACGTGGCCAACGAGAGTTTTCTTTTAAAACAATTCCCACTATGAAACAAGGGATTCCAAGTTCAGATTCTTGTTAATTTTGACACGCTAAGGTCATTGTTTCTTTTCTTTCCGTGCATGATTTAATCCTAGCAATTCAAACAAACTACAAAGCTAATAACTCAGTTACATCACTCCTTGGCTTCAGCTGAAAGTACATGTGAACCACCCAACAGAAATACACATAGAAGTACTGAACATAACAATGAACAGTCTGCATTATGATTCAGAGGACCATAACAGAATAGATTAAAAGTATTCATGAACCATCTCAATCCTGGTCCACCATTAAAGGACTCACATTCAAAACCTGAAGCTACAAAACTGGACCAATTTTTTTTTTCTTTTGTAGGTGGTCCTTTTTTAAGCAAAGATCTTAAGACATGTTAAACCTCCTATGACAGCATTTACATAGAACAGTTTGCAAGACATCTTTGTATAAAATACAAAGGAAAAATGCAGAAGTAAAACTCTGATGATGAATTTGTTTCCCAAAGTTTAGAGTTCTTTTTTCAGTTTTCCTGGGATAAACCTGCATTATAAAATCAAATAGGATGATGAATCCAATCAAATACTGTTAGTGGATTAGAAACATTGAAATAAAAGTGTAAACAGGATTGTGATTTGCTTGAGTGTAAATAAAATGGAAAGAAATTGAATCATCATGTTGGCTACATTCATTCCCAACATCCCATTCCAAATTATCCCATCTAAAAAATATAAACATAAAAAAAAAAAAACCAGAAGCACTAAATAAGAAAATATAAATTGACAAATTTTTACTTTGAAAGAATATATAAAAAAAATCCCAAAACTGATCACAAACACAGCCAATAAAATGTTACAGGGGATAAAACTTATGGTTTTTTTCATAATGTTCTTGAAGAAGAACTGTATCTCAAGCTTTTTTAAAAAAAGAGAAAAAAATGTGTATTTATTTTGCTACCTCTGTAACAAATCACTACAACGATCTCCCAACAACAGATCAAAAGCTCATTTATGAGGATAAAAAATAGGAGAAAAAACCCTAAATCAACAAAGCTAAAACCATGGAACAAGTAAAAAAAACCCTAGATTTACAACAAATCTTTGTTGTGTGAGGGAGAGAGAGAGAGACAGTGCGAGAGGCGTGGGCGTCGGGGATGAGAGTTTTTTTTTTTCCAGGGGTTTTTGCTGGTGAGGATGACAGTGATGGCATTGGTTAAGGGGTTGGTTAGGTTATTGGTTAGAGGGTTGGTTAGGTTATGTGTTGGGTTAATCAGAGGAGCATTTTATTTTTTCATTTGGAGATCTCCACCGCTCATTTGATGGGCTTTTCCAGTCCGCAGATTTGAAAAGAGCGGGCGTCCGCTTTAGAGCGGCGCTGTATATATATATATATATATATATATAGAGAGAGAGAGAGAGAGAGAGAGAGAGAGAGAGAGAGAGAGAGAGAGAACTGATTGAGTGATGCGGTGAGGCAGGTGCGGATTCAATTAGAGCCGCCCGATCATATAGTCTCAGATCTGACGGTGGAGATTAAAAAATCACTCACCAGGTCAACCGGTGACCATCTCTCATCCGTTTTTCAGCAGATCTGAAAATTTTCCTGTCCGTCTCTTGGTCTCTCTCACCAGATCTGAAAATACCAACTCGACGACATCCCCTCCGAGCCCACCACCTGCTACGATGCCCCCTCTCTCGCCTCTCTCGACCCCTCTCCGCCACCACCACCGCCACCTATTGCGACGCTCCATCCGACCTCCCTCTGCCACCACCACCTGCCGCGACACCCCTACGACCACCACTCCCACCACACCTCCTCCTCGTGTGGCGACCAACCCCAACAGGCCGCAACCTTACCTCCTTGTGCAACCACTCCGTGGAGAAATTTTTTTTAAGTGTTTTTTTTTTCAAAATCATTTTAGATTAAGTTTCTGTTTTCAAAATCACGTTCAGATCTAGGGTTTTTTTTTTAAAATCAGATGTATTTTAGATCTATGGTTTTTAAAAAATCAGATTTAGTTTAGATCTAGGGTTTTTTGATGTTCAAATATTGTGACCAATATCTGTTTTTCATCGTTCAAAAAGATGTCGTTCGCCTTTAATTGCATTTGTTCTTATATTCCAATTAAAATGTTTCATTGAGGTGATGAATTCATGAATGTGTTCAAAATTTCTGATATTATATGGTGATGATGGTAAAATTTGAGTACTGAATGTTGATGAACATGTTCCTTTGGTGACTGTTGCTTTGGGCATTGTTGTATTTTACTTGAAACAATTGAATCTGATTCTAATTGTTCATTGTACTGTTGTTGATTAAATACTTCTGTTGTTGATAGGTGGTTTTTGATTGGTTCATGTTATTTGGAACAGGTTTCAGCTTTAGTAAAATATTGAAATGCCTACTACTATAAATATGCAGTTTACAGAACATACAAACCGACTTACCTAGTCAAAAATAAAAAAAACACAAACTGCTCATTCAGACATCACCATTAATGAACCAATTATCAGGAGCTCAAAATAGCACAACATCAAGGGCAGGTGCAATCTTTCAGAAGTTGAACCCAGTACATGAATATAACTCATCCACAACTGCAAAGAACTCTCTAAAATTTTAAAAAAAAGTCAACAAGGCAAACTCAATTTAAAGAGTTGTGGGTTGCTCTTACTTCTGTTTTCAATGCGCAAACACACAACATAAAGTAGAAAAACAAAGGGTCTTTCTCTAACTACAGGGATTGAATTTCTAAACCCTGAAACCGAACCAGAGAAACAATACCCCACTAACCAAAATAAGAGCTTACCCAGTGATGGATTTTGATCATAAAAAAGACTAAAATCATAAAAAAGACTTAATTTTGATCCACACAGATCTCATAACAGAAGATTGAAACCCATTCATGAACTGAATTCTGGCCTAGATTCTACAAACATTCAACATACAATTAACAACAAAAATTGATACGCATTAGACTGAATATACACATGTAACGCCCCCAAATCCACGACAACGTTTTGAAGCGTGAAATCCGGCTGCGTTAACTAAATTCCTCGAATCTCAGAGTTCTATATATATATATATATATATATATATATATATATATATATATATATATATATTTGTTTTCATCCAGAGAACATATGAATACATCACCATAATTATACATATATGGTCAAGGCCAAAATCCAACACAAATTCAATATACATTGGGAACAACTAAATTTATATATCCACACTATCATACATATGGGTCCTCTACATGCCAAAGAAATGATCAACACCTTTTACACAAGTCTAGTGCTCCGGAAATGAAATACGAGCTTCAACCTCCAACGCCTTAACGAGATCGACAACCACCAACAGCTAATCTGAAAGGTTGGGAAGAGAGGGGTGAGCTACAACACGCTCAGTGAATGGACCATCATCATCCCGTTAGTACATTTATATTCAAAATATCAATATCGTAATATGTCTACACAGACATGTAATATATCAAAAAAAAATATACAAGGCCACCAAGACATGCAATAATATATATACACACGCACACAAATCCTATCCAACATGATGCATGCAACACCACGAACACGCATGTCCGTCTTCGCAGCACCTAGCTCGCGGGGCCTTTCACAGGCATGGCCACGTAGACATAGCCACAAAGACTTGGGTCCTACGTTCTCGGACCTGGCCACGTAGACGTACGCCCACCTAGACGTTGGCCACCAAGACTGAGCCACCTAGACGAAAATGGATGCATTGATAACCTATCATATCTTCAAAATTCACAAAAGAATAGAGCATGCAAAAATCTCAACACACCAATCAATACATGATAAATGTCTCAATAAAAGGCATGCTCATATTTTTATTTCGAAACTAGCAGTTATATTCCACAAAATAGATGGTCCTAGCATGAATACATAATATATTCTTTTGAAACTACATATGAAACTCAAGTCCACTCACCTCCAGTCCACGCAATACAAATCGATGCACATGCATAAACGCTATACACTCGCACGTGGATAACCTAGCATAACAATTATGAAATCAATAAATAAGAAAATCATTCAATCATGACAAACAACTGACAACAACTTACAACAACACTCAGCCCAATAATCCCAAGAGCCCGTACCAAATAGACCTACAATCCGCAACTCACCTTAAAGGCCTAACAAAAATCCCAACTCCAAATAAATATTAAAATGTTCATATCTCACAATGATCCGATAATCAATATCCATTTATTTCATAAGGCCCACATAATCGATCAATCCTCGAATAAAATATTTAGACAAATAATCCACTACAACTCCAATGATTCAAATAAATCAATCAATTTACATCCAAATAACAAAAATATCCAATTAATATTCATTGATCCCACTAAACCAAATTAATTGATTTAAGATCCAAATTGAGTCACCAAGATCAATAAAATCATCAAAACCCACAAATCAAATTATACTCATTAAACATCCATTTGGGATCCCTTTAATCTCTAAAATTCATCAAACTTGATCATGAAGCTAAATATTTGAATTATAAGAAACTGCACAGAAATCTTTGAAAAATCATAACTTTCTACCCGTAACTCCAAATCAGACGATTCAAGATTCGTTGGAAATATCTTTTCGAAACCTATTTCTGTTTGTGAAATACAATTTTCCCAAACACGACTCTATCATAGTCAAAAACACGATTTAATGATCAGGTATTCAATCCACCCGAAAATAACCCTTAAATCCCAAAACCAATAAATCTAGTTTGATCTTAAGAAATCCTTCAAGATCAATTGAAATCTAATAAAAACATCATCTATTAAAACCAATCAAACCCTAACCCTAACCCATCAATATTCTTTCCCAAGTAATAGATTGACACAATCATCTCCTAACCATAGTCACAAAGTTCGGCGAATCTTACCGAATAGTCGGATATGTTCGCCGATTAGAGACCAGCCGTATGAAACGGCCGAATATACTCGTATCCGGCGAATCCGCCGTATATTCAAAAAATACGTCCCGAATCCGAACAGTTCGGATTTCGCGGATGAACAACATCAACCATGAATCTCTCTCTTTTTTAAATTAAATATATAAAAAAAACCCTAATATCCATTACAAGTCACAACTCACAAAAATCTCCTCCTGAACGGCTGAACCTCGTCCGATCGTCAGCTTGCCGACCGCCGCGACGCCGCCTCCAGACTTCCGGTCTCCTCCGATCCTCCCTTTCTTGTCCGACCATCTACCAAGTGCCACTGTGCCACTGCCATCTGGCCATCCCTTCTCCCTCTGGTTTGGTTTTCATGACTTCCTCGTGTTTTTTTGCTTTTTTTTTTTTCACTGGTAGTTCTTATCTTCTTGAGTTTTTAATATTGTGACTCCGTGTGAAGTTACCATGAATTAATGACGATGGAGTGTGAGAATGGGTTTGTCAACTGTCAAGTAGTAGTACTCAAGTGTCTTTTGATTATAAAATAATAAAAATAGGTTTGTTAGTGTACATTAGATATTTGACTAAGTGCAACAACAATGCCTTATGTGCAAGTAGGACTCTAAAAACCTCATAAAAATAAGTCATCGACTCCCATGTTTAAACCAAAAATATCTATTTTAATATTTTATTTTAGATGTTTATTTATCCATTGAATGAATGATATTATATTTTATACTTTTCATATTAAATTTGAATTCTGATTCTTTTTATATAATAATTATTTTATTTATTAAATATTTTTATGCTATACAGGAGAGTTTCGTATTCATAAATTATATATTTTATATCTTTTATGATTTGAGAAGACTACTGTGTATTTTAATATTACCAATTTTTTTTAAATATTTTTAATGATGTAACTTTTAAATATAATAATTATTCAATAAGATTGTGTTTTTTATATTTTGTAGAATTTAAAATGCCTAGAGACAAGGGCAAGATCTGGGAGCATTGTGAAAGAGTTGGAACAGGAAATAAAATTAAATGCAAATATTGTAAAGAAGAGTTTGCATGTTCAATAGCACGAATGAAATTTCATTTAGCTGGAAAAATTGGCAAGGATATTAAGGTATGTAATGCAGTCCCGGATTCTGTACAAACTTTTGCTAGAGGATTGATTGAAGAAGCGGGAAAGAAAGGAAAAAAAAGCGGAAGTGAAAATATTTCTTCGTCAAGTGGATCAGGTTCTCAAACAACAAACCTGATTGATTTATCTATGGAGGAGCAAGACCATCAAACAAAAGGAGTATACCAAAGTTCTATTAGTACTCTTATTCGGAAGAAAGAAAAAGAAGCAGCTGATTTGGCAATTGGAAGATTTTTTATTGCCAATAATATTGCATTTAATGTTGCAAGGTCTCCCGAGTTTATTAATGCTATTGGTGCAGTAGCAAATCATGGTCCCGGTTATAAGCCACCTAGCAGTGAAACTATTAGGACCAAGTTGTTGTGCGATTTGAAAGAAGAAGCTACGGAATATGTAAATGTGATAAAAAAACTCTTGGATAGAAACTGGATGTACGATTATGTCTGATGGTTGGAAGGACCAGAGGAATAGAAATCATATTAATCTATTAGCTTCTTCAATTAAAGGCACTGTTTTCCTATGCTCGGAGACAACTGAAGGAAAAGTGAAAGATGCAAAATACCTTGCTGATTTCATTTTACGCGGTATTGATGAACATGTGGGAAGAGAAAATGTAGTGCAAATTATATCAGACAATGCCTCAAATTACATCGCTGCTGGATATATCTTGGAAGCTCAAATGCCACATGTTTTTAAAACAAATTGCGCTGCACATTGTTTGGATTTGATTCTTGAAGACATTGACAGGGAAATATTAAAGGTCAGAGATACAATACATAAGGCACGGGATATCAAAAATTTCATATATAAATCTACCCATGTTTTAGATTGTATGCGAAGCTTCACAGAGGGGAAGGAATTGAAGAGGCCAGCAAGCACCCGGTTCGCAACAAATTTTTTGATGTTGGAATCCATAATTAACTTGGAGCAATCATTGAGATTTATGGTTGCATCAAATGAGTGGCGTGCATTATCACATACTAGAACTGTGGAAGGTAGAGAAGTTAGTTATATCATACAGGACACTCTTTTCTGGGAGGATGGAAGAGAAATTATAGTTGTTATTGCGCCGCTTGTGAAAGTACTAAGAATGGTTGATAGTGAAGGGGCGACACTCGGTTATGTGTATGAAGCCATGGATCGAGCAAAGGAAGCAATATCCAAATATTATGATGGAGTATTTGGTAAATATGAACCTTATTGGAACATAATTGACAAACGATGGGCAGATAACCTACATCATCCTATTCATGCGATTGCAGCCCTCCTCAATCCTCATCTATATTATGATAAAATTGTAAAGCATGATGAAGAAACTAGTAAGGGGATTGCAGAAGTTCTTAAAAAGATGCTCACCACTGAAGCTGAAAAAGAGGCCTTTAGCATTCAAATGATGGATTACATCGCATTTGAATCCAACATATTCTCATCATTTGGGAAACTCGCTATTCATTCTAGACATCCAAGTATGGTTTATTTACTCATTATTTTTTGTTTATTTTATATTTTTTTTTCAAATTACAGAAGACATCTAATTCACTGTTTTATATTATGTAAAAAGGTCAATGGTGGAAATCTGTGATCGTAGCTGATAAATTTCCAGAAATTCGAAGAATTGCATTAAGGCTATTAAGCCAGCCATGCAGCGCGTCAGCTTGTGAAAGAAATTGGAGTGCGTTTGAAGCAGCTCATACAAAGAAACGAAATCGACTGGAACCAAAAACACTCAATGATCTTGTGTTTGTGCGAATGAATCTTCACTTGAAAAAGATTCATACTCTGCATACCGATACTTTGAAGCCCATATATTTGGATCACATTAATGCTTTTTCAAATATTGAAGAAGACAATTTGATCATTGAAGAGCAGGAAGAAGAAATAAGCAATTAGATGATGTTTAACTAAAGACGATTATATTTATTTATGTTTTTATGTTGATATTTTATATTAAAATAAAAATTTTGAATGCTAATGTTCAATACATTTGATATTAAATTTTCTCTGTGTTGACATTTTATTAGGATAACAAAATATAATTTGATATTTTATGTCTGCTCATGGTTTCTATCATATTTATGTGTCCCCGTATATTTTTCGTATCTATCCCGTATAATTCACGAATGTACACGCACTGTACCGAACGGAACACTAGCCGTATATTTGCCGTACACGAACTTTGTTACTATGCTAACCAAACTAAATTGAAACACTAAACAATAAAAAACAAAAGAGAAAGATTTATCACCTTGTAGTGTTCGACGGGTAGAGTTAGGTCATCACCACCTTTCTTGTCCCATGAGAATTCTGATGCAAACTCTAACCCAAAATGTGTTATATATAAAAGGGTTTTTATCAAATTACAAAACGACCCCTCAAGTATTACGGGTTTACAACTAGGTCCTTATCCGATTTACAGACAGATCCCTATCCGATTTACAAACAGATCCCTGAAGCCTATTAAAAGATATTCTGGATTCGCAACTACATCCCTGGGCCCAATAACTTAACACAAAATCCTAAAAACATAATTTCCCTAACTCCGAATCTCACCAAATTTCAACCAAAATATCTTGAGACTATAAAGATCTCCAAAAAAATATAAAATAAATATTTCAACATCAATTTATAATTATCAAAATTATAAATCAAATTAGACCCATTTGGGCCTACCGCCAAATAAAAAAAAAATGAAATAATTAAATTTCAATTAAAATTTCCATTATATATTTAAAATAAATATATAAGGCTAAAAATACAGAGACGTTACAACACATCCAACAGTAACAATTAACAATAAAATCTGGAACAAAAGAAAACAACATTTCAACTTCTTTGAACACAAGCTATTTAAAAGGCACCTGTTTAAAGACCAAAACAACATATATTATTGAATAGACAAAAGGGGAAAAACAATACAACTTTAAATAAACACTACAACACTATACAACTACATTACACCTCAACCATTATATTACAACTATACAATCCCATGTTTTACATAATATATCCAACTTCTTGTGTCCTCAATTTTTTTTTCGTCACAACTTGGGTCCGATTGTGTTAATCGACTCGAACAATATTTAAAATCAGTTCACTGAGGAAACCACCACCTGGTTCAAGATTCCAATATGTCAAAAAAAATAAAAAATAAACATCTAGCCATGAATAACATATAGGACATACATTGAAAAATTCTAGCCCAGTTTGATTTGGGCATTCATCATGAATTGTTTATATTGCACATAGCTTACATTGCATTACTAGTCTCATGATTTTTTCTGAATCCATATATAAATATAGTTTGGCATGTGATCCTAGTGAAATGCAACAAAGCTCACCTTTGTGAATTTACATCTTCAAAAAAATATCATATAAAATAGTAAGATCCATATCAGATTATATCCATTGTACATTGCAAATCCTTTATAGTAAACCATCATAATACTCTACAGTGGACTAATCACTCAGAAAAGTGAAAGACTCCTCTACAGTGGACTATCATGGACTCTTTAGATGATGGAGAAAGAATTGGTAATGAACGCACAACAATAGATTGATGCAACATCATTTACAGAAGCACAAAACATATTATTTAAACAATCTCACATGCAACATCACTTATAGTAAACCATCATACTACTTTGAATAATAGAACCAGTGATGCTTTATATAGCAATAATCAGTAAGATAATCAGGTAAGGTCCATATCAGATTATATTATGTGTAATTGCTTATTCCTACTAACAATGACAAATCTATGAGACTTGAAGTAACTCTGCCTAGGTACAGAACTGGAGAACATGTGGGATCCTAAATCAGGCCTAATAATTACACAAGATGGGGCTTAATCACAATAAAACACACTTCAACACAGGAAAAAATGACTTATTCCTATTGTCTCATGGATTTCCGCCCATTAATTTCAACCAGAAAATCCATTCAAAGACACCCATTCACCTATTCCACAAAAAACTCCCATTTCTGTTAAAGCACCCTATAAATGCTCAATTGTGATTGCGTTAAGCCCTCAATGTATCATTTAAATGCATTGTCTATGTAGCTCATTTTCTTCTTGGAAGATTTTTCATCTCTCATCACCCAAGTTATCCAGAAAACAACAGCATGTGCAATAAGTTAGACAAATTGCCCTCCCACAATTTTTTTCACTCTTTAGTATTAGCCTGTAGACAAATTCTAACAATTTCATAAATGTCTCAAACTCCACATAAAGATGAAAAAACTCTTGTTTTGAAACAAATCTGGAAAAAAAAAAAAAACACAGATAAAACCCTAGATTTTAAAACCTACATATACTAATCTAAAATCTAAACCTACATATAGATCAAGACATACAGATATAACCCTAGATTTGAATACAAAAATGAAAAAAAACTCACAAAATCGCGCACGGGGAGGGGGTGTTGGCCACAGCAGGTGGTGGAAGTGGAGGGGGTTCACAGGAGGTGGTCGAGGGAGACGAGAGAGGTGAGAAAAATTTCGATCTGGTGAGAGAGCAATAAAGGGTTTTTCAAAATAGGGAGTCACTCAGTGAGAGAGAGAAACAAAAATTTTCGATGGGGATGGTCGCCGGTTGACCTGGTGAGTGGGTTTCAGTGTTTTTTTATCTCCACCGTCAGATCTGAGACTATATGATCGGGCGGCTCTAATTGAATCCGCACCCGCCTCACCGCCTCACTCAATCAGTTCTCTATATATATATAGTGAAATGATAAGATGCGGTCACCATATCCTCTTCTTTAAGTGTGGTCATCATGTCATTATCATCCGATTAAATGAATTTTAATCAGACGGTTAAAATAATTACCCCATAAAATCACATATATCCCTATAAATTGTGATCCCTCTTTTTTCTCCACACAATCTCCCTAATTTTCTCTTGTGATTCTTTTATAGAATATCTTCTCACCATCCGATTAAATGCACCCCAATTGCACGGTGATTATAAGGTGACTGCATATTAAAATGAGGTATGATGTCCGCACCATATCGTCTATATATATATATATATATATATATAAAAGACTGATGTGCTACAGTGAGCATGTCACCCTTTATCATGCGGTCAGTTAGATTTAGTCCGTTGGATCTGGGTTCACCAGATCAAATGGACACCAACTAAAAAAAAAACAAATCGGTAGACGCCCATCGACTCACCCAATCACCTCTTCTCTCTCCTCATTTTCTTCTCCCTCTTTGACTTCTTCTCCCCCTTTTCACTCAGCCCCACCAAAACTTGAAGAAAACAAAAACCAATCGAATCAGTGGATCCACCGTCGACGTCGACACCGACGCGCTCTCCTGACCAGACATCGACGATGACACGCTCTCCCGACCCGACGCCGACGACGGGATGCGTAGGGTTTGTAATTTTTTAAAAATTTAATTTTGATTTGTTATAGGGTTTCTTGATTTGGGATTGTTAAAACCCATTTTGTTCTAGGGTTTCTTGAATTTTGAAGGCTTTTGTGCTTTTTTTATTTATTTTGAAAGGATTTCACAAGTGTTATTAAAGTTCCTTTCATGTAAGATCAGAATTGTTTCTTTTTCTTGTTAATTGTATTAGTTTTGATGCATATTAATATAACAATGTTATTCTTCAGGTTAGCACGAGATGATGTGAATGGGGCGTTTAACGAGATATGAAATGTTGTAGCTGATGTTGTCTGGTGATGATGATGTTCATTGTTGTTCATATTTGTGGTGGCTGGTTGTAGTTGCTATTGTTCATGTAAATAAATAAATGAAACTTGTTGCTGTTACGTGAATAAATGAATGAAAACTTCTTCTTGTTGATATTGGACTTTGTATGTTCAGAATTTATTTTATTTATATACTGTCCCAAACATTAAATAAGGGCTATGGATGTTATATGCTAGTATGTATATGCCACAAATAATTTAATAAATGTAGAATGACAGAACAGTGTATATGCATGCATATATAATTAAAAGATGAAATCAAGAAAGCATCTAAAGAGATTAAACACACATTAATTTCTGGTTATCCCTGGTGATCACGAAATGGAATAGCTGCTGGAGTTGGCAAGCAAAATGTCCTAATCTGCAAAAATTACATTTTGGTGATTCACCCCAGTAAACGGTGCAAAAATTAATGAATACTGGTTGGTGCATAAGTTGTGTCAAATACAACTACATCACTAAAGAGAGCATAAGCTTTTCTTGCACTTCCATCTGCCAAAAAACAATGTGTTCTCTTCATCCGTCTCATATGCAAAGTAAAATGAGGGATTCATTGAAGCTTTTTCTTTGAAAGAAGTAATAAACATTTGAGCATCATAATCTCTCATTTCATTGTGAATTTTTCCTTGGTAGTTTCGAATATCTCTTTCAGTGCATCCAACTTTGTCATATCCTCCGGAATCCATAGCTAGTATGGTCATTGTTTCTGAAGAGCCAATATTTGCATCTTGAAATGTGTCAATTAAAGACTTTTGTGCACATGTTACCTCCTATAGAACCTCAACAAATGGTTTTTCCGAGGAGTGGCCAATACATTGTTACGATTTCGGATCTTGGGATGCAATCAATCAAAAGAAATAAACAAACAAATCGAAGCAAAGACACAAAAATTTACGTGGTTCGGCAAATCTTGCCTACGTCCACGGAGCACACCAGAGATCAATCCACTATCAATGAGAAGTTTTTACAATGGTCACACCGAAGATAAAAACCCTAGAACCTAATGAAAAATATGAGATGTCCTTTTATACTGACATCTCATTAAGGGCAAAAAAGTCAATACACGAAAGACACGAAAGAGCTCGACCCCCGTCCAACCCTGCGTAGCGCCAACAATCCTCTGCGCACATCATCAGGCTCCACAATATATAACATACATGAATATGACCCTCACTAAAACCGTCTATTTTCCATTTCCATCTTCTTCTTTTAAGAACTTTATTCTAGCCTTACACCCCACCCTTACATGTCCTTGATTTCTTATCCGGATTTTGTTTTTATCTTGTGATGTGTTTTTGAATCCTTCTTTTGCACATATAAGCTCTCTTCTATAGATTTTTTTTGAACCAACACGATATCTTGTTGATGATTTTTGAACACCAAATCCTCCAAATCTAGCATAACGGATGTAAAAACTCTCTGCTTCGTCAAGTGTATCAAAACACATTCCAACAACCGGTTTAATATTTTCATCAACATCTAGAATCCAAACCCCTTTCTCTACAAATATTTGTTCAATATCTTTCACATTCTCCCCCTCATTAATATCCATCTATAATATAAAAAAATTGTAAAACATAATTATCTAATTGATAATAAAACACATCAAAAACTATCTAGAATGTTGAAAGCAGCATTCATAAAAAAAACCTTTCATAAAAAAAAAAAATAACACAAAAAAAAGCATAAATAGAAAAAATATAAAAAATTGTAAGGGCACAAAAATTTTGGTGGGGCTGAGTGAAAAGGGGGAGAAGAAAATGAGGAGAGAGAAGAGGTGATTGGGTGAGTAAATGGGTGTCCATCGAATTTTTTTTTTTTTAGTTGTTGTCAATCCCATCTGGTGAACCCAGATCCAACGGATTAAATCTAACTAACCGTATGATAACAATTTACAATAAAAAAAAATTATCAAAGAAATTAGATGAAGCATTTTCAATATATAAACTTTTACAATTCCCTCCAGATTTTGTATTTGCAAGGTCAATGATGATAGCACTAGTAGTTTCAATTGTCTATTTTTTTTATAAAAAAAAATTAATAGTTTCAATTGGGGTTGCATTTAAATGTCCTTTTGGTAAGATAACATAGCTTGTTATTTTTTGGAGTATTTTACAACACAATTTCATTTATAGATTCATTATGATAAGCTAAAAACTGAAGAAACTCTAGAAAATTCCCCTTATTAGTTGACTCATCAAATTCATCATAACCACAAAAAACTAACCCTTGCTGCAAAATGAATCTTACGCGATCAGCTAAAGCATTTAAACGAGTCTGATATTGAATCTTCATTTATTCTGATTGTTTAAAAAAATCAAATCCCAATTCCACTCTTACATGCTTTGATAGAAAATTAATAAGGCATATACTCACATGAACGAGGTATATGTGCCGATAGATTTTTTTAACATTTTCTATAAATACACTCTTGCAATTTATTGGAGCATATGCTTCATTTCTTATAAAAGTATATACCTCAATAGATAAGGTATACTATTTTAAAAAAATTCAAAACACGTGTAGACTGGAATTGTGGTTGAAAATAGGATTGTACGTAACATAATCCTTCAGTTTTGGATTAATGTGGGGATAGCCGGATAAATTTATTTAAAAAATATTGATGGACCCACTAGGCCATCACAACATATTATATATGTGTCACCCACTCTACCACTCACCCCAACCAGTCCACGTTATATCTTTTTTTAAAGTGGGGTTTTGAATGTGGTAATGATTTTTATTTTTTTTTATGGGGTTAACATAGGAGTACTGTTTGATGTTATTTAGAATTTGGATGGGGTTAACCTCTCTGTTATATATATATAGAGTAATGATACTCTGCGGACATGCGGGCCGTTGTTACGTGCGGACTCATTTTCGACCGTCCGATCGTGCGCGATCGGACGGTCAAAAAAAAAAAAAAAAAAAACAGTCAGAGTCACTAACAAAAGGACCACCATAACACACGACCGTCCGATCAGATTTGATCGGATGGTTCAAAACAAATCAATAAAAACCTTACAATCACTCTCTCTCTCAACTCTCTCTCGACTCGAATCACTCTCTCTCTCGACTCTCTGCGATCTCTCTGCACTCTCTCTCAAACTCCCTTTGACCACCGACCCCCGGCGACCATCGGCGACCCCCCGCGACCCCGATTCCAGGTTGAGCTCTCTCTCTCTCTCTCTCTCTTATGATTAGGGTTTTTATCTAGGGTTTTTTATGTTTAGGGTTTTATTATCTAGGGTTTGTGATGATTGGGGTTTTTTATCTAGGGTTTTTGGTGATTGAGGTTTTTCATCTAGGGTTTTTGATGATTGGGGTTTTTCATCTAGGGTTTTTGATGATTGGGGGTTTTTTATTTTAGGTTTCATTATTGAGTTGGTGGTAGAAATTTTGTAATTTTTTATACCTGTTTGGCACATTTTATTGCTTTTGTAAGGTTGGCTATTTATTTATGGGCTTTTATATATATTCTGAACAGGTTGATGGAATGGATGAGCTTACTGTGAAGTAGACGTGTAAATTTGCTAAGGAGTATGCTCTGAAGAATGTTTGGCAGGTTGTTCTACAAAATATTTTTGTTGTATCTGTGTTGATTGTGTGGTTTGAGTTGATGGCTACTGAAGTGTTGGGGTTGTGGGGATTTTTTTTTTTTTGTACAAGATATTTGTGTCATTAAACTTTTGGATATGAAGTGATTGGTGGGCTTGCAAAGCCTGTTTTCAGATTGAAAATTTTCATTAGTGCATGTACTGTTAATTTTGTTGGTGCATGTATTGTTAATTTTTCCAGTTCATAATCTGGATGCCCCTAGAAGCCCTATAGAGAAGAAGCTTGTTTGGCCTATGTGGTGACTACACTTAATACAATGCTTTATGTCTACATTATTTGATGCATCATTTGAATGTGTTTTATTTTTAAAATGCATGAGTTCAACTCAACAGGATTTTAGATCTTGGAAGGCTCATTGAACTTTTGGTTAGAGCTGACATATCTTGTGTATAATAAAATAGAGAAGGAATAATAAGAAAGTTCAATAGAAATCTTTGACTAGCAGAGATATTATGTCCAAGAATTATTAAATTCTTCAAAGCAGGAAACCTTAGATTTCCATGTGCATATCTCTATTGATTTTCATTTCTGTGGTCTTGAATCTTCAAGTGGTTCTATTGATTTGATTTTCTGTGTAGATTCTCTTGATTGCTGATTTCAAATCTTATACTTTCTTAAGCATCATTCGCATTTGTTGTTCACGATGGTTTTTTTTTTTTTTTTGGTAAGCACAATGTAATGTTTTTTTGGCTAGCTATTGATATTAGAAGTGCAGATCATTGTTTTCAATAAAACTTTGTAGAGTTGATATGATTTTCAATTTTTATGTTTCCCAAATGTCTTGGAAAAAAATTCCATTTGGTTTCAAGTTAAATGTGCTAATGGATTTTAAGTCTTGAACATTGCTGTTAATGTTAATGCTGTTAATGCTAGTGGTTTTGAATGGGTGTATCCATATGGTGCTGAAAATGCCAACAAGCATGAGGAATCTATATCAAATCGAGAAGAATCACCAACAAGACAAGAGGTGAAGATTTTTCAAAACTGCAGAGCCAACTTATGGAATTGAAGACTGCCCAAGTTTTAATGAAGTCAACGACAGAAGATATAAGGAGCATGATGAAGCTTGTATTTTTGTTCTTGTTGTAATTTGTGCACTTTGATTTAGAACAAATGTGTAACTTTTGAATGATGGTTCAAATTATGTAATGTTGTTGGTTCAAATTTTGTAATGTACATTATTTGATCTGCACAATCTCATTGCTTGTCTCAACCAAAGCAAAGCACGATGTGGGACTATGTTACTATGTTATACCATCCAGGAATTTGTATAATTTGTTTGTCCTGAACTATGAACCTTCAGTTTTGCAAAAACATGAGCTATTGTTCTGCCATGATCAAATGAAAATGCAAGCATAAATAAAGAGGAGCTGTGGGAACATGCGTTATTTTTGTGGAAGGCATTAGGTATAGCAGCACACTTTTTTTTTTTTTTTTTTACAAGTGACCATTTTTTTTTATTACAAGTGACCTATGTAGTTTAAACCTAACAAGAAACCATATGCTTGTTAAATATCCTAGTGCACAAAGAGCAAACAACACAGGCTCTCTAAGTGAACAACCAATGGAAAATGATTTCTGACCATAAATGCTATTAAGAAGAAATGGGTGGCTGAGCTCTGTTTGTCCAGAGAAGGTCTCGACAATTAAGGGCATTAAACAAGCCAGTGATTAGAAATGTATTACAAACATTTAGATTGATACCCAAGATGACTCTTTAGCCTTTTTTGAACACATGTTTAATATAGTTGACTTCAGGTGGACATTTCAAAGAGGCCAAACAAATTATATATGTAAATCACATGTCTTGCTCAATTCCACAATTAGTTGGTTTATTAAGTGTAGTCACCACATAGGCCAAACAAGCTTCTTCTCTATAGGGCTTCTAGGGGCATCCAGATTATGAACTGGAAAAATTAACAATACATGCACCAACAAAATTAACAGTACATGCACTAATGAAAATTTTCAATCTGAAAACAGGCTTTGCAAGCCCACCAATCACTTCATATCCAAAAGTTTAATGACACAAATATCTTGTACAAAAAAAAAAAAATTCCCCACAACCCCAACACTTCAGTAGCCATCAACTCAAACCACACAATCAACACAGATACAACAAAAATATTTTGTAGAACAACCTGCCAAACATTCTTCAGAGCATACTCCTTAGCAAATTTACACGTCTACTTCACAGTAAGCTCATCCATTCCATCAACCTGTTCAGAATATATATAAAAGCCCATAAATAAATAGCCAACCTTACAAAAGCAATAAAATGTGCCAAACAGGTATAAAAAATTACAAAATTTCTACCACCAACTCAATAATGAAACCTAAAATAAAAAACCCCCAATCATCAAAAACCCTAGATGAAAAACCCCAATCACCAAAAACCCTAGATAAAAAACCCCAATCATCACAAACCCTAGATAATAAAACCCTAAACATAAAAAACCCTGGATAAAAACCCTAATCATAGAGAGAGAGAGAGAGCTCAACTTGGAATCGGGGTCGCGGGGGGTCGCCGATGGTCGCCGGGGGTCGGTGGTCAAAGGGAGTTTGAGAGAGAGTGCAGAGAGATCGCAGAGAGTCGAGAGAGAGAGTGATTCGAGTCGAGAGAGAGTGGAGAGAGAGAGTGATTGTAAGGTTTTTATTGATTTTTTTTGAACCATCCGATCAAATCTGATCGGACGGTCGTGTGTTATGGTGGTCCTTTTATTAGTGACTCTGACTGTTTTTTTTTTTTTACCGTCCGATAGCGCACGATCGGACGGTCGAAAATGAGTCCGCACGTAACAACGGCCCGCATGTCCGCAGAGTATCATTACTCTATATATATGTGTGTGTGTGTGTGCGCGCCCGTGCGCCCCCCTCGTCGACCGTGCGATCGACGTACTCGTCGATCGCCCCCGTCGATCGCCCCCGACGTCGATCGCCCCCTGTCGTCGCCCCCGTCGTCGCCCCCGTCGACGTCGTCGCCCCCCGTCGTCGCCCCCCGTGGTCGACCCCGTCGACGTCGTCGCCCCCCGTCGTCGACCCCCCGTCGACGCCCCCCGTGGTCGACCCCGTCGACGTCGTCGCCCCCGTCGTCGACCCCCCGTCGTCGCCCCCCGTCGTCGACCCCGTCGATGGTCGCACGAGGGTTTTTTTTTTCGTTTTTTTTTTTTTTTTAAAAAAAAACGTCGACCGTGCGATCGACGAGTACGTCGATCGCACGGTCGACGAGGGGGGCGCACGGGGGCGCACCCCATCGCCCCTATATATATATATATATATATATGAAGTTACATATAGAACAAAAATTGAGGTTAGATGTACGAGGAGGTCTGCGTTCCACTTCCATCGAAACCACTTGACGGGCTGAGTGATGGGCTGTGAGCTTAAAAGCATTGTGTGCTCAAAGGAAAATGATATGTCTAGCCCTTTATGCATCTCTAGTTGTAGTACACATCAGTTTTTTTTAAAAAAAAATTACACTCTTATTTAAATACACGTACTTATATATAATAAAGTATATACTGATATACATTAATATATATTTTTGTGTTGAAAAAATGATAAATTGTTTTGTGTCATGCACTATAATAAAACCGCATACACTATAATAACGCAGAATATACTATGTTATCATAGTGTATGGAGTTTCAAAACGGGTAGCAAAACAGACTGAATGTATCATGCTGTCTGTTTCCGTGAATTATTTTTTCATATTAAAATTTAATCCAAAAATGATTTTTTTATGTCTCTTCCAAATTCCTTTATGTCAATTTTGATTTTTTTTTTTTTTTTTTTTTTGTTTCTGATCTATTTTATGTCTCTTGTGAAAATGTTTATAATATTGTAAGTAATTTGGATGGAATTTTGATTTTAAAATTGTGGGTGATATTCCCCCCATCCAAAAGTAGCCACCCAGAAAGTAACATGGAAAAAAAAAAGTATAGGATTTTTCAATCTCCGATAAAATTTAACATTCCCGGATGGATTATGAAATCTCAGATCATGTAAATAGATCAAGGGCTCCATGAGTCATTTTTATCTCCTCTCGGAATGAATAATGAATGAAGAGGTGATGAGTGCATTATTGTTGGGTTGTCTAACATGTCAATAAAGTTGTTTATTGACCTTAAGAAGATAAATAGATTCTTGCATGATACTACAAGAGGTTAGTTTGTTTTATTTTTACTTATGAGCAATGTTACATGTGCCTCTTGTTCATTATTTTGAAATAGGATATGCGATTTTCGTGTAGGCAAGGTACCACATAGAGCATATGTCGTACACGAAAGTATATGCAATTTTATATTTTAAAGAAAATATATAATTTCTAACCATATCAAGATATATATTAAAGACATATATACAAATAATGCGTTAAAGACTTCAGGATGTTTCCATTTTAACAAAATTGTCCCAATACAAATAATATATCTTATATCACTATAATATATATATATATATATATATATATATATATATATATATATATAAAATAAAGAATAACAAAATTACACCAAAAACTAAAACAAAAAAAAGAATAACAAATAAAAATAACTAAAAAAATATCACCCAAAAGTGAAATAGTCAATGTCCCTATGTGAAGCATTCATTAAATACCCAAGACATGTGTCAAAATGGTGAGACTGTGAGAGTTTCCTTCATTCATAAAAGAATACACATTATACAAAGCATTTCTAATGAATCACTGATGTATATCTTTTCTTTACGCCCACTTTTTTATTTTGCACCTTACATTGTAAGCAAAATAAAATAAATTGAAAAGGGAAAGGCACGATGAGAGAGCAAAAGATGATATTTGTTGAGAGAGATGAGAGAGCAGATGAGACTATGAGAGAGCAGAGAGAAATCAAAAGAGAAAGAGAGAAGACTTATTAAAGATGAAGAAGACGAGGCCGAGGAAGACGAAGAAGACATGAAGTCGAGGAAGTAGTGGTGGTCGCGGTTTCTGAAGAAGATCGAAGGAGAGAATCAATGGTCGCTGTGATCTGAAGAAGAAGATGTTCGAGAAGAAGATTGAAGCTGAAGAACCATTTTCAAATGTTAGGGCCGGCTAAAATGAGTTGTTTCTTTTCTTCTTCTTTTTTTCTTTTTTTGTTAACCCATTTAAGAAATTCAAAACCTGTGCAAAGGCGGAATCGGCTCACATATGCGGGTCTTTCCAAAATTGGTTCCGTCAACCAATCGAACCGTCTGTGCAGCAGCAAAAAGACTGCTTTTCAAAACCCTGCTCCTGTTTATGGACCTGGACACTTATCTATTTATGGGGTCGGGTTTCTAAATATTTATACATGTTACATCAACATTTCACACCAACACGGGTATTGTAACACGCAGTCTTATACACAACCTCATGAGCTTTTTATTTTTATGAGGAGATAGATAATTTGATAGAAGAAGCATATTGACTATTTATTTTTGCATAAAGAAGGCTATACAGTTCATTGGAGTAACGGTCCATGCTTTGTTACATGGAAAGTCTTGCATAATAACTGTTCCTAACATTATTCCACCATACAAGATAATAGTTTCAAAATCTTACCTCCTCTAACATCTACCTAGAGGCTTTTGGAGGCTTATTTCCATTTACTCCAAAATGTCCTCATGCAATCCTCTCCTCTGATCCCCAAATTGAGGTTAGCAGTATCATGTCGAGGAGAGCCCTAGCAATGACTGCCTCCATTGCTGCTGCGTGAAGTCTGTCGGTATTGCGTGCTTCTAATCTGGTACACACAACAAACACCAGTTTTCATAATAAGACGTCATTTTGGTATGCAAATCATAATGAACAGTTCATATCCCAACTTATTTGAAAGACCAGTGATCCCAAATCCCAATGTCTATCAAAAAAGTTCAACTTGTCATGTCCATCTAAGCAGTGAAACATAAAGTTGATTTAATTATATAGGCTAAACAGTCAGTTTTCTATTATAAGCATTTCAGTAGATCATTTTTTTTTTGGCAAGTGCAATTCCGAAGTCAAGTGGTTTATCATACTTCATATTTTATATGCAATTCATATGAAATGAACAGATTGATCAATAAGTTGAATACAATGATCATGGCTTATTTTTATGCATAAAAAGTTGATGATACATCTATTCAGAAACCAATCTTCGGATAATAATTTCAATGACATGCAATGAACAACAATTAAATAAGTCTGTCAAATAAAAGAACATATGAGCTTATCAGTAAGAAACAAAATCAGGCATCATGGGAGTTGAGAGCTTTGTGCAAGAATAAGAGAAGGAACCAATATGAAAATAATGCAAAGACATCATCTACAAAAAAAATAAAATAATAATAATAAATAAATAAGACACTTGTATAATTTAAAACTACAAAACTGATTATTCTCAGCTACAAAAGGGAAAACAAAATCAGTTTCCAAGTGTAAGATTCCACCAAAAAAATCCGACACAACAATGACAAATTATATTCTCCATTTCATAATATCTGGAAAGGAGAAAAAAAAAGACCACCAGAAGAACAATTTAAAATGGGCCCAACAGGCAAAATTCCTTCAAATGTCTTGGACTATTCTAATTCTGACTCAAGAATCAACAAGGTGAACAACCCCAAAATGAGTAGTTATCCAGACAGAAGCTTCAACCAACATATGAAATCAATCTATTTTCAGGTGCCTGGGAGGTAATTCCTGTCATACAATTACTAGGTTGTAAGATAGACTCCTCATGGATCACTCCATGATTTGACCAACTTAGGGAGAACTGGGTTCTAAAATTAGGTGATGAGCATGGTAAAGTTCAGCATCACCCCTCAAATGACTGGTCAATTAACATCAACTCCATTCGATAATTAAATTCCATAATCTATTGAAGATTCAGATATTTCAATGTAAAAAAAATGACTACCAAATATTTCAGAAATGTTACATGAAAGAACTCAAAAATTACTAGCCGTCTATTTAAAAAATCAGCAATGTCAAGGAGCACCAGTGGATCAAAATCATCAAAAGTTAGACATGGATGAACAATTGACCGTGTAGCATGTAAGCGAAGATAGGCGGTAGAATAAACTGAGAAATTCTGCTTCATATATCAAACTTTGGTAAGTAAAGGAAGGCTTTAACACATACCTGTTAGAGAAATATCTTTGAATAATGTTTCAACAATCTGGAAGTTCCTTCACATGACAAAATTATAGTTCGTTATACACCAAATGATAAACCAAAAAATATGTCAATATGGGAGAAGAATATCAGGGTACAAACCCAAGACTTAACATGGTATTATCAACCAAATACTGCTGGAGGGGGTATTTACAGGACTAGCTCCCACCAAGATTCAGTCGCTTGATTCTGGCAATCCTGTACCATTCAAAAAAATTTGAAGAGATTCAGAAGTCTTATAAGAAATAGGACAAGTGATCAAATAACAATTATTGTGAATTTATGATGATAGGTAAAATGGTAAAAAGCTATTAATTGCCAGTCATGCTGATGGCTTGTCACTTAGTGGCACAAAGGTAGTATTACAAGCATAGGACAATGTCAGTTACATGATTGATTGCTAAAAATGAAAAAAATAATGTTAGAGACAATATGTAGGACAATCCTACATGAGAAATTACATTTTGATTTTTTTGAAAACAATAAACCCCATCTAATGAGGTATACACTTTTGTAAAAAATGTAAATACCTTCATGAGAAATTACATGGACCCATTAGATGAAAAATGTGAAAATTTACAAACGAAGTATATACCTCATTGGATAGTTATCGAGGTATATGTACTGCCTGCTTGCATTGCGTGTAACAAAGCTCAAAATGAAAATATTCAACCAACTCACCTCTCTCTAGTTCCACGTAAATCATTAAGAATTTCTACCATCTGTTGCACCTTGGTGTTTTTCTGCTTTTCCTCAAGATCCATTACCAATGTTGACAAATTTAAAGTGGTGGACATGTATGTTTCAATTTCCTGAAGTTGTTGATCAATATGTTCTAAAAATTCCTCGTATGACGATACACCCTGTAGTTCATGGATCTTGCCATCATCATACAAATTGCTTGCATGTAAGGCCCATTCGGGCTCCTGTTGCTGGCCATCAATGGGTTGCCCTATTTGATGCTTTTGATGCTCTGTCATCGCTTCCATCGTTAATGACTCAGATACTGCAGATTCTTCAGAATTTTTTTCTGGTGTTTCATTCACAGAGAGAATTCGAACTTCACTAGACACATCTTGCTGGTCGCCTTCGAGATGTGAGGCAACATGGCCAATCAGTTGTGTCTCCTTTACAGCAATTGCCTGTAGCAATGACAGGTCTACTGTAAGATTTTTGGTCCTCAACCTCATAATTTGAAAAACACATAAGCAGTAGCAGTAAAATCACAATTTACAAAGTGTAAATTCAGATAATCAGGCTCTATTCAGATGTTGAAGCAAAAGTCTTTTAGTATTAAACAGGGGTGGGGGAAGGGGTGGAAAAGAAAGAAGACATAAATCATCTTTATTATCATAAAAGTCCTCACAGTGCATTTTTTGACAAAATCCATGTTTCTGAGAAGAACACTCTAATTGTACATTTAGTATACTTCAAAAATTGAAATATATCTAGCCATTTAGAATGCCTTCTACACCCATCTGAATAAAATCTAGAAGCTAAAGTACTAAGAACCCCACCTCGTTAAGCTTTGCTAAAAGCTTATCAAATAACTCAATTCGGCTTTTTGATTTATCCAAAGCTTGCATCACCTTCCTCTTCTGTATAAGTAGCTCCCTTGCTTCATTTTCCTTGCCAAATCGAACATCTGCAGATGCCTGCCTTTGGAGTTTCTCAGCAGCCTCAGACAATCTCATAAGCCTTAATCTAACACCATTTGCTGAATCAACATTGGAAAACTCCTTGGGTAAACTCCTTCAGCAATAATCAATTAACAAAATCAGAGGACCACATCCTCTTTGTCTACCAATATTAAAATATTTAAAAATATAGAAAAAAATTGGACGGTTATATAACTCGTAAGAACTTCGAAAACAAAAAGGCCAATGCCGAAATCATTGGTTGCATATTGTATCTGGAATCCTATAACATAATGATGTCAGTGACACATCTACAACAAATTGGAAGGAAAAAACAAATAAAATGCTTAGGAACAGGAACATAGGACGCACAAAATTCAGTTTAAGCTTGAATATAAAAAAATATAGCATTATAAACCTAACCAATGAAGCATTTAAAGGAAAATGTAAGAGGTGATGCAACTTTAAGAGATGTGGCATTGACCATGTGAGAGAAGTGCATAAGATTTTCGAAGTTCTTCATATGGATAAATATTAGGCAAAGGGGACATCGATGTGCATGTTATATGTATCTAATCTGGTAGAAATTGACATATTCAAGCTGCAGAGTTCTCAAAATACTCTCTAAAGACAGGGATATAATCTGCATCATGCATTGGCCCTAGGTGTAACACATAAAATTAACTCTCATCCCATGCCCACCTCGCCCCACCACAAGCACAGTTCCACTCAATCACCTATTCTTTATTTGTTCATTTTAATTGTTTTTGTTCACAATGGTAACAGTGAGGGGATAACTTGGTGGATTAAATTTTCTTCAGATATATAATAATTTGCCCGAAAAACTCAATTGCTGAAAGACTACAGGTGTAAGATATTCATTAAATTTACAAATCAAATCAGAAAATGCTGAAAAAACTATCTACAACCTAATTTATATATATAAGATAAAGCCAAATAACATGAGAAACCGTTTTTCCTAAAATTCGGATAGGCAGTCTCAACCTTGCAAGGTGGATCTACGTTCTGTACTGTTTTTGGATTAAAGTTCAAAAAACAAGGCAGTTGTCTGAGTCAGAAATTCTAATGAATTAATAATCCAGGACGATACAAGTACACTAATGAGACCAAAAATATAGAAGAAGGATTAAGAAAAGAAGAAGAACAACAAAGTAAAATAAACTTTAGAAAGCACAGAAAGAGAGAACAAATTGATACTGTGAGCTATGCAGCTGTTGCAACCACAGCAACCTCTATTATTACAAACTTCAGACCCTCTTCTTTTTTGAGTCTCTTCCTTCACATATCATGCTTTCCTTTTTGAGTCTCAGAATTCAACAAAAACCAGCATCCTATTTTCTCTCATCAGATTGGGAAGTATAAAACAGTTCCCCCACATCCATTATTATAAACAAGGTTGAATCATGTTCACTATCCAAATGATCACCAAAAGGTGGTGAAATTTTGCTCAACAAAATTGTTGCAGCCACTGCCGTTTTCATGTTTTAACAGACCCATGACAGAGATTCGTGATTGAGTAAACAATCATTTCTGCCCATCCAATAATAGTATTGAAAAATTAGAAGGTGATGACAATACCAGAAGGTCGAGAACTAGTATTGAGAGATGGTCTAGGATGGAGACTTGAGAAAAGTGGTAATCCCAACATCACCCATTGTCCCAAAGTTCATGTATGGCAAATATTCAACAAGAGTTCTGTTCAATACACTACATGTACATTTATAAATGATACATGACAAGTACAGTAGAAGTACTCTAATTAATAAATTATTTTATAGAAGTATTTTGATAGAAATACATTAAAAACTTCCATGTCGAGTGTGAAAGCGGCGACGAGAATTGACGTAGTTTTTAAATTATAAAGAGAATTAAGTTAATCATTCAAACTAAATGGATACCCAGATCCTGAAGATACTAAAAGCACGGCTTGATGAATAGAAGTTTGCTCGATCAATATGTGTGAGAGTACTTTTTTTTTACCATGCCATCAGTCACGAAGAGATGATAACAATGCATGTTTTTTTGGTGTTGCTAATTCATACGCAGACAAAATATAATTTGGACCATTTCGGCTGCCTGGGATTTGTTAGGAGTACATTTCCAAGGCGTACAATCCATTGAGTGCCCAAGAAGGATTATGGGGATGAATTGGGTTTCAGAGAAGTCGAAAACAATAGGTAGGGCTGATGAAATGTACAATTCATAAAATTTGGGAAGCCCAAACAAGAGGCAGAACGAAAAGAATAAATCTCCGAAAGGGAAGAGAAGAAGTGAGAGAAAGATAACCTTTGGAGCGGGTTTGTTCGGCTTCACGGTGAAGCACGTCGAGCTCGCGCCTTAACTGAGACGGATTGGAGGCTGTCATTACTACCGTCGCAATTCCACGAGGTTTGTGAGAAACGAATGATGCGTTGCTCAATATCATCATCTTCTTCTTTTTTTCCCTCCCTCTTCTTCTTTTCAATCTATGTGCAAGGTTTTTCAGAAGAGATTGGGTACCCACCGAAGGACATCCAAATCTCAATTGGCTGTTGCTGTTTGCACCCCTATGTTTATTCTTCACACCCTTTTTAAATGAGTAAAGTTTTGAATATCCATTTATAAATGGATACTAAATACACTTATTTTTTACACACTCAAAGATCCATTTGTTTATTTCTTTAAATTCTGTTGCACACCCTCCACACTCTCTCCAAGTATATAATCACATATTCCCGCGCTCCCGCGCACGCGAGAGAAGGGGGGGAGGAGAAGAGGGGGAAGGGGAGAAGGACAGTCCGCCAAGACGGGAGGAGAAAAGGAGGAGGACGGTCGGCCGTCCGCCAAGACGAGAAGAGGAAGGGGAGGTGGAGGGTCGGCGGACTTGGTGTCGATGAGGTGTTACTGCATGGCATCTTCTTCTCCAAACAACAATGAGGTAAAAGATTTATGGAGGATTGACTTTGATTTGGTTTTTTCTAAGGTTTGAGATATAGAAGCTTGTCTAGGGTTCTTCTAGGTTTGATGATTTAATGATTATGTCCATATCATTTTTTTTTTATAACAATAGCTTTTATTTAAACTCACATATACATTTGAACTTCGATGAATTTTATTGTAATTTTTTTTATATATTTATGAAATTGTATGAGTCTTGTTTACAATTTTTATGTTATGTGTGATATAGTTGAATGTGTGTATGAAAGAAAGTGCTCACTCATTTACAAAATTCCAAACGCTCATTCATTTGTCAAATAAATGTTCTCATTGATTGTTTATCTTTTGTAGGATCATGTTGTCGATACAAATCGTAAATCAATGAAGTCATTGACTCAACCGAGTAATTTATGACTTCTATGGTGAGAGCTGTTTTTATCATCATACTTTTTAAAATAATGTTAAATTTGAACTTCTGTTTTAATTGTAATTTGTATTTTTGTTGTAGATATTCAATCATCGGGATGAAATGATTGAGTGGGCAAAGAAAGTTGGTAGGGACAATGGTATCGTCATTGTTGTTAACCGATAAGATTTTTCCAATCCTCGACATTTCCCACGTTTGTACTCTGGATGCAAGAGAGGAGGATATTATCGACCTCGTTGTCGTTGTAGCCTACTGAAAGAAACACGTTCAACATTTACAAAACGGTGTGGATGTCCTTTCAAATTGAAATGCATGAAGTTATCACTTCTTGAGGACCTATGGATCATTCAAGTGTTGAATGGAAAACACAACTACCCATTGATCAAACATATGGAGGGGCATTCATTTGCTGCAAGACTTCTGAATGACGAGTACGAGCTTCTTCGAGGCATGACGAAGAGTGGGGTGCATCCTTCTCTTGGAGCTTGAGGAGGCAGCGGCGGGAGGACTTGGACTCGAGCTCCGATTCCAATGGCAGAGGGAGAGAGAACCAAATGTGGGAGGGAGAAAGAGAAACACATTTGGAGGTTTTTATTTTTAGGGTTTAGATGAAAGGGGTGTACAGTGAAAAGTCAAATGTTAAATAAATATTGGGGTGTGTACAGAACCCAAGTCATTTGGGTTGGTGTGGTTAGACAAGGGGGGTGTGCAATAAACAAAGGGGTGCAAATAGCCCCACCCATCTCAATTTGAGGTGGTATCCGAAAGAAGGGGTCAATTACATACAGTACTTTTTACACATTCTTGTATTCGTCTTTTAATGATGTATGTATCTCGTTAAATTTTTACACTTATTATATTTAAAATAAAGGGTTAAAGACATTTGAGTCGTTGTGAATATCCATAAATCCATATAAGTCCTTTAAACTGTTATGGTTAGTCAATTTAGTCCCTGGGTTAGTTTTTTATTCAATTTAACGGTATATTCTCATAATATTCAATCTATGTGAAATTAAATACTAATATAAATCACTTAAAAAATAGAAAAAACAAATATATCCTTCAAAATGACTATTTTGCCCTCGATCAAACTCATTTTTACTTTCTTTTTCGTTTGCGGACTTTGACATTATTGTTGTGCACTACTCCATTTTTTTTTCTTTCTAAATCAAACATTAATTGTAATTGTGGGGATGATTTTATTAATGTATTGTATTTAGTATATTATAGATATTATTTAGTTTTTATTTTACATTTTGATTAAGTGATTACACAAGTTAAAAAGCTCATGTTAATCATCATGTTCTACATTGTGTATTGTGAAGGGCAAAATAGTAAAATAACAACTATGGTTAATTTTAACCATGGTAGGTTAATAATGATTTAACAGTAGGGATGTATTAGACATTTTCAATATTTCTAAGAATGTAATTGTCCAGCCCTCAGTTTACAAAAACTTATATGGGTTTATAGATGTTTATGGGGACTCAAATGTCTTTAACTCTAAAATAAATCAGTTCAATTTGAAATAAAGCGACATACACTTTTTATTAAAGCATATACATTATCAGACGTGTTATTATTAAATATTTGTGAACTATGAGATTGCATTTGAGGCTACACCTAACATTATGCCTGGAAAGATATAATATCGGATGAGCACTGATACACTCGGTACATTTTACAGCTCCGTGGAGAGATATAATAATAGAGTGTTATCATAATGTATTAAGGAAATTTTCTTTTCATATTTACAAAGAAAAATATACTAATATACATCGGTATACACTTTATTTTATATAAGAGTATCTATTTTAGTGGAGGGCCATCAAGCAAGGGTAAGTCTATCCTCACCCGCCCAATTATTGATCCCCCAACAAAAAAAAGTGAGGAAATTAATTAGGGGTCCTCACAGTTTTCCTCTATTATTTTTAGATCTTGATTTGTTTTAAGATATTTTTGGGTCCTTATTTCTCACTCATTATTTCTAGGACCAACTTAACCTTTTATATTAGCAATCTTTCTTGACATTCAAAAATGCATTTTCAATAATCATATACCCAAATCATTCTCTCTTTCAAACACCTTTTTCAACCTTTTAAACCCTAGTTTTTTTTCTCCCTCTCAAAAACTCGCCCGTATCTCTTCCCCCTCTTTCCCCTCGATGAACAGCATTTGGATCCCCCTCTCTCTCTAAAACCCTCCCCGTGTCTCCCTGCATCTCTCCCCTCTCCCCGTGCGTCTCTCCTCATCCCCCTCCTTGCGGCTACGTTATTTCGATCTGTCTCCCCTTCCCCGCGACAAACAGCATTTGGAGGTGTCTCTCCCCATAGTCTCCCCCCTCCCCTCCCCCCTCTCCCTTGCGGCATGGCCTCGATCCTCCCTCTCTCCTTTTCCTTTCAAATCTACCACCCTCAATTGTTCACCGCAGTGAGGTCTCCTCTCTCTGAATCCACCGTTCATCAACTGCGATCATTCTGTTGTTTTGTGGTCAATCTGTTTGTAAAAGGTTAAATATATAGTTATAAATGAGTTTTAGGGTTTGATTGAGCTTTTGAGGGACAATTGGGGAAGAAGGGCACTCCGTGCGTTGATTTCAATGAAAAATGTGGGAGAGATGTGACACCTGACCCATTGAGGAGCCCAACAGTCCCAAAAAGCTCATAGATTGAGTGAGGGTGATCAGGTGTTTAGTATACATCATTTAATGGGAGGAGATAGTATGTGCTTATGTGTGAGTACATCTCTTACACACCAAGACGTGTTTTAATGCCATGAGCCTACTAAAGGGTAAAGTGGAAAATTTTTTTATGTGTAAGTGTAGAGCGTTACAATTGTATCAGAGTCAGTGCGGCCCCACACGAGAACGTGTGGCCCATTAGGGGTACCGTGAGCCCAATAAAGAGCAAAGCAGATAATTTCATGTTGTGTAAGCGTGAGTATTATAAGAGATCTGGTGGGGAAATGATTTAGGGTTTCTATGAGGGAAGGGGACAGTTAGAGAAGAATAAGTACCTCGCTTGAGTCGATTTGAATGGAAAACATGGAAGAGATTTGGTGGGGAAAGATTTAGGCTTTAAGTGAGGAAGCAGGACAGTTGGGGAAGAACAGGGGCTCATGCATGAAAATGTCGGAGAGAAAGGATAGAGTGGGCAAAGGAAATTGTTAAAAGGGTATTTTTGGGATATACACGGAGGGTACTAATGGAAAATGTTAGATTGGGCTTAGAAATAATATAATTAAAAATTAGGGACCCGGAAAAATCTATAAACAAACCAGGGACTTAAAAATAATAGGAGAGTGATTGTGAAGATATCAAATTAATTGTAATATTTTTCCATGTTTTAGCGATCTCTTCTTTTTGAAAAATGTAATTACTATACATCGTATCTCAAGCGCTTTTTGTGTGATTGCTTATTATATTTTAAAATATTTATATATTCTCTAATATGAAAATTAATTAATTTATCAAAAATATTATTAATTATATTTGTAGTTATCTTATTTCACGATCCGACATCATCAATGTGCATGGGATTACCTGACAATTATAATTTGTCTCCTTCACACACAAATCTTACAAAATAATCCATAAAATATTTTAAAATACTTTTTACAAGCGTGTAACGTGCACGTGGACCCCACCAATTTCTTTAATATACGAGCCTTGCTCTACGTGTCAAAAAATTTCAGGTGACAGGATTAATACAGATTCGCAAATGTTTAAAGCTTGATTTAGGATTTCCACAAATAACTTTTATCACCCTATATACAATTTGGAGATGCATTATGTTTTTTTTTTGGGTTTCATCGATGGATTTTTAGATGTATATTAGGTTCATGAGCAGTGAGAGAGAAACAATCAAGAAGAACAAATCAACTTCTTTTGGTTGAAGGACACAACAAGTGTGGTAACTCTTGTTACATGGTAATTTGAATTCAATATTTGTGTTCTTTACTTTCTTTTTATTATCATATAAATGTGTCATTTTTATTCTCAAGCTTTTATAGCAATTCAACAACCACATAGTCTGTTTTTCAATGTGATGTTTACTTTTGATTTCTCATGTGTATCAATTCAGTGAATGATTTCCTGATATGATATGTCATAAATATTCCATGAATATGGCAATCTTTTCTTCTATAGATGACATCATGTCCTAGCATCAAGCATGTGAGTGTCTCAACCACTAAAAATTTATTTATATACTGAATGTCTAACTATATTATTTTTAATAACTCAATATTAGAAAATCACTTGTTTGAAATTAAAAGTTTCGCCTCGTATATTTGACAAATAGATTATGAGACAAGGAAAACAAGTTTTCATTCATCTTTACAATTTAAGTTTGAATACTCCCTGAAAGTTATAATTTTTTGTATTTTTTCATATGATCTTTGTATCTTTTCATATGATCTTCTTGCAGGGTATCAATTCTTGATATTATTTGATTATATAACATCATATTAAAATAAGAAAATGTTTATATACATACCCACAAAAATGCATTATATTTGAGAAGAACCCCCTATCTTTCACAATGTGTAAATCTCCCATGGAATACAAAATATGACAAAACAAAGCCCATTGTCATTTGATTATACCACTCAAAACTAAACCCGTAGGGGTTTTCATCATATCCTGTAATTAAGAGATTTTTTTACACACGTCTCATATAGTTTTTTTTCAAAATTTAGAAGATTCATTAGGAATTACTAATGCAAAGTAGAAAATAATTATATACAAGATGTAAAGTAGAAAATTCCAGTTTGTTTTTATTAATTGTTTTTGGATCCCTAATCTCATGTTTTCTTTTATCACAAGCAGTATACAAATTTCATAATTTTATCTTGAATTGTGTATATCACCATATTATATAAAATGTATAAAAGGGAAATGTCATTGGCAGTCCATATTTGTTTTGATTTTTTTTTAAACTAGTAAACATCATCTAATGAGATGCTTATTTTTATAAAAATTATGAAAAGTTTCAAATAATTTCAAATAATGTATATACATCGCCCTGACGATATATATACATTGTTGGATAGCTATTAAAGCATATGAACTATCCGTAGGAGTCATGTTTTTATATGAAGTATACACCATTAAACAGGAGCCATGTTTTTATACGAAGTATACACCATTAAACAGGAGCCATGTTTTTATGATCCATCAAACTATAATATCATATCTGTTTTTGGCAGATCTAATTAGTTGCCATCCAAACAATTTTGTGTGATTGTTTAACCCAAGATGATATTATCGAAATCCATGTGTTATAACAACAAACACATTCTATTCTTTCAACATGTTGATCATTAATTTTCTCCTTACCCACAAATATAATTCATCCAGTATCCAGTTTAATGGTGTATGTTTTTACTGTCATGCAAGATAGCTGTTTAATTATGAAATGAATTACATATTATTTTGTACCATATGTGTAATATGTGGATATTAAATGTCATACCGATTGAATGCATTTCACATGTAGAAAAATGAAAACATTCTATTATTTTTCATCAACACAAGTTTATTAGATTGTTTCATCAATATGAAAGCAGATAAAATCAACTTGAATTAATGAAGTCACCATTATACATTTTTTTATCTATATATTTGTTGTTGATGACCTTGGAATTATTTCGAAGGGCCTTACTCACAAAGGAGAAAAAGCATATAGGTGTCCTTGAATTACCTGACTTTACTTGCAAGTGTGAAATATATTACATTTTTCTTCAAAATCCCAAACCACCTAGATGTTTATCAACAACAAGATCACCCCATTCTCCCAACCTGCCTCAAATTATGTTTTGTTTTTTTCTTGAAAATATGTCATCTCTGTTTGCCTAAAACAAGTACAATTCTAATCATAAAAATTCATACATACATTCTACACATTTTCAAATATCTTAGGAACCACCAAAAATTTGTTTTAGAAGACAAATTTGTGATTAGACAATCTAGATAGTTTCAAACAAGATATGGATATGAAGAGTGACTTCTGTGAAGTGCCCAAGTAAGAATATCTTTTACTTATCTATGTTTAATTTAGTATTTATTTGATGCAGGTAGCTTAGCACGTCTTGTTTGAAGATTGAACTTAATGGACAGAATAAGCACCCTTCCTGATGAGATATTGTCATCCATCCTCTCTCGCTTGAACTTAATGGAAGCTGTGAGGACCTCTGTCCTCTGCAGGCGATGGGAACGCCTATGGACACTCGTTCCCTCTCTCAATTTTTTCTCACTACTACTAGCCATCCTCATGGGTGCCATCCCCTCTCGCTTCGACCACAACCATTTCATCTCCATCATTCACCATTGGCTCTTGGCCGTCGAAGCCATCCTACATTCCATCCACCCTCCTATTAAGTCTTGCATCATTCCTATCTTCCTCCCTCAGGGTGTAGGCGCATACATCTTCTTTGCCCCGCTTTTCAACAGGTATGTCTGCTCTCAAATTCACTAGTGACTAGGTTGATGTCAAATTTGATAGTCTACTTAGAAAAATCATATTAAAAGTGCTTATACAATTAGTCTGCCATGAGAATATATTCAATTCATATGAATGTGTATTTCATTTTTATAAAAGAATGTGCTTCGTTAGCTAATAATATATGTAAAAAATCAAAACGTCTGAGGGCCACAAAAGGGGGCTGCAAAGAGTATTGAACGTACCATTTTCCTATTTTAAATCATACTTTAAGCCAACCCATAACCTCATCATGAATTTGCATGTAAGCTAAACAAAAAAATTTGTTGCTTTGTAGAATTCTTATCACAATGAAGGAGAAGTTCATAGAAAATCTCACAATATATGGCATCCAAGGAGCTCCATATATACTGCCAAGAGAGATCATCTCATGCCCTTCTCTCAAGAAGCTTGAATTGCATGGCTTCTCTCTGATCCTTCCTGGACTTTTCCCCCCACTCTCCGACCGCCTTGTGATGCTCACCCTCCAGCGCTTGACAATAACGCAGGAGCAGTTAGAGAGGATGATCTCCAATTGTGTCAACCTTCAGTACTTGAAGGTCTACTTTTGTCCTGGCATCACCCATATTAGGATTTCTACTCCAAGTTTGATTTTGCTAGAGATTGGCACATGCTGGGTAACCAACATAAGTTTCTTGCAAGGCATGTACTTCGCGGGGCACGTATCACTCAAATTGTATAGAGCGCAAGAGAGGGATGAGGATAATGTGCTCATAAAGTTAGAGACAAGTTATTCACGAAGCCAACCTGAGCAGTTTAAGCTATGCTTAGGCCCAGCGTACATCCATGTGAGTTGTTTTCTTTGAAATTTGTGCGTTCAGTAAACATGTTATTTTATGATTCATAGTAGTGAATGTTTTGATTCAATTTAAACATTTTTTGTTGAATAACAGAGAGAGGAAACACAACTGCTAAGTGCCATGCATTTTGGGAGGCAAGTCAATTCACTAATGCTGCTTGAGTTAAGCATATGTTTATCTGATGTGTGCACCGCACCCACCTTGTTATCACTCCTTGGGGCCTGCCCAAACCTTGTTCAACTTTCAATCATAGTCAGTTCTCTAACCTTAAATGCTTAATTTTGTGTCCAGCATGATTTGTTGTGATATGCAATGATATCAACATACATTAACATGACCTATTTTGTCAATTGATTAGGAATTGCAATGTCTAGGAGGTGGACACAAAAATCCAGATTTTTGGAAGAATCAAGAGACCGTTGAGTGCCTAGAGAGTAACATTCAAAGCATTCACTTGGACTTGATCAATGTGAACCGTGTCGATACATTCGAGTTCCTGAGGTTTTTGATGAGGACCGCTCGTGCTTTGAAGTTTCTAACAATTGATTACTGGAAGGGTCCCAAGAGAGTGTCAAAGTTCATAGAGCGTTTGTACGGTGAACTGGAGAGGGCTAATCCAGAGCTGATAATCCTTGTTAAGCGTTGCCCGAGAATCGAATTATGATTCAGTTTCTATTTCCAGTTGTTTCCATTTGCATTTTCTGGTGTTGTAAGACTTTGTTAATGTGAGAGGATCTCTGTATCCCTCAACTTTTTAAAAAGAATTGATATGGTAAGTGTTAGTTTGTTATATTGATTATATATCAACCAAATATTTTAGTTTAATTACATTTTAGTTCTGTTTATAAATATCTTAACCTGTAATATTATTTGTACAGATTCTTGATACATCTATAGTGCATATTGTTCATATGAAAGTGCAGAAAAAGATCATCCACAATCTCCTCGATCATGTTTTGATGGGTCAATATAGGCTAAATATAAATTCATGGTATAACAAATTTTGAATTAGATGTAGGTTTTTTTCCATCTTGCTTTGGAGATTGCATGTAATAATAATTTTTATATATATTCTCTCGTTTTTGTTTTGAGTCAAAAGTATCTTTGTCACATTAGTGTTTGATGCCTCGTGGAATTTGAATGGGCAATGGGCATCCTTATTACAATCTAATACATAGGTTATCGTGACATAGAATGGGGAATCAATAGTGTGATGGTGATTTCAATGCTCAAATACTCATTTGAAATTACATTTTGCTTTATTCCAAACACTTAGTTTAATGAAGAATATTGATTAGTGTGTGATGAATATGTCCATGCAGTACTACTTTGCCATCCAATGTCTTCTCTAATTTTTTAATTTATTTCAACAGTAACCTTAGAGCTTTAGCAGAATAATTGAAGGATAGTAAGTCACCCATCCCCAGAAACAATAAACCATTTTAAGCCAATTAACCATTTTAAGCCAATTAATGGTGGCATGCAGATTCTCATTAATTTAATTTAAGTCTTCCAAACATCAATTTTGAAGTTATTATGACTAAGTTTTACTTATTTCGAGCCATATTTTTAAACCATATGAAGGCAAATATTTTTACCGAAGTAAATTTGAGGTTCTTGATAAAAAAATTACCCTCACCGTTGAAATATTTCATCGCTAAATATACCTTTACCGACGATAAATTCCTTGATAAAAATTAACTTACCAACCAACAATATGTTTCCTCGGTAAAAAAAAAAAAATGCACAATTACCCACAAACTCTTTCTTAGGTAAAAGTTCATGATTTACTTATAGACCTTTTGGGATGGTGAATATTGTGAGGGACCTAAAAGATTAGGAGTGCAACTTGGACGGATCGAATTCAACCCAACCTGAAATTTGGACGGAAATTTGGGTGAGTTTGAGTTAGGGTTTTAACATTCATGTTCAACCGGATTCGGAACCTCGTCAATCAAGAACAAAAAAAAAATCAGATGTAGCGATCTACGTTGAGCGACAGCAGGGAGGTTACTTCGATCCCCTTGCATACGGTGAGCACAACTCTCCCAATTCCTGAGCTGCTTCTGATATAGGACATCATTTCGCGAGAGAGGAGAGTTGCTATGTAATATTTGATGACCCTTGACAAATGCCAATAATGTGGGACTGATGATTTTCAGGAGGATGTTCTTAAAGCTGTTCACAATAATTTTGGTGAACAAGTACTTGTAAAAGGTATTGCAAAGAGAGATGGGCATGAAGTCTTCCAATCGTTTCTACTTTCTTAATTTTGTGGGATGAGAGCAATGAATTTTGTGTCACTGCTGCTACTTTGTCATTTTTTATTACAAGCTAGGTAACCCACATTGGGGTATGATCATCTTTGAGGCTGAGAATGATGGATCAAATTTCCTCCTCTGAGGGAATGCTCCCCAAAATGAAAAAAAAATGCCATTTTGCATGGTAAACACCTCAATAAAAAGGGTTCTAGATTGATATCTACACTTCTTAGATATGCTTCTATAGAAGTTACACAAGTCTGGGGAAAAAATTGGAATTTCAATAAAAATTAGTTTTATATATGAATCTGAGGAAACTATTTTATTCAGCTTCCAAGACTCTTATCTACATGTTTATACTCTGTTTCATCATACAACATGAAAAACAGATATCACCTGCGCATGAGGTGGGGGGGATCCAGGGTGGGTATAAAAAGATCGATTCACTTGTTTTTTATGCTGTCGTGGTGAGAATTTTACCTCCAAATCCAAGATAATGTGCGCGTGCCATGATTACTTGGATATGAAGCCGACATGACAAATTATAGGATGGACGTAGCTACCCCTAGTAAGGGACTTCGGGAAATGGAGAACCGTAAAGGAGATGAACAATAATTAAAGAGTGATTCATTCAGAATGACCACTCTCCGGGCTATTAACTCTAGCTAGTGCAACATAAACTAAACTTTTAATCAAAATATGATAAATTTTACTTGGCCCTACCCAATTTTGCAGCTCAAATTCAGTATTGACAGACAGTCTCTTGCAAATCTGTTTCATTTCTAACATGGGGAGTTCACTGAAGCACCTTCAAAATACATCCATTTTAGCTGTTGGGTTGAATTGATAACTTTTATATAGCAACTAATATTAAGAGTATGAACACACTATTTTCTTTGTTTTACATGCATGTTGACGTATTTTACATCGAGTATTCGTCAAACACAATTTTGTGAGGATGACAAATGTAGATCTGAGTTGTAGTTAGAGTTGCAGATCAAGATGTGCTGCAAATTTTGAAAGGGTACCATTTAAATGACAAACTGCCACTTTCTCTTTCAGATGATGTTGCAGAAATCATTTATAAAACATCAGTCACTCTTAAATGTGATTATGCAAGTATCTAATCAATTAAATAGTTCCTAGTCATACAACCTGGACATTATTTGACCTTCATGAACTGAGAAAAAGTCCATTGATAGTTGCCATGACTTTGCGTTCCGTGAACAAAATCTAACAAAACTGCAAACCTCACAATAGTCAAGGCAAGCTTTGATATTTATCGAATTGTATAACATAACAAATGTATCAGATGTGTAAAAAAATTCTGCATTGATATATTTCTTCAAAATGAATTAAAAGCAGGTTTTGAGAATTTACAAATAGCGGGTTACAATTTATTACCACATGGAGCTAGCGGAAAAGAATTGGGGAACAGATATTCAACTGTACAGTATGACCCATGGTATTGCACCCGATCGAGCTCACGGTTATATCCTTTTGAGACCGATAAAGCATTCCGCTTTTCTCCTGCTTCTGGAAGGAATTCCCAAGAAGAATATTTCAATTCAGAGGGATCCCATTCAATCATCGTTGAAGAATCTTAGTGATGACAATCTCCAAGTGTGATTTTTCCGCAGTTGCCCGTGTCTAGCCTATCAAATTGCTGGCAGATTGGCAGGATGTCCTTGTCAGCTATCTTCCCCATCTCCTTGAGTTTGTATATGACATATTCAGACTTGCTGCATAGACAACCAATATTTAGTACAAGAGAAAGCTAGAATAGGCAATACACAAACACAAATAGTCAATTACGCTTTCAAGAGAAAGATTTGATGCAGGTAGTAAAAAATGGACAGTGTGTGTCATCTATTACAAAACCTCCAAGCATTCTTTTATGAGTTTCATGGATGTCAACAGTTGGAAATGGGAATGAAAAAGGAAGCAAACAAAAGTACTTTAAATTTTTGTTCAGCAATTCCACCATCAGAGGCATACAAGTGAAATACAAGAACCTGTACTACTAAGCCATAAAATATATTGTATAACAATGTCAGCAAACATATTTCTCACTGTTTCCTGCCATTATACAACCTTTGTTTTTCTTTTTCTTTTTTTTTTTGAGGAAATGGTAGGTTTTCACACCCGTATGATTAATAGGAGAATGAAAACCCAAAGCACGGAAACCAAAGAACAGAACCCACGTGCCCTAACTATACCATTATACAACTTAAGGACAGCTTTTCAGGAATATTTTGTGCTACATTAATTCAATGATATAAAGAGTGCACTATGTGTTTCTCATGAAGTTAGAACTACTGACTAGAAATAATATTGAAAGGAAATTCTATGGGACAGCACTTTTGGTATGAAAGTAGTTACCCGTCATGTGCTGGTTGGATGAACTATCATGCAATTAGGATGAATGTAGCTGGATGGAATGTGAATCTTCAGATGAATATAGTATATCCAACATAGGTAGAACTGAAGATTAGTGCATGATAGGAAACCTAGGAGTTCAATAAGGGAAAAAAAAACTAAGGTGAAAATTAATTGTAATGTTCAGTACCGCAACAAGCCAACCATTGCTGGGGACCATATAGAAGCAGGAAGGATGAGCAGATCATTGTCGATGGTAATAGAAGAAAGGAAGACGAGTCTTGACATGATTTGGATGGAAGAACCCAGTGCATATATTCAAGGTCATTATGTTAGAGCAACATTGGATAACAGCGTATGAAAAATTAGTTGCATTAATGCTGGCCTCCAATCCAAACATTGAGAAACAGGCTATGCAGAACTTGGAAATACATAGATAGACAAAGTGGAGAAATTCTTTGGCCATTTTAATCATGGACAATAATAGTTCTGGTAGGTGAAACAAAGATAGGCACAAATATTAGTTTGGAGATATGGAGCAATTTTATAAAGTCCCAGAATTTGAAGAAAATGGAGGAATACACAGAAAAATGACTAAGATGTGGTTTATTGATCATTAGAAATTAATAGATGGGTTTTTGGAAGGATAAATACATCAGTTTTCCAGCATTGCGAACCAACTACAAAGCTACTCTAAGAGGACAATAAAATTTAAATGAGGCCAACCATGTTTTATGGACCTAAATGGTCGGCTATCAGGAAGCAGCACATGAATAAAGTTTGGTGAGGCTGACATGAAGATCTAAGATAGACTTAAAGCATATAATAAGGATAGGACAAAAGATAAGTATTTGATGTCTGGCATGAATGCCAGGAGTGGATTGGGAGAACCAAATGAATTTGAAGAGAAGTACTTAATAAGAAAGAAAAGAATATCTGTTATGGGTATGGCCTTTCATACAAGATTTATAACTAAAGAATATGAACCAACTCATTCGGTAACAAGTTATGTTGATGTTAATGTTGATTTTCATGACTGATAGCGTACCACACTTCATTCACCCAAATCTAATCTGGCAGCAATCTGGTAAGAAACTCCAAGGTCTAGTGAATAATTAGATACTATTTTTCATAAAATCATAAGCGGATCAGCTGATAAAATGGATACATTATCAACATGATAAATCATCATTGTCAAACTAAGGTGGGCAATCATTTTTTTTTTTTTTTGAGATAAATTGTGGTCATTTTCTATTTCAAAAATTTCGAATTGACAATCCCAAAGGGGTGAGGGAAAACAGAGAAGAAGCAAAATACAAGATGGGCAATCATGTCATATGAACTCAGAATATTGGAGGAGATGACACTGCTAGAACTAGAAAAGACCACTCATCATTGAAAAGTTCAAGACTGCTTGGCTGCACAAATCCTTGTGAACAAGTAAATGGCTCAATTCTATAAAATTCTTGTGTTTTTTAAGTATACATTAATATTATTGGTGTCTACTGTCATGTATGCATCATAGATAGCCTGCAAAATTCAAGAATTTTGTCAAACGAATTATTAAAAAATAACTAAAATTACTTCAAGACAATTAAGCAATGTTTTAAACCAAAAAAATGACATATCAATCTGAATTTTTTGTTACAAAATAATGAAAATATTGATAAAAAATAGGAAACAAGAAAATATAATGAAAAGAGATACAATGAGTGTAATTGATGATAGCAGACAGTTTACCCTCGTCATATTTTCTCATTAGAAAAAAAACGATTTCTTTCAAAACCACACAACCATGTTACCAATAAAAGGCTGATTATGTAACAAAGAGCTCTTTAACAATTAACTCATTTATTTGAAGAATCAGCACAAGCACAACAGATTGTTTTAAGACAACCCAATAACGATCCTGAAAATACAACAAAAATGCCTTGGAAAATGTTGATCTTTCAAAGCATTTTTGCAATGGAGGTCCTTAACTCAAAATGTCATAAGATTTTTACAAGAAGATCACATCACTTGTGTTCATAATGCTCATAGATAAATGCATTGTCAATTTGTAGGCCTTCCATCCTTTTTCCATTACATCTGCTAATCAGGAAAACAGGTTTACTCAAGATCAATTTGGCTGATAACCCCCCCTTTAACTCATAACATTTTCAAACAAAAGAAAGTTGCTATAGTGATTAGACCACTTTTCCTCACTGGTTACCATCATTTTCACAAGGTATGTCCATCAGCAGGTGAAAATGCAGGGGATGAAGGGATTCTATCCGATGATGACCACTTATTTTATTATCACACACTAAACAACATGAAGCTTCACCTTATTTTTAAATCCCCGATACATATCGATCAAGCTGATTAACACTAACACTTGAAACTAAGATGTAAGCATAAATAATGTGGAATCTGGTCATATGTTGTCTCTAAAGCTGCTGCATCGGTATTAGATACATCCAATTGGTCCATTAACATAATGGGTCAATATGCATACTTATATGACGAGCACCTCAATGTTAAGCCACATGTATGTGTTGCTCTTCTTATAGCTAAGTTTCTGATATCCTAATCTTCCACATTCCAATGCAGATCGGTATTACAAGGAAGAAAACAAAGTAAAGATGGATGACCTTCCAAACAAAAGGTTTATAAGTACTTCTTCATTTATCATTTGCGCTTTCATGCACTAAAAATAAGCCTAACCAAACAATCAATGAAGAGCAGAGGATGAGCCTCGACGAACCTGACAAACCCATTATTATCGATATCCGCGGCGAGAAACTCCGAAACAGTCATGTCTTTTGCCAACACCAACTTTGCAATCATCCTGTGCCGCTTATCGATCCTCGCCTCCATAAGATAAAGAAACGCCCTTGCCACCGCCAACGTTGAGACCAACAACCACAGCGAAGCGAACAACCTCCCCGACAACGACTTGAACGCGCGGTCCCCGTACCCGACCGTCGTCACCGACATCACCGACAGATAGAAAGAGTCGAGCCACCCGAGCCGCTCCACGAAGTGCATCAACATCGTCCCCGCCCCGATGCACAGCACGACGACTCCAAGCGCGAGCCCCACCTTCATCCGGATCCTCATCCGCCCCTTCTTGACATCCACGATGTAGTCCAGCCTCCGCCGGTTCTTGACGGTGGAGAGGAGCAGATTCTCCTGAAGATCGAGCACCCGATTGACCATCCCGCTCAAGAGGATGTCGATGAACCCGAACCCGAAGAGCACGAAAGCGATGGAGAAGACCTTAGCGGAGTCCGTGCGAGGGGTGATGTCGCCGTACCCGATGGTGCACATGGTGACGATGCAGAAGTAGAGGGCGTCGACGATCGGGTGGGTCTCGACGCCCGTGAAGTGCGTCCGGTTGAAGGAGTAGATGGCGACGCCGAGGGAGAGGTAGAGGGAGAGGAGGACGACCGCCTGACGGACGATGGACCAGGAGCCGCCGGAGGGCTTGACGGGGTGGTCGGAGTGGTCGACGTCGTTGATGGTGGACATGGCGGGGGCGGTCCGAGAGCGGTGGAGGTTGGTCTTGGTTCGGCCAAGACGAGTGGGAATGGCGGGGTTGGGGTCCTCATGAGATGATGATAGTGGGGGATTGTTGATTAGGGTTTCGGAGAGGTCGAGAGAGGTGGGGGAGCCGAAGAAGAGGCGGCCGAAGAGGGGGGAGGAGGAGGAGGGGATGGGGAGGGTGAACTCATCGTTCTCGGGGAGGGGGGATAGAGAGGGTGGTGGGGTTGAGGAGGAGGAGGAAGAGGGAATGAGGATTGAGGGGGGGAGTTTTTTTCTAGGGGAATTGCTGAAATAGGTTGGGAGGAGAGGATCACTTTCCATGTGTAAAATTTTACCTTTTTTTTTTGTTGTTGTTGTTGTTGATTGTGAATGATTGGCTGAATTTTTTTTTTTTTTTTTTTTTTGATGATTGTGTGGGGGAAACAAGAGTCTTGAGCAAAAGTTTCTCTGTCAAAGATCCATGGTTTTCGCATGAGGGGTTGAATGGAAGGGGAAGGGGGAGGGGGTTAGGGATTGAGAGGAGTCTGGGGTTTTTTTTATAAGTTAATTAATTGGTTCTGAAGAAGGTGAAGGGAGTACTGCCGCCGTATTGGGCAGGTCCTACAGATGAACCTGTCAAACATATTCATTTTCGTGTTCTAAATTTTTCCGCATCTTTTTCACATTCTCAGATAAAACGTTGTTGTTAGTCTAAAGGCGCTTGGAAGTTGGAATGGTGCGCTTGGAAGTTGGAATGGTTTCATTGGAATATCCGTAGACACTCGATACTAGTTAGTCCCTGTCCTAGCTGACTATACATTAATACACTCTACTGGTTGAGCATACATTATCATGATATAATATATATTATATTAATATAGTATATGAAAATTTTAATTTTTTATATTTTTAATAAAAAAATGTATTGATTTATTGATTTCACTCTTAAATATTTCATTAGATGAATATATATTTTAAAAATAAACTACAATGGTTAAATACTACAAACAAGACTGGATGTATTTTTTTTATATAAAATAATAAAAAATAGACAATGTGATACAAAAAAACTGAAAGATGACACATTAGAAAATGAATAAAAAAAATGAGAGTTCCAATTAGAGATTTTATAAATTCTAATTAATTTCACGTAAATGCAATAATAGAATAGACAAGTTATTTAGATTCTCACTATTATAACAATATAATTGAATTCAAACAATATATAATATATATCTATAATTTTATAATGCATATCTTGACTTTGAATATTTTTAAGGATAATTTTTTAGTTAGATATTTGAATATCATATTATTCTTTTTTTTTATTATTTACATTTTAGTGGAACATTCTTATTTTGGGCATTCTCATTTCCTGAATAAAATTAAGACCCAATGAAAAAAAAAAAAAAAAAAAGGAATTCCTTTTGGATAATTGTTCTTAAATCCATTGTATTGGGGGTTTCTCATTGCATAAAGTGAGAAGATGATCACATTTTAGCCAATTTTGATTGGATGGATTGGAGGGCTAACACGTTCGTGGAGTGGGGGAGGGTAGAATAGTTCATTTAATGGGGGGGGTTTAATTTATATAGTCCTGGAGGGATGTGTCTTTTTGTTTTGATTCTGGATTGTGGTGGTGGGGGAGATCGAATTGTGTGGGGTTTGTACCGTTGATGATTCAACTTTTGTTGTTTTTATTTATGATTGATAGTGGGACAATCCGTGTTTAAAGTGCACAGTTGAGTTTGGGAGGGGGATGGATGACATCAGCGAAGTATGTGATAATGGAAATAATAATTTTAGAACTATGATTCTGTGGTGCACAAGGCCCGGCAGAAAGGGCTCCCTATTACCCTTGAGAAGGCTTGGCTGGTGTCACTTTGCTTTCGTTTTCCACGTATGATGTAATTGTATGATGTAGTTAAAAGTGATGCTTTGACAATGAATTAGGGTTCAATTAAAATTTTATGTATCTTTTTCAATTTTGAATTTTTTTTATAATTAGAGATATGAAACATTAATGCCATGTTTGAATACAGAATAACCCAGTGAATAAACTAGAATTATGCAAAATAAGTGATTTGTCATGTTTGGATGCCCACAGGGGCGGATCTATAGGTAGACTGGGCCGGGCTATAGCCCGGCCCAGATTTTTGAAAAAAATCCTTATATTCCCCTTGAACTCATATCTTAATTAACTTGATATATAACAAACACATATTTTATATTATTTTGGTCCATTGGATCAGATTCTTGGGGGAGATGTTTTGTTGATTTTGAGAAGAAAAATGTGTTGAGACGTTATGATTGATGTGTGAAAAAGATTCGGTGGAGAAAAATAAAGGTGTGAGAGATATGGACAGCTAATTGTTTCCTATAATGATTGAATTAAAGTCTAAATTATTGTTTTTATATTTTAAATGGATTAATTAAGTGGAAATAAGTGTGATACTTTGCTAAGTGCCGCTAATTAAATTATTTTTATATTTGTTTTTTATTTTTTTGTGGCATATAATAAAATTGCCATAACATTTAAAGGCATTTTTTTTTATTGTCACAAAAAAACTGCAGCTAAAATCACTTTTTTGTATGATTTTTTGTGATTTTATTTTCTCTTTCTAGAATATCTAAGTGTGACAGTGGTTTTGTTTTTTAAAATAAATAAGAAGGATTTTTATCATTTTTTTTAATGAAAGAATGGGTCAAGTTCTATTTTTATATGTATTTTCTATTTATTTTTAATGTCTCATTATTAATTTTTTTAATAAAACAAAGGCGGTAGTTTTTTTATTGATTATTTATAGTAATGTTTATTTATATAATTTTTTATATATCTATGTGATTGTTGAGTAGATTTTGATTATAAATTTAATTTATTTATATAAAATTTTACTTAGTGCTTTTTATTAGGCATAAAAATTTTTTTATCAAAATTTAATTCAGCCCACCCCAAAATTATTTTCTGGCTCCGCCTCTGGATGCCCAAGATACTCTTGCATATCTTATGCCATAATAATGTGTAATAACCTTGCATTGGAATTTCCTGTGTGAGCTTGAATACAGTAATTCCAAGATATTCAAAAACAAGTGAATATGTGGGCCCCACCTTAAATAAGGTTATTGAGAAATGCGAAACCCCATCTATCTCATCTGAGGAACATTTTTTTACCAAACAATCGTCTCATGTGATCCTCTCTGCAGCGACTCAAAGAAGTTTTGAATGGGGTCTTCAATGGCTGATTGTGGTGCCGATCTCCAACGAATCTGCATCAACTCAAATTCTCTAGTGAATCTGTGACATGTCCATCATAACCTTTTTTGCATCGCCTCCCGTGATCCCAGTCTACAACCACTCAAATCCTTCAATGGCTTTCTTGAATTGAGGAATGTTTATGGCTATATTAGGACCCCTGTGGTTTGAGGCTTCAATTTAATATACACGAGTAAACAATGTTAGAGAAGTGATTTGGTTGTACAAGCCTGGTGTAATTGTAACACAAATTTTGGGTGCATGAAACATGTGTTGCTCAATGAAGAGGAAAGCAACACAGCTCCCACATTGCACCGACCTGATCATGATACTTTGCTTACATTCTATCCACACAATTTTTTTATTATATGAATGTGAGTTAGGGGAAGCAATGTGTAGGAAAGACACAAAAAAAAGGAAGTCAGATTATTTATACATATGCAAGGTATTATTGAAGGAATTTTGGAATGAGGAGGTTCAAAGGCCGTGGGACATCCAGATGCATGGCGCCCTGTCGTCCGCCAAAATGGAGCGCTATCTGGAGTTGATCAGCTGGCTAATCTCAGTTAGATTGAATGTGAGCAATGACGAAAGAGTGACGTAGAGTAGACATGCGAGTAGGGTTTTCACGGTGAAAGCGGGATATGCTTGGTGGTAGCTGGAGCAGCCCCTCGTTGAGGCTACCGCCGACAAATGGAAAGAAACACGGAAGGTACGTGTCCCCGTGAAAGTACAAGTTTTTATGTGGCTCACTTTCCAAGAGGAACTCCTAACGTATGTATATCGGGCAAAAAGGAGACCGGAAGACTGGACCCTATGTGCTTTATGCAACGCAGAACCCAAAAAGGTGAGTCACTTGATATGCGAATGCATCATGCCTCAACGGTAATGGGCGCCTTTGGGGACAGCGACCGAGCTTGCGCTCCCGTCTGGCAGATTGGAGTCCCTATGGAGCCGGGCAGCATCTGAGGAGGCTGGGGATATAAGTGCAACGGCAAAGATTTCACAAATGGTAGTTTCGGTAGAGGCGTGGGCTATTTGGCTAACGCGAAATCAGGCCATCTTCTAAAATTAAAGAGTCTATATTGAAAACTTGGTGGAGTTGGTGGAAGTGTTCAGTCTGTCCATTTTGTGGGAGGAGCGTTGGTGGTGATGGGCCAGCGTCGAAGCAGATGCGAGGCGAGGGCAAGGTGGAATGTTATTGGTTGGTAGTTACTCATCTACTCACCAACTCTTCCTAGTGAAAAGCCACCTTTTTTTATTCCCTTTTATGTAATTTTCTCAATCACATCTTCTCAGATGTATCTCTTTTGGACTTTGTATTTCGATGCTATTTATGCTTGCAATAGAATTTCTAACTTATCTAAAAAACTTAAATATTAAAAAAATCATCTATCAATTTATTAACATCATATTCACATATTATTCATCAAACAATACACTACTTATTCCTAGTGAAAATATCTGAAAACATAACCAAACATAAAATCTCATATTCCACTGCTATACCCAGTTATGCAGGAATAACTATATACCCTAGCTTATGTCTTATCCTACATCCAAATGGGGGCTAACACTTTATATATAACATTAATATCAGGGTGTGGCTGAGTTGGCTAGAACATGCATGGATTTGTTCCACATGATTGCATGTCGATTCTCATCCCCTCGTGTCATAGTAAAAATTCATTCCATGGTTTTTATTTGATCAATAATTATTCAGAAGCCCCATCTTATAAGCCTCATTAAAGGCCCCATGACATGGTATATACGTAATGTCTAATGTGCCCTTCAAACCATTTTAGATAACTATCACCACAATTATGGGACGGTTAGTGATTCTCATATGGAACCATGCGAATTCAATTGACGTTTTTTTTTATTATTATTATCACAATTGAATTGTTAATCATCCACAATAATCGATATTTTTTTATTGGACATTATAATTTTTTTTTAAGCACACTTTTGAAGAGCACATAAAAGCATATCAGAAGATTTTTTTGGAGGTTTTTCAACCATTGATTTATCTTTTGGGAGGATTTTTTCATATATGATTTGATTGGATATCACAATTGATCGATTTGACTATCGATTTTAATGTCTGTTGATTCAGGTGTGATTTTGTTTATTTGTTTGTCTCCACTTGCTACAAATTTTTTCTTGAATTTGGTGTTTGACGTTCAATCTAGCAGCATATGATGCATTTGTTTTACAATTTTTCTCTGAATCTGGTTTTTTTTATTTTAAATTTATTTTTTGGAGGATTTTTAGAGTCTTGATGTTATTTTGGACTTATATGTATTACTTTTTCAAATGTCAGTTATATTTTCAAACTAATATGAACCTTTATGCATTAGTTTTTTATAAGCCAGTTACATTTATGAAAGTAACTGTCTTTTACTATATAAGCCATTACTTTGTGTAATGAAATTGATGTGTATAAGCCTTATATAGCCATTTTTGTGCAATTGATTGATTTGGTTATCATTTTCAATGTTTGTCAATTCAGGTGTGACCTTCGTCGTTGTTTATTTTTGCATTTGTTACAATTGTTTTCTTGAATTTGGTGTTTGATATTAAATCTGGCAGCCTTTGATCCGGCTTTTGTTTACAATTTTTTTTTAATCTAGTGTTTGATGTTAAATTTGTGTTTTGGAGGACTTTTAGAATTTTGATGTTGTATTGGCATGTGGTTGTGTAATATTTCAAACTAATCTGAACATTTATGCATTATATTTTATAAATCGGTTACATTTTTGAAATGTAACTGATGTTTATATGCCTTGTACAATAAAATTCAGTTACATTCACAAATGTAACTGAACTTTTTGTGTAATATATTTCAACACTAAGTTACATTCAAAAATTGTAACTAACTTTTAATTTGATCTTAGTGATTCATCAAAAGTCAGTTATATTCATCAAAAGGTGGATGTGGAGGTTAGAAAATGTGGAGTCTAGAGGAGGACTAGAAAGGTAGTTGAATCATCTCTCATATGATAAAGGGCAGCGAGAGGAATCCACGGGTGGTGACATTGGTCATCGGAGATGAGCAGGTTGACGGGAATGATTTTTTTTAAGTGACGGATGTATATAAAAGAAATGGTTGAAATTTTTGAGATGTGTTTTGAGAGGAGAAAACGTGGGGTATTAGTTAGAAGTAGATTGTATTTTGTCTTTTTAACTTTTTGAAAAGATCAAACAAACAACCAATACGAAAATGCCACCTAATGGGACTTGTGAGTGGGGCCTAAATATTGGGGCTTGAGTCGTAAAACTCTTATTTGACATATTACCCCTCAAATTCAATTTAAGACCAGTGAAGATAGAAATAAGAGGTAATTGTTTGTGTCCAATCCTAAAGGTCAAACTAACTTTGACAAATAAACCATGTTTGTTGTAACTTCATAGTATTGATTGATTGAAGTCCTACTACATTTAGTCCCACCATGTAGTCGACTTCAAGGGTGTTGTTGGCTGTCTACTATGATTGTTAACTGGTCGGGTCGGGTCTGAGTCGGGTGGACCCGGATTGACCAGAGCTTGGGTCCGTCAGATTGGACAAGCCAAACCTGTAAGAAGATAGCTGATGAAGACCAGGCATCCCACTTTGACGGTTACATTGGAGTAGCCGACATGCACCTTAGCCCAAATCCATTGAAAACCTAGCCAAAACCCTGACAAGTACCCTAACCGTCTAACCCTAACGAGTACCTCTAATCAGCCGTCTCCCTATACCGGCTGACTTCAACCAACCGCCCCCTAATCGCTCCCCTGAAATGGGACATAAAGATCACATTTATTGTCAGTGATGACAGCGGTTTATCCTGACCAATCGGCCCTCTCTAACAGCTCAATCCCAGTAACCACCCAAATCCATCACCAACTTGAGATGGGACTTAAAATTATAAATGATGACGAATGGCTAGTTGAAACTAGCCGGCCCTCACCTCGATAAATCCATAAAGTATAAAGTAATTTTACTTTGCTGTGAAGTTACTTAGCCTCATGCTCTTGTCCAATACATGCTATTACCCAATGGACCATTCAATACTATGTTTTGCAATCAAAGTTACTTAGCCACACCCTCTTGCCCAAGCTATTCTATTACCCAATGGATCCTTCAATGCATCTTTTCAACTATAAAAGGAGGAGTAGGGGTGAGAAAGAGGAGGTGGAAAAATTCATTTAGAGAGTAGGGTGTTTGAATTCAAAAGAGAGAGAGGTATTGGAAAAGGAAGTGGAGGAAATAGACATTTTGAGAGACCAAAGCGATAGGAGAATGCCAAACCTCTGTTCCTCCACTCTACCCCCACCATATTTCAAATTCTATACCCATATCTCACTTATCCATAAGCTTAAACTTATCCACCCACCACCTTAATCTGACAAATCAAAAGCCCATACTCAAGTTTTGGTTAGAAGTCTAGAAGCACTAAGCAAATTTGTTGAGAAAAGGTGTGCACGTGATGGCCGGTTAGTGCAAACCAGCCTACAGTCAGTTGTCACCCAATCTCTTCAGAAACAGGTCAGCTAATACCTTTTAGCTAGCAGGCTTAGATGGCTGACATCAAGTAGCCGATGGGAACAAATGGCTAAGTTTTAGTAGTCGACCGTTTACTGCTTTATTTATCTTTTTATATTATATCTACAATTGGCATATTAAGATTAGCAAACGCATATTTACTTGCTTTATTTGTCCGCTTTATTTATATATTTTCTTTTTTACCAATACTCAATGTTTCAACTCAAGGTGGCTAACACCCCTTGGTTGAATTCTGTACGGACCCGTGAACTCTAGGTCGAGCTACCACTATAGACCATAACCATTTGGATCCATCAATTACAAATCATGAGGCTTATCATCAGCGGTTGGTGTGGGAGGTTTACCTCCTCAAGGTCGAATAAATTGGTCTCAATCATGCCAACAACTCGTTTTTGGCAAGAGGGCATGTGAGGAGCCATACTCCAATGGGACATGCTAGTCTCCGAGTAATCCAAGTTATTATCATTCCAATTAGGCCTCGTTGGTGTGTTTTCACCCAATACATTATTAGTGGCCTTCGTAATGACTTGAGCTTTTCCAGGGGCATGACATGTGATGTAGTGAGCGAGCCTTCCATCACAGATCAATGCGTTGACCTGATCTAGGAGGCTCCAACACTCGTTGGTAATGTTGATGTAATCATTGTGGAAAGTGTACCTATTTCCACAATCCTAATCCTTCACAGAGGATCATATAAGCTACGAGAGCTTGAAGATGTCATTGTCCTTGTTCTTCTAGAAGATCTGTTGCAAGGAGAGGATCAAAGGGTGCTCTGGATCTCTGTCTCTTGAAGAGCGCTCATTGTTGCCTCATCCTCCATCCTTCTTTGATCCTGATGTGGTGGGCTTCTTTGACCCCTTCAAGCTAGAAGTCATGGTAACAAGGCACGTGGCCTTGCGAGAGGTGAAAGTTGTGCCCTCTTCAAGGTGAATGCACTCTTTGTGCAAGCGAGCACATCCACCATGCTTGTGGACGGTTTTCGAATGAGCAACTCATATAGTCTACCTTGGGTGAGAGCCCATCATGGAAAGCCATGGCTTGCAGCTCTCAACCGATATCATTATGTGCTAATCACTCTACGAATTCCTTGAGCCTCTCTCCTAAAACCTACATGTTGTATTCTGAAAAGGTTTGTGACATCCTTCTTCGAACAACAATGGTAAATGTAGTAGCCAATGAAGACCTCAGAACTATGAGAAGCTACAGGTCAATCCGACCAATAACTTCTAGAATCATGTCAATGCTAACCCATTGAGCCTATGTAGGAAGACTTTACACATAAGATTGTCATCCCTGGCTTGAAGCGACCTCTTTTGATGATAGTGGTAGATATGCTTGTTGGGGTATGTCTTACATTCATAAAGCTTGAACTTGGGTGACACAAACTTCGAGGCAACGAAGCCTCAAGAATTTCCAATGAAAGGAGAGAGATGAATGGTTTGGACTGACTGCAGAGCCATTTTTGCATCTTCATGTTCTGAAGCCTCTCATCCATCTGCCAGGAGGTTCTCCTTCCACTCAAGGTCATCATCACAAGATTTCTTCAAACTCCCCATCTTGGATGACCTCTCGGGTAGATCTTATGGCAAGGCCAAATTGTATCATTGCGGATCCTCTGGTTCTCGCTTTAAACAATCTCATAAGCCGCTCTAAGATGCTCGGAGTGGCTTCTGCAGCAACCCTCTTAGATTTTTCACATTGTTGCATTAGTTCGATAGGATCGATTGGAGGTTCCGACCCAATGCAACAATAGAAGATCGGATGACCGATCACGCAAAGTTTATTTGTCTTGCCAACTGCTACTTCACACGAGCGTCGACCGAGATAATATAGCACTGGAAATATTGAGCGGGTGCCTCTATTAAAGGCACTTCGACGATTAAGTCAGTAAAAATGAAAATATGTAAAGGCAGGAGCTAGGATCATATTACCCATTTACATTAGGTTTGTTAAATAGTTATTATTATGAAAATATTGTGTTATTATTATAATAATATTGAGTCATTATTGCTTTCTTCGTTTTCCTATTTTTTTGTTATGATATTTTAAGATTTTCTTTGTCTATCTATAAATAGAACTTTTGATTCTTCTAATATAATAAGAATAATTCTCTTCCTTTATTCTAGCATGGTATGAGAGCCACGTCAAAAACCCTGGATCCAAAAATATTTTCTCTTCTTCTTTTCCACTTCATTTGAGGAGTTTTCAATCGGAACGGGGCCGGGGAGGATTTGTTGTCTCCATACAATTTTTTTTCTTTCGTTATGTTGTTTGCTTCTCGCACAAACTAGCACGCCGACCGCCATGCACCACTTGTTCGCATGCCCAAGCGCCCGTCCGTGCACTACCCATCGCATCCGTCTCCACGTGCCCGAGCTGTCTGTCCACGTGAGATCCCGAGAACCATCCGCCAATCACGCGTATCCGATTGCGTAATCGTAACTGAGGAGGATATTTTTCCCTTTAGTTAAACTATCGATTTTCAGAGCCTTCCTTCATGAACCTGGACCCGATTAGAAATAGGTCTTGCATTCACAAAGAAATCAGAGGGACACCGGTGTGGTGCTAGCGAAAGGGCCTCTGAAGAGATGTATCAGTAGGGGATTCAAAACAAGACTCACTTAAATTTTGGTGGCTTGAGAGTAGAAAATTCGATTAGATTTGATTCGATACCTTAGCTTTTTGGATTACCTCCCTTTTTATAGGGTCAACTCGGCTAGATTGCCGCTTCCACTCTCCTTTGGCTGTTGTAACAGTTTCCTCACTAAACACTTAGTGGGCACTTTTCAGGGGAAACTGTACATGTTAATGAGGCACGTTGTGCCACTAATTGCCCATGTCCAATAAGTAATGGGCCTTCATTATCTCCCTGTTAGTTACGGACGTTACAGTCGTCTGATCATTTCCTTGGTTCTGCTCGTGTCCTTGGGCTTGATCGTGCTTCTGTTATATCTTTGAGTGTGTGTCTTCGAGTTGAAAAGTCACCCGACGTCTGGTCATGTCTCTCCTGCTCGTTCACGAGAAGTAAGGTCATCCAATCAGACCTCTAATCTGATCGTGCCCTCGAGGTGACATTCGCCCACGAGGTGTCTGACTGTCCGACTAAACCCTCGTTCTAGTTGTGCCAGCGTGCTCGGGAGTGTCATCATGACATTTTAGATTCGGATCCGGATTTGTGGGCCCCAAGTGTGACGGCCCATATTCGTCTTGGCGTGGCACGTGTAATTTTCTAACATGGTACAGATTTTTACCTCCACGGATGCCCCCTCTTCTGTTCTTTTTGTATTGTCTAGAGAGCAGGAGATTAGAAAAAATCACCTCGTCTCCGCTTTTTGGGAGGTCAAAGATATGGTAGCCTGTCAACTCAGGATTTTCTGCTCTGTTGAGGATTTGACGGCTGATTTACTGTGTCAGCTTTAATGGCGCGTGGCCTCCATAATCCCCTTTTTAAAAACCCAAACGTCAGCGTCTCTTTGGATTTCATGAAACCCATTCTCGAGGCAATAATTTCACCTCAATATCTGCAGCGAATAAGTTACTACAACAAAATAGGGTTTTGATGATGGACAAAAACTGTCACCAAAACCCTTATGTCTATCACGAAAGAGTTATAGCGATGCTCGGACTTATGTCGCTGCTGAACCAGTCACCATAGTTTTTCGTGACGGTCAAAGCCTGTCTCTCACCGTACGTGGCATATGGTGACAGACACACCTGTCACCATATGTTGACAATAGGTGACGGACACAAATGTCTGTTTATTATTTACTAACATTCAATGACAGGCGGTGCATAAGTTTCAATGACGGTTGAAACTTGACCGTCACCATAGGTAGTATATGGTGACCAACGAATTAGTCACCATAATCCGATATATAATGGATCAGTGGTCAATGTCAGTCACCTTTTGTAAACATTTAGCGACAGATTATCACTGTCATTATAGAATATATAATTACAATTAAAATTTTCTATAACAATCAATATTCATAGTTGCTATATCAATAATAAAACATTTTGATATAATAATTTATAAATAATTATTTAAAAAAATAAATTCATAACATGTACAATCATAATTTAAAAAGTAAAAATAATAAAAACTTTTCATATATAAAAGAATCTCAACAATTCATTACATATTTCAATTAATATTCAATTACATTATTATAAGAGTTCCAATATGCAAAAATAAAATATCAACTTCCTTGAAGAACACTGTTCCTCTTCACTTTCGTCCAATCTATCTCCACCTACAAAATAATGATTATAAAGAATTGATTAATGAAACATCAATTAATTAAGATATAACAATTCCTTGAAAGAAGTAAAAATAATACCGTGATACACAAATGCATAATTTGATATTCTATGAATAAACCCAAACACACTGACATGTCTGATGATAAAAACTATTTGTGGATAAAAATAAATAAAAAAATAAATTTATTAGTGGGTGTTGCAACCGTTAGTCACAAATTCGAGATTCGGTAATAATTCGGTAAGGGTTTTGTTCAGTACAATTTGGATTATTCCGAAAAAAATACGGAAAAAAATTCATATAAATTTGAAGACTTAAAAACAGTCTATATATATAACATAAATCAAAATACACAAGTAAACATCGTAATCATAAAAAAAAACATTCATTTTTAAGATGTCATAGTCATGAAATATCATGTAAACATAATCACTTAATTAAAAATAAATATTCATGACAATTTGACCATGCCTAAAAACATAAAAAAAAGTCATCCATGTTACAGACTTACAGTTTACCCCCTCAACAAACTAGAACCCACATGAGACTGAGAGAGAGATTTGACTCTAAAGAAGGCAAAACAAACGTATCTCGCCACCTCCCTCACGACTCTCATTTGCTCCACCAATAAAAAAAAACAATAACCTTTTCAACTTCTCACAAGAAACCCAAAAAAAAAACAAAGCATCCATTAAACAGACACACAGAGAGTGACTGACGGCATCAGACATGAAAGCTCGATCTGGATCTTCAACAATGGGAGACAGAATCCCATCATAGTCCATGAATATCAAGAATTTGCAACAAGTCACAAATAAAAAAGAATTAAAAGAGAAGAGAAGGACCTCGTGGTTGTTTTGCCGCGCGTGATTGGAGCTCGCAGAGGAGATGACGGAGACGTTTTATGGGACGTAGAGAAGAAAAGGAGATGGTGGGGGTTTAATTTCAGATTTATTTGAAGCTTTGGTGATGGTGGTGCCTTGGTGTAATGTAAAACGGCAGAGAGAGAGAGAGTTCAACCCTTTTTTTTTTTTCTTGTTTTATGGGAGAGCAATCATGGCAGGGAATTGTAATAAATTAGGAGAAGACACTGAGTTTTTTTTGTCTCTCTTGATTCTCATATATTTTGTAAGTCTATAATTACAATATGATTACATGGATACTAAATATAACTTTTAAATTTAATTGTGAATAGATTTTATGACATTCCATTAGTGTCTGTCACTTAATAAATACAAATGATAACATTCTAATTATGTTTGTCACCAATAAATACCATTTTTTACTTTTTTAACATGTGTGTCACAATAACCGGTATTTATATGACACATTTTAAGCAATTGTCATAAAAATAAAATTTTGTGATAAACAAATGTAACAGTCATCAAAAACTGTTTATTATGACATGCATTCTTGACTATTACCTAACAATAGTTTTAGGAAATAGCTATTCAAAATGTCTGTCACCAAAACCCTGTTATGTTGTAGTGAGTGCCGTCGTCATTTCAAAGCGTCGTCTCAACAATATTTAAAGGCCAAATGGGAAGTACTTTCTCATCCCATCTCGTCCCTTCTCTTGATTCTTGAAAATTCCATGGATAGAATCGTTGTCACTGCAGCCCTCCACAGAGAGTTAGGTATTTCTTTTGAATATGTGGTGGATGAGTTGGCTGAGGATGAAGTCCCTGCCCTCTATTCTGACATCGTTCTCCTCCATCCAAGTTATTTCAAGGATGGGGGTCTTTCTCTCCCTCTACCACATTTGGTGACAGAGTTTCTTAATTTCTTTGGCCTCCACCCCATCTTGGTAGTCCCCAACGTGTACAGCATCCTGATGTGCGTGGTCGCATGGGGAGAGAGAACAAGATTTAAGCTTGGTTTGTCAGAGACCCGCTGGATTTACCAGGTCAAGGCTTCAACCTCTGGTCGGTCTCCGTCCTTCTACATCTCCCACCGGGCCAGGGCGCCAAAGCTGATCATTGGCATGTCCCGGGGTGACATCTTCGACTGGCAGGATTGCCAGATCCGGGTCCGGGGTCCTTGGATACCAGATGGTTGGGACTCATCGCGCCACCACCTGTGTCATCCCTGAAAGCCAAAGGTGGATGCTCCCAGGCTGGAGATCGAGGAGGTCAAGATGGACGATATCTCCCGATTCATGGAGTATCAGAACCGATTATGGTGGGAGCTCCTTGGATTGAAAGAACCAAGAAGTGCGCCGCCGGTTGCAACATTTCTTGCCGATGTGGTTGAGTCTGCCGGTGGCCTCAATTCGGTTCCCACTCCTTCCGCTCCGTGAGGTGTATCACGGTGGCACTTGCAGAGGTTCCTCCGGTTGGGTTCTGGATCATGTTCCATTGCCCAACTAGTGGATCTTACTTCTTCACCACCACCCTCTTTCTCCCCATCTCCATCGTCTTCTTCTTCTTCTTCTTCAGCCCATGCCTCTAGGGGTATTGCTCCTCCCACAATTGACTTAAATATTTAATCCGTGCTCGTGGTGCTGGTCTAGATACTGCTCCAACTCTAGAATATCGTCTTCTTGATGTCGAACTCCCTCTGGCCGGTTCATCTAGGAACTTGCAAGCTTCAGCAGATGCTGCCTTTCTTTCCCTGAACCGCCAGATGTGAGACCTTCGTGAAGTTTATGCGGGTGCCGAGGAAGAACATATCCTAGAGTTCATCAGCGAATACCGCCTTGGCTACTCTGACCACTCATGTGGTTTTCAAGAGATGAGCAACGAGGAGCTGCCTGCGCTTCATCGAGCTGCAAGGGAGAGGAGATACAACAAGAAGAACTGAGCAGGAGACAGAACAGAGGGCTGATTATCCTAGATAGGATTCCCTTTTTTTGTAATCTTTATCTAATCAATGAATAAAAAAAATTACTTTTTGGTTCAACCTTGCTCTTATCTCGCTTAACCGCATACTTAGTCAAGTTCGTAATGAACATAGACTTAGCAAAAGTCGTATGTTCCCCTTCTCATTCCGTGGCCCTCAAAAAACTAAGGCACCTCGGTTTTCTTCACAAAGATCCGCGCTAGGTGAATAAGCAAATTTGTGATGAACGAGTAGAAGTGCCTCGTGAAATATCAACGAGCAGGACATCCCTGGTTGCGTCTAATCGGTCTGGTCGTGAAGATCTTCCTGACGACCTCATTTATCATGATGCCACGTGGAAAGCTTGAGATAACTGCGCAGTAAACCTGCCATGTTTGTCAAAACTGACGCCTTGTCTTCCACGCCAGTTGTCCCTCGATCTCTGTAGAAGATTACGGTGGCATATCTTCCTCAATTTTGATTTTTGCGCCTTCATCATGATTACGGGGGGTTCTCAAGGAGGAACATTCACCTTAAAGTAGGCCTCAACCCGCGAGGAGAGGAGAGACAGAATACAAAAAAGAACACATTCCCTTTTCGTCTTCAACAATCACTTCTCGTTTTCTCCATTGTCGTCACCATGTCCATGGATATCAATCAGAAGTTGCGGTCTTCCTTATCCATCCTTGATTCCATCACCATCACCCCTACACCTTACAAATCCTTGGTTGACTTGAAGGATCAGGGTCCCAACAAGCTATACATGTATCCTTTTCAGATGTTGAGAAGTTCCCTTTCTTTTCCTCTCCCCCAACTGGTCAAGGATTTCATGTGCCGGTTTAAGCTTTATCTGACACAATGTTCTCCTAACCCGCTGAGAGTTCTGATGTGCATCGTCACCATCAACCGTTCACTGCGCCTCAACCTCGGAGTCAATGACATCTACCACATGTATGACCTGAGGAAGTCAGAGCACGCTTTCCTACTTGTGGGCCAGAAAAGACGCGGTCCCCCTCGTGAAGAGCCTTCCATCTTCTGACAGCAGGTGGAGAGAGGAGAACCTCATGTAGCTGTCCGGTCTAGGGGTGCAACTTGGGCGGATTGAACCCGACCCAACCCGGCTCGTGGGCGGGTTCGGGTTGGGGTTTTTTAGCGTCGGGTTCAACCCGACCCGAACCCGAACCAACCCGAACCCAATTCGGGTCGGGTTCGGGTTGGCGTCTCGGGTTGGCCGGGTTGAACCCGAACCCGTGTATTTTTTATAGAGGGGTTAAATACTTAAATCCCAACCCTCCATCTTTGATATGGAAAATCATAGCCCTCTATTTCAATTAAACCTAACTCATCCAAATATCCAATACCCCTTTCACTCACTGCCGTCAAACACTCAAACCTCTCCAATCCTCACGGCCTCACCGACCGGGCGACCCTCACCGACCGCCCGACCCTCCCCGACTCTCGACGGCCCTCAGCCCTCGCCGACCGCCCGACGTTCACCGATCCACGCCGCCCGACCCTCCCCGACTCTCGACGGCCCTCAGCCCTCGCCGACCGCCCGACGTTCACCGATCCACGCCGCCCGACCCTCCCCGACTCTCGACGGCCCTTAGCCCTCGTCGACGCAAAAAGAGAGGTTCGTTCAATCGTTCACTTTGTTGAGACTTGTTTGTGTGATATAGACCGACCATGGCTTCTAATGGAAAGATACAGAGAGGAGATCCAAAGCTTAAATGCCATTCAAGTATCCAAAGCTTAAGTTCTTTGATACACAGAAAGTATGACCTCGTTTCTTTTAGAAGATGGTCCTAGATTAGTTTAACAAAAAATTAAAATTTTTAAATATGGCTTATTTTAATTTTAACGGATGAAAAATTTATAATTTTTTTATTATTATTTACATTTGTGAAAATCAAGATAGAAGAAAAAATAAATGTTATCCTAATCTTTACATAAAACTAAATGTCCTTGAGGGTTATTTAATTAAGTTTTTATATTTTTTAATTATTCACAAAAATAACCCGAGCCCAACCCGAACCCGAGCCCGAGCCCGGGTTCAACCCGAACCCGACCCGAACCCGCGGGTTGAGGTCGGGTTCGGGCTCGGGTTGCACCATTCGGGTTGAGGTCGGGTTCGGGTTCGGGTTCGGGTTGGGCACTGTATATCGTGGGTTGGGCTTGGACATGTCTTCAACCCGACCCGACCCGCCCGAGTTGCACCCCTAATCCGGTCTTTGGGCGTTTTTAACCTCTGGCCCACACGATGAGCCTAGGGTGCCTTTCACTTTGCGTCCGATGAGTCTGGAGCATAAAAGCGATAAACTTTTATATCTTTACCTCCTTCGACTTGGCTGATGAATTTCATCTCCTTCTCTTAGATGACTTTGAGCACGCGACTCCAGATCCATCGGTGGTGAAGTTCGATCAAATTGCTCGGACCCAAGAGCTGGAAGAAAAGGATTTTTGCTAAGTCCTCCACCTCCCTGCCCCAAGGGTAGCTGGTTCTTCTTCGATGGCTACTCGTACATCATCGGAGATCAGCGCAACTTCTGCTCCTTCTCCCGCTGTCAGTGAGGAGGTGGCTGAACAATTTACTGCCCTCAAGGCCAAATCCGCCTCCATTTCGAAGAAGAGGCCGAGGATGCTTCTTCCCTCAAAACGAAGGTTCAAGGTTTCTCGCACGATCTCAACGGCTGGCGAGGCAGAATTAGAAGATGGAGCAGTTGCTTCGTCAGATGTACTTCTGGCTTCTCCTTCCGAGAGTCTGGGCGATCTACCAGCAAGTGCTGCTGTTGACCAAGAAGTGGGGCCTACTTTGCCTTCCATTGAAGAGGGACGTCCTCCAAGTCCTACCGTCAGCTTGTTGCTGGATGCGGTAGTGGTTCCCTCTTCTCCAGAAGTTGAAGTGGTCATGGCTTCTTATTTCAATGTCTCGGTAGTGACAGCCGGATCGACAATCGATTCAGCCCGTGTTAAGCCATCCCCGACGGAGGTGGTGCACGTCACACCCCTTTGGTAGTTTTGCCAGAGATGCCCCAAGTCGCGGCGATGGATTCGGAACCTCCTTCAATAGTCTCGTTGAAGGTGCCCCTTGCCGTTGTAGTGAAGACCACACCCTCCATAGTGCTTTCACCAAGGATGCCCCCAGTCGTTCCGACTGTGGTCGTCTCCTCGGTTCTTTCTTGTTTGGATGCACCCCCTACCAAGGTGTCAAAGGCCACCCCTTTTGCTGCCGTAGCAGCTGACGTACCTCGTTCGGCCTCCACAGAGGCTCCTCCGGCTATAGCCACCAGAATCTCCCATGCTGTAGCTCCTGCGACGGTGGCTTCAGCCTACGCTCCTTCTGGCGGTCCTTTTGCTAGGTGCACCAACAAGGAGCTCGCCTGCACTCAACTCAGGGGTTGTCTTCTTGATGATGACCTAGACAACGCTCGCCGAGCTACAAGTGAGGCGCAGTTCAATTGGCTTGGCTGGTGCTTTTACAATATAAGTAACTTGACTCTTTCTTTCGAGTTTCTTTTTCAGTTTTTAAATAATTTGCTTCTCTGAACTCTGTCATCCTGTAAGTGCTCATCGAGCGAGATCTGGGAGTGAGGAGGTCTGAAGGTCTCTTGTGGGCGGCCCAAGAGCTTGCATAGCGCAGAGAGGAACAGCTGAAGGCTGCTGAAGAGCATATCGCAACTGTGAATCGAGCTCGTCTAGCTACGGAACTTGTCTGATGCTCAAGCTCGCGCTACTGCTACTGAGGAGGGAGTGAGAGAACTTCTAGATCTAAAACTCTCCCAATCCTTCGACCAGGCCAAGCTCTCCTTGCGGATACAAAGTGCAAGAAGTGAATTGAGGCTTTGACACAAGAATCACGAGATCAGCAAGCTGTCATCTGCGGGCTTCGAGGTGATGTTATGGTTGCTTACGAGGACGGTTTGACGAAGGGTCATGATGAGGCCTCCGCGACGGTGAAAAATCAAATGAAAGAGATCTTAGACTCTCTGACGACTTGTGCTGAGAAGAACTACAATCTTGGATATCGTCAGGGATATGACGATAGATCCAATGACGTCACCCCAGTGTCCCCATTGTACCTTCTATGACTCAGGATTTGGCCCTGATAGTGGGACCCAGAATGGCTAGACATTTTTGTAAAGAACAATGTTTATCTAAACGACTTGTCTTTTTCATATCTGTTTACTGTTTTCTTGCATGATTCGAATGCTTGTGGTGGAAGTGCTATTCTTTCAGAATTTAAACCCATGTTTTTTAGTGGGCTAACTCTGTTTATCCTTTTGTCGCGTCGCGACCTCCCAAAGTTGGTCATAGAGTCTTGACTCTTTGCGACCTAGTGGGCATACGAGAAGTTTGCCTTCCTAACAACCTCGTCACGTGAGTGTAACCTATGCATCCCACTTTTTCATGCCTTTTACTCAAGTGCTCAATCGATGGATGGGGCATCCCCAGCGCGACTTCTTTCACGAAGAGTGCTCATCCAGTGACCTGAACTAGGTTCATTCGCGTCCTCTTTTGTGAAAAGTTCTTACCTGGAACAAGGTTCATGCGCGACCTCGAACGGGCTTTCATTCACATGAAAGATACATAACGAGTAGAATTGAAGCCAAGTTATGAAAAAGCTTTATTTCAAAAGTAATACTTTTTTAAATGCATTACATTGCTAGGTCTGATGAGTGCCTCTCCATTCATTCACTCTAAATAATAAGCTCATTTAGGTCCCAACCCAGCGAATTTGTATGGTCCCTCCCAGTTGGGTCAGAGCTTACCATCAAATCGCTTTTGGGATTCCGGGAATATCTCCTGTAAGACCCAAGTCTCCAACTTGAAAGCTTCGACGTGAAACCCTCTTGTTGTAGCTTCAAGCGATCTGATTCCAATAGTTCACCATTCTGATAGAAGCTGCTTCCCTTCGCTCGTCCCTTAAGTCCAAGTCGGATGCGAGAACCTCCTCGTTTGCTCGGGGCTCATAGTTCTCGATCCGAAAGGTTGAGATTCCAAGCTCTATAGGAATCACGGCCTCTACCCCAAAGGCTAGGGGGAAAGAAGTTTCCCCTGTATGCCCATAATACCAAGGGGAGTTCATCCACCTAGTTACCTTTGGCCGCATCGAGCCGCTTCTTGATCCTGTCCAGAATGGTGCGATTAGTGATCTCTACTTGACCATTCCCTTGAGAGTAAGGAGGAGAAGAAAAGAGATGTTTTATTCCCAGCTCCTGGCATAATTCCCTCATTGTGGCATTGTTGAACTGTGTTTCATTGTCAGAGATTATAGTGTTTGGCACTCCAAACCTACATACAATCTCCTTCCAAAGGAAGCTTCGTACCTCGACATCCTGAATCCTTGCCAGGGCCACAGTTTCTACCCATTTGGTGAAGTAGTCAGTGGCTACCAGGACGAACCGCTTATGAGATGTTGCCATGGGCATCAGTCTGATTATATCGAACCCCCATTGAGCAAACGGCCAGAGACTTTGAAGAGTATTCAAGTCCCCGGCGGGTCGATGGATCAACGAGCCGAATCGCTGACACTTGTCACACTTTCTCACCAGATCAAGCGAATCTTTGGCCAGGGTTGGTCAGAAATATCCGGCTGTTAATACAGGGCGAGCCAAAAACCTTGAGGCAGAATGGCTCCCGCATATCCTCGAATGCATCTCTTCAAGCACTTCTTTGGCTTCCTCGAGGGTGATGCATCGTAGGAGAGGTCCGTTGAAACTCTGCCTGTATAAAATGCATTGATCAGAGATCAAGAACCGAGTGGATCGATTCTTAATTTTTCTGGCTTCTTCCTAATCCGGCGGGAGGATATCGTCTTTCAGATAAGACTGAATGGGATCCATCCACGTCGCTTCTCAGGGTTCCGAAGCTATCGCCATGATATGCTCGAGACGAGCGAGGCTTGGTTCCCCCAAAACTCAACCTGAATTTCGCAAGATGGTTCTCCCTCCAGAGCACTAGCCAAATTCGCCAAGGCATCAGCTTGAGTAATTTGCTCATGATCAATGGAGTGGATCTACCAATCGCCAATTTGTGCGAGCAGAGTGCGTGCATAGCTCCGATAGGTAGTCATGCGCTCGTCTTTGGTCTGATACTCTACAATGCTCTGACATACCATGAGCTGAGAGTCGTTGTAGATCACCAACTTCCTCATGGCGAGATCTACAGTGAACTCCAAACCCGCAATCAAGGCCTCATATTCGGCTTCGTTATGAGAGGCCTTGAACCTAAGTTTGATCGCATGTTCGAACAAAAATCCATCTTAACTTTGCAAGATCAGCCTTGCTCCTGACCCTCTTCGGTTGAACGCCCCATCAACAAGGAGTGTCACAGAAATTAGTCTGAAGTCAGAGATAGAGCAGACTTGTTGCTCCGCGGGAGTGAGATCGGCAATGATGTCGGCTACGATTTGCCCTTCGATCACATTCTTGGGTTGATAGTGGATTTCAAAGGCTGACAATTCCACTGCCCATGTTAACAATCGTCCTGCGACGTCTGCCTTTCGCAGCACCGAGTCGGTGATGATGTGAAACGAATGGGCTTGAAAGTAATGGCACAGCTTCCGGACAGAAACAAGCAAGGTAAACGCGAGTTTTTCAATGCGAGAATACCTGGTTTCTGCCCTGTTTAGCACCTTGCTTGCATAATAAATCGCCCTCTTTCCCCAATCCATGTCCTTCAGCAGCGCAGAACTGACAGCATGCTCGGAAGCTACGATATAAATCGCCCTCTGTCCCCGGTTTTGACCATCATGTCGTCAATGTAGACCTCCACGATCTTGCTGATCTGCTGTTGGAAGTGTAGATACCCCAATTTTGACCGTCCAAAGAGACAAAAATAATTCAAGTAATATTGGAAACAACCACATTTGAACATCTAAAAGAAAACTCCTTCAAAAACCAAACCCGGAAAACCTAAGTCCAACACTTAGAAAAATCTAAGAGCCTAGACAGGGGTAGCTACTTACAGGTAGCCGCCCAATACCAGGCGGTTAGTTGGAACTAGCCACCCCCTGACCGACTCCAAACCGCCTTCCTGGATGGGACATAAAGCAAGCATGATTGCGGCGGATTGTCCATTCTAGCGGCTTCATCTTAGCCAGTTCATCCTTAGTAACCAACCCAAGCCACCGCTTGTCAGAGATGGGACGTTTGACAGGTTATGATGGGGGCGGCTACCTGAGAGTAGCCGCCCCTCACTGGGCGGCTAAACACAACTAGCCGCCCCTCACCTAGACATTGTCAGAGAACAAAGATCTAATGGGAGGTCAAATCAAGCATTTTATTACCCATTTTGATCTATTGTCTAGTGAGCACTCCCCTACACCTTTTTACTATAAATAGGGGGGTCTCTAAGCATTTATTCACAATCAAAACCCACAACAACTCACATTCCCAATCATCAATACATACAAGCCTATACCCCCACACTACCATTTCAAAAACCCTTGAGAGAGAAAGAGAGAGAGAAACCCATTTCCTACACCAAATCACTCTCCAAATCTACTCTCCAAAACCCAGGTTAAACCTAGCTTAACATTTTCCAAACACCCAAATCAAACCCTACCCAGGTTCTGCCCAAATTGAACTAGACACCAGGCGGCTACCCACAACTAGCCGCCCCCCACCAGGCGGCTAAATCAGACTAGCCGACCCTTCCCTAGCCCACCTTAGTCTTAATTCTCCTTTAGTCAGGTTCCCGAAGCAGAAGAGGACCCCTGTCTTCACCTTGTATATGGCATATCCGTGTCTCAGAGCGGAGACCCCCACAAACTCTCTCACGAAGGCGATCAAATCCACCCTCAACTTTTTCTGCTTTTTTAGAAAAGCAGGTGGCGATCACAACAACCCCTGAATCGTCCTGAGGACCCGTCGGCCGCCTCAGCCAGGAACGAACAACCAACCCACCACCACTTCCGAGAGACGATCCAATCGAGCCTGCCAATGCACAGCTCTCCGGATCCGAGCCTCCGAAGAACCCCCACACACGCACAACCACTGGAGGACCAGGAGGAGGAAGAGAGGGAGGAAGGCTTCCTGGAGCACGCCTTTCTTTCTTTTCCCGAAATCCAATACTGACAGCCTGGCGATCACGGTAGGACCTCCCTCGTGAAAGACAACAAAAGGTAATCCTCTTCTGCTTCCTCACAATAACCTGACTAGAATGCCATCACCCCTCTAGGAAAGCTAAGATTCCCCCACCCCTCAAGTCTGACCCTCCTCTACTTTGCATTACAACATCCTTTACTGCTTTAAGCCGCACACAGCTGCACACCCCTTTACTGCTTTAAGCGGCACACAACTATGCACCCCCTTTTATTGCTTTAAGCCGCACACAGCTGCGCACCCCTTTACCGCTTTATTTACTGCTTTGATCTGCATTCATTCACACCTAGGCTTTTCCATATGGATGAATATGGAAAAGCCTAGGTGTAGATGAATGCAGATCAAAGCAATAAATAAAGCGATAAAGGGGTGCGCAGCTGTGTGCGACTTAAAGCAGTAAAGGGGTGTGCAAGTGTGTGCGGCTTAAAGCAATAAAAGGGGTGCGCAACTGTGTGCGGCTTAAAGCAGTAACCATCCGGATCCGAATCTAAAATGTCATCTGAGAAAAAAAGGGGTGAAGGTCAAAGGTTCTTTGTTCATCATCATCACCACTTGTGGTTCTCTGTCCTCATCCAACATCATCAGCAAAACAAAGATTCATTGTGGCACTGGACAGAATTCGGGTTTCTTGAGCCAGGGCTACATTTATGTAGGTGATCGTGTTGTTAAGGATTAGGGTTTTTTTTATTGAAGCCACTAGACATCCACATCTCTCCTCGTGCCTCTGCGAGCCTCCACGTGCCTCTCCTCACACTCTCTACACCCTTCGCGAGAGTCATCCTTGTTGTCCGCGAGTCCTTTGCGAGAGCATATCTTCACTCCTCTCGTCCTGCACTAATAGCTTCATGTTTTTTCTTCTTCTCCTTTAACGCTCCCCTCGTCATGCCATGAGCGTCGCATTTCTTCTTCTTCTTCTCTGTCCGCGCGCCTCCCATCGTGTGTCGTTCGTATTGTCGTTCGTCATCGCACCATCGTTGTTCTTCTCTTCCTTGGATCTCCTTTCTTTGAGATCCACATTCGTCACGTCGTCATCTTCCCGTGTCGTCATCTCCGTCCTCATCGTCGTTCGCGTCGCATTTCTTCTCCTTCTCCGTCTTCATTATGCTTCGCCATCAGCGTTGTCAGTGTTGCAGAAAGGCCCCTTTACACTTCGCCATTAACATTTGCAGTGTTACAGAAAGGCATCTTGACAAATCTGATCTATTAGACAACCAATTCCAACAAACTCAAGAAGAGCGAGAGCGACTTCAACAGACTCAAAGAGTAAGCCCCTGTTTAGAATAAGAATAAGCCCATAGATAACCTGGTATTGACTGGAATAGGGGTTTTAACCTGTTTGGACGCCTGGTATAATCTGGGATATCTTATGCAGAATAAACATGTATAAAGTAATATATGGATTCCAACCAACCCCTAGAATTAAAGTTATCCTAGATTATTCTACCCAAAGAATATGTGAATCCACTGTCAAATCAACTGCCATCTTCTCTTATAAATCACCCATCAAATCAACTATCATTATTTTTTCACTTTTTATAAATCTTTATCCATACTTTATTTACATTTTACCCAAACAACAAAAATTTATTCTTACATTTACGAACGAGAATAATTCAAAACACAAACAAACACAAAATCACTTTATCCTTGTTTATACTCACTTATGCGAGAATAAATGTATACCCAATAATAAATTCTATTCCCATTCCAAACGGGGCTAAGAGCGACTCAAGAAGAGTGGTATCAAAGTGATGAAATCCAAAAGACAGACGGCGACTATTAATTCACACAATTCTTGGAAGTTCTTCGATGATTTGAGGTGTTTGTTATTTTTAGTGCTAACTCTTAGGGTTGAGTTTTGAATTGGGCGTTAAAGAGTTATTATTATGACAAATTGTGTCATTATTATAACATATTGAGTCATTATTGTTTTTCTATTATAACCTTTGTGTATCTATAAATAGGGTTTTTAATTCATCTCATACAATAAAAAGAATTATCTTCCTTCGTTTTAACAAGGTTGATGATTTTCATAGCCCCATCAATTCGCATTCCTTTCCCTTGTTTATAGCGTCAAATCGACTTGATATTATCACGGGCGTTATGCGTAACGGCGATCAGACCTTGACAAGGACAAGTTCACATTTGAATTTAAAGGAGACACATTAATACAACATTTATCTTAGCACCTATCAAAAAACGGGTTTGGATCATCTACTTGTTTTTTCCTGCTTGTATCTTATTTGACTTTTATTGTGAAGTTACCACATCATCACAATTAAAATCAAACGGTTATAAATATATCAAATCATAAATGAATAAATGGATCCATTTTATTTGATGAATTTATGACCGTTTGATTGATCAAAACACAAAACAATTACAGAAAAACAAGTAGAGAATCCAAACCTCAAAAAAACCATTTATTTTAGCAAAAGTGAATAAAGTCAGAATAATAAATTATTCATTCTTTAAAACTGAAACAATTTATCTTTAAAATCTTTTCCCCTGCCAAATCAGACTTTGTGGAATTATAGTTTATCTTTTGTGCCCATTTAGCAAGAATTTACTCGTAATACATAAAGGTGGCCCCGAATTCTATCTGCTGAATTGGATTCAAGATATTCAATAAACTTCTTGGAAATTTTTGGGAGTTGATATCAATCCATGTCTATTTGCCAAACTTGAGTGAAAAATATACCCGATATCAATAGATATTTTTTCGGTTGCTGCTTAAACAAATTTAGGCTCCCTTTGCCTTCACGTCCTGGCACCGGCGTTCCAAAGCCATGAGGAGCGTTTGGGGGGGGAGAAATCAATGTTTTGGGGGAGTTGGAGGAACTCAAGAAAACCAACCAAAATCAGTAAACGACAATGTAATTTAATGTAATTGACGCAACGTTGAAATGGGTGTTTGTTTGCATGTTTGCGTTCATGGTGCTACGCTGACTCCACCACTCCTCTAACAGAGAAGCAAACGGATCCTTAATGGAAATGTTACATGGAATCTCCCCCCACCAATGTGTATACATTAGTAAGAAAATTTCACATTTTTTTTATTAATGGCTCCATTCAATTAGTAATTAATGTAAATACACTGTTTATAAAAACAACTTAACCTGGCTACCGAAAGGGCCTTTGAGTAATATGCCATGGGTTCTCCATTATTAATATTCTGTCGACTTCAAAAATCTAAAGACATGTCTTCCTTTCCATAATCAAACTCATGCAAATTGACTATTAACTAAAGATGGCAATGTCACTTATAAAGATAAAGAATGCATGATAACCACTGAAAGAGATAAAGAATGCATGATAACCACTGAAAGAGACTTGATGATCCCCAACACACAATATAATATACCTTCACATCAACCTGTCATAAAGCCTGCTATAAATTTCATTATACCAGGATCAATGATTTAGCAATCCACAATTATTTTGTCACATACCATGCCAAATCTAAAAATCCGATCTGCATAAAATTGTCTAATTCTTTTAGCTGTTAAGCAAAAGTACATATGAAATGCATTACAGAGATCAGCAAAGATAGGATTTGAACTCAATATGCAAAATCAGACAAAAGAAAAAAATATAGCTGAACCATCTCTGGATTCTGCTAATGCGATGCAAAAATGTGTGACTACTGGACCAAAGGCTTCATTCCCTAGAACTAATGCATTTTGCCCTTCATTCAAGTATGCTCCCTCTAATGTCTAAAGTGCAGAATCCTTCATGAGAAAACCTGAATGTTGGCACTCCAGGCTTTAACTTCTTCTTCGAATCTGGGAATGGAAGACATGTATGGTTAATGAAAGCTTTCTAATATATTATAAAGCGAGGAACTTTGTTAAAACATAAAATGCTGATGCCACTCTGAACGGTAGAAGGTTCACAAGAGATTTAACTAGGAAAAATTGCCCACACATCGGTGAGCATTTCCTGGATTGAAGCTTGACCAAAACAAATGACAAATTTTATTCTAAACCCTAGAAAAAGACCCTATTTTAAATAACTTGTATAGGTAACTTCAAAATGAGACAATCATTTCACTAAAAAAAATCATGTCATCAATATTAAATTCATTATATGGTCTGTACTCAGGAACCAACAGATGAGGAACAAAAGTCAACCCCTATAGATATTACCATGTGGGACTAATCAACGTACAAGCCCAGATATGGAATTCCAGAGCTTTATTTCATCCCTTGAGTGACTAATGTCTGAGCTTTTGATTCTTTTAAAAAGTTTTACCATTTAACTTGGGCTAGGCCGTAAATAAAGCAGGAGTGTATTAAGTTAAAAAAAAACACCTAAACATCTAATCCACCGGTAATTATTTTTCTTTGATCTATATATGCTTCAAGTCCATTCATCAGAGAAACGTTTAAATGATAAAAATCCAACCTCATGTAATACAGTGCATCAAGTGGAATACCCAACATCCAAAACCCAAAAAACCACTCTATTTATATTCAAGATTTCAAGTTCTCCTGTGAGTAATGTTTATGCAACCAACTGCTTTTTTCCTGTTCCACGGTTTCGCCAGTTGCTCGGGAGAAGATGCAACCAAAGCAGGTGCATTATTAATAACGAAATAAAAGAAACAAGGCATTGTATTGGCAATCACCATTAAATGTTTAATCTAAAATTGTTGACTGGAGATGGCCACCTCCATTGTAATATAGGCAATAGCCTGCTAATCCTTCATCCCCAGAGAGGCACAGTTGTCGAAGCTATCATTTATGTAGAGTGCCAAGTGAGCATAGGGTAATCAATCAAAAATCAATTTACAGTTTTATAACTAGTATCACTTCTTCATAGCCTACCATCAATTTCTGGTTCTAAAAATGATCTTGTACGCACTAAGTTTCCAAGAGTAGAAAGTATAGATATTTAATATGCCAATTGGTTCGAGCTGTTACTTTTGTGTCTTCTGTTATAAAATGAGAAAGGTTCAGTGAAAATTTATTACAATAATTATAACAATGAATTATTAAAAAATACTTCATTGCTGAACAGTGAACCCTCCAGTCAGTGCTTTCTCTTATCCAAGAGTCAGCATGTAGGATACATGATAACTAAATATGGTACTGCTTATTGATTTTCACTCATTCAGGCATTTAGAATAACATTAATTTAAAATGCAACAATATAGGCAAACGCTTTTGTAAAGTATCAACCATCACTTATTGTCAATAAACCATGCAAAGAAATTGGCAGAAGAAATTAGTATCATCAGCATGACATGGAAGTGTTATTTAAATGTCTTGGACCACATCAAATAAGAAATAGTGTCTACATTAGCTAAATATGCAGCATTTAGTTTCATACTAGTTGAGACCAAAAGCAAGTCTACCAGTTTTACATCAATCGGCAGAAGAGAAAAAGGGAGAGATGAAGACCAGCCTCAAATATCCAGCCTTGCACAACCCGCCTCATAAGATGGAAAAATTCCTCATTTGCTCTTAAAACTTGTTTTCTCTAAGGAATAAAAGGCACTGCAGGAGACCAGCTGTCCCGATTCCTGTGAAACATCAATTCATCACCCAGTGTTGGTCATCCTTCTTTTATGATCAACAACCCCTATGGAACATCCAGGGTATTCACAACTAAAGTTGGATTTCCTCATCAGTCATCACCAAAGAACAACCAATATGGAAGGTAATAAATATATACAATTTTCACCATTCTAATAGGTAAGAATCTAAATCTCCATCACCACTCCTCATTAGACCACTTCTAAAGTATTTACCATTGATAAAGTGAACTTCTCGCATGCTTGGGAGCCATTTTTCCCCTCAATCTCCTTTCAGCAATCAATTTCAATATTGGTCTCTTAATAACAGTTAAGGTGATGCCAATTGATTATCTAAAAGTTGAGTGTGACACCTGACAAGCCCAACAGTCCCAAAAGGCCCATGGATTGAGTGAGGGTAAGGTATTTAGTCCTACATCGCCTAATGGGATGAGATAGTCGGTATGTAGTTATATGTGAGCACAGCTCTTGCACACTAAGACACGTTTTAAAGCCGTAAGCCATTTAAGAGCAAAACGGACAATTTCTTACTGTGTAAACCTGGAACGTTACAATTGGTTTCAGAGCCTGTCCATTACGCAATGGTGGGTGTGGCCCCACACGAGGATACGTGGACTATTTGGGGGGTGATTGTGACACCCGGTGGGCCCAACAATCCCAAGAGGCTTATGGATTTGGTAAGGGTGATGGTGAAGTGTTTAGTCCCACATCGTCTAATGGGAGGAGATAGTCTGTGAGCACAGCTCTTACACACCAAGACACGTTTTAAAGCCGTAAGCCCATTTAGGAGTAAAGTGGACAATTTCTTGTTGTGTAAGCATTTGAAATAAATAATGAACATGATTCTTAACACTTACCTCACTTCACTATAATGCAACATCCTCGCCTGCCCATCTCATTGCAGGATGTCACCTTCCCTACGCATCAGTCAGTCACCTGATGCATTGAACTAACTCTAAATAATATGAGTATATCTGAGATAGATTATAATGGTACAATCTGATATGGGCAATATACATATCTACCCTATATACTAAAGATCATGCATATAAATCGTGAAATCAAAATCTTTGAGTTTCTAATATCATGCCTCTAGATTGTTAGGATGTTTATCTCAATAAAATTTGTGGGCATATACATTTATGTGCCACTTATTAAAAAAACTCAATGAATTATACAATAAGTACACATTTAATTCCATGTTCATGTAGGCATAACAAAAAAAACAATGTTAATGACACAATTACTATATACCACAACAATGTCAAGCTGCTCCTACCAACTAATCATATCTCGTAATGAAGAAGGAAGGACACATTTAATATAGGATCAACATAAACAACAAAAACTACTTGATACCACATCTTGTTCCAACATGGAAAATATGTGATCCTGAAGAAACATAAACATTTAGGAGTATGGAGCTTCCACAAAGCTAAACTATAAGAATTTTCTCTTCATTATATCCTTATAATGTGTAAATTCTTTTCGTCCAATTCAACTTATCAGTGATCATCACTTGAAATTTCAATATTCAAACTATATCACAAAAGATGATATCACATACCTCCCTGTACTTCTGACATAATTGGTAGAGCCTAAAGTTGATAGCAAGTCAAATACCAAATGCAAGGAAAAATTAATGCCACATTTGTTTAGCACCATACATCCCCAAGAAGCCTCGATACTCAACAAGACAAAACTAGAAAGTTGTTTAGCCAGTATAAAGTTTGATACTCATGTTTTGATGGCTTAAGAAAAACTCTAATAATGATTTTAATGGTGACTAAGAATTGCTTATCATGGTTTAATATGTCAGCGGATTAAAATTCCGTTACATGTCAGTTTTAATAAAAAACATCATCTAACACACACATTCAAAACGTATCACATCTCTGGCACCTACCACACACGTCTCTCAAATAAATTCTCAAATACTGTAGAATTGTCATTTAAAAGATAATATAAATTCTTTATATATATATTGGAGGGAACCCCCGTGGCTGATCTTACGGTCAAGCTGGGAAGACTACATCCGCCTGTTTGCCTCGGTCCCATAGAAATTTTTTTTAAATAATCACCAACAAACATGTGAATAAATAAGCGCCAAAACTCGAACCCAAGACCTACCCTTAACACAGGTAAGCCTTGAACCGTTGTATTATGACCACTGAGGACATATAATAATAAATGAATTTTATATTATGTCATATTTATCTTTAATTTATCCAAGTTGAACGAAACAATAAAAAATGAATTTTGTATTACCTAATGAGAATAACATAAAAGACGACATAACAAAAGATTATTTATTTCATGTATATTATTATGTATCCCAGTATAGCTGTCAGCACTATGGCGGTTACCAAAGAAGGGTTAAAAGAAGATGGCAGCACAAGTTGGAATTTGTAAACAGAGAGATCAAATCTTCTAAGCAAACAAGTACCTAAGGATTTGAATCAAGTCAACTTGACTGCCGGTTGGTTCAAACATCCGAAGTAAACAACCCTAGAGTCCATATTTTGATACTCATCACCCACTTCACAAAAATCATATTAGTAATACTAGTGAAACAAAAACACAATAGCCAACCAAGTTAAAACATAGAAAGGAAGAAAGAAAGAGAAAAGCACAGATAAACCATACAATCTAAACAACCCACCACATGAAAATCCCATACAAAGAGCAGATGAGTGGTGAAGAATCACTGACCTGCCCTGTTTTCCTCTTCACAACCTCCCTCCATCTTTGAAGGGCTTGCCATCACTACGGGTCTCTCAGTCTCTCAAACTCTCTCTCTCAAAAATAAAAAAGGGTCACCTTTGTTTCTTCAGAAAAGAAAGAAAGAAAGATAGAGGGCACGAATCCATAGAGGAAGTGGGAAAGACAGATTTTGAATATGGGTTTCTTTTAAAACGGCCAAAAACATTTATTTTGAATTGATTGACATATTTTTATAAGAAATGGGAACCCAAAAAAAACAAAAAAAAGGACGACGGAGAGAAGTAATAACAACTAATATCGTATCTTGCTCTTTTGCTTTTTTTTTTTTTTTCTCGTGGGACCTTTTTCATTTTGTCCTTTGTGGGGGATTCTTGTAATCTTTTTTTTGTTTCTTTTTTTCTTTTTGGGTTCTTGGATTAAACCATGACTGCCAACACTTTAAAGAGGCTGTCCGATTCCCTAAACACACGCCAAAACTGTCTTCCAACAACAGCACCTGTGCTTCCACTGTGCTTTTTTTTTTAGTCTTTCCATGGCGCCGGACTCGACAGGTTAGCATCTATGTCTCACATTGTGAATGATTGGTTTCTTTTATTTATTTTTGTTTTATTTTATTGGAATTTCACTATCACAATTATAAGTTTACTTATATTTATTAAAAAATATTTTATATATTTTAAAAATAAGCACGTACAATTTATTCAAACATATACATAATTTTTTTATAAAAATTGCATATTTCATTATATGGGATATATTATTTTTTTTAAAATAAAGACATACATATTTGTTTGGGGGTGTGTATATCCGTTTTTAAATAGTGAAATAACGATTAGTTGTTTGTTATAGTCCCCATATAGTTGTATCAGTATAAATGAATATAAGAAAATATAATAATTTTATAGTCCCCATAAGATAGGTTTATACCTGATTTATCTATTTCGATGAAATACGTGGGACCTACCATCACATCTCAAAAAAATAAAAAAAAATTATCATGTCCGTCTTATCAAAACACAAGCCTTTGAATTGCCGGTCATTGATCATCGACAACCATTTTTTCAAAACTCATTCAACCATTCAAACCCATTTCTTCAATACCATCGACAACCCCTCTCGCCGAATTCATGAATCAACCACATGAGTGTCCTTTGTTCACCCTCTCATCATCAAAAACTGAAACCCATATCACCCCTACTTCTTCACCTTCTCATCCTCTTAACCCTCTATAGCATGGATCATAACAACTAATATTTCTCACCTACCTCTCATTCACTACGTTGTTATTCAATCATCTGTCACTGAGCTGTCCTCCGGTCCTCCCTCCTCACAAAACCCCCCTCAACTACCACCATTAATGCGGAAGTCACTCCACCTCCCACAGCCTTCATTAGTTCTTCTGACCGAAAGCTCCCCAGTTTAAAACTGTTAGAATCAGAAATTGAAGAGAATGAATCAAGAATATTATTAGAGTTTGTATCCAATATTTATAGTACAAAAAGGAAAACAAAGAAAAGATTAATCTACCCTTAACCCTAACATATATAGATATATTTAACACCCCCTTCAAACTCATAGTGGATCATACACCGAGAGTTTGCTCAACAAGAAACCATGCCGCTGAAGTATATGTGACTTTGTGAAAAAGTCAGAGAACTGAAGAGAAAAGGAAATATATGGGAATGATATAGTGCCCGCAATAAAATGATGACGGATGAAGTGACAATCGATCTTGATGTGCTTCATACGCTCATGAAAAACTGGATTGCTAGCAATCGAAATGGCGCTCTTGTTGTCACAATATAGAAGAGTAGACGGAGATAGAATGACACCCATGTCAGAGAAGAGAAACCGAAGCCAAACAACCTCAGCAGTAGCAGATGCCTTAACACGATATTCGGCCTCAGCACTTGAACGAGAAACAATGTCTTGTTTCTTAGCCTTCCAAGATAGAAGAGAGTCACCAAGAAAGACACATATACCAGTCGTGGATTTTCGATCTGTGACATCTCCTGCCCAATCAGCATCAGTATAAGCTCGAAGTTCAAGAGTAGAAGAAGACGGTAACAACAGAGCACGAGATATAGTGCCACGTAGATAGTGTATAATCCGAAGAACTGCTGCATAATGAACAGTACGAGGGCAGCGACAAACTGACTGACAATATGCACAGCATAGGCAATGTCAGGACGAGTGACAGTGAGATAGACGAGGCTTCCAACAAGCTGTCTATAACGAGTAACATCATAAAGTGGTTCTCCATCGTCAGGCTGGAGCTTAGCATGAAGCTCAATAGGAGTGGGAGAAATGCGATCATCAGTCAGACAGGCACGGTCGATCAAGTCAGCAGTATACTTGCGTTGAGAAAGATAACCACGCGGAGCAGAAGCAACTTCCAAGCCTAGAAAATAGCGAAGTTTGCCAAGATCTTTCATCTCAAATTGACGCTGAAGATGTTGCTTGACCGACTGTATATGAGACGAATCATCGCCGGTGATGATCATGTCATCAACATAAAGCAGCAGGATAGTACGATGAGGACCAGAGGTGTGAACAAATAAAGCTGGATCAGAGGAACTCGGAACAAACCCAGCAGCACAGATAGCATCAGTGAATCGAGCGAACCAAGCACGAGGAGCCTGCTTGAGACCATAGAGAGCGCGGTGAAGATGGCATACATGACCAGATGAATGAGGAAGACCCGGAGGAGGAGTCATGTAAACCTCCTCTGATAAATCACCATGAAGAAAAGCGTTCTTGACATCAAGCTGATAAATGGGCCATTGATGAACAGAAGCAACAGAAATCAAAGTACGAACAGTCATCATCTGCTACAGGAGCAAATGTCTCATCATAATCAATACCATGCTGCTGAGTGAAACCACGGGCAACCAACCGAGCCTTGTGACGCTCAATCGAACCATCAGAGTTGGTCTTGATCTTATAAACCCACTTACAGCTGATAGGAGTCTTCCCTGGAGGAAGTGGTACAATTTTCCACGTATGAGTGCGTTGTAATGCACTAAGCTCCTCTGCCATAGCACCTTCCCATTCTGGAATGCCGACAGCCTCACGATATGATTGGGGCTCCCAATGAGTGGAAACAGCTGAAAGAAAACACTGAAAACTAGGAGAAAAAGAATCAGAGGCAACCAAGCTAAGTCGTTGAGGAGGTCGACGAGCGCGAGGTGGATTGCGACGAGGAGCAACTGGTGCGGAAGCAGAATCGTCTTCTGGCGAAGCAGCATCAGGAATAGGTGTAGGAGTAGACAAGACCGTCCCACGTGAATCATCCAGAATAGAGGTTGACGAAGACGGCAAGGGTGAAGATGGGACTGACGAGGAAGAGTGGTCAGGTACAGACGGAATAGATGACTGAGGAGCAGAAGATGAAGATGAGAAATCAGGAATAGAAAAGTCCAAAAATGTGACTTCCTCAACCGTGGATGGGGGAAGAGGAACAGGAGGCGAGCGAAGAGCGTAGTATGGATGATTCTCAAAGAATGTGACATGACAAGATGTCCGAAGACGACGAGCAACAGGATCATAGCATCGATATCCTTTGATCTCATTACTGTACCAAAAAAAGACACATAGTGGAACGAGGAGACAACTTGGTACGCTCAAGAGGAGGAAGTAGGACAAAACACGTGCATCCAAAAACACGAAGACGAGAATAATCAGGAGGACTATGATAAAGACGCTGAAAGGGGGAGATGCCAGCAGTGATAGACGAAGGAGTGCGATTGATGAGATACACACTTGTAAGAACAGCCTCACCCCAAAACTGAACAGGAACAGAAGCAGAGAGGAGTAAGGACCGGGTCGTTTCGAGGATATGACGGTGTTTGCGCTCAGCAACCCCGTTCTGCTGATGAGCATAAGGAGTGGAAAGCTGTGGTAGAGTGCCTTGGGAGGATAAAAAATCACGAAAAGCACGAGAACAATATTCTCCCCACAATCAGAGCGAAACACCTTGTGTTTGGAAAACTGAGTTTCAACCATTGTAGCAAAAGATTTATAGATGGGTAACAACTCAGAACGACTATGCATCAAATATATCCAGGTAAAGCGAGAAAAATCATCAATAAAAATAACATAATAACGGTTACCCCCTTTAGAAGGAATAGGGGAGGGACCCCAAACATCAGAGTGAACTAGATCAAAAGGAGAAGCAGAAATGTGTTTACTAGTAGGAAATGGAAGAGCCAAGTGTTTTGTCAACTTGCAGCCCACACATGGTTGAAGCTCAGTTTTTGAAAAGGAACCTAAAACATCGGTACTTATTAGATAACACCGATACTTATTAGATAACGAAGTCTTGGAGGAGAGAGATGGCCAAGACGGCGGTGCCATACATCAAAGGAGGAAGGAGAAGAAGAAATCAAGCGAGCAGAAGCTGCAGAAGACGAAGGAATATGAAGATGATCCATGTAGTAGAGCCCACCGCGTCTAGAGCATGTCCCAATCTGCTTCCAGTACGACAATCCTATACAGAACAAGTAGAAGAATCAAAAGTAATGAGACAATCATGATCCGCAATTTAACCAACAGGAACATGAAAAACATCAGGAAGTTGAAATCGATGAGAAGGATCAGCAAGAGAACCAGAACTCGACACAGACAGAGGAGTCCCATCTGCCGTACGAATAACAGGAGTGGGAAACAAGCAAGTAGGACGACTAATAAAGGATGCTTGAGAAGTCATATGATGAGAAGCCCCAGAGTCAAGAATCCATGAGGAAGTAAGGTTACCTGTCGCCGCAGTAGAAGCAGAAAAGGGAGCAGATGAATCACTACCAGTCACTGAGCGAAGCATATCTTGAAGCTGTTGTTGTTGAAGGTGGAGCTGCGCAAGACTCTCAGTGATCTGAGAGGAAGAATATGCCGGCGGATCAGTAGGAAAATCAGATGCAACAGCAGCTGCAGGTCGAGGCTGAGAACGACGTGGAGGAACTGTAGATGTTGCCTGAGGTGCAGGTTCCCGAGGCGCTAGTGCACGTGATGCTGCAGGATCTAGTGGACGAGGTGCTGGAGGAAGTGCTCCAGGAGCTGAAGTGCGAGGTACATAAACAAGAGGAGCACCATCACGAGCACGCTTACGACATTCAGATTGCACGTGTCCAAATTAAAACAATAATAGCAAGTGACCCGGGGGTAGCGATTGTCTTGACGATGTGCAACATTGACAAAACTGTGATCAACGATAGGCGGAGTGACAACAGTGCGAAGACGCGTCTCCTCAGCAACCAACTCAAAAAGAACCGTATCAAGAGACGGTTTGGGAGAGCGATGAAGAATCTGTGCACGAATAGCCTCGAACTCAGGACGAAGACGCATCAAGAATTGGTATAATCGTTGACGATTACGGTACTCACGATAGCGTGTCAGAAAAATACCCTCCATCTGAGGATCCATAGGTGCGAGTTGATCCCAGTAATCAGACAAAAGAGAATAAAAATCACGAATAGAAAGCTCCCCTTGATAAGAAGTAGAAATGGCCTGATGTAGATAGAATTCCTGAGCACCATCGGTCTGCGTATAGAAATTCTTCAGAAAGTCCCAATATTCCTTGGCTGTAATGAACGGCTTCAAATGTTTACGGATATTTGGAATAACCGAAGAAGCAATATAAGCTTTCACCAGAGAATCGGCCTCCTTCCATGTCAACAAAGCCTTAGTATATGCCTCAGCTCTGGCCTTGATGGTGGTCTCATCGGAACCCGGTGGAGATGGTTCAAGTACAGGAGCTGGATTGGTGCGAGTAACATGACCCAATAGATGACGATAATCAAGCTGAAGCTCAAGACTAATAGACCAAACATCATAATTGTTACCATCAAACTTGACATCGATGATCTGAGTATTATCCGTAGCCATAATAGGCAAAAAAGAGAATAACAAAAAAAATATATGCCTCGGATGATAAAAATATAGTCACAGATGCGTGCAGAACAAAAAATGAATCAAAATGAGTACCAATATGACTATATTTGGAATCCAAATGAACCCGTAGCGGCCGGATAAAGAAAATACCAAAAAAGGCGATGATGGGGCGGTAAACGGGTTGCGGATCTGGGTCAGGTGGTGGATTCGGGTTGGGCAGGGGATCCTGGTCGAGCAGGCGCACGTGGATAAAACAGACGATTTTCAAAATTATGCAGAACCGTCTGTTTTATCCTTTTTTCAAAATATGTTAACACATAACTCTTTAAAATCATCAGTAAAGTAAAAAAGGATAATTTATATATCATGCTGACCCATTTTTTTCCAATATCGAATGCAATTGGAGCCATTGATGGGACCTATATCCCTACATTAGTAAGGAGAAGCAAAGCATCATAATATAAGAATAAAAAGGGTTGGATTTCTCAAAATATCATGGTTGCATATTCATTTGATCTGCAATTCTTCTATGTGGTTTTTGGGTGGGACGGATCAACTGCAGACATGAGAGTCTTGCATTGGGCACTAGAAGATTGTGGTTTTTGTGTTCCTGAAGGTATTTACAATCTACATTAATATACAATGGATAAATTTAGTCTCTTTACAAAGAATAATTACTAACATTCATTGCACACATCAGTGCGTTGTCTCACATCGTTCGACCAGATATCATGTATTTGAATTTTAGAATCAAGAAAATCGGAGATACTAAGGACCAAATGAGGTCTTCAAACATAAGCATGTGCAACTAAGAAATGTTATAGAATGAGTATTTTGTGTTTTGTAGATGAGATTCAAATGTCTTAGATTCACGCTACATTATCCTTTTAAAACCCAAACAAAGATAGCTATGGCATGTTGCATCATCCACAATTTCATTCATTGAGAATAAGGTAATAACATGTTCTTCAACACGTCTCAAGAAATTATTGCAGATGTTGGAGATGATGATGTAGATGCATTAGTGCCAATGCAATTTGGAGATGTTAGACATGGCAATAAATTGTATGGTTTAATAGCAGGTCAAATATGGGCAACTAGACATGTATTATGAGGAAAGTAGATGGATATGCTTATAATGTATTTACATTTGACTTTGTTTCAGCAATAATCACAACAATATAATCTGCAAGCGTGCTACATTGATCTAGAAGACACCAACTGAAGGAACATTTGATCATACCATATGTGGTGCACCGTTTTCCTACATACTCATTGTTGCGGTTGGTGTTTTCCTCTTCCTAATATGTGTTGTATTGGTACTACAGATGATTATGTTCCTATAGTCCTATGTTTAAACTGGTTTGAGTTATGTATGGCTTATGTTCGCTTGTTATGTAGTAAAACTTAGTATGAAATGAATACATTATTTAGCATGTAATACGAAGCAGTTCTTAACCCTTGTCATTGGTGCTACTGTCCTTAAACTGTCAATTGTCTTTGTTTATTAGTATGTGAAGTACTTATTAAAATTTCAAGGTGTGTAGTGAGAAACTATTGTCTTTAAGTTAGTTGATTTTATGTGACGGGACGGAATGTGATGTTTAATATTTATATAAATTTGTCTGTGGTCGCATGTGTAACAATGGTGATTCATCTACAAAGAAAAAAGCCTAAACAAATATCCTGAAGCACATACATATCATTGCTTGCGGAGTTTAATTTTATGTCAACCAGGTACCATGAGTGGTGTGTGGATGTATACGGGCATATGAAAAATCTCATACATTTACATTGAACAAGTATATTTTTAAAAGGTTTTTTTATTTTTAAATCCTTATAAACTATATGATTTAGTGATCGATTCCTCACTTCATATTCGGTTTAAGTCCCTAGATTTAAAGGATATGTTCCTTTTAGTTCTTAAGAAAACTAAATAATTTAGGGATAGGTCTCTCCTAGGGACTAATAAGAAACATACCCTTTAAATCCAGGGACTTAAATCGAAATATAAAAAAGTGAGGAATTGATCACTAAATCATATAGTTTACAGGGATCCAAAAATAAAAAACACATTTTTAAATATTCATTCATCCGGACAACTCTATTATTTGTAACTAATTAGGTTGTTGATAATTATGAAGCAAGTTGAAAAACACAATTTCATACAAATATACTTATGAGGTCCAAGAACTGCATTTTATCTTTTTTTTTTTTCAAATCACCGGCCATGCATATGGGCAAAAAGGCCATTTACAAAGTTTTAATTGCTTATCCATCACTTATGCTGTGTGTATTCTTGATTTATCCTAGGTCAATCAACCACCAAAAACTACTTTATCACATTATCAACGAGAATAACTGAAAACATAAACAAACATAAAATCATTTATTCCTGTAAAACTTATATCTATACTGATAGAGTTATCTATGCAAAATAACTCAATTCCTCTATCCAAAATGAGCTTAACGAGTAGGATGATTAACGGGCCAAAATTTTATGTATAATTTTGTATTATATATCCTGTCTTTTAAATTTTTAAACATCAACTAAAAGGAATCTCTAGAAATTTAGATTATAATAGTAATTAATAACAATATAACAAAGATTGTTTATCTCTTACAGCAAAAAATAAAAATAAAAGGGAAAATATTAGATTCAATCATTTTTACCAATTAAAACTCAGACCACACATGTTTTCATTTATTTTTTAAATAGTAAACATCACCTAATGAGGTATATGATTTAATAAAAAAAATATATATCAATCCATTTTTAATAAGTAGAAGGAAAAATTTAACGCAATATTACATCGTTTAACGAGATATATGCTTCACTAAATGTTTAACAAGATATATAAGACTGTATTTTAATTGATAAAAAAAAAAACTGAGTCTAAATGCGTCCAAATAAAATAATTCCGTACTAAAGCTCGATCCACCAGTGTTGGACAGTACTACATATGGCCTTTAATGTTTTTTATTGGGTTTGGACTGGGCTTCAGGTCATAGTTTATGTTTGGATTGCTGTTGCACATAGTCCTAACCGATTATACATTTTATACACTAGGTTGTAATATAAAAATTTAGAACGCTGTTATACTCAACTTTTTTTACATTTTCAAATACAGTTTAACATATCTTGTTAGCCCTCTCTACTCACTGAAATGAGATATTTCTTTATTAAATTTTTCACATTTTCTATTAATGATATCATTCAATTCATTGTGATATATATTTCTCATTTTATAAAAATACATATTTCATTAAATGAGATATATGATTTTAAAAAATAAAAACATTAACATACTGCATTTTAGATTATAGAATAAATTGAGTATTTGAGTGTAACATTTTCCAAAAATGTATATAGTTAATTTATTCGATTATATGTATATTTCATTTAACAAAAATATTTTTTTCAAAAAAATTCACATGTTAGTACTACAAAAACGACCATATGAATGCCATCCCTTATATTCCTTATGGATAATGTTACATCTGGTCCATTTCAAACCCTAAGCCCCTGTTTAGAACGGGGATAGGATTTATTTTTGGGTATACATTTATTCGAGCATAAGTGAGTATAAATAAGGATAAAGTGATTTTGTGTTTAATTGTATTTTGAATTATTCTCGTTGGTAAACGTAAAAATAAATGTTTTGTTGTTTGAGTAAAATGTGAATAAAGTATGGATAAGTATTTATAAAAGGTAAAAAAATAATGATAGTTAATTTGATAGGTGATTTATAAGAGGTGATGATAATTGATTTGACAGTGGGCCCACATATTCTTTGGGTGGAATAACCTAAGATAACTTTTATTCTAGGGGTTGATTGGAATCCATATACCAATTTATACCAGTTTATTCTACCATACTTTATCAGGTGTTATCCAGGCTTTCCAAACTCAACAAAATTTCTATCCGGGGTTATCTGGGGTTATCCGGGGGTTTATTCTCATTCCAAACATGGGCTAAATCCATTCTACCTCATCTAATGAGGTACGTATTTCTATAAAAAAAATGAATCATATAGTCTAATAAATTGCATAGATGCATTTATAGAAAATATGAAAAAAAAATTATCGAAACATATACCTTGCTAAGGCGAGTGTATGCTCTGATAATTTTCTATCGATGCATATGATACTTGAATTGATACTGGAATAAAAACTATGTGTAACAACACTTCTTTCTTATTTCTGGGACACTACTCGAAATTAACCCCATTTTTTAAAAGGAAAAAGATACACTCAGCCCACATTGCAGCCCTAATTACAGTTCATCCTATTTTTGTTACGATTTCGAATCTTGAGATGCAATCAATCAAATGAAATAAACAAACAAATCGAAGCAATGACACAAAAAATTTATGTGGTTCGGCAAATCTTGCTTACGTCCACCGAACACACCAGTGATCAATCCACTATCAATGAGAAGTTTTTACAATGGTCACACCGAAGATAAAAAAACCTTGGAACCTAATGAAAAATATGAAAGACGCCCTAAAAAAAAATTTCTCAGGGCGCTGCCCCAAACCCCGCGAGTTGACCGGGCAGCTCAACCCCCGTCTGACCCTACGTAGCGCCAACAATCCTCTGCGCACATCATCAGGCTCCACAATATATAACAGTTTTTCTTTTTAAAAAAGAATCATGCACTCACCATTTGAAGTGCATGCTGTTATATGAAATGAAGTATATATATAGATACATTAATGTATTTTTTTTCATAGTAAAAAAATAAAAAACAAAATTGGGTCATATACTATCATAGGACCCATACACTATGATAGTGCAGTATATACTACGTTATCATAACGTATGAGACTATAAAACGGATTACAAAAATGACTGCTGTGTATCAAAGCTCTTTTTTAAAACTCATTTGTGGTAAATTGGTATTGCAAGGTCTACTCGAAATTAACCCCCTTTTCTAAACTCATTTATGGCTTAAAACTATATTGGTATTGCAGGGTGCATGGTATTCATTTATAAGTTTTTGAAAAGTATATGCATTTAGGATTAGATAAAGTTTCATAAAAGTCAAAAGTGGGCTAAAAAAGAAACTGAAATATGACGGTACATAACATTTTTTTTTTTTAAATATAAAAAATGGTGCAGTTCGCAGGTGGGGGCAAAGTCGTGCCAACTTTAAAGGAAAATGTTAAACTTGGACCATTTTAATGTTCAAATGCAGACAACACATTTTATTTTTAAAATTTTATAACTTATCTAATAATAAGGACGTATGTACTTTTATAAAATTTAAATTACATACTTTAATAAATTAAATGATATTATTTATAGAAAATGTAAAAAAATTTGAACGAGATATATATACCTCGATACAATGAGTCGATGAGATTAATGAGATATACATGACTTTACTTTAGACTATAAAAATGACTGGATGTAACAGAGCTCAACTTTAAAATAGGCCTCAAACTTTGGACCTTGCTCATCCAAAGAAAAATAGAAGCATGTTTGATCCATATTCCATGTAGTGGGCCTCATTGGCATTACTACATTTTTCTTGCACAATTTATTATTGAAAAATGTTAGACTCAGTCATATTCATTAACTAAAATTCAGACCTCACATGTTTTTATTTTTTTTAAAATGGTAAACATTATCTAATGAGGTATATGCTTTGGTAAAAAGTACATATTGCTTCATTTCCAATTGAGTTAAGTCATTTTTAGTAAGTGTAAAAAAATATTTAATATAATATATACAACATCTAACGTGAAATATGTTTTACTGGATTTCTAACATAGTATATAGAATTATATTTTGGACTGAGAAAAAAACTGAGTGTAACAACATTCTTTATTATTGTGCTATCATTTGTGTACCAAATGAGAATTGATACACGTAGTCTTATACACATGCATTTTTATTTTGTCTGAGCATACACTAGTTTTGCTAGATGAAAAATATGAATTATTTTTACATGAAAAATATATGCCTTCATTAGTATCATTATATACATTTTTTTATAAAGACATTTTTCATCGCATAAAATATATCATGCAAAGACTACTTGCAAATTATACTTCATATTTATATAAATGATAATGTTACATCCAGTTCATTTTTCAATCTTAAATTCAGTCTATAAGTGTTTTATTTTTTAACAATAATATACCTCATCTAATGAGTTACATATTTTTATAAAAAAGAAGTATGTATTTCAATGAATTGTATGAATGCATTTATAGAAAAATATGAAAAAAACAATCAAAGCATATATCTAGCTAAGGTGAGATATGCTCTGATAATTTTCTATCGACGCAAATAGAACTGAAATAAAAACTGTGTGTAACATTTCTGTCATTTTACATTTTTTATCTCACCTAACATTCTCACGCACACATTCCAAAACACTGTTACCTAAGGTGAACCAAACAATAAAAATGTCACTTTTACGTTTCTCAATGAAAATAACAGAAAAGATAACCAAACAAAAATTTACTCATTCAATATTGATTGTTATCTATCCTGATATAGCTATCAGGGGCAAATAAGCCAATATCACACCTTATACGGGTTCTAAACTTTTATTGAGACGTTGTACATAAACACTTTTACAATAATTCTTACAAATTTCTCATCATTTTTTTATATTTTCTTATTGGTTAAATCTTTTCATGCGAGCGACAAGATTTGAACTCATGTCTCCTCACTAATAAGGGTGTAAATCTTACAAATACCACATCTTTTAACGCTATATATAAAATCAACTAAAACACATATATACACTATTCAATGCTAGTACGTACTTTGTTATGAGAATTAAAGCGTAAAAATGTAAGTAATTAATCTATTCAAGTTTGTACTTCTTCTTTTTTATTAAAAAAAATATATATTTTACATTAGATAAATATATATTTTTTAAAAAGTTTAAAATATGTTTGATAAGTAAATAATAACATGTTCCATCGTATTGATAAAATTAAAATGATACTGAGAAGATTAGCATGGCCCTTGTATAAAGATGACATGCACGAATTGAGAAATGTTCCATGGTATTGATGTGTAATTCTTGGGGTTGATTTGTTGGATGTGTGAGGCACCCCTCACCCAGGCAACCCATGTTTCAAAGACTTCAGAGCCCATACTGTTTGACCCTTTTCTCACTCATATTTCACAACGACCTTTTGAACAGTTCAATAGGCCAAGTCCAATCATGACGTGGTTGTTGGGCTTGGTTTTTTGGCCTAGATGTGGTGTTAGGTTAGATTCATTAGTGACAACTTTTTTATTATTTGGAATCGGTGTCCCAATATTTGATTATTTGACCTCCTTATTAGATAAGGATGTAGAGGAGACAAAATAGATGAACTAGATCCATGTTATGAGATCCATATGCTCTGCTCTCGTCCGACTGAAAGTTGTTGATCACTGGCGCGTCGAGACCTCAAATGTTGAAGAATGGGGAGGGGGTGATCCGCAAAAGACCCTTCGATATCCAAGTCATCTGTTTATAAAACTACGATTTTGTAAAAAAAAAGTTTTTCACATACGTAGAGCTGATTCCTATTTATATTGTCGGTGGGCCATCCCCTCAGATCGATGGTCAGTCTCTCCTGATCAGATGGATAGTTTTTTTTATTTAAGAAAAAAAAGACTATGCCTTCGTCATATCCAATGGGAATTATACATAATAATAACATGGCACGTTGAGTTCAATCTAAGGGATTTTATGAGAATTCTAGGAGATTTGGGGAATTTGCACATATTGTCCAAATCAAACTAGGATTTGGTCCCAACCTTAACTTGAGATTTACTCGGTTGACAAATGCGAGTGAGCCGACGGGACAGACTCATAAATTGAAGGTCGATCAAATAATAGGCCTTGACTAATCAGGTCATGGGCTTTGCTTACTTGGGTCATGGATCTTGGACACCTGACACACTACCATAGAGTTAAAAAAATGTCCCGTTTGAGACTCTTGTTGGATAGAAGAATAGATGTAAGGTAAATTAAAATAAAGATGAATAAGTTTATAAGTTTATTTGTTTGTAATGAATAAGTATATTAAAACAAAGGAGAATAAGTTAATATTGATATTCACATGAAATTGTATTATTCCATCTAATTTATTTTACTGGTATAAGAAGGATAACACATATGTCAAAATTATTTGTCATTATCTCTTATAAATTAGAGGTCATATGTCAAATCATTTTTTTAATTTTAATAATCTTTATCCACAATTTATCCATGGTCACTATCTATGAAACATTGGAAGGTGATTTTAGTGAATGAGGGTTTTTTGAGTTTGCCAAAGACGTGAATTTTTTAAATAAGGGGTAATATACAATAGTCGGATATCCATTTTTACATGAAACACACAGATTAAAGCATACAAGACTGTCCTTAAGGTTAAGTAACTTTTGACTTTTGTTTTTGTTTTTGTTTTTACATCATTTTTAAACGTATTGAACAGACGTGCAAAGCCACCGCAAAAATTCTCTCTCGCGAACAAAAAACAGAACATGAACAAACACACCAAAAACAGATCCACATTGCAAAGCCAAAATTGGAAATCAATAACACACTCTGTATCTTTCAGTTCAGTTTCAACTATACAAACTCCTCTCTCTCCTAATAAATCACCCTCACCATATAATAACTCCTCTTCATAATCATAATCATAATCATCATCAACTCTAATTCTCAAAGTACCCTCACCAATTATTAACTGGTCCCCTTCATCACGTTCCACCGTTTCCCCGCCGCCGCCGACGCCGCCATTATTGTCATCCGCCGATCTCACATTTATCCAATCATCATCATCACCACCATTGGCGGGCTCCGGCGGCGCACCGAAGCACAGCCGTCCGATCCTCTCGGCTGGAGATCCCCAACAATCACCGCCTTCGCCGCCGCTCGTGGTCGGCATCTCTTCGTCTTCCACCGCGTCCCAGAAACCCTGATCGAGGACGCACTTCGGCGACTCATCGACCCCCTCCGCCGCCGAATTCCGACATAAATCGACGAACGCGTGCTTCATTAGCTCCTCCGCCGTCGGCCTCTGTTTCGGATCCCTCACGAAGCACCTCCGAAGGAAGTCCTTCCCCTCCTCCGACATCTTCTCCGGGATCTCCGGCAACTCCTCCGAGAACCCGATCCGGAACATCGCCGCCATGGCGTCCGTCGCCTCCGGCAACGGCGCCCGGCCGGTGACCATTTCCACCACCGCGCATCCGAGCGCCCAGACGTCCGCTGGCGGCCCCTGCTCTCCCCCCCTGGCGACCTCCGGCGCCATGTACGCCGGCGTCCCGGAGATCGGCCGGAGATCATCACCCGCCGATCGCGCGCATCCGAGATCGGCGATCTTGGCGGCACCGCCGGCGAGGAGGACGTTGGCGCCCTTGATGTCGCAGTGCGCGATCCCCGCCGCGTGGAGGTGGCTCAGCCCCCGGAGGATGTCGGAGGTGTACCGGCGGGAGTCAAGCTCGTCGAGGCGGCCGCCTCGGCGGCGGATCTCGTCGGAGATGGTGCCGCCGGGGACGTACTCCATGAGGAGGTTGTAGAGGTGGACGCCGCCTTCGACTGTGATCTCCTCGCCGAAGCAGGAGACGACGCGCGGGGAAGCGGCGACGGAGGAGAGGATCCGATGCTCCCGCCGTAGGTCGGCGGAGCGGGAGAGCTCGGCCGATTTGACGGCGAAGAGGTGGCCCGTCGAGCGGCGGATGGCGAGGGAGACGACGGCGGAGGAGGCGCCGCGGCCGAGGGTCCTCCCGCGGGTCCATTCGCACGTGCCGTACACATGCGAATCCATTTGAAGAAGAAGGTTGTCTGTGTTTTATTGGGGGGGTGTGGGTTTATATAGGGTGAGGTGGACGGCGTTGCTGACCTGTCAAGGGTGTGTTTTTATTTTTAATTTTAATTTTTTTAATTTTTTGAATTTTTGGGTGATGCCCTGAGAGAGCTCCACGTGGCGGGTTTTTTGGACGGCTCGTTTGGGCGGCAGTCTTTTGCTTTGTTGGAGCCTTTGCTTCTACTGATCCTTTACTTGCTTATTATTTTTTATTAATTCATTTTTATTAGAGAGGAGGTTCTTTTATTTTTTTTTTAATTTATTTTTATTGGAGGGGGTTGATGGGTTAATTGTACAGCTCAAGTAATGCTGATTTTGGGACCACCCTACTCACCCAATGATGAGCTACACAGTTTCTCCAACCACATGGAGTGATTTTGCTCTCATTTTGTATGTATGGGTTTTGTTTTTATTACATATTCAAATATGTGTATGGGATTTCACATGGTTTAGAATTTTTAATTTAAAAAAAAAAAAAAGTATACAGGCATGCTTTTTAACCGTTTTTTAAATAAATTTTTGCATTGGATGCGAATCAAATACTTTGATATCCTTATATATCTTAAATAATTTAAATATACATATTATAATTTAAATTCAAATGGATGTGTAGTGGATATAAGTTTTTTTTGAATAATTGATTTGAAAAATAATTCAGTGATTAGGTGACATATTTTAACGAGCTGAGATGATTTAAACCAAAATGTATGTAGCAATACTCCTATAGATCTTCAAGTGAGCTCTGTCTGGTTACTCTGGTATCATATAGACTTTTCCCCTTCATCTATATTTATAATAAATAAAGGTAAAAAATTAAATAGACAATATATCTTGGATGATGTTATGTATATTAATTTTTGTCTGAACCATCACTGTTGTAAATCCATTGCAAATGAATTAATGCAACAAATTGGACCAGAGAACAGCCATGTTATAAACTGGAGATGGGGAGGAGACCTTTTCTTTAGTCAAAGAGTGTTGCCTGGCTTAAACCACCGCTGAGTATATTCTTCACTTTATTCCCTTCTTTGGTTGCACTTGCATTTAATTTTTATTCAAAACAAACCCTTTTTTTGGCTCAACCTACCACTTTTAAAATTTGTCAGGTCTAAATTCGGATGGATAAATAATAAAAAGTTTTTTTTTATTTGTACATACAAATGAGAATTCTATCAAATATTTAGTTTGATGACACGTTTTTTAACAAGTATTTTTAAGATTTTTTTTAATTAATAAAATATTTTTAATTCTTTAGTGGACATGTGTTAATTAACCATCAGTCATGTAATGATGAGATTATTATCTATACGTATTATTGTGAACATCCCTAAGTAGTTCCAAAGTCATAGTGATAATGAAGACAATAATTGCACTTTGTTTTAGGGGTTTCCACTTTCCACACCTACTATTTATGTGTGGATCATATAATTAGACAAGTTTAGTGATAATCCATTACCCTCCACACCTACTATTTATGTGTGGATCATATAATTAGACAAATTTAGTGATAATCCATTATTCCTAACCATCCCAATTGTGGGGGACATTTAGTTCATGGAAGGGTTCAATCAATCTATTTTAATATGGATAACCAACATTTTTATGTCTAGTTTATGAATAAAATAACATTTTGGGATAATTTGTTCTTTATTTCAAGAAATAAAAATCTCTCTATTTGTATAGTTTGGCATATATCTAAATAAAATAGGGATAAAAGGGAGAATAATTATTTTATTGTGGGGGAAAAAAGAATTCTTTTATATTTTTTGCTTAAAATAGAAAACTGTCTCTGCTTCATTCCCTTTTAATTTTAAAAAGGTTAAAATATTCCTTTATCATTTCTTTCATCATTTATTCCTTTTTCCTATTATTTATTCTTTTACCAAACGGAGGCCTTAAAGATTTATCATGATTTTGTGATAAATGCCCAATTAGGAATTTTGCTCTCTTGATTTCACTGACCATCAACATTTCACCGTTTTCATTAAAATTATTGCAATTACTTTATTTATCTTACAATTCTTAAAAGACAATTTTTATTTATTTATCAATAATTACTTTTGGTGTATATCTGGTAGCACATAAATTAAAAGGGCTTATTGATGGTTAGGGATGGATCCGAGATCTATATTTTGACAAAGAAATGGACCGAATAACACACTATTCTAACTCAATATACACTTATTCAATAACCTACACTCAAGGGTTTAGATCATCTGTTTGACAAACACATCAAATTACAATATGAGCCAATAAGGAAATGTTTCTCTTTAATTTAAAACTACATACAGACCACACAAAGTTGATTTTTTTTCTTGAGCGAATTGTGGGTTTTTTTCCATTCCAGAAAATATCAAAATTGATTTTGTAACAACTATATGCATGACGCACCTCCGCGGGCCATACAATGATTTTTAAACCTAAACATAGAGGATCTCATCATTACACATGACCATACAGTCTCAAATTAACTAAACTCAAATTTGGTTATGATAATAATGATGGAAATGCCAAGGGCAAGAAGTGAGGCTGTCAGCCTGTCACCCACAAGATCCCCAGTGCCCTTGCTCAAAGCCAGGTGGACCTTGATCACTAATGGGATGTTATTGTAAAATTAGAGAAAATCATCAAATTCAAACTAGAAGTTGGTATCATTTTATTCTTTAATTAGAATCTAAACAAACTAACTCAACTTTCTATATATTTTAAAAAAAACAAATCATCATCCATAGATATCCTTTTCATTTCCTTACAAGCCAACATTTTTTTTCTTTGTTTGTATGTGGTTCCAAAGAAAACGTGAGTTGTTGGCCTCCTCTCTCTATTCTCACACCAACATAGCTTCTCTCTCAAGTTGAACCACTTTTTTTTTCTTTTGGCGTGTCTTGCACATCAGATAAACTATATAGAGTGAAAAACATCCCCATTAGGAGAAGCCAAAAGAAGTGATTATCACGTGATGATGAATGCCCATTGAAGGGCAACAATGAGGCTCTTATATATTCTTGTGTGCTCAAATTCAAGCTATCCTAATGTTAATCTTTGAATCTTGATTCACTGACTTAAATTTGACCAATTTGATTATCCAGATATCTATCTTTTTTGGTATATGTGATATCACTTTAAGATTGGTTTTAAATCACCGAATTCGTTAAATTTTTAATTCACATATTTTTCTTTCTTTTCACATTTCCTAATCATATGCATGCAAAACCATCACAAATAAAATCACCCAACCACAATTCAACTTATATAATGGCACATAAGTCCTCATAAATGTTCTATTATATATGTCATGAAAATATATAGTTAAGCCATGGATCGAATTCTAGATGGAACGCATGGGATACAAATATACTGTAAAAGTGAATCATCTGCTTGTTTTTTGCATATGCTTGTTTTGTTTAGATTCGTTCATCACAAATGATCACATTTATTTGATGAATTTTGAGTTATATGATGCATCCACATAAAAACAAGTACAATCACATATTCATGGCTGTGTATATAGTGTTTTTTTTTTTTGGGTCGTGGGTTATATTGTGTGGGAGTACAGTAGAGATTCACCTGAAATAACAGTTGGTTTGTATTTGTATCCAACATGTGAGAGTGGTTGGGTGGGTGTAGACAAACCTTAACCCCTTATTTTGGATTATTTTTAAAAAATGAACTTTTCAAGTGACGCACCATTTTTTTAAGCCGCATGAGAAACGTTATGAGCGTGAGACTGGTTGTTAAGAGAGGAGAGGGGGTTTGGACGTTTGGTGCACTCAAATCTCAATCTTTTGGTGGACGTTTTCAAACTAGTTTTCAAACTATTATATGAAACTATCCTGTTATGAAACAAAATATAAATGCACGCATTCAATTCATACAAATATGTATTTTTTTTTATATATATAAAAAGATGTATTTTATTATATAAGTACATATGTTAACACTTTGTAATGAGGCTGCAAAAAATATTATTTAAATATTTTTCCATGTTAATGTTGTTGGACTGTGTGATCATAAAATGAATAATATAAGTTGGGCATTATATATAAGTTTAATTTGCTAATTAGACACTCTCTGCCAATCGTTGAATTTATAACATTTAAATGTTAATATTAAACCAAGACTACTATATATTAATTTAATTAATTATACCCAGACACAAGCTGTTTAGGCCCCATCTTGACACTACTCATTTCATTGATTAGGCATTAGCCATAAAGAGAATTACTAGGTTTATATATAGGAGATACTAGCTAGCCATCAAGGTAACATGGCTACTCATAAAGAGCATTATTAATCACATGGAAAAATATTAAGTTGTGGATCTTAGATTCTAATCTAATTAATTTGTTGTGTAGGATTAATTAGGGCATATTCTATTTTATTTACAAATATCACACTAGATTCTTAACTCTGTCATTTATTTTTATTATAAATATTTTAGGCACTATGACTGAATTAGGACGTCAAAAAACTTTGGTCTTTTATTTTTGTCTCATCTCAGACTTTAATTATAATTTTGGATGAGAAATAAGAATATAAATAATTTGAAACTAGCTTTGACAAACAATTGTACCTGAACCAATATAACACTAGGGTCAACTTTAATGTTCATATCAGTCTAAATCAAGAGGATTTGTGGCTGGATAAAATCAAACTTCCATTCTAAACAAATTATGACTTCTAATTAATATTTGAAAGTTTGACCTTGTTTGGCTAATTAGGAATTCGACGACTGAGAGAGTAAATGAGTTGCTATGTATGAACGCGCTGACCTAATTCCACGCACGTGTATTGCAACTACTCCTCACCAGCCCCCAATGACCCGTGCATTTATATGAGTAACACGTGATGTTTGAGCCAAGCAAGTCATACAACGTACCCTAATAATCCAAGACCACATGATCATGTGTGCCAATATATAATATAATCTTCTAAGTTTTAATTAAATTTTCTCTCAACATTCAACATTCAATCTAATCAATCACACAAACTATTGTATATGAACCCACCAAAAAAAAAAAAAAAATGCTACATGAGGGCAATGCATGGTTAAAAAAAATCAGAGCAGATCAAGTGCCTCCAACGTTTTCAATTAACATTTCATGCCAATAACCGCACCGAATTTGTTATACCTTACTTGTTGCATTGATTTTAATTTTTAAATTTGTTGCTGGATTCTGTCAGTCTTATTATATTAGATATGCCACCTAACAAATGCTTTGAAGAAAGTATTAATGACTTCAAATAATTTATGTTAGGGTTCTCAACACTGCACAAACTGTAAGGCCAATTTGAAACCGATTTTGATTAGCTCATACTTGCATATGGTAAAATCTCGGACACTGATCAAGTTAATCATGATTAATTTCAAATAACAAACAAGATTTTTGTATATCTTTGTAACTCTTTTTTTAATCTCTATTTATGGTGTTTGGAGCTTGGATTTGAATAATTGCATTGATTTAATGTGGATCTAGAATTCAAATTCCAATAAATGTTCTATCATCATCTTTGAAAACGAGTAATCTTCTCTACGATTTTAGGGATCCTTATTGATGATGGAAATTCAGATGTCTTTGATTTTTAGATTTGGTGATGATATTGTTCCTTTTGTGTATTTCTATCCACGTGGTGTTAAGTTTTATGACCCTAGAATACTAGATATTAAAAAAGTTATTTTAAGGCTCCGTTTGGATATGAGTTTATGTAGATTCTATGTTTTAAAAGCTAAAAATTTTTAAACTTAAATCTAAACACATTTTCAGCATTTAGGTTTTCAAATACGTATATTTTTTATTTTTTAGGTCAAATATCTTGTGGTTGAAAATCTAATAAAACAACGCTTTTTAAAAGCTATATTTAAATAAGAATCTTATTGTTTCAACCTCATATCTAAAAGCAGCCTAAGCTGGTTTTTTCATTAAAATGCATGAGCAATATCTTTTTATATTATTAATTTTTATTATTTTATGTGGTAAGAGATGGTTCATAGTTAGACATGGTAGTCCAAGCCAAGAGCAGCTGAATTGTTCTTGATTGCTGTGGAGGGTTGACTAATTCATGGTAAGTTTTCAATTTTTCGTTTTCTATATATATATATATATATTTTGTTGATATATCTTGTTTTCTATAACTTGAATATCTCAATTGGATAAATTTAATGATATATGATGAGCTTACGAGAAACACAATTGAAATCGAACTAATACAATTAAATTGACATTACTAAAATTTTAAGATTATAAGACTTTTTGGTAACTAATCAAATTAATCTATTCATCAAAATTGTGAAAGTGGTAGGTTTCTATAACCTTCGTTTTTTTCTCTTAATTGATAGACATTAAAGTAGACCATTTTCAGCCATCAAAAGATTGCTTATATTTAGCTAAATGTAACCTTTAAAATGTATAAACCAAAACATTCATATTAATAAAAATAAAATAAAATACTTGTGTTGGTGGGAGTCGGTTTCCACGTATTAAAATTTGAAGTACACAATGCTCAAGGCATAGAATTATATATAGTTTGAAAAATTTGAATGTATGGGTGAGGTAATTGACTTATGAGATGGAGCTTCCAAGTTGTTTCGATTGGACAAATGTCACTTACAGAAAGGTAGAAAGATGAAGAATTTATAATATTGTGGGACCCAAGTCAACATGTGATATATATGATACTCAAAATGGTCAACCACCTTTATTGCATTAGTTAGTGCACCAACTCACCTAAAACCAGAATGTTGTGTTGTGTCAATCCAAACGGCCTGGGACATTATCTAGTTCAGACTTGGGAGGCTGTATTTCAGATGAAACCTTTTGTTTTATACTAAATTGGGCAGTTGATCTTTGAAAGCAAAAGCTGATTGGATTGTTTTAAGCTACATTAGATTGTTATAATTGAATATTTTTACATAAAGTACAAGTAGTTAACCTTTGGTAGAGTTTTTTTTATGCTTTCAAGCAAAGGTAAAACATGGCACCTGTCATTAAATTTTGTGGAGTTTTTGAGATGGGATCTGAAACTGTATTAGATTAAGAAAAATGTTCAATTGTCTTTGTTATTAGAGAGCTAAAAATACTTTATTTTTAGTTATAAAAATTGTCTCAAATAAAAAAACACTAAATAAGAAAAAACTAAATAATAAATAAACAAATAAATAATAAAAGACTAAACTACTTTTGCATGATGTATTTTACAACCCATTTTAGAAAAAAAGGATGGGAACGTAGAAGAAGAAGCCATGGCAGATCCAAATTGTAATTTTTTTTATATATATCTTTTAATGTTGGTATGGATGTTGGATTAGAGGAACATTTTTTTCGCAAATCAAGATTCATAATTTGTATTCTCATCTGTTTCTCTTTTATGATCTCTCTCTCTTTCTCTCTCTCTTGTCTCATCTAATTCAGAATAATATAACGAATTTATTAACACAACAATAGCAATATCTACATTTTTTTTTAGAAAAAAAAAGTTTTAAATTTGTTTGATTTTTTTTATCTTCTTTTTTGCTATCTATAATGTTGTTGGAGGAACATTGTTTTACTGTACTAACAATAAAAAGCAAAATGAAAGTGTAACGAAAATTCGTTTTGCAACGTGGAATAGAGTTAGGTGGGTGTGGGGAGATGTAGGTTCCTTGTTTTTGTATTCATGTTGCAAGTACTGTATGATATGATTAATTGTATCTCACTAGCTCTACCATTACAACACGTGTTTTCTTATGATTATGGGGTTAGACAAAATCTATTGAAAACATTTAGTTTGATATCATATAATCCATGGTTAAGATATTTATTGATTGTTATGATCCATGACTTGCTCTGTTTCTGCACAACTACATTTCCTGTCGTTGTGTATGAAGTTTCTTGTGATCTTTTCTAGCTACCAACCATGTTGGTTGTGAAGCATGATTAATTTACCTATCATGTTGTGCGTCATTTAACCAACCAGGGGAAGCTTTTCTTTCTATTGCTCGGCCAAATCCACGTGTTTTCTGTTTTTTTTCTTCTTCTTGTTAGGTAGGTAAATTGCGATTCGAACTAATGACCATGATAATTTATTATTGCAATTTTTGTTATTAACCATTTTTTTCATGTTTATCAAAAGAACATTGTTACATGCAATCTCATGGACATATATTTCGTTAGATTTGTCAAGCATGCACTTTTACATTTTGAAGTACACACTTTATGTTGGAAGGGATGCCGAGGAGACATTGGGTGTATGACGCAGAACCGGTACAGAAAGAAAAGGAAAACTGAACTTCAAGACTCCATCGAAGTGACAATATCTTCGAAATGTATCTTGCCCCTTCCAATGCACAACGGGTTGATGGCGAGTGTGCTCCTATGATACAATGGAGCCCAGATCCGTGTTACCAACACTAAACTATGCACTCTTTGGTATTGGACGACTAAACACCTTTCACAGTTGCATTTTTGTAGAGAAAGAACCCATAAGATTCGATCAACGGTCCTGATTCACAAATCAAGACTTAACTGGTCCATCATCTATATTTTATAGAGATCAATCAAGACACCAAATCAATGACCATGATCGTTTCATCATATATGTAATGGTCCACTGTCCATAAAATCTCATAGGATCCAATCAATGGTCATAATTCATCCATAAAAAATTAAATGGTCCATTTAATTCTTCCAATTATATGGATAGTCAAAATTAAAATATTAAATTCAAATGGTTCATATTTAAATAATAAACGTGTGCGTATAACGTGCTAGGATCACTTTTTTTTTTTTGATAAATACAATAGGTATCATAATATATACAATGGATTGAAAAAATATTTTTCCGATATAGGACTAAAACATTATATAACACATTTTAAAAAATAAAAGATGATAAATTCAAATCCCTAAAAAAAAATGCATTATTTTGAAATATTTTTTTATCCATAAAAACTCAACAACCCCCATTATTTTAAAATAATCATTTTGAAAAATAGAATAACAATAAGAATCCACTCTCTGAAGCATAGATGAAGAAATTGTGCATCAATGAAGGTGTCTTTAGGACTTGAACCTCCACCTAGTGTAAAGTTGCACAACTAAGTCGAAGTGTTTAGTGAGCATAGTCTTGAACTGACCATTCTTGGAGACCCGCCATGAACTCAACACGCACTTATTCCAAAGTTCCAGGTTTTTTCTTTAAGCTTGCACATTTATGGCCTTGTGCATATATCCTGGATTCATGAGTGCTCTAAGGACAGTCTAGTTTCCACATGAAACGGCCTCACTTTTACACTCATAGAGGTAAGTCTATGATGCAGCATAGGGTTTACGCTCTTCTGCTGACCCGATCAATATTTAGGGATGGGAGATTTGCAGGCTATAACAACGCTGTTGATTTACAAAGAATACTAGGATGATGTGATTCAACGAGTCTCTTGATTCCTAAGAATACCAGAAACAATGAAAAATTTATTTAGTTGTCAAAATCTTAATTAATTATGTGATTACAAGCCTATTTATAGAGGAGAGAATCCTTAACAAATTAAGATCTCAACAAATCTCTCTAAATCTATAAAATAACAAATAAATCCTCATCAAATACTAACTAAATCCAAATTCAAATTAAAATTCAAATCCTAAATAAAAACAAAAAATCATTTTTAAATAATATCTAAATATTAAGTAATCCTAATTATCCAAAAAAGATATGATAAATTTAACAAATAAAACTAAAATATTAAAAAGTGCAAATAATCCCAATCCTCCATTTGGTGGTTCTAACATTGATCGTATGGTCCATGATCGTACTACATCATTCTCCCCCTCTTAAAAAAAACTCATCCTCGAGTTTGGTTGAAGGAGTAGGTGATGAAGTCCAAGCATTTGATGACATAATCCAACGTATTTTGATTCTATGGCTTTAAGGGCATTCCACCGATCCACAGTGATGACGTTTCCGTTCTTCCTATCTTTGGTAGTAATGGTAACTTCTTATTTATATTGGACTGGAACGAAAAGAAATTTGGGTGAACTTGGGTACGAGGGGTTAGATGATTTTATTTTTAATGAAAGGAGAGGTAGGTGGGGGGTCATATGGATTGGCTGAATGTACTGGGGATGAGATTTTTTTTTATTTTGAATGGGATATAAGGGAATGGAAGAGATAAATGGGGTATAAATGGGATAAATGAGATATAAATGAGATATGGGTTCAATAGTGGTAGCAGCTCAGCGACAACAAGAATGGCAGCATGTGGCGGCTCTCGACAAAATTGGTGGCTATGCTTGATGGCAGTAGCAAGGAAGACTGTTCGGCGGTGGCGCTGGTCGGATGCAATTGCTCTTGATGGCGGGAACGCTCAATGGTGGCGGCGGCTCGTGGTGGTGGTCGCTCCTTGGCTCTGATACCAACTGATGCAGCATAGGATTTACGCTCTGCTGTTGACCTGATCAACTTTTAGGTATGCGAGATCTGCAGGCTCCAACGACGTAGTTGATTTGTGAAGAATACCAGGAAGATGAGCTTCAACGAGTCTGTTGATTCCTAATAATACCGTAAACAATGGAAAATCTATGTAGTTTTTAATCCTCATAGGATAACAAAATACAATAGAGAAAATAAAATTCTATTCATCAAAGTCTTAATTAATTATGTGATTACAAGTCTATTTATAGAGCAGAGAGCTCTTAACTAACTAGGATTTCAACAAATCTCTCTAAATCTCTCAAATCACAAATAAATCCTAATTAAATCCTAACTAAATTCAAATTCAAATTAAAATTCAAATCCTAAGTAAAAACAAGAAAATGATATATGAATAATATCTAAATATTAAGTAATTCTAATTATCCAAAAAAGATATGATAAATCTAATAAATAAAACTAAAATATTAAGAAGTGCATATCATCCTAATCCTCCATTTGGTGGTCCACATTGATTGAATGGTCAATGATTGTGCTACTCCAATCTATCAAAAGTGATCATGCCAAAAAATTCACTTCAAGTCAAAATGAGTTTATAGACTTATTAAAAGTTTAACAACTCATCCGTTTATCAATTCAGAAATCGAACACTAGATACATCTTTTCTAGAGTGAGGCTTTGTCAGACTTATATTCTCAATGTTTTAGTGTTATCATCAATCACTCTTTTGACTTGTTAGTACCCATTGAACCTAGTTTATAATTTCAAAACATGGGTTAGGTTCCCATCAAAGGTGATAATCTATTTAATAGATCTTAACCCCATTCCTTTAGATGTTTTCAGAATCATTTCTCTTGAAAGGCCTTTTATCAATAGGTCCGCTAGATTCTGTATTGACTTCAGTGAACCGTAATTACTCCATGTTTAAGTAATTGTTTCACATAATTGTGCCTAAGGCTTATATGCCTTGATTTATTGTTGTAAATCTTACTCATTACCACTCGTAACGTTGACTCACTATCACAATACAACATAATGGAAGGAGAAGGTTTTGGCCAAAATGGCACATCTGCCAACAAATTCCTCAACCATTCCGCTTCTTTACATGTGGTAGCTAAAGTGACAAACTCAGACTCCATGGTAGAATGAGTTATACAAGTCTGCTTTTTCCATCCTCAAGATATCGCTGCATTGCCCAACATACATAAAAATCAAGCAAGTAGTGGATTTAGATTTTGATTCCAAACTGTTCCAACTAGCATCACTGCATCCTTCTAATACAGCGAGAAACTCTTGATATTGTAAACCATAGTTCAAGGTTCACTTCAGGTACTGAAGAGCGTTCCAGTGCTCTTGTCCTGGGTTGCTTGTAAAGCGACTTAGCATTCCAACATTGAATGCTATATGCGGTCTAGTGCAATGCATAGCATACATGGGACTTCCTATCACAAAAGCATATTGTACTTGTGATAAATACTTTCCAGTCTTTGTACTTAACTTGATACTTGGATCATATGGAGCTGAGATAGATTTACAATTAGAATGGCCATATTTTTCAAATATTTTCTCAATATAATGAGATTGAGACAATGCTAATCCATTAGCACTTCTCATAATTTTAATCCCAAGGGTTACATCTACCTCTCCCATATCCTTCATATAAAAGTTATAGGATAGAAACTTTTTTTTCTCTTCCACACATGAAAATATTAGAACCTAATATTAACATGTCATCAACATACAAGCATATAATAACAATCAAATTATTATTTATTTTATAATACATGCATTTATCAGCATCATTTATCTTAAAACCATGAGACAATACAATTTGATCAAATTTTATATGCCATTGTTTAGGAGCTTGTTTCAAACCATAAAGAGATTTAATTAACTTGCATATTTTCTTTTCATTTCCATACAAAACAAATCCTTCCGGTTGTTCCATATATATTTGTTCATCTAGTTCACCATAAAGAGAGACAGTTTTTACATCCATTTGATGCACTACTAGTGTTACATATGTGTCACTTTTAGCCTGCTGGTAACTGTTGGAGCGTTCTGGCAGTTTTTCATTTTTTTCGGTTTTCGATCGGAACCGCTAATTTTTGGACTGTTAGCTATCGTCCTGAGTTAGAGGACTCCGATTGGAAATCTAACTGCATATTTGGTGTCCTGGTGCCATTTCAGGCCTCTCACGAAAATTTCATCGAATTCCGGCAACGTTTTCGAAATTTCACAGTTCCGGGGCGTATCCGGGTTTTTAAGTGACTTGCTATATAAGTGAGATCTAAAATTAGATTGCCACTATTCATCATCCCTACCAAATGAAATCTCTCTCTCCCCTCTCTCCTTTTCTTTGATTTGAGCCCCTTAGAGCCCTCAAACCCAAAAACCTAAAGCATAGAAAGTGTAGATCGGGTCCCGATCTACACCCCGGTGCTTTCAAATCCGGATTCCGGCCTACCTAGCCCTTCCATCCGCCCTCTCTTCTCCTCAGATCCGAGCCATTTCAGAGGTGGGAGTAGATCCTGGCATTGGAGGCCTTTGGGGAAAGGTTTCGGTGCGCGGAGAGCAACCGAACATCCTTTCTTTCCCTTGGTAAGCCCTTTTTCCTCTCTTTTCATGCTTAGATGTATGTTAGGAGGGTGGATTTGAGGTTGGGTGGTGGTCGGCGGCTGTGGGTGGCTGTCGGAGGTGGTCGGAGGCCGTCGGAGGCCGATGGAGTGGTGGTGGAGGTGCTTGGGCTTGGGGGTTGCAGTCCCGGGCAGCAGGCAGCATAGACAGCGCTCAGGCAGGCGCAGCGGGCGTGCGCTCGGGAGGGCGCTGGGCGTGCCAGGTGCTGGGCGTGCGGGGCGCGCAGGGTAGACTGGCAGGGCTAGCTCGGGTAGGATGGCTGGGCTGTGCGCGCGGGCAGGCCGGGTTGGCTGGGCGCGCAGGCGAGCAGGGCAGGAGGTGCTCGGGCATCAGGCGAGCAGTGCCAGGCGTGCAGGCGAGCGGTGCTCGGGTCACTCGGCGATGCGCGCAGGCAGGCAGCAGCGCGGGCAGGCTGGTAGGCGCGCTGGGCGCATGTTGCGCGGGCGTGCGCGGGGGCGCTGGGTGAGGGTCCCGGGTGCTGGGCGCTGAGCGCTGGGAACTGGTCGCGGGTGCTGAGCACTGGGCGCTGGGCGCCGCAGAAGAGCATGCGCGCGGGGCGCTGGGCAGAGGCGCAGGTGTGCGCGCGGTGAGGAGAGCAGTGGGTGCGAGGCTGGTGGTGCGCGCGGAGTGCACGCGGAGCGGGGCTGGAGGTGCGCGCGGGGTGCGCGGGGGCGAGGCGCTGGGCGCGCGGGGCGTGCGGTGTGCTCGCGGGTCAGCGCAGGGCGTGCGGGGTGCGCGCGGGCTGCTGCGGCAGGGCGCAGTGGGCGCGCGGTGCCCCGGGTGGCTCGGCTGCATGTCCAGGCGCGCGGGCAGGGGCCCGACGGTGCGCCTGGGTGCGCGGGCTGTGGCGCGGCGGTGCATCCGGGGGCGGTTGCCCGTGCGGATGGTTGCCGGGGGTGCGGGAGTGTGTCAGGGCGCTCGGGCTAGCGTGCGTACGGGTCGTATGTACGTTTGCCCGAGTGTTGGGTATTTATTTGAGTAGCTTGGTATATTTTGTAGTGTTTTTGGGTTTTACTCACCAAGTTACTACCCTGTCTTGCAAATCTTGACGGACGGTCGCGCGACGACCCGGTTTCTAGTGAGTGGGACAACCCAACCCAGTAGGGAGGCATACTACTCACTTGGGAGTGTATTGCCCTCCCCTGGGGCACCATGGATGTATATTAACCTGTTATAAATATTAATCCATGCTGTATGATTTAAATGTAGAATGCATGCTATCCCTAGACTTGCATGTTAGGGACTTGCACCCTTAGGATAGGTGTAAGAGCCTGTATCTTGTCCCCCTGTTCTCATGCTAGGAAGCCTTGGCCTATGCATGTGTCCTACTAGTTTATTTATTAAATTAAATGCTAGTATATGTTAATTGCATGCTTTAGATAATATTATTGGGAGGGGTCTTGCGAGGTCAACATTGAGACCCGGGTTAGGGTACTCCGTGTTCCTTGTTTGGTTGTCGGGATGTCCTGTATCGGGACCTCATGCTGCCCTTCCAAGGTTCTTGTCCCAATAATATTATATCTCTAGTTGATAATTAATGATTTACCCCTTGTATGATTATTAGCATCTTAGTGAATATTATAGGGGAGGGGCCTCGCGAGGACAGCGGTGAGACCCGGGCTAGGGTACTCCGTGTTCCTTGTTTGGTTGTCGGGGTGTCCTATATCGGGAACTCACGCTGCCCTCCCAAGTTTCTTTCCCCCAATGATATTCCAACCTTGCTATTATTGTACATGTTCCCCGCATCTTGGTTATGCGCCCTGGAGGAATTCTGAGGAATTCAGGACATTAGAGGCGTTGAGGTGTGTTGTTATATATGTGTCACTTTTAACCTGTTGGTAACCGTTGGAGCGTTCTGGCAGTTTTTCATTTTTTTTCGGTTTTCGATCGGAACCGCTAATTTTTGGACTATTAGCTATCGTCCTGAGTTAGAGAACTCTGATTGAAAATCTAACTGCATATTTGGTGTCCTGGTGCCATTTTAGGCCTCTCATGAAAATTTCATCGAATTCCGGTAACGTTTCCAAAATTTCACAGTTCCGGGGCGTATCCGGGTTTTTAAGTGACTCGATATATAAGTGGGAGCTAAAAATATCCTGGCACTATTCATCTTCTTCCTCCTTGAGCTCCCTCTCTCCCCTTCTCCATTTTTCTTGGTTTTGAGCACCTTAGAGCCCTCAAAGCTTAAAACCTAAAGCATAGGAAGTGTAGCGGTGCTTTCAAATCCGAATTCCGGCGAGATTTGCCCCTCCGTCCCCCCTCTCTTCTTCCCTGATTTGGGCCTTTTCGGAGGTGGGAGTAGATCCGGGCGTTGGAAGCCTTTTGGGAGAGGTTTCGGTGCGCGGAGAGCAACCGAACATCTCTTCCTCCCCTTGGTAAGCCTCTTTTCCTCTCTTTTCTTGTATAGATGTATGTTAGGAGGTTGGTTTTGGGGTTGGGAGGTGGTCGGCGGCTATGGGTGGCTGTCGGAGGTGGTTGGGGGCGGTCGGAGGCCCTTCGGAGGCCGTTGGATGGGTGGTGGAGGTGCTCGGGCATGGGGGTTGCAGTCCCGGGCAGCAGGCAGCACGAGCAGCGCTCAGGCGGGCGCAGCAGGCGAGCAGCGGAAGGGCGCGCGCGTGCGTGCGTGCGGACGTGCGTGCAGGCGTGAGCTCGGGTTGGCGCTGGGCGTGCTGGGTGCTGGGCGCGCTGGGTAGGACTAGCTCGGGTAGCCTGGGAGCAGGTGCACCAGTTTGCCGGGCGCGCGAGCACGTGCCCGCGGGCGTGCGCTCGGGGGGTGCAGGGGGAGGTGTGCGGAGCAGGATGGCTGCGGGCTGTGCGAGCAGGGCGGGCCGGCTGGGCAGGCCATGCACGGGCAGCTGGCAGGGGGCGCTCGGGCATCAGGCGGGCAGTTCCCAGGCGTGCAGGCGAGCGGTGCTCGGGCCACTCGGCGATGCGCGCAGGCAGGCAGCGCGGGCAGGCTGGCAGGCGCGTTGGGTGCGTGCTGCCAGGCGCGCTGGGCACGTGTTCGCGGGCGTGCGCGTGGACGCTGGGTGAGGGTCCCGGGTGCTGGGCGCTGAGCGTCGGGCGCTTGGTCGCGGATACCGGGTGCTGGGCGAGGGTGCTGAGCACTGGGCGCTGGGCACTGCAGAGGAGCATGCGCGCGGGGCGCTGGGCAGAGGCGCAGGCGTGCGCGCGGGTAGAGGCTGGTGGTGCGCGCGGAGCGGAGCTGGTGGTGCGCGCGGGGTGAGGCGCTGGGTGCGCGGGGCGTGCGGTGTGCTCGCGTGGTGCGCGCGGGGACGTGCGGGGTGCGCGCGGGCTGCTGCGGCGGGGCGCAGTGGGCGCGCGGCGCACGGGGTGGCTCGGCGGCGGGTCCAGGCGTGTGGGCAGGGGCTCGGCGGCGCATCCGAGGGCGGGTGGCCGTGCGGGTGGTTACCGGGGCTGCGGGAGTGAGTCGGAGTGCTCGGGCTAACGTGCGTACGGGCCGTATGTACGTTTGCCCGAGTGTTGGTTCTTTTGGTGTATTTTGAGTATTTGGATGTATTTGGGTATTTAACTCACCGTATAAATGTCTGTCTTGCAGATCTTGAAGGGCGGTCGCGCGACGACCCGATTTTTGGTGAGTGGGACAATCCAACCCAGTAGAGAGGCGTTATACGCATTTGGGCGTATACCGACCTCTCCTGGGGCACCATGGATTTATATTAACCTATTGTAATGTGTATTCCATGTGAGCATGATTTAAATGTAGAATGCATGCTACCCTAGACTTTGCATGTTAGGGACTTGCACCCTTAGGATATGTGTATGACCCATGCATCATGTCCCCCTGTTCTCATGCTAGGAAGCCTTGGCCTATGCATGTGTCCTACTAGTTTATTTATTAAATTAAATGCTAGTGTGTGTTAAATTGCATGCCTTAGATAATATTATAGGGAGGAGCCTTGCGAGGTCAACACTGAGACCCGGGTTAGGGCACTCCGTGTTCCTTGTTTGGTTGTTGGGGTGTCCTGTATTGGGAACTCACACTGCCCTCCCAAGGTTTCTTGTCCCAATAATATTATAAGAAATGTTATACCAAATTATATGATTATTAGCATAATTAGTGAATATTATAGGGGAGGGGCCTCGCGAGGACAGCGGTGAGACCCGGGCTAGGGTACTCCGTGTTCCTTGTTTGGTTGTCGAGGTGTCCTATATCGGGAACTCACGCTGCCCTCCCAAGTTTCTTTCCCCCAATGATATTCCACCCTTGCTAATTATTGTGTATGTTCCCCGCATCTTGGTTATGCGCCTTGGAGGAATTCTGAGGAATTCAGGACATTAGAATTGTAGAGATGCGTTGTCGGCGGATCCGAGTGGATCATATGCGTATGGATAGGCTGTTCTATCCCCTTCGTTGGATCTGACAGAGGCTGCCCCAGCGTTAGAAAGGCCGTCCCTTCCAAGGGTTCCCATCAGTAGGCGCCTTTTGATTTGGTTTCGGACTGTGCTGAAGTTGTGGGTGAGGGCTTCCATTAGTAGGCACCTCCTGATTTGGTTTCGGGCTGTGCTGAACGTGGGAGTAGACCAAGCGGCCTACGGAGTGGAGGAGAGACTATCGGTGGACCAAGGGTGACCAACAGCCTAATCAATCCCAAAATCCTGTGTCACCCGTGGAAGGGTGAGGGTGAGGGTGTAGTGGGTTGGCGATGAACGACCCATTGGTGTTGTGATTGGATGATTATCAGTCCCAAAATCCTATGTCACCGATTGAAGGGTGAGGGTGAGGGTGTAGTGGGTTGGCGATTAAGCGACCCGCTAGTTTGAGTATTTGTTACCATTTTGTGGTTGTTAATAAGAGATTGTGGATTATTAAGTTCTGGATAGTGGTCAGTATTGTCTGCGATGCATGGGTTGTGCTGTTCACTGAGCGTGTGGCTCACCCCTCGCATATGTTTTTCCCCAGTTGCCACTGAGCCTGAGCTGGAGCCGGAGCAGCAGTTGGAGCTTTCCGAGGGATTCCTTCAGTAGCGGAGCAGCGCTACGTTCCGCGAGTGCCAGAGGCTATCAGCATCCCTTCTTGACTGTATGTATTTTATTTCCGTGCTTGGCACGCGTCTGTATGTATTCAGTTGTATTTGTGTATATTGGCTCTCACAGGACAGATGATTGAGTATCGAGTTTGTAGTATGGTTATTTACAGATTCAGTCTTTCACTTCCGCATTTGGTGTATATATCATGTCAGCCTCTTTGTTGTCTGTGTGTCATTCTGGTTGTTTGTGTATGATATATTATTGACCTCCTGTGTAGATTCTGATATTTTATATACACTTGCCGCGTCCCGGGTACGGCCGCCCTGGGGCGTGACATGTGTAGTCGGCGGATCCGAGTGGATCATGTGCGTATGGATAGGCTGTTCTGTCCCCTTCGTTGGATCCGGTAGAGGCTGCCCCAGCGTTAGAAAGGCCGTCCCTTCCAAGGGTTCCCATCAGTAGGCGCCTCCTGATTTTGGTTTCGGACTGTGCTGAAGTTGTGGGTGAGGGCTCCCATCAGTAGGCACCTCCTGATTTGGTCCTGATTTGGTTTCGGACTGTGCTGAATGTGGGAGTAGACCAAGCGGCCTACGGAGTGGAGGAGAGACTATCGGTGGACCAAGGGTGACCAACAGCCTAGTCAGTCCCAAAATCCTATGTCACCCGTGGTAGGGTGAGGGTGAGGGAGTAGTGGGTTGGCGATGAGCGACCCGCTGGTTTTGTGATTGGATGATTATCAGTCCCAATATCCTGCGTCACCTGTTGAGGGTGAGGGTGTGGTGGGTCGTCGATGGAGCGACCCACTGGGTTATGTGTTATGCCACTTAGAGGCTGGATAGATAAATGAATTGTGGTCGATATTGTCTGTGATGCATGGGTTGTGCTGTTCACTGAGCGTGTGGCTCACCCCTCGCATATGTTTTTCCCCAGTTGCCACTGAGCCTGAGCTGGAGCCGGAGCAGCAGGTGGAGCCGTCCGAGGGATTCCTTCAGTAGCGGAGCAGCGCTACGTTCCGCGAGTGCCAGAGGCTATCAGCATCCCTTCTTGACTGTATGTATTTTATTTCCGTGCTTGGCACGCGTTTGTATATATTCAGTTGTATTTGTGTATATTGGCTCTCACATGACAGATGATTGAGTATCGAGTCTTTAGTATGTTTATTTACAGATTCAGTCTTTTGCTTCCGCATTTGGTGTATATATCATGTCAGCCTCTTTGTTGTCTGTGTGTCATTCTGGTTGCTTGTGTATGATATATTATTGACCTCCTGTATAGATTCTGATATTTTATATACACTTGCCGCGTCCCGGGGACGGCCGCTCTGGGGCGTGACAACTAGATGGTGTATAGATGCAGGAGAGATTAATTATCTAATGGTTGAAATTCACGCAATAGGAGCATATGTGTCAAAATAATATATACCATCACGTTGTTTATAACCTTTAGCAACAAGTCTTGCTTTAAATTTATTTATTAAACCATCCAATTCAATTTTCTTTTAAAAATCCATTTACATCCTATTGCTTTTAAACTAGTAGGCAAATCAACAAGTTTCAAAGTTTGATTTGACACAATTGAATTCATTTCTTCATTGATTGCTTCATTCTAAAATGAAACATCTCTTAATGATATGGCTTCCTCATAAGATGACGGCTTATCATCATTTTCTTTTACACTTTATTTCTGTCTCTTTCTATAAAGTAGACATGGAAGTTAGGACCAAAGGAAGACTCATTCCTACACCTATTACTTCTCCTTGGTTCAATAAGGATATCATAAACAGCATTTTTAGGAGGTATAGATTCAGATTCATAACCATTTGACACAATATCATGCATAATTGAACTAGATTTAGTTAAATGCTCATAAAATTCAATATCTGTAGATTCAAAAATATTATTGGAATCAAGATCAAGAAACCTATAAGTCATGCTTTCTTAGAATAACCAATAAAAACATATTTATAGGTTTTAGATCCTAATTTAGGCCTCTTTAAATCAGATTTTCTAACATAAGCAAGGCACCCCCACACTTTGAGACGATTCAAAGATGGTGGTCTCTTAAACCATAATTCAAAAGGGATCTTTTCTAATTTCTTATGGGAAATTCTACTTAAAATAAAGCATGTAGACAAGATTGCTTCACCGCCTAAATATAAAGGCAAATTAGAACTAATAAGTCTAGCATTAACCATTTCAACAAGTGTTCTATTTTTCCTTTCGGCGATTCCATTTTGTTGCGGTGTATAAGGCACCGTCACTTGATGATTTATGCCATGAGTTTCACAATAACTAATAAACTCAATAGATAAATATTCGCCACCATGATCAGATCTTAAAGCCTTAATTTTCTTTTCAAATTGTGTTTCGACATAGGCTTTGAAAATAAGAAATTTATTAAAATCTCATCTTTACTTTTCAAAAGATAAACATGAGTATACCTTGAAAAGTCATCTATAAAGGTTAAAAAATATTTATTTCCACCACGAGAAACAATATTTTTAAGATCACAAACATCACTATGAATAAGATCTAAAATTTCAGATTTTCTTTCAACACTAGAAAGTAGTTTTCTAGTGATTTTAGATTAAGTGCTAACATGGCATTTTTCAAAACATTCATCATGACATTTAAGAATTAAACCTAACTTAAACATATATTTTGTGGATCCAAAATTAACATGCCCTAATCTTCCATTTCATAAATTAAATGAGTCAACAATATAAGAAGAAGCAGATGCGTCATTTATGAAGTCCAATTTAAACATGTCGTCTTACCAACAAACATCCCATTCTTAGATAAATAAACTTGTCTGACTCTATCACCATTTTGAATCCTCTCTTATTCAGAAGATCACTAGATACAAGATTTTTACTTAGGTCAGGAACATGGAATATATTTACAAGGGTGACTGTCTTTTCAGATATAAACTTGAGTTCCACGGTACCCTTTCCAGCAATCTTATTGTGGATGTTGTTGCCCATTTTGATTCGTTTCTATTACCCACCAATTCATAAGTCTTAAAAAGACTTCGATCCTTTGAGAAGTGGATAGTATCCCCTGTATCAAGCCACCAACCATCATTCGAGTTGTTCATCGACCACATTCGCTTGTTGCGCTTGTTGTTTCTTCCGATGACGACAGTCTCGGGAATAGTTTCCGGGTTTGCCGTACAAGTAGCAACTCAGTTTCTTCTTGTCTTTCTTGTTGTTGTTGGGATGAGAGCCTTTCTTTTATTACTTTTTATCTTGTTTTGGTGGTAGTTTTATTTTTTCACCACTCTCAACAAGATTTACTTTCATTGTCGTCTCTAATTGCTCATCCTTCTTGTCTTGGATCCAAGAATCTTCTTCGATTTAAAATAGCATTGGAGGGATTCCATGATGTACTTCTTTTCATCATGCTTCAACTTCATTCTGAAGTCTTTCCAAGATGTGGGTAATTTTGATATAATCATCTCCACTTGAAAATCTTCAGAGATATCAATACCAGTAGTTTTAAAATCACCAACCAACAATTGTAGTTCATAAACTTGTTCAATAACTAGCTTGTCGGTGGTCATCTTAAAATCAATATAGGAACCAATAAGAAATTTTTGAGTACTCGCCTCTTTGATTTTGTACTTGTTTTCGAGGCTCTTCCAAAGTGTTTTCGTGAACGTGATGGTATGGTATACATCATAGATGGAGTTCAACAATGCGTTGAGGATGTGTCCCTTGCATAGGAAGTCATCCTCCTTCCTCTTGCGTCGCTTCTCCTTTAGTTCCTCGCTATCTTCTTTTGTTGCTTCAGGGATCTCCTCGAGGTCCGCATCAAGGATGTATGCAAGCTTTAGGGTCGTTAGAAAAAACAACACATTTTATTACCAACACATTAAGTTGTTCTTGTCGAAGCGATCTAGTCGGACAATGTCCTGGTCCATGACTTGGATGGAGTGAATGATAGATCCCACTGACGCCTCCATTTAAGCAAAAAAAAAATACGTTTCGAAATTGTTGGAGTGGATGCCGAGGAGACGTTGGGTGTAGGACGTAGAACGGGTACAAAAAGAAAAGGAGAACTGGATTTCAAGGCTCAATTGAAGTGTTGATATCTTCGAAACGTATTTTCCTCCCTTCCAATGCGCAACGGGTTGATGGAGAGTACGCTCCTTGGATACAATGGAGCCCAGATCCTTGTTACCAACACCGATTAAACACCTTTGGTGGAACTTCTCACCAACAGTCTTTCACTGTTGCACTTTTGTGGAGATGAACCTATAAGATCCAATCAATGGTCCTAATTCACTCATAAACACTTAAATGGTTCACCATCTATATTTTGTAGAGATCAATCAAGACACTCAATCAATGACCATGATCGTTCCATCATGTATGGAAGGGTCCATTGTCCATAAAATCTCATAGGACCCAATCAATGGTCCTGATTCATCCATCAAGAATTAAATGGTCCATTTAATTCTTCCAATCATATGGACTTTTAATTTGATAGGTCTTTTAATATATGATAAAGAATAAAAAATTAAATTCAAAGGGTTCATACATTTAATTTAATTTAAATAATACACGTGCACATGTAACAATGTAACATGGTAGGATCACTTATTTTTTTTCAAAAGTACAATGAGGATCCTAATATATACAATGGATTGAAAAAATAATTTCTTGACGTGGGACTAAAATATTTTTAGAACACCTTTTAGAAAATAAAAGATGATAAAATCAAATCCCTAAAAAAATGCATTATTTTGAAATTTTTTTTTTTTATCCATAAACACCCAACACTTTAACCTCCCATTTGAGGTGAAGCATAAACCCTGAATAAGGGAAATACAGGAGAATAAGGATAAAAGTTAATTATTTTGCAAGAATAAACCTTGATAGCTATGTCTTGATGTGTTAGGATAAAGCCCGATAACTATTCTAAGGGGTGCTGGAATTTCTTATTAAGGTTTATCTATAACAATTGATAAAAATATTATTCTCTATCATTTCACAAAAAAATCTCACCTAACATTGTCACACGCATTTCAAAAACTTTCATATCTATCATATCACATGCACATTTCTCACATTCATTCCCAAACACAAAGAATTTATGCAGTGTATAATAGTCATTTAAAAATTCATAAGCCCTTATTCATCTTTTATCTACCACTTATCCTTACTTTATCTAAGGGAAATCAAACAATAAAAATATTACTTTTTCCGTTTTCTAATGAGAATAACAGAAAAAGCAACCAAACAAAATTTTACTTATTATACATGAATTGTTATTTGTCATGGTATAGTTATCAGGGGAAAATAATTCTATGTCACACCCCAAACGGGGGATAAAGAAATGAAAACATAACACCCCTTTCAGGATTGAAGAATAGATTGGAATATGATTGATAATGTCAAATATCTTGTTTGTTTGCAAGAAATAAATGGATATAACTATGTTAGAATAATTGAGAATAAGTTGGTATTGATTTTTCTCATGTCCCCCTAGAATTGTTTTAGTCCGTCCAATCTATTCTATTAGTATAAAAAAGTTCATGTCATCACATCTTACAATAAACCAATGATACACACATCTCAAATCAAATGTCTTCACATCTTATATATCAAAGGCTCACATGTGTCCAGTCATTTTTTTTATCATTTATCAATTATTATCCATATCTTACTCAATTTTGTTTTCACAAATTATCTATTGTCTACGGAACAACAAAAACTTCATTAAATAATTTCTAACAAAAATAACTAAAATCACACCCAAACTAAAATTAATTTTTTATAGTTATTTATAATAAATATTTATCTATCCCAGAATAACATAGATTAATGCAACCCAAATAAGGAGTGTTTATATAATATTATATATATAAAACTATACATAAAATTGATATTAAAAGAACATGTGATATATACCGGCACTGCTACCTATCAGTCTCACGTATTTCTCTCTTATTAATGGTCAGTGGGGACCAGAATATATATGCAACTCCCATCAAACAATTTGGTTCACAAATCAGGTTCTAACCCACTCATTTAGTTCACAGACTTCACATTCAAAACTAAACTAAAAACACTTGTTAGTACACACTGAAAACGTCAGGGCACCCAGACTATGAACATATATTCTAATGATCGTTAGTAGCACACGTGGACATTATATCTGATCTTATTTTTATGTTCTTAGACATATCATTATATTTTATTTTTAGATTTTTTGTATGTACATAGTTAAATTCACTATTATATTTTTATTTTTATTTTTACCCTTCCTTCACTACTTGTGTATACTTTATTGATGGGTGTTGTGAACATTGTTAATTTCTTATTGTAAATGTCATTATTTAATGATATGATAAAAATTTATTTTATTTTTTTTAAAATTGATTGTGATATATTCGTCATCAAATGTTATATGCGTGAAATTTTTTTAGTTGTATACGTGAATAGAAGAGAAAGATGAATACAAAAATAAAATAAAAAATAACTCTTATGAGAAGAAAGGATAAAAGAATAATTTAACTAATTAATCTGAAAAATTAAAAATAAATTCAAATGTTTCTTGGATTTAAAAATAATTTAAGAATGTTTAAGGGGGGCCTAAAATTAATTAATTAATTAATATTTATTAAGTTGGGTCACCTGCAAGTTTCTGGTTATTATTTCGGCGGTCCATGACGCGCCGCATCTTCTCTTATAAAAAAATGATTGAAATCCGCCGACGAAGACGTGTGATCTATCTGTATCTCGTAAGATTTATAAATGATTGAAAAGGGGAGTTCACGAGTTTCCTTCAACGTGGATATTGAGGTTGGATTTTTATTTTATTTTGGTGGGGGATATGTGAATTGTCAATTGTGTACTGAATTCGTTACAGCTGGCTTTGCTTGTTCCTTTTTTATGAAGTCGTCGGTGGATTTTCACTGTCTTTTACAGGAGATGAATGCCACCTAATAAATATATGCCTGGTTAATAATAATAATAATTTTTTTAATATATTCTGAATGAGTTGGCTTCAGCTAGTGTCCTGCATCGAAGAAGACGGATCACCATTAAAAGGATTTGGATTTATTATTTTTTTATTTTTTTTTTGCAAAAAAATGATTACTGATTGAAATCTAGAATAACAAATGAGAATTTTAGGGGTAGTCTTATATGATAAGTATATATTGAGATAAACTAGTATATTTTTTTTTAATTTAAAGAAATATTTTTTTTTACTGCATACATTATGATAAAATTTTATACATAATGATAAAGCAATATATACTATATTATCATAGTGTATGGTACTGTAAAAAGAACTGAGTGTAATAGTGCTCTTAAGAGATTCAAACGCCCGTTTTGTTAGAAAATGAAGCACAATAACGAAACACATCACACGAATAACACAAGATATATATGATTTGACCTAGGCCTACATCAACAAGGTAAAAATAGAGAATCTACTATAATTGTTGAGATACATTAAGAGACTCATAAACTCTCTCACATAGTTAACCTCACTTAGAACCCTCTCAACATCTCTCATGTGGATCTCTACATTATATTCAAACCTAGTTTTGCCATAGAACTCTAGAATTACTAAGTAGTTTATGAATTAATTAACAAATTGTTCTTTGATTTTAAGATATTAACTTTAAATATTAATTAAACTCAAATCTTAATTAATATATCAATTATGTGCACACCTAATATGATTTCATCATGATCATCTAATATGATACATCACATCGAAACATAATTTCAACCGGTTTCACATGGATTTTGAGGTACATAGGTGCCTCACACGTTTTGAATAAATTTTCATGCCAACAACCTCACCGAACTCGTTACATGCATATTACATGTCGCATTCACTGCATTGCTTTTGGATTTGTTTGTAGAATTTTGATAATCTTCTTCATTAATTATTGGGAATGGTGTGCCGCATGACAAATACTTAGAAGAAAAGTTCATTAATGCACCACAAATAAGGTTAATTATCTTCAACTATTCCTGTTAAGGGATGCCAACACCCGCACGAACACTTGGTCAATTCAAATATCTGGTAAGTACCTAGTCACTTATGTGGAATACCTTTTCTTGATGTGGAAAAGGGGCTTCGGACCTGTGTTGCATTAGTTAGTGCACCACCAAGCCAGAATGTTCTCTATTGTTGATATTCAGACATACATGGGAGACTACTCATTTATATCAAACTTTACTGAAAAATGGGCTGTTGACCTTTGAATGGAAATGCTGATTGGCTTGTGTGAGGCAAAAATAGATTATTGTAGGTTTTAATTTTTTTTTAGCCGAAGTGTAGTGGTCAAAATCTAAGCCCATTAACTATGCTTTACGTACCGACAGTCCAAGACTCGATTAGTGAAGGCTCACGACACGGATAGCCCACCGAATGAGTATCCGGTCCGTCGAACCCTCCATATCCGACGACCAGCACAAATCCAAGTCAGTATTTGACATTTAAATATTTGATTAAGGGATTATCAATTATTGATTTCCTTAATCCTAACAAAATAATATTAGATTTGGAGCTATCGTTACCTGATTCTCAAATCATAACAATATGTATGAGATTTTTAATCACATCATTAATTAATCAACAAAATCCCACAATGTATGAAGATTTTATCATGGATAATCAATGAATGATTTTGAAAATCCCTAAATATCATATATTCAATCTCCTAATCAAGGATCTCTTTCCATCTGTCGGATGGAGAGGAAGATCCACCATTGATTCTAGGGCATCCACCAAAATATAATAATTAGAGAACCAGTTCTCTCTATTGAGGTATGTAAAAAACACTTTTTTACGAAACTCAAATATTGCATTAGTTGACTTGAGCATCAGAGGGTCTTTTGCAGGTCACCCCTAACCATGTTTCCAATGACGCTAAAAAAGGAGGACCGCTAACAACCCAGCGAAAACCGTCATAAGAAACAGAGCGAACAAATCGTCTCGACTTGAATCAGTTCATTATTTTTTGTCCCTCCAACTTGGCATGTCAGATAGGGGTCATGCATCAAACAAGAAGCTCGATTTGTGATCATGCCTTCTAAGAAAAAACCTTTCGACTCTTCCGCCACCTGTGACTTGGTCAGCGCATCGGAACACCTCATTCGACCAAGGGGAGATACTTGAGGCGGACCCGCAGCAGGACGTCTTTGACATGCAGAACCGTGTCGATGAAACCCAATGACGGGCAGAGCAGTACAATGTCAAGGCGGAGGAACTCCGCCACCTCGTGGAAGAGATGTGGCACGAGAACGAACGCCTTCAGAACGTGGCACGAGAACGAACGCCCTCAAAACTTGCTTGACAACACATCCAAGCACGGGGACGAGCAGTATGATCCATTGCCAGCCGACAGCCGTTAGCAAAGTCGCACTCACACATGACACATAGGTGACAATTGGGTCCCCTTCGATTCGCCTGCAGACTGTGCCCCCGTCGATTAGTCCGCCAGGTCATCAAATGCTGCTGCTAATTCCAAATAGCCCCGTCAGGACAACCCTGGATTGAAGGATGACATTATGAGGGAGATAGACTTGTGCCTCCATAGACCTAATCCATCTCTCCCCTTTCTCCGCATAGATCAAGTGCACACCGAGGCCGAATAAGTTCTCCTCCCCCCCTCTGAAGTTTAAGCTCTACAAGGGAAAGTCTGACCTAATGGAGCATCTGAACTACTACCAACATCAAATATCCCTCGAGGCAGGAGTTGACGCCCTCCTTTGTAAGGTACTCCTGCAAAGCCCTAGGGGGCAAGTGCTCACGTGGTTCCACAAACTCCTCGTCGGATCCATCTCCAATTTCCGTGGCCTGTATGAGGTGTTCATCGAGCACTACATCTGCCACTGCAAACGGAAGAGGGATATCACGAATTTGTTTGGGATGAAATAAGTTGAGGGCGAGCAACTGAAGGACCATCTCACTCGTTTCAGTGTTGAGATGACCTAGGTGCAGGGTTATGACCCTAAGATCACTGCCATGGCCTTTTGCTCGGTGCACTTGGGATTGGGGCACTTCTATGAATTCCTCATCTAGAAGACGCCCACTGGCATGACCGACATCCTCTCCAAGGCTGAAGGCTACGTTTGCCTAGGATGCCGCCCCCGCCAGCCGAAAGATCACCCCTGTGGTTCCTGTCAGCGCCACACCAAAGGGAAGATCAACCTCCAAAAAGCAGCCATCTGGGACCTCAAAGAAGGGGGACGGCAGGGCAGACCCCGGATGGAACCACCGAGGGAGGGATTCGAAAGCGACCCCCCTCACCGTCCCTGTTAGGCAACTTTGGAGGGAGAATAGGGACAAGGGGATCTTTCAGACCCCAACTCCGATCCGCTCGTGTCATTCCCCAGGGCGGCCGTCCCCGGGACACGGCAAGGGTATATATGATATCAGCAGTCTATACAAGATGTCAATAATATACTCAAACAATATCAACAATGACAACACAGACAACAAAGAGGCTGACATGATATATACACAAATAGCGGAAGCTAAAAGACTGAATCTGTAATTCAAAGACATATTACAGACTCGATACATAATCAACTGTCCTGTGAGAGCCAATATATACACGACATCCAAATATAATACAAACGCGTGCTCAAGCACGGAATACAATACATACAAGCAAAGGGGGGGATGCTGAATGGCCTCTCGCACGTAGAACGTGACGTTGCTCCGCTACTGCTGACGTGCCTCGGGGAGCTCCTCCTTCAGATCCGACTCGGAGATCACTGAAGAAAATATATGCGAGGGGTGAGCCACATGCTCAGTGAATAGCACAACCCATGTATCACAATTCATATCTAACCTCAAATCAATCATAGCCTCTAAATGGCAACAACTACCCAAACCCGTGGGTCGCTCATCGCCAACCCAGGGCGGCCACACCCAGACCGGCAAACTGGTGATATAGTCTTTTGGGACTGACTAGGCTGTTAATCACCCTTGGTCCACCGATAGCCTCTCCTCCACACCGTAGCTCGCCTGGTCTACTCCCACGATTCAGCACAGTCCGAAACCAAATCAGGAGGTGCCTACTGATGGGAGCCCTCTGTCAGGACGGCCTGTCTAACGCTAGACTCGATACACAATCATCTGTCCTATGAGAGCCAATATACACAAATACAACTGAATATATACAACACGTGCTCAGCACGAAAATACAATACATACTGTCAAGAAGGGATGCTGATAACCTCTGGCACTCGCGGAAACGTGGCGCTACTCCGCTACTGAAGAAATCCCTCGGAAAGCTCCAACTGCTGCTCCGGCTCCAGCTCAGGCTCAGTGGCAACTAGGGAAAAACATGTGCGAGGGGTGAGCCACACGCTCAGTGAACAGCACAACCCACGCATCACAGACAATATTTACCAATATTCCATTATTTTATCCAGCCATCAATACATAACAACATAATCCAGTGGTTCGTACTTCGCCGAACCACCACACCCTCACCCTCACCCATCCATGGGTGACATAGGCTATTGGGACTGATAATCATCTATTCACAAATCCAGTAGGTCGCTCATCGCCAACCCACTACACCCTCACCCTCACCCATCAATGGGTGACATAGGATTTTGGGACTGACTAGGCTGTTGGTCACCCTTGGTCCACCGATAGTCTCTCCCTCCACTCCGTAGGCCGCCTGGTCTACTCCCACATTCAGCACAGTCCGAAACCAAATCAGGAGGTGCCTACTAATGGGAGCCCTCTGTCAGGAAGGCCCTGTCTAACGCTGGGGGTAGCCTCTACCGAATCCAACGCAGGGAACAGAACAGCCTATCCATACGCATATGATCCACTCGGATCCGCCAACTACATATCATTACAACTCAAATGTCATGAATTCCTCTGAATTCAACCAGGTGCATCATCAAGATGCGGGAACATGTACAAAAATCAGTAAGGCTGGAATATCATTGGGGGAAAGAAACTCGGAAGGGCGGCGTGAGTTCCCGTTATAGGATACCCCGACAACCAAACAAGGAACACGGAGTACCCTAACCCGGGTCTCACCGCTGTCCTTGCAAGGCCCCTCCCCTATAATATCTACCAACTATACTAATAATTATACCAATCACACAATCATTACATATAATATTATTGGGACTAGAACCTTGGGAGGGCAGCCCGAGGTCCCGATACAGGACATCCCGACAACCAAACAAGGAACACGGAGCACCCTAACACGGGTCTCAGCGTTGACCTCGCAAGGCTCCTCCCTATAATATTATCCTAAGGCATGCGATCTAACAGATACCATCATTTAATTTAATAATTAAAACTAGTAGGACGCATGCATAGGCCGGGGTTTCCTAGCATGAAAACCAGGGGACATGCTGCATGGCTCATACGCATATCCTATGGGTGCAAGTCCCTAACAGAAAAGCCTAGGGTAACATGCATTTCTACATATTCATCAGGCTCACATGCAATACATATTATTACAGGTTAATATAATCCACGGTGCCCCAGGAGAGGTCGGTATACGCCCAAGTGCGTATAACACCTCTCTACTGGGTTGGATTGTCCCACTCACCCGAATTGGGGTCGTCGCGCGACCGTCCGTCTAGATCTGCAAGACAGACAATCAATATGGTGAGTTAAAATCCATAAATACTACAAAATACATAAACCCATAATTAAACTCCCAACACTCGGGCAAACGTGCATACGACCCGCACGCACGCTAGCCCGAGCACTCTGACAACCACCCGCACGGCCGGCCACCACCCGCACGGCCACCCGACCGCCCGGACGCGCCGCCGCGCCTCAGCCCGCGCACTCCGCGCACCGCCCGGGGCTCCGCGCGTCCACCGAGCCCAGCCGCGGCAGCCCGCACGCGCCCCGCACGCCGTGCGCTGGCCCGCGAGCACCCCGCACGCCCCCGCGCGCGGCGCCTCGCCCCCGCGCACACCATCCCTGCCTTGCCGCGCCCCGCGCACGCCTCGCGCACGCCTCCTCGCCCCGCGCGCACCCCGCGCGCACCTCCGCCGCCTCGCCGCACCTCGCACGCACCTCCGCCACCTTGCCGCACCTCGCGCGCACCTCGCACGCACCTCGCACGCACCTCCGCCACCTCGCCGCACCTCGCTGCACCTCGCACGCACCCCGCACACCTTGCCGCACCTCGCGCGCACCTCGCACGCACCTCGCACACCTTGCCGCACCTCGCGCGCACCTCGCACGCACCCGTGCACACCGCCTGCTCGACCTCAGCCTCCACGCACACGGCATCCGCACGACCAGCTCCCCCCCGGCGCCCGCCCGCGCGCACGCTCGCGCGCACGCACGCGCGCACGCCCAGCCAGCCCCCTGCGCACGCTGCCGGTGCTGCCTGAGGCCCCCAGCCCGAGCACGCCTGCACTGCCAGCCCGTCCCGCTCGCCCAGCACGACCAGCACCCTGCACCAGGCCCGCGCGCACTCGCGCGCACGCCGCGCGTACGCACGCCCGCGCACGCACGCGCGCCTGCCCGCGCGCACCCGACCTGCGCGCCGCCTGGGCTGCTGCTGCTGCTGCTGTTTGGCCCGGACGACCTGCCACTGCCCGAGCGCCACCACCACCCCTCCCTTGACCACCGACCACCTCCGACCCCCCTCCGACCACCCCCACTGCCACCAACCACCCCCAAACACAAAACCCTCCCCTAGCATTCATCTAGACAAGAAAAAAGAGGGAAAGGAGGCTTACCGAGGGGAGGAAGAGGCGTCCGGTGGATCTCCACGCGCCGAAACCCTTCCCAAAGCCTTCTCACGCCCCGATCTATCACGGCCCTCGATTTGGCTCGAAACAGAGGAGAGAGAGGGGAGGTCGGGGAGGCTAGAGTCGTCGGAATCGGGATTTGAAGGCACCGGGGCGTAGATCGGGACCCGATCTACACTTCCCGTGCTTTAGGTTTTCGATTTTGAGGGGTCTAGGGGGCTTGAAAGGAAGAAAAACGGAGAGGGGAGAGAGAGATCTCGACGAGGAAGACAATGAATAGTAATTAGATATTTTTTTGATTCCTTTTAAGTAGAGCGCGACTTAAAAACCCGGATACGCCCCGGAACTGGAAATTTTTGCAAACGATGCCAGAATTCGATGAAATTTTCGTGAGAGGTCTAAAATGGCACCAGGACACCAAATATGCAGTTAGATTTCCAATCGGAGTCCTCTAGCTCAGACGATAGCTAACAGTCTGAAATTATGCGGTTCCGATCGAAAACCCTAAAAATTTTAAAAACTGCCAGGACGCTCTAACGGTTACCAGCAGGCTAAAAGTGACACATATATAACATTCTTCCCCCCTTAGGAAATTTTGTCCTCAAAATATGCAAAAACATCTAGGAGGGGAAAAGATACGCGTCACACCTGGCATCCTTGGGCTCCTAAGTGTCCTTAACACCGGAACGGTGCTGCCATCGCACCTCGACCAACTGGACGGTCTTGGTGCAGAACCTCCTCACGCGGCGGTCCATGATCTCAATCGACTGCTCCACGAATGACTGTCCGGCTCAGAGACGAGCGGCTCGAACGGGATGACGTGAGCAGGATCGTGGACACCTTTACCCAACTGCGAACCCACCACTCCAAGACGGAGAGGTAAGAATTGGCGCTGAGGTGAGCCTCCGAATAAAACTCCAGGAAGCTCTCCTCGCAAGACGGGGACCACTCGAACCGGACATCCTTCCGAGTAAGGCGGTTAAGAGGAACAGCTATCTTCGAGAGTCCCTCGTCAAGCTTCCTACAATAACCCTCCAACTCGGGAAGCTCCGAATCCTTGCGGGGTTCGACGGCCTACGCCAATTCGACATAGCAAACGTCTTACCCGGGTCCACAGATATGCCTTTACCAGAAACCACTCAGCCCAAAAGGCCTTAACCTCTAACCAAACTCGCACTTGATCTCTCATCTATCTGATGCTTCCATGGCATCCCTTACCTGGGAAAAGAAACCTCGGGAGGGCACCATGGAATCCCGATATAGGATACCCCGACAACCAAACAAGGAACACGAAGTACCCTAGCCCGGGTTCCAACGCCGACCTCACAAGGCCCCTTAATCCAGAAAGGAACACTGGAAGAAGACATCATTTAAAAGAATACCACTAACTCCTCCGGATCATCTACCTCTAGATGATCACCCAACGATGTCATTCAACATCCTTTGCAAGACCGGACCCAACATCATTGGGAATGGTCCAACAGAATTTGGGTTACGAGCGACCCGCCTTCGCCTCATCCACACCCTCACTCCCGAAAGGAGACATTTTGGGACTTTGGGAGAGACTTAGACTGCTCTCTACCCCTGGTCCACCGTAGCCTCTCCCCGCTCCGTAGCTCGCCTGGTCCTCTGACCGGGAGCCTGTCTAACGCCGGGGCTGTACTACGCGGATCCAACTAAGGGGAGAGCGATTCCACGCTCGCGACACCATTCAATAATCTCTTACCGGGTAGCCCCTACCTAGCATACTCCCAAATTCAGTACCCCTCCGACTGCATCGGCGGTACCTACTGATGGGAACTCACTGCCAGGACGGCTAAAACCCGGCTTCCTTAACCCAAACAACCGCTCTTGCCACTCACTCATCCAAATACCCCACACACTTGCATAATAACCACCATTTACACACACACCTATCCTTATACTAGAGAGCTGGGAATACAAGATGATACCTCGAACCATGACACCCGAAGGCTGCGCCTCCTCGGCCGTAAGCGCTGCAACTCTGCCTTGAACCAACCGCGGCTGAGGAGCAGGGGCACGCCTCGCCGGCTGCACTGGCTGCTGCTGGCGCTGAGGCTGCTGCTGCTGCTGGCGCGGAAGCTGCTGCTGCAAGAACGGCGGCTGCGGAGGCATCACTCGGGGCCGATCGGCATCAGGGCAATTGTATCTGATATGCCCGATGCGCTGACAATGGAAACAGCGCCGCCTCTCCGGCTGCCAGGACTGGATGGGCACTGCTGCAATGGGTGCCGGATCCCATACTGGCACCGCATCTGCTGGAGGAGAGGAAGCCGCTGACTGCTCGAAGCGGGGCCTCTTCCTCTTGCGCTGCCCCTGGTCCCGACTCCCGGAAGGACCCTGATCTGAAGAAGGGGTCGGAGCCCGCACTTGAATCCCGAGGTCTCTCTCGACGGTCTTCGCCCGAGACACTACGTCGGAGTACCTCGTGAAAGCGTGGGCGGTGACGTGCACCCGGATAGCGCTGCTGAGACCCAGCTCGAATCGCCGGCACCTCGTGACCTCGTCCATCACCAAGGCTGGAGCAAATCTGGACAGACTCGTGAAGCGCGCAGAGTAGTCAGCGACGGACATGGTGCCCTGAGTCAGCTGCTCGAACTCCCGCTCCACTAGCTGTCGCGTCGAGAACGGAAAATACTCGTCCAGAAAATGCCTCCGGAAACCCGCCCAAGAAAGCTGCTCCACTCCCTCTGGAATGTCCACCACTCGGGTAGCCCACCAATCAGCGGCGTCACCCTTCAGCATGAAGGTGGCCAGGGCGACTCGCTGGCGATCGGTGCAAAGCATGGCCGCGAAAATCGTGTCCACCTCCCTCAACCAACGCTCTGGCGCAAGAGGATCTGCCGACTGCCCATGAAACTCGGGAGGATGGAGCTTTAGAAAGGCGTTGAGGCCGCTCTGCTGCACTCGCGCTGCCGCCTCTAGCTCCTCCTCCCTCTGCAGGGGATCCTCAACTCCCACCGCCGGAACTGCCACAGGAACTGGGGGTACATCGGGTACCACAGGCGGATCTACCACCAAGGGGACCGGCGGAACTGCCTCGCGGGTCGCCCTCAGCTCCTGAATCTCCCTAGCCTGCTCTGCCAACATCCGCGTCTGTGTCTCCACCAAATCAGCCAACCGAGCGAAAGCACGCTCCCAAGCAGGAGGCTCCTGCGTCAAGGGCTCTCCGGTAGCATCCTCGTCTCTGGTAGGTCCGGAAACCTCCAAAGACCGAGAGGGACCTCGTCCGCGCCGTCCTCTGCGAGGAGGCATATCAGCACCCTAAGAAAACCAGACACTAGGATCAGAATACTCACATCAAAATCCTAGGACTCATCTCTACGAAAGGAGGACTATTGGCTCTGACAGGACCAGGCTCTGATACCAACTTTTTGTCACGCCCCAGGGCGGCCAACCCAGGGACGCGGCAAATGTATATATCATATCAGAAGCCTACACAGGAGGTCAATAATATATATCATACACAGACAACTAGAATGACACACATGCAACAAAAGGGCTGACATGATATATACACCAAATGCGGAAGCAAAAGACTGAATCTGTGAATAAACATACTACAGACTCGATACACAATCATCTGTCCTATGAGAGCCAATATATACAAATACAACTGAATATATACAGCACGTGCTCAGCACGGAAAACAATACATACAGCCAAGAAAAGGGATGCTGATAGCCTCTGGTACTCGCGGACGTAGCGCTGCTCCGCTACTGAAGAAATCCCTCGGAAAGCTCCAACTGCTGCTCCGGCTCCAGCTCAGGCTCAGTGACCACTGGGGAAAAACATGTGCGAGGGGTGAGCCACACGCTCAGTGAACAGCACAACCCACGCATCACAGACAATATTTACCAATATTCCATTATTTTATCCAGCCATCAATACATAACAACACAAATCCAGTGGTTCGTACTTCGCCGAACCACCACACCCTCACCCTCACCCATCCATGGGTGACATAGGCTATTGGGACTGATAATCATCTATTCACAAATCCAGTAGGTCGCTCATCGCCAACCCACTACACCCTCACCCTCACCCATCAATGGGTGACATAGGATTTTGGGACTGACTAGGCTGTTGGTCACCCTTGGTCCACCGATAGTCTCTCCCTCCACTCCGTAGGCCGCCTGGTCTACTCCCACATTCAGCACAGTCCGAAACCAAATCAGGAGGTGCCTACTAATGGGAGCCCTCTGTCAGGAAGGCCCTGTCTAACGCTGGGGGTAGCCTCTACCGAATCCAACGCAGGGAACAGAACAGCCTATCCATACGCATATGATCCACTCGGATCCGCCAACTACATATCATTACAACTCAAATGTCATGAATTCCTCTGAATTCAACCAGGTGCATCATCAAGATGCGGGAACATGTACAAAAATCAGTAAGGCTGGAATATCATTGGGGGAAAGAAACTCGGAAGGGCGGCGTGAGTTCCCGTTATAGGATACCCCGACAACCAAACAAGGAACACGGAGTACCCTAACCCGGGTCTCACCGCTGTCCTTGCAAGGCCCCTCCCCTATAATATCTACCAACTATACTAATAATTATACCAATCATACAATCATTACATATAATATTATTGGGACTAGAACCTTGGGAGGGCAGCCCGAGGTCCCGATACAGGACATCCCGACAACCAAACAAGGAACACGGAGTACCCTAACACGGGTCTCAGCGTTGACCTCGCAAGGCTCCTCCCTATAATATTATCCTAAGGCATGCGATCTAACAGATACCAGCATTTAATTTAATAATTAAACTAGTAGGACGCATGCATAGGCCGGGGTTTCCTAGCATGAAAACCAGGGGACATGCTGCATGGCTCATACGCATATCCTATGGGTGCAAGTCCCTAACATAAAAGCCTAGGGTAGCATGCATTCTACATTTTCATCATGCTCACATGCAATACATATTATTACAGGTTAATATAATCCACGGTGCCCCAGGAGAGGTCGGTATACGCCCAAGTGCGTATAACACCTCTCTACTGGGTTGGATTGTCCCACTCACCAGAATCGGGGTCGTCGCGCGACCGTCCGTCTAGATCTGCAAGACAGACAATCAATATGGTGAGTTAAAATCCATAAATACTACAAAATACATAAACCCATAATTAAACTCCCAACACTCGGGCAAACGTGCATACGACCCGCACGCACGCTAGCCCGAGCACTCCGACAACCACCCGCACGGCCGGCCACCACCCGCACGGCCACCCGACCGCCCGGACGCGCCGCCGCGCCTCAGCCCGCGCACTCCGCGCACCGCCCGGGGCTCCGCGCGTCCACCGAGCCCAGCCGCGGCAGCCCGCACGCGCCCCGCACGCCGTGCGCTGGCCCGCGAGCACCCCGCACGCCCCCGCGCGCGGCGCCTCGCCCCCGCGCACACCATCCCTGCCTTGCCGCGCCCCGCGCACGCCTCGCGCACGCCTCCTCGCCCCGCGCGCACCCCGCGCGCACCTCCGCCGCCTCGCCGCACCTCGCACGCACCTCCGCCACCTTGCCGCACCTCGCGCGCACCTCGCGCGCACCTCGCACGCACCTCCGCCACCTCGCCGCACCTCGCGCGCACCTCGCACGCACCTCGCACACCTTGCCGCACCTCGCGCGCACCTCGCACGCACCCGTGCACACCCCGCCTGCTCGACCTCCAGCCTCCACGCACACGGCATCCGCACGACCAGCTCCCCCAGGCGCCCGCCCGCGCGCACGCTCGCGCGCACGCACGCGCGCACGCCCAGCCAGCCCCCTGCGCACGCTGCCGGTGCTGCCTGAGGCCCCCAGCCCGAGCACGCCTGCACTGCCAGCCCGTCCCGCTCGCCCAGCACGACCAGCACCCTGCACCAGGCCCGCGCGCACTCGCGCGCACGCCGCGCGTACGCACGACCGCGCACGCACGCGCGCCTGCCCGCGCGCACCCGACCTGCGCGCCGCCTGGGCTGCTGCTGCTGCTGCGGTTTGGCCCGGACGACCTGCCACTGCCCGAGCGCCACCACCACCCCTCCCTTGATCACCGACCACCTCCGACCACCCTCCGACGACCCCCACTGCCACCAACCACTCCCCAAACACAAAACCCTCCCCTAGCATTCATCTAGACAAGAAATAAGAGGGAAAGGAGGCTTACCGAGGGGAGGAAGAGGCGTCCGGTGGATCTCCACGCGCCGAAACCCTTCCCAAAAGCCTTCTCACGCCCCGATCTATCACGGCCCTCGATTTGGCTCGAAACAGAGGAGAGAGAGGGGAGGTCGGGGAGGCTAGAGTCGTCGGAATCGGGATTTGAAGGCACCGGGGCGTAGATCGGGACCCGATCTACACTTCCCGTGCTTTAGGTTTTCGATTTTGAGGGGTCTAGGGGGCTTGAAAGGAAGAAAAACGGAGAGGGGAGAGAGAGATCTCGACGAGGAAGACAATGAATAGTAATTAGATATTTTTTTGATTCCTTTTAAGTAGAGCGCGACTTAAAAACCCGGATACGCCCCGGAACTGTGAAATTTTTGCAAACGATGCCAGAATTCGATGAAATTTTCGTGAGAGGCCTAAAACGGCACCAGGACACCAAATATGCAGTTAGATTTCCAATCGGAGTCCTCTAGCTCAGACGATAGCTAACAGTCTGAAATTATGCGGTTCCGATCGAAAACCCTAAAAATTTTAAAAACTGCCAGGACGCTCTAACGGTTACCAGCAGGCTAAAAGTTACACAAGTATAACAAACTAGTGGGTCGCTCATCGCCAACCCACTACACCCTCACCCTCACCCTCAAACTGGTGACATGGTCTTTTGGGACTGACTAGGCTGTTAATCACCCTTGGTCCACCGATAGCCTCTCCTCCACACCGTAGCTCGCCTGGTCTACTCCCACGATTCAGCACAGTCCGAAACCAAATCAGGAGGTGCCTACTGATGGGAGCCCTCTGTCAGGACGGCCTGTCTAACGCTGAGAAGTTCCTACACGGATCCAACGAAGGGAAGAGAAACATCCCACCCACACGGATACTGTTATATATGTGTCACTTTTAGCCTGCTGGTAACCGTTGGAGCGTTCTGGCAGTTTTTTGTTTTTTTTTTGTTTTCGATCGGAACCGCTAATTTTTGGACTGTTAGCTATCGTCCTGAGTTAGAGGACTCCGATTGGAAATCTAACTGCATATTTGGTGTCCTGGTGCCATTTTAGGCCTCTCACGAAAATTTCATCGAATTCTGGCAACGTTTCTGGAATTTCACAGTTCCGGGGCGTATCCAGGTTTTTAAGTGAGTTGACTTTATAAGTGGGGTGAGAAAAGTTACCTAGCACTATTCATTGTCTTCCCCAAAAGTTTTTCTCTCTCCCCCTCTCTCTTTTTCAAGCATTTGAGCCCCATAGAGTCCTCAAACCCAAAAACCTAAAGCATAGAAAGTGTAGATCGGGTCCCGATCTACACCCCGGTGCTTTCAAATCCGGATTCCGGCCTACCTAGCCCTTCCATCCGCCCTCTCTTCTCCTCAGATCCGAGCCATTTCGGAGGTGGGAGTAGATCTCGGTGTTGGAAGCCTTTTGGGAGAGGTTTCGGTGCGCGGAGAGCAACCGAACATCCTTTCTTTCCCTTGGTAAGCCCTTTTTCCTCTCTTTTTATGCTTAGATGTATGTTAGGAGGGTGGATATGAGGTTGGGTGGTGGTCGGCGGCCGTGGGTGGCCGTCGGAGGGCCGTGGGTGGTGGTCGGAGGCCTTGGGGTGGCCGGTGGTAGAGGGTGGTTGCTCGGGCAGGGAGATAGGCAGTCCCGGGCAGGGAGGCTAGCTGCCCCGGGTAGGCTGGGAGCAGGCGCACCAGTTTGTCGGGCGCGGGCGTGCGCTCGGGGGGTGCAGGGGGAGGCATGTAGGGTAGGCTGGCTGGGCTGTGCGCGCTGGCAGGCTGGGCAGGTAGGCTAGGCGCAGGCGTGCGCGCGGTGAGGAGGGCAGAGACACAGGCGTGCGCGCAAGTAGAGGCTGGTGGTGCGCGCGGAGTGCGCGCGGGACGGCGGTGGTGGTGCGCGCGGGGTGCGCGAGGGGCGAGGCTCTGGGCGCGCGGGGCGTGCGGTGTGCTTGCGTGGTGCGCGCGGGGGCGTGCGGGGTGTGCGCGAGCTGCTGCGGCGGGGCGCAGTGGGCGCGCGGTGCACCCAGGTGGCTCGGCTGCATGTCCAGGCAGGCGGGCAGGGGCCCGGTGGTGCGCCTGGGTGCGCGGGCTGAGGCGCGGCGGCGCATCCGGGGGCGGTTGGCCGTGCGGATGGTTGCCGGGGGTGCGGGAGTGTGTCGGGGTGCTCGGGCTAGCGTGCGTACGGGTCGTATGTACGTTTGCCCGAGTGTTGGGTATTTATTTGTGTAGCTTGGTATATTTTGTAGTGTTTTTGGGTTTTACTCACCAAGTTACTACCCTGTCTTGCAGATCTTGACGGACGGTCGCGCGACGACCCGGTTTCTGGTGAGTGGGACAATCCAACCCAGTAGGGAGGCATACTACTCACTTGGGAGTGTATTGCCCTCCCCTGGGGCACCATGGATGTATATTAACCTGTTATAAAATATTAATCCATGCTGCATGATTTATGTGTAGAATGCATGCTACCCTAGACTTGCATGTTAGGGACTTGCACCCTTAGGATATGTGTAAGAGCCCTGTATCTTGTCCCCCTGTTCTCATGCTAGGAAGCCTTGGCCTATGCATGTGTCCTACTAGTTTATTTATTAAATTAAATGCTAGTATATGTTTAATTGCATGCCTTAGGTAATATTATAGGGAGGGGCCTTGCGAGGTCAACATTGAGACCCGGGTTAGGGTACTCCGTGTTCCTTGTTTGGTTGTCGGGATGTCCTGTATCGGGACCTCATGCTGCCCTCCCAAGGTTCTTGTCCCAATAATATTATATCTCTAGTTGATAATTAATGATTTACCCCTTGTATGATTATTAGCATCTTAGTGAATATTATAGGGGAGGGGCCTCGCGAGGATAGCGGTGAGACCCGGGCTAGGGTACTCCGTGTTCCTTGTTTGGTTGTCGGGGTGTCCTATATCAGGAACTCACGCTGCCCTCCCAAGTTTCTTTCCCCCAATGATATTCCAACCTTGCTATTATTGTACATGTTCCCCGCATCTTGGTTATGCGCCCTGGAGGAATTCTGAGGAATTCAGGACATTAGAGTCGTTGAGGTGTGTAGTCGGCGGATCCGAGTGGATCATGTGCGTATGGATAGGCTGTTTTGTCCCCTTCGTTGGATCCGGTAGAGGCTGCCCCAGCGTTAGAAAGGTCGTCCCTTCCAAGGGTTCCCATCAGTAGGCGCCTCCTGATTTTGGTTTCGGACTGTGCTGAAGTTGTGGGTGAGGGCTCCCATCAGTAGGCACCTCCTGATTTGGTTTCGGACTGTGCTGAATGTGGGAGTAGACCAAGCGGCCTACGGAGTGGAGGAGAGACTATCGGTGGACCAAGGGTGACCAACAGCCTAGTCAGTCCCAAAATCCTATGTCACCCGTGGTAGGGTGAGGGTGAGGGAGTAGTGGGTTGGCGATGAGCGACCCGCTGGTTTTGTGATTGGATGATTATCAGTCCCAATATCCTGCGTCACCTGTTGAGGGTGAGGGTGAGGGTGTGGTGGGTCATCGATGGAGCGACCCACTGGGTTATGTGTTATGCCACTTAGAGGCTGGATAAATAAATGAATTGTTGTCGATATTGTCTGTGGTTCACTGAGCGTGTGGCTCACCCCTCGCATATGTTTTTCCCCAGTTGCCACTGAGCCGGAGCCGGAGCCGGAGCAGCAGTTGGAGCCTTCCGAGGGATTCCTTCAGTAGCGGAGCAGCGCTACGTTCCGCGAGTGCCAGAGGCTATCAACATCCCTTCTTGACTGTATGTATTTTATTTCCGTGCTTGAGCACGCGTTTGTATATATTCAGTTGTATTTGTGTATATTGGCTCTCACAGGACAGATGATTGAGTATCGAGTCTGTAGCAGATTCAGTCTTTCGCTTCCGCATTTGGTGTATATATCATGTCAGCCTCTTTGTTTGTCTGTGTGTCATTCTGGTTGCTTGTGTATGATATATTGTTGACCTCCTGTATAGATTCTGATATTTTATATACACTTGCCGCGTCCCGGGGACGGCTACCTGGGGCGTGACAGATATGATCCACTTGGATCCGCCGACACCGATTTCAACTTATAAATGTCATGAATTCTTCAGAATTCCTCCAGGGCGCATAGCTAAGATGCGGGGAAGCATATATTATAACCACAAGGTTATAATATTCTCTAAGGCATGCTAATTACTAAACTCGCATTTGATTAAAATAAATTAAACTAAATGGGACGCATGCGTAGGTCGAGGCTTCCCTAGCATGAAAACATGGTATCAGGATGCATGGGCCTTTACACATATCATAAGGGTGCATATCCCTAACATGCAAGGCCTAGGGTGGCATGGATACTACATAATAATAATGCATGCATAGTTTACAATTCATACTATCTAATATGCAATTATGGTGCCCCAGGGGAGGGCAATGCACGCCTACGTGCATCGAACGCCTCCCAACTGGGTTGGATTGTCCCACTCACCAATACCCGGGTCGTCGTGTGATCGCCCGTCAAGATCTGCAAGACATGGGAAATCAAAATGGAGAGTAAAATACGCAAATACACAAGAAATACGCTAGAAATACCCAACACTCGGACAAGCATGCATACGGCCCGTACGCACGCGAGTCCGAGTGCCCCGATTCACTCCCGCACCCCCAGGCAGCCATGCGCACGGCCACCCGCACGCACGTGCACGGGTGCGCACGCACGCACGCAGCCCCGTACCCCGGGCGCACTGCCGCGCCCCAGCCCGCGCGCCCAGGCGCGCTGCCGCGCCTCAACACGCACGCCCAGACACGCCGCACGCTCGCGTGCACCGCGCGTCCAGCCCCGGGTACACCCGCGCGCACTGCGCCCCAGCGCAGCACCTCGCGCGCACACCCGCACGCATTGCGCCCTTGCGCAGTACCCCCGCGCGCTCCCCGCGCGCACGCTCGCTCGCCCCGCGCGCACTGCGCCCCCTGCGCAGCACCAGCACGCACGGCCGCTTGCACGCGCCAGCTCGCCCGACTGCGCGCCTGCCTTGCCTGCGCTTGCCTGCGCGCACAGGGATGATCCCGCACGCACACCCGAGCCACTCCACCACCCCCACAGCCCCCAACAGCCCCCCCCCCTCCAACACCCCAACCACCATGCATGCCATGCATACCCAAAAACACATCCTAATCAAGCATCTACACAAGAAAAGGAAGGAAAGAAAGCTCACCCAAGGAGAGGAAGGGAAGGGGAGGAAATCGGGTGCTCTTCGCGCACTGATTCGCCACCTCCAAGACCACCACCACCAAAGCCTTCTTCTCAGCCAAAGAAGGGCTGAAAACAGGGGAGAAAGGAGGTAAGATAGGAGGAAAACCAAGGGGAAATGGAGATCCAAGACCATAGAAAGATAGATATCTCCTTCAATGGCTTCTTCTTTTGAACACTCTAACTAGGTCAAATGGGGGATTTAAAGAGAAGGTGAGAGAGAGCTTTTGAGAGAGCTTGAGAGAGAAGATGATGAAAGGGGGGGGACACTATTCTTGGGCGTGGACTTCATTTAAGCACACACACACACACCACACACACTCACACACTCACCACTTAGGACTAATTAGGTTAAGCTAGGTTTAGGTGAGGTTTAAGTGCACTTTGACTTGGGTCAACCTAACCACACTAGAAAACAAAATATTTTGACCAAGTCAAGGGTCAACATTGACCAAGTCAAGTCTCCCAATGACTTTTTGCTTGGTCAAAACCCGGATACGATTCGGAACTGTGAAATTCTGAAACGTTACTGGAATTCGATGAAATTTTTGTGAGTGGCTTGAAATGGCACCAGGACACATAATATGCAGTTAGATTTTCAATCGGAGTCCTCTAGCTCAGGATGATAGCTAAAAGTCCAGAATTTTAGCGGTTCCGATCGAAAAAAGAAAAAGTTGAAAAACTGCCAGAATGCTCCAACGGTGACCAGAAGGATAAAAGTGACACATATATAACAGCTCGCCTATGGAGAACCACGACCATAGCCGAAGGTGCGAGTTCCATAATAAGGTTGGCAAAACCATCGAAGAGTGTTGCAACCTCCGATGGCAAACCAAAGCAATCATACGCGATTGTAGATACCCCAATTTTGATCGTAAAAAAAAATTAAAAAAATTACCTCAAGTAATATTTAAAACAAAACACTTTTGAACCATAAAGAAAACTACTAAGGAAATTAGAGAGAAAAGAAGACAGAAGACCTGGCCCAACACTTATAAAAATCAAAGGGCCAGAAATAGGGCTGCAACTTTAAACTAGCTGCCCCTCCCCGACAGCTAACTGCAACAAACCGTCCCCCCAACCTAAGTAGCCTCCTCATTCCACCGCTTCTCAAAGATGGAATGTATGGAAGGTCATAATGCAAGGCGAGTTGTTAAACCTAGCTGTCTGGGACTCCGACAGCTCAATTCAAGTAACCACCCCTCTCCTGGACAAAATTTTAGAAACAAAGATCTAATGAGGAGTCTGATCAGTCACCCTAATATCCAATTCAATCTATTGTCTAGAGGTAATTCCCTTGCATCATTTTTTACTATAACTAGGAGTGAACCAAAACCTTTTTCAATAATCATCAATCACCATCATCAACACACAACCAATACACAACAGTCAAGCCACACTCACTCCCACCACTTGAAATATACATTTGAGAGAGAGAGAGCCTTACTTGAGAGAGAAGGAAACCTCCCACCAAAATCCACTCTCCAAAAATCTTCTCCAAGCCTCTGGTTAACCCAGTTTTAGCCCTAGCCAAACAAATCCAAACTCATATCTAGGTGCTGTCCAATTTTGTCAAAACCAGAAATTGAGGTACTCGATAGCTAGCCTAAATCGCCATCATACCCAGACAGCTAAATTCAATTAGTCAGTGCCCTCCTTCCCCCCTTTAGTAGCCCTTTTCCAAATTCTTGTCTAGTAGCTAAAAGAGGAGAACCCTACTATACAATCTATTCGAGCGAGACAATCAATAAAAACACCAACTTTTCTACTTTGTGAGAAAGCAAGTGGTGATCACCCCAACAACCACGTCCTTCTAAGAGGCTGTTGGACAGCTCAATAGAAACCATTCTAAGCAGTGATCTGACCAGCTCCAAGGTGGATCAGAACCAGGCTTCCGGGAGACCCCCAAATTTCCATACCGACAGCGATGGGAGGCTCGAGCATTACATCGCGCGCCAAAATGCTCCAGCTATCGAAGGAGTGCGTGGTCCTACGTCGATTGCCAAGGATGGCAACCCACCAACCAGGGTCATCTCTACCAATCATGGTCGCCCCTGAACCATCGGGCCTTGACTCTGAGTCATCCAAGACCGCTAGGCCGAACAAGAGGGCGAACCTGGAATCCGTGGTCAACCACTCTGCGGTGATCCATTCAATCCAGTTTGACCCAAACAATCTTGAAGAGGTACTCCTAAACGTGTCGCCCCTATCGTTGTCATCACACTGCCCATCAACGCAGCCGACCAAACCCTTGACATTGAGTTCATTGTGATAGACTCTCCATTAGCCTACAATGCAATCATGGGACGCAAATGAATCAACCGCACAAAAGGCATCCCATCTACCTTACATCAGATCATGCGTTGCCTTACCAAGAATGAGTGTTCAACCATCAACATCCACGGCAATCAAGTTGCCACATGTAGATGCTGTGTCATTGCCTCCAAGGGTGCATCCTTGCCATCACGCGACAAACTCCCTCCCCCAGCATAGCAATTAGCCGACTGGTCTCTGAAATAGGATCCCGACAAAACCACCATCGTGCAATGAACACCCTCCACCTTGAAGATGAACTTGAACCACCCACTCTTAAGTGGGTTGACGTAGTACTGTTGGACGTCGACGTCTCGGACAAAACCGTCCAATGTGGGAGCCTTTTTCCACCCAAGGATAAGGCCTCCCTCCTCGCCTGCCTACAGATAAACCGAGACGTCTTTGTCTGGACTCACTGCGATATGCCCGTGGTCGACCTTGCAATTGCCATCCACGAGCTCAATGTTCAACCCGGTTTTGTTCCTGTGAAGCAAAAGCATCGTCGCTTTGCCCCCGAGCGCCACAAGATCATCTCCAATGAGGTCAACCGACTCTTTGAAGTAGGATTCATCTGGCAAGCCCAATATCCAAATTGGATCTCCAACATGGTCCTCGCAGATAAAAAGAATCACTATTGGTGAGTTTTCATCAACTTCATCAATATGAACAAGGCATGTGAAGGACAGTTACCCCCTCTCTTCCAAAGATTGACCAACTGGTCGACTCCACGACATGGTGCAAATGCCTCTCCTTCCTAGATGCCTACTCTAGCTACAACCAAATTCCCCTGCATCCACACGATCAGAAGAAGATGGCGTTCATCACCGAGCGCATGCTTTATTGATACATGGTCATGCTGTTTGAGTTAAAGAATGCCGGGACAACCTTCCAACACCTTGTTGTACATACCCCATTTTTTATCGATCAAAATAGCATAATACTTATCGCTTGTAATATCTGATTTATGTAGGCTTGAACCATATATTCTCTCACAAATAATCACCGAGGACTAAATCACAATAAAAAATCCAAGATCAGGGTGGTTTGGCGCAAGAAGAAGTAGAAGGAATGCCCCCACACAAATAATCGGACACCCTCAAAGATTGGATCATAACCTGATCAATACTGCTCCGATTCTCAATCCGTCAGCGGCATTGGAAATTTCAGAGAACGAGGATCATGACCTCAAAAATAACGGCTAGAACAGAATCCGTCAATTTTGGGCGACGGATACAAGAGGAGCCGTCGGTTTTCATTTCGCAGTCGAACACCCCCACAAGATCGGACCATAACTTGAGCAATACACCTCCGTTTCTCGATCCGTCAGTGGCGTTGGAAATCTTACAGAATGAGGATCATGAAACACACTTCAAAAACAACATTATTTCTGAAATCTGGGACAGGAGCCGTCGACATTGAGTGACGGATCTGCTAGGAGCCATCGATCTGTTAGGATCAAGAAGCTGGCGAAACTGGCAGTGGCGCTCCCTCTCTCGACTGCAGCTCCAACCAGTCATCTTCACTAGCTTCTGATTGATGGTAAAGGAAGCATTTAAGGCTCCTATGTGTTGTCTAAAGGTAGTTGGTTGCAAAACACTATAAATAGAGGGGGGGAGTGAAGAAGAAAGGCAAGCAAGGAAGCCAAAAGAATGCTCCACGAAATCAGTCATCCATGTCCACTTTTAGCCTAAAAGAGAGGAGAGAATACAGAGAAGAAACCATCCATTTTACATTGCTCACTCACCTCCATCTCCCTCATTCTCTTTTGTTTCTTTTAGGGCCCCATTAGAACTCCCATAATCCAACCCTTAAGAAATTTTGTGAATCCAAGTCTTGTAAATATTTTTAATCATATAAGAAGACAGCTTAAAGACATTGAGTGTTGGTTGTTGCATCTTTTGGACTTTGAATAGCTCGTTTGGAAATGAGACGCAGCTGACGGAGAGCTTACACTAGGGCAGTCAGCCAGTTCTTCTTAGGACCATTTGAGCACCCCCTTTTGTTTGGGTTCATCCCAAGGACTACTAACCTTGTTTATTTGCTTTCATTTTCATTTTATTTATTTACGTTTATGTTTCTATTTGATTATCATTGTTCTTTATTTTTTTTTTATTTACTATTCCATTGCTCCTTTATTTATTTTATTTACTGCTTTCTTATTGCTTGTTTCTCATAATTCAGAACTACTTTTACTGAATTTTCTGGGTTTTGTTCTCGACGGCACTTGGGGGAGCCGTCGGTTTTATTAGTCTTCAGTCCAAAAATGCACTGCTCAATTAATTTCCTGGAACTGTTTGGCGACGGCTTGTAGTAGAGCTGTCGGTTTACTGACGGTCCATGGGAGAAGCTGTCGGTGTACTCATCACTTCTCTGGTTTTAAAGATGTTTACAAGTGATTTTTGGTTTATTGAGCTATTTTGTTTTACTGATTTTCCTTGATTTATTCCTCATGACTGTTCTGCGAAGGGTTTTCATTTGATTTTTTTATTTTTGGAGGGTGTGTGTAGGTGTTTTGGGTTTATTTAATAAAAGGAGACTTGGCTGTTTTAGGGGTGGAAAATGGTGGGCTGTTTTGTAGAGAGGGGAGGACTGTTTTGAGAAGTCAGTGAGGGGTTTGCATGATTTTGCTTTTAAGTGTGATAGTGAGAGACACACAGGGAGAAAAATAAAGGAGAGCATAAACAGGGAGTCTTTTAGTGCTTAGTTTTTATTTATTTTATTTAATTTTTATTTACATCATTTAGTTTAGTGCATCAATCCCAACTCTTTTTTTTATTACATTTTAAAGGGGTAAATCTTTTGGGGAGGGGTTAGTAAAATCATTACTATTCTCCTCCTCAAATAAACCAACTTCGTGTGTGTTCAAAATTCCTATTTATTTTTTTTTTATTATTTTTTTTAGAATAATTTACTACACTTTTGTTATAACCGGATTTTAATCATTTTGTGCGAGATACCTGATCTTCACCGCGTTGTGTGGCCGGCTGCGTCAACGTGAAGAGAATCCACAATACTCCCACGAGGCGATCATTATCTTTTCTTGCTTTCGAGAAAAAAGCAAGTGGCGATAACAACAATGCCCTAGTGAGCAAGTCGAGCGAGCTAGGACGATCTTTTGAACGGTGACCCGGTGCGTCGCATATGGACCAGATCCAAGTTCTAAGAGAACCGGATTAACGACTTTCGCAGTCAAAAATCAACATTGACACTCGTCAAATAGTGTTCTATCAATCACTCAAACGACGCCCATCTTTGCGAAGCCTTCGATACCCTCGGAACGCACCGTATGAAGCTGAACCCGGTGAAGTGTTCATTCGTAGTTTCCTCCGGACACTTCCTAGGCCACATTGTCCAACGGCAACGGATTGAGGCAAGTCCGGCCATGGTTCAATAGCTCTGTGACTCCACCTCACCAAAGTCAATCCATTATGTGTAGGTAATCAGGGGTCGCGTCACAAAGCTCTCATTGCTCATCTCCCACCTCTCAAACCATTGTTGCCCTTTCTTCCAAGCCATCAAGGCAGGGAAGGGGATGATGATTTGGGGGGACGAGTAGAAGGCTGCATTCCATGAGCTAAGAGAGCACCTTGCTCAATTGCTGATCCTGTCAGTTCCGGTCAGGGACAACCCGCTCTACCTCTACCTCATGGTGTCCATTGCATCCTTGAGCGCAACACTCTTCCGCGATGAGCAGGGCCAGCAACACCCAGTTTTGTATGTCAGTAAGTCCATGACAGACACCGAGACTCGATATTCTCTGATCGAGAAATTGATGCTCGTCCTCATCGTGGTAGATAGAAACTGTGGCACTATTTCAAAGCACATCGTATCATGGTCCTCACCTCCTACCCCTACCGGATCTTCTTTCATAAGTTAGATTTGTATGGATGGACTGCGAAGTGGACAATCAAGCTATCCTTGTTTGATATAGACTATCAACCTAGGCAGGATATAAAGGCCAAGTCGTGACGGACTTCCTCATAGAGTTTGATTCAAAGATCCCTTTGCATAGATGCGAAGCACTCCTCGAACACATAGGTAACCTTTGATCCATACCATTGTTTCTGTATCTGTCAAATAAGATACCCCTCCAATCCTGGTCTGGTCTAGCTACCCAACGCCATATCCATTTTGCGAGTAGAGCTTTGTTCATGTCTTCAAGCCCTCGAGGTCCCTAGGGGACCTTGGGTTGACACATTATTTCCTAGTGGACCATGGTAGATTTGTTTCGGAACTTTGAAAATGGAAAGATAGAATAGAGGCATGTTGGACAGCATAGCTTGCATGTAGACCAGCTTACCACCCATACCTAGCGATTTTCCTTTCCCCTCAGATAATCTCTTCTAGAGCCTTTCAATCATGGGGTCCCATTCCCCTTTTGATAGCTTACTACGAACCAGGGAATGATTCATCAGGAGACCCTACACCAGACAATCAAAGATTTTTGCCAAGATTTGAGCCTCTGAGTCCCCCATATTTAAGGAGATCAAAGCACTTTTCCTCCAATTTATCCTCACCTAGACACCAGACCAAAACAATAAAGGATGAATCAGAAACCTCTCATGTTGTCTTCAATCGCCTAACCCAAGAGTAGGGTATCATCCGCGTATTGAAGGTATGTTCTTGAGCCACCCCGCATAGAGCTTGCAAGCCAACAAATACAACCATTTGACAATGCCATGTGACACATTTGGCTCAGCACATTCACCACCAAAATGAACCTCATCAAGGATAGAGGGTCCCCATATCGTAGACCTCTGTTCAAAGGGCAGTACCCGTGCAACTGTCCATCCATCAATATGGAAGCTTTTCTAGAGTTTATACATTGAGAGATCATCCACAACCACTGCGATTCAAACACATGCAAGGCTAGAATATGGGAAAGGAACTCGTGATCGACACAATCGTATGCCTTGGAGAAGTCCAACTTGAGCACTGCCCCTTTTCTCTTGTCCTTGATCATCGCCGAGATCGTTTTCTGAGCAACTATGAGACTATCTTGAAGGTTTCGATATTTGAGGAACGCGGATTGGTTAGGATCCACTAGGAACGAATAGACCTTTTGCAGCCTATTTTTCAACACCTTGGCAATCATCATATATCATCCATTAACAAGACAAATTGGGCGGAATACTTCAATTTTGTCAGCAACTTCTTGCTTTGTTATGAGGACAAACACAGACAAGTTAATACACCCAATGCCGCCAGTTACCATCGCAAAACTCATGAAACATGTCCACAATGTACTCCTTGAAAATCTCCCAAAATGACTGGAAGAAACGAAGACTGAAGCCATGAGGACCAGGAACATTGTCTCTGTTAGCCCCAAAATTGCCACCTTGATTTCCTACTCCCCGAGCTTCAAGGCCAGTCAAACAATCTTGCAAAATTTTGAGGAAGATCTTCATTGAACAAGGTGGGTTTCCATCTGCATTCCTTGTTGAACGAGCGCTTGAAATGTTCAACCAATCGCTCTGCAATTATCTTGGGTGCCTTAGTGTGAGTGTCCTCCCCCACCACCAGTGATGTAATCTTGTTGCATCTTCGTCCCTGAGTCGCAAGCTTATGAAAAAATTTGGTATTGTTGTCGCCTTCTTTAAGTCACAAGGCTTTAGACTATTGTCTCCATTCTAATTTCTCTTTGTGAAAAATGGCTTCTAGTTCAATTTTCGCTCTATATCTTTCCTCCCTCCTGTCGCGGGGGGGGGGGGGGGGGAGTCACGCCCCAGGGCGGCCGTCCCCGGGACGCGGCAAGTGTATATATGATATCAGTCTAAACAGGAGTTCAATAACATACTCACACAACAGCTAAAAATGACAACACAGACAACAAAGAGGCTGACATGATATATACACAAATAGCGGAAGCTAAAAGACTGAATCTGTAATCCAAAAATATATTACAGACTCGATACATAATCAACTGTCCTGTGAGAGCCAATATATACAAAGACATCCAAATATAATACAAACGCGTGCCCAAGCACGGAATATAATACATACAATCAAAAGGGATGCTGATAGCCTCTGATACTCGCGGGACGTGGCGCTACTCCGCTACTGATGAAGTCCCTCGGGGAGCTCCTCCTCCAGATCCGACTCAGATGACACTGGAGAATAATTTTATGCGAGGGGTGAGCCACACGCTCAGTGAACAGCACAACCCATGCATCACAATTTATATTAACCACCAGATATTATTAACCACAATTTATTATTCAAGCCTCAAAGTGGCAACAACTATACCAATCCAGTGGGTCACTATCGCCAACCCACTACACCCTCACCCTCACCCCTCAATAGGTGACATAGGATATTGGGACTTACAAACCAGTGGGTCGCTACATCGCCGACTCACCACACCCTCACCCTCACCCCTCAATAGGTGACATAGGATATTGGGACTGACTAGGCTGTTGGTCACCCTTGGTCCATCAATAATCTCTCCTCCACTCCGTAGCCGCTTGGCCCCTCCCACATTCAGCACAGTCCGTCCCAAATCAGAGGTGCCTACTGATGGGAGCCCTCCACGGGACGGCATTTCTAACGCTCGGGCAGTCTCTACACGGATCCAACGAAGGGAACAGAACATCCTATCCATACGCATATGATCCACTCGGATCCGCCGACAACACATCTCAACAACTCTAATGTCATGAATTCTTCAGAATTCCTCCAGGGCGCATAACCAAGATGCGGGGAACATGTATAATAATAACAAGGTTATAATATTATTGGGAAAAGAAACCTTGGGAGGGCAGCATGAGGTCCCGATATAGGACATCCCGACAACCAAACAAGGAACACGGAGCACCCTAGCCCGGGTCTCAATGTTGACCTCGCAAGGCCCCTCCCTATAATATTATCTAAGGCATGCTAATAATCATATGCTAGCATTTAATTTAATAAATTAAACTAGTAGGACGCATGCATAGGCCGAGGCTTCCTAGCATGAGAACAGGGTGACAGGATGCATGGCTCTTACACATATCCTAAGGGTGCAAGTCCCTAACATACAAAGTGTAGGGTAGCATGCATACTACATTTTTATCATGCTTGCATGGATTACACATTACAACAAGTTAATATAAATCCATGGTGCCCAGGGGAGGACGGTACACGCCCAAGTGCATATAACGCCTCCCTACTGGGTTGGATTGTCCCACTCACCAACAACCGGGTCGTCGCGCGACCGTCCGTCAAGATTTGTAAAATAGGGTAATCAATTCAGTGAATAAAATGCACAAATACACCAAAAATACTCAAAACAAATACACAACACTCGGGCAAACGTACATACGGCCCGTATGCACGCGAGTCCGAGCACCCCGACTCACTCCCGAACCCCCAGGCAGCCGCACGCACGGCCACCAGACCCAGGCGCATAGCCGTGCCCCAGCCCGCGCGCCCAGTCGCACGGTCGAGCCCAGCCCGCACGCCCGGACACCCTACCGAGTCCCCCCAGGTGCACCGCACGCTCACTGCGCCCCAGCGCAGCGTCTCGCGCGCACATCCGCACGCTCACTGCGCCCCAGCGCAGCGACTCGCGCGCACATCCGCACGCCCAGTGCCTCATCGCCTCGCCCCGCGCGCACCATTGGCTTGCCCAGTGCCCCATCGCCTCACCCCGCGCGCACCCCGCGAGCACCACTGGCTCGCCTCACCGCGCGCGCACAGCACGCCTGCGCCTCTGCGCAGCGCTCGGCGCGCACTCCCCCACACGGTCCCCTGCGCGCAGCACCCGCACGCGGCCCCCTGCGAGCGGCCCGCACCTGCGCCTCTGCGCAGCGCCCCGCGTGCATGTCCCCGCACGGCGCCCAGCGCGCAGCACCCGCAGGCTCCTGCTCCACCCGAGCGCACGCCCGCGCGCACACGCGCGTGCCCTGCCAGCTGCTCTGCCTACCCTGCTCGCCAGCCTGCCTGCCTGCGCTGCCTGTGCTGCCTGAGCTGCCAGCCTACCCGAGACAGCCTGCCATCCAACCCGAGCCACCCTACCACCTCTCACCGGCCACCAATGGCCTGCAACCGCCACCAACACCCACCAGCACTCAAACCCACCCTCCTAACATGCATCTAAGCAAGAAAAGGATGGAAAAAGAGCTTACCCAAGGAAGGAAGGGAAGTTTGGTTGCTCTCCGCGCACCGAAACACCTCTTCAAGGACCACCACCACCTAGATCTCTACCTAGCCCAAGAGGGGCTGAAATAGAGGAGAAAAGGGGGGTTAGAGGGGGTCAAACAAGTGGGAACTCGAATCCGAGACCACCCGTGGATAGATCGGGACAAGATCTAACCTTTCTCTTCTTTGTGTTCTTGGTTTCAAGCACTCTAACTAGCTCAAAACAAAGAAAAAGAGAGAGGGGGAGAGAGAAAATCAATTGGGGAAGATGATGAATAGGGAGGAAGAGATATTTTAGCTCACTTAAATATAATCCCCACACTTAGATTAGGCTAACTAGATTTAATTAGGGTTTAAGAGAGGATTAGGTGAGGTTTGACTTGGGTCAACCCAACCACAAAAAAACAAAAGGGGTTGACCAAGTCATGGGCCCACTTTGACCAAGTCAACTCTCCCAATGACTTCTCGCTCGGTCAAAACCCGGATACGCCCCGGAACTGTGAAATTCTGAAACGTTACCGGAATTCGATGAAATTTTTGTGAGTGGCTTGGAATGGCACCAGGACACATAATATGCAGTTATATTCTCGATCGGAGTCCTCAAACTCAGGACGATAGCTAACAGCCCAAAATTTTAGCGGTTCCGATCGAAAAATGAAAAAAAACTGAAAAACTGCCAGAATGTCCCAATGGTGACCAGAAGGTTAAAAGTGACACATATATAACAGGGGGGGCACTCTCCTCCTCTATGTCAACAGAATCAATGATGCTAGATAATAGCCATTTTTTCTCACTCCTCTGAACCATTGCCTGACACCCCCACGCACGTGAAACCCTCTTAAATCTGTGGAGCTAAATAGCCATTTTTTGGGCTCCATGATAACCACCAATGTTTGTCTCCTAGGAGCGGCTAACCACCTCTTCAAGATCAGGACATAGTGTCCACCAGGCCTCAAGATGGAACATTCACTATTGGCACTCCACTAGGCCCTCCCGCAGTACTAAAGGGATGTGATATGAGGTTGTCCTAGGCAGCCCCACCACTGAGCAACCCAGGAAACAATCCTCTTAGACCTCGTCCACCAATACTCTGTCCAGCATTGCCATTGAAGAATCCTCTCTCATGTTGCTCCAAGTATATTTGTGATTTGGAACTGGCAAGTCAATAAGCCCCTCTTCATCCAACCAATCAAAGAATCAAGCTACTACAGGTGACAACACCCTGACCTGTTCCTTTCTTCGATGAAATGGGCGACATTTGTTATACCTGTGTCATTTGGAGTCTTATTTTTTTTCGATCGGAGTCTCTAAAATTTTAGCTTTTAGCTACCTACGGAAGTTGGAGTACTCTGATTAAAAATTTAACTGCATATTATGGGTCCTGGTACCGTTTTGTACTACCCATAAAAATTTCATCGAATTTCGGTAATGTTTTGAAAAATATGCAGTTTCGAATCGTATCCTGGTTTTGAGAGTTCCTGGTTTGGTTGGTCAAATAGTGTTAGATATTTTGGTGAATATGGTGACCTTTGGTAACCTCACCCCCCCTTGCTTAATGGTTAAGCAACCCTTTGGTTATTTTGAGTGTTAGTGGGTGAGTTTAGGTTAAGTTAACCCCCCATGTTTTCCTTTGTGACAGAGAACTCTCTCTCTCTCTCTCTCTCTCTCTCTCTCTCTGTCCCTCCCTAGCAAATCCATCCGAGGCCCTCTTTGGCTCCCCTTTTTGGTTGCTTTTCCTTTGTTTATTGAGAAGAACAAGAAGGAGAAGAAGAAGCAAGAGAGAGTGCAAAAAGATGTGTGTGTGTTGTTGTTGTTGATGATGATTCTCTTCTTTCTAGTTCCCTCTCATGCCCCCCTTTAACCACCCCTGTTTTCAGCCAAGAAAGGCTTGAGGAGATGCTGATGAGGTGGTGGTAGTGGTGGTGGTGGTTGAGGTTGTCATGGGTGTGTTGAGAGCCCCGCATTTCCCAATTTCCCTCCCCCTCTTTTGGTAAGGTAGATCACTGTCTTGTAAAGATTACTGTGAAACTAGTATTTAGAAGCATATTTTTAGGATTGTGTCTACATGTGATATGATCTTTCATGTGTCTATATATTATATATGAAGGGGTCATTATGATATCTGTGTTGTAAGTTAGAACCTATTTTGCATGACCCGTCGAGATTCGAGTTGGAATTGACCTGCTTCTGGAAATATTTTATTTTGGGCTTGTAGAGGCTAAATTAGGTTATGATGTCTTCTCGGATTATGATCCCAACATGTCAGAGAATGTTTATGATTTATTTCATAATTTTTGGATGTGTATTTGGTGTTGTGGAGATCAAATAGTAGGGCTGGTTGCAGCAGGTTTAGCAGTTTTGCTCGATTGTGTGTCAAGGAGTTGTTATGCATTTTGTGGAAACTATCAAGAGTTAGGTAGTCTTTGTTTGAAGTACTCACCTCCTTTTTATGCCCTTGCCTTGCAGATCTCATCGGTTGCATGCACTACGACCCAGGTATCGGTGAGTGGTTCGATCCAACCCTTCTGGAAGCGTTGGATGCACGTAGTCGTGCGTCACGCATCTGTTGGGCACCTTGACTATACTACTTATTTAGATAAGTAGTGTGGTCATGTCTGACCTATAATATGCTAGCTATTTACATGCTAGGTTATTATAGCTCGTATATTGCGTAGAACCCTCTTATTCTACCTTATACTGGCCTATGTATAATATTTATGTGTGAATGATCATGATTGCATGTATCTTGTGTGTTTATATGGGTGTATAGAATATGGCACTACTTAGGTAGTCCCTTCTAGTAATACTACCCTATTATTAGTAATATCCAGCATGATTAAGCCTGAGTTAATAAACAGGCATATGCCTAATATTCGCTTGCAATAAGACTTGAGGGCGTTGTGTAGTTGTTGCGCCCATGCTAATGGGGCAAAGCTATGACCAACTTCTAGAGATGATGAGCTCTCTCTTGCATTCTCTCTTTGTGCGAACTGAGTAAGTAGATGTGGTTTCTACTTGACTCAGGTTCGTTTGGGAATATTGGCATGCACCTATTAATGCGCGAGATCACGCTTGACCCTTCCCTTTTAAGTTGGTGATATCCAACGCATGTTAGGGTATACTTGTATGCTTGTATGACTAATGGTCTTGTATGCATGTTTAATTAGGCCATACCATGTAAGCATGATATGTTGTTTATGCTTTTATCCATGTTAGGGAGTACACCCCATGATTAATTATTATGTTATCGTGCATGTGGTTTATGTACACAACTACAGTAGAATTCTGGTACTATGTTATGCGCATGTTAGACTAATTGTGCCTACCCATGCTAGGCATGGGTATGACCCTTAGTCGGGTTGTACCTTATTAGTTAGAGCGCAAGCGATGTAATCACCCTTGCATCCGTGTGATGCACTCTAATGAAATTCAAGAGAATTCATTACTGTATCGGTTTTGTTAAACCGATGGCCATGGCATTAAGTTAGGCATACCCGTGCCAGGCGCGTGTATGAACCGCCTGCTGGGTTATATGCCTTTTGGCTTATTGCTACGCGAGAGCAGAGGTAACTCCTCGCGTCTGAGCGACGCATCTGTGTGGGAGTTCAAGAGTATTTGATAGCATCGGTATGTGATTATCGAGAGTAGTTGAGTTTTCCATTGGGTTCGCTTTGCGAACATGGAGTATTTCCTCCTAATATCGTCCGTGTTGAAGCGCCCCAGGTTGTAGCTGTCCTGATAGAGGGCCCTCACCTGTAGGTTCTATCGATGCATGCAGTAAGATGTACTGATCATGGGAGTATACCAAGTAGAGGCTACCCGGCAGAGGGCTAACGAATGATATTGTGATCGTGGAATCTTTCTCCTCTTCGTTGGACCCGTGTCGATGCTGCCCGGCGTTGTAGCTGCCCTGACAGAGGGCCTCCACCTGTAGATACTATCGATGCATACGGAAAGATGTACTGATCATGGGGGTATACTAGGTAGAGGCTACTTGGGAGAGGGTTACCGAATGATGAAGGTGTCGGTATCGGATTTCGGGAAAAGGAAAGAAAGGGGCCCTCTCTTCCTTCCTCCTCAGTCCTCTGGTGGTTGTGCGTGTGTGGGGGTTTCTTTGGAGACTCATATCCGGAGAGGTGCGCCTTGGCAGGCTCGGTCGGATCGTCTCTCGGAAGGGGTAGTGGAGGTTTTCATTCCTGGCTGAGGCGGCCGACGGGTCCTCAGGAGGATTCAGGGGTTATTGTGATCGCCACCTCTTTTCTCAAAAAGCAGGAAAAGTTGAGGCTGGATTTGATCGCCATCGTTGGGGAGTTTGTGGGGTCTCCGCTCTGAGACACCGATATGTCGTACACAGAGGTGAAGACAGGGATCCTCTTCTGCTTCGGGGACTTGACTAAAAGAGAATTGGGATTGAGGTGAGCTAGGGGAGGGCCGGCTAGTTGTATTTAGCCGCCTGGTGGGGGGCAGCTAGTTGTGGGTAGCCGCCTGGTGTCTTGTTCAATTTGAGCAGAACCTGGGTCGGGTTTGAATTTGGTTTTGGCAGAGGTTAAACTGGGTCTAACCTGGGTTTTGGAGAGTGGATTTGGAGAGTGATTTAGTGTAGGAAATGGGTTTCTCTCTCATTTTCTCCATCAAGGGTTTTTGAAGTGGTGGTGTGGGGGGTATAGGCTTGATGATTGGGAATGTGGGTTGTTGTGTGTTATTGAAGGATATTGATTATTGATAAATGCTTAGAGAACCCTCTATTTATAGTAAAAGGGGTGTAGGGGAGTGTTCACTGGACAATAGATCAAAATTGAAAATAAGGTGTTTGATTTGACCTTCCATTAGATCTTTGTTCTCTGACAATGTCTAGGTTAGGGGTGACTAATTGTGTTTAGCCGCCCAGTGAGGGGCGGCCAAACGTCCCATGTCTGACAAGCGATGGCTTGGGTCGATTATTAAGGATGAACCAGCTAAGATGGGGCGGCTAGAAGGGACAATCCGTCGCAATCATGCTTGCTTTATGTCTCATCTAGGAAGGCGGTTTGGGGTCGGTTAATAGGGCGGCTAGTTGTAACTAGCCGCCTGGTATGGGGCGGCTACTCTCAAGTAGCTGCCCCTGTCCACGTCCTATGTATTCCAAAGGGTTTGGACCAGGGTTTCCGTTTTTTTGGTTTCTAAGGGAATTTTCTTTTTTAGATGTCCAAATGTGGTCATTTCTTAAGTATTACTTGAAGTACATTTTTTTCTATTTGGACAGTCAAAATTGGGGTATCTACAATTACCCCTCATTGGACAGAGTCTTTTCGCGAAGCGAGAAGACTTCGATCGATGATAAAGAGACCCCTATTTTGACCGATCCGACCTTCAAGAAGTCTTGATCTCATGACCAATACAATTAAGGGAGTTGATTTAGATTTTTAGAGGCTGGGTTTAACTAGAATAGTTATCAAAAGAGTGATCTAGATGGGGGAGTGAGTAAAAGTAAAGAAGCGAGTGATCCAACCCTCGGATGGGGTTCTTAGCCATCGTGCACGGAGCAACCCGGCGTCAGTTTCCTTGTGCCTACCATACCCGTGCTTGGGTAGCTCAGCAAATCAAGGGGATATCGCAGAAAGAAAGCAAATAAAATGTGTTTGATTTGGTGAATTGGATCATTCAAAAGACAAAGATTCTGGAAAAGAACCAGAACAGAAGAAATTTGAACTGAATGGTACCGGTAAGGTGATAAGACATCAAGTGAGTCATGTTTTAATCAAGTAGGATTTGAAAATAATCCAAGACATGGCTGTGTTTTTAGAAAACTTTAGAATTTAAGTTTGTTTGGGATGTTGGCAGGGAGTGCAAGTGTAATAGCCCGGATCCTCTTATGACAAATTATGCTAATATTTACGTGTTTGGATTGCAAAATAGGATAATTTTATGTTATTAAGCTTTTGGTCCTTATTATTCTTGAAGCCTTGCTTTTGGTTACATTTTCAGAAAGTACATTCAAGGCATAATTGGGTTTTGCGCTAAACATATGAAGTCTTCATTTTTGAGTTATCTCTCATATAAAATTAGTTTGGTGTCATTTGGAGCTATATTAGAAAAGTTATGGCTGTTTTACCGTTTCTGCCCGTAGAAGAAGAAATCGTGAGGTCTTCTGTTCGTTGTTATTTTTAATATAGTTGGAGGTTTTTTTGATCTTGGTCTAGACATAGAAGTTGTAGATATTTTCGTTACCTTTCCAACAGAAGTTGAATCATTTGAAGTGGACTTTCCTACAAGAAGTTATGGCGGTTAGAGTTGAGGCTGCGCAGAATTCTAAAGGAGGACGTTTTCATCATTTGGCGGAATCTAAAGTTTTAAATAATCGGTGAGTCGGTGGAGGTGGCGTGGGTGATATGTGTGTGAGAGAGAGAGTCGCCCGAGACTCAATTGAAAGGAAAATAAAAAGGGGAAAATTTTTGAAAAATTAGGAAAAGCTTCGTGGAATATTTTTCGTGCCATACTGGGTGAGTATTCTTGTTCTTTTCATCGTTATTCTTCATATAGGGTTGTTCTATTTTAGTTCTAAATTAAAAATTGTGATTTGGGGCTGAAATATGAATTTGTTTTTGGGGCTGGGTAAACAAGAATTGGAGAGTTATTTTGATTGCGTTAACTTAGGGTTTGTATTTAGGACATCGGATTTGATTTGGGGGAAACTGAGAATTGATTATTGGGATTATATGTTAGTATCTGATTGAGATTATATTTTTATCAGTGGATTTCCTCTCTGCCTGTTTTAAGAGTTGGAATAGGGTGAGTCCAGTTGAGGTGGTGAATTGCGAGGTAAGTAACCCGATCGATATTTGTTTGTCCTACATTCCATTCCACGTGGTATTGTTATAAGTGACACAATATTTGTGTTTGTTATTTCCAATTCCGCGCTTCATTGTTGTTTCTTATCATCTCTGATATTGTTTGATATTCAAAACTGTTTTTATCCCTATTTATTCGTGAAACTAACTATTGTCGGTTACTATACTATATTGTTGAGACCCAGAATTATTCATGTCACCTTTATTAATTAGAATTGTTTCTCATTGAGGCTTGCTTCATATTTATCCACTATAATTCAGTTATCATTTGAGAGTGTGATTTATATGATGACACGAATTGCGCCGGTCGATCGCTGCACGATCTCCGGTCCAAGCATCTGTCGATCTCCAACCTCCTCCCAACAAATAGGAGTCCGACACCTTCTACCATATAATACCTCAAACGGTGCCATCCCAATGCTGCTATGGTAGCTATTATTGTAGGCAAACTCCATCAATGCTAGGTTCTTCTCCCATCCGTTCTCGAATTCAAGAACTGATGCTCTCAACATGTCCTCGAGAGTCTGGATGGTCCTTTCAGATTGACCATTAGTCTGGGGATGAAATGCTGTGCTAAACTGCAATCTGGTCCCCAAAGCCTGTTGTAGACCTTTCCAAAAATGAGATGTAAACCTCGGATCACGGTCCGATATGATATTGACAGGCACCCCATGATATCGAACAACTTCATCAATATACTTAGCCACCAGACTATCCATCGACTGCGTAGCTCGAATGGCAAGAAAGTGGGCTGATTTCGTCAGCCTATCCACGATAACCCAAATGGTATCACACCCCTTTTGGGATCGAGGTAACCCACATACGAAATCCATAGTGACATGCTCCCACTTCCATTCCGGCACCTCCAATGGCTGCAACAAGCCTCCCGGTCTCTGGTGCTCTGCCTTGACCCTCTGACAGGTTAGACATCTCCCAACAAACTCCGCAATATCTTTCTTCATACCTCGCCACCAATACATTCCTCGCAGATTCTGGTACATCTTTGTGCTACCAGGGTGCATAGTGTATGCAAAATGGTGTGCCTCCTATAGGATCTCTCGTCGGATCTCATCATCTGATGGAACCCAAATCCGTCCTCGAAAGTAGAGTAATCCATCTGTCCTCATCTTCCATTCTGAAACCACTGTCTCAGACTCAGCTACTCGGCGGTACTCCTCAAACTCGACATCTCTCCTCTGAGCTTCTCCAATCTGGGTTAACATGATCGGTTGTACCCTCATCTGGGCAATCAAAACTCCTGGCATTCCCATCTGCAATGTCACATCAGAGTCTTGAATTTCCTCGAGCAAACACCACTCACTAACCATCAAATGTGCTACACTTACTGCTGACTTTCTACTCAGGGCATCAACAACGACGTTCGCCTTTCCTGGATGGTATTGAACGGTGCAATCATAATCTTTCAAAAGCTCGAGCCATCGCCTCTGACAAAAGTTCAGCTCCTTCTATGAAAATAAATATCTCAAGCTCTTGTGATTTGTGAATACCTCAAACGTCTCACCATAAAGATAATACCTCCAAATCTTCAATGCAAATACCATAGCTGCTAACTCCAGATCATGGGTAGGATAGTTTTGCTCATGTGGCTTCAGTTGTCTCGATGCATAAGCTACTACCTTACCATGTTGCATTAAAATACAACCTAGCCCTCTCTGTGAGGCATCACTATAGACCACAAAGCCTACTGTACCACTAGGAATAGTAAGGATAGGAGCTGAAGTCAAACATCTTTTCAACTCCTCGAAACTGGCTTCACACTGATCTGTCCACTCACATCTGGCATTATTCTGTGTCAGACGAGTCAGTGGAACTGCAATCTTTGAGAAATCTTGGATAAATCTGAGATAGTAGCCAGCCAAACCAAGAAAACTACGAATCTCAGTGGCATTGGTAGGGCGCTTCCAGCTCATCACTGCCTCCACCTTGTTAGGGTCCACCTCGACTCCCTTCTTCGAGATCACATGCCATAAGAATGCGAGAATTCGCACTTGCTAAATTTAGCGTACAGCTTGTGTTCTTGAAGGACACCAAGTACAATCCTCAGATGCTTCGCATGCTCCTCCCTATTTGGAGAATATATCAAGATGTCGTCGATGAACACCACCACAAATTGGTCTAGATGTGGTTGAAATATCTTGTTCATCAACGCCATGAATACTGCAGGAGCATTTGTCAGCCCAAAAGGCATGACGACAAACTCATAATGGCCGTATCTTGTCCGAAATGCTGTCTTTGGAATGTCCTCCTTTTTTATCGGTAATTGATGATAGCCCGATCTCAAATCAACCTTGGAGAACATTTGTGCCCCTCTCAGCTGATCAAACAGATCATCAATCCTTGGTAATGGGTACTTGTTCTTCATAGTCTTCTGATTAAGAAGACGATAGTCAATGCACAGCCTCATTGATCCATCCTTCTTTACGAACAGAACTGGTGCACCCCAAGGAGAAACACTAGGCCTGATGAAGCCCTTCTCTAACAAATCCTTGAGTTGTGTCTTCAACTCCCTCAACTCTGCTAGTGCCATCCTGTAAGGGGCTTTGGAGATAGGAGAAGTCCCTGGGAGTAGCTCTATAGAGACCTCGACCTCTCGAGCTGGTGGTAGTCCAGGTAATTCTTCAGGGAAGAGATCTGGAAACTCTTGAACTACAGGGACATCCTCCACTCGCCCAGGCAATACCGCGCAATCCACCACGTGTGCTAAGAAGCAAGCACAACCTGTTGTGCTTGTGTCATTTGGAGCACTCTGATTGAAAATTTGGCTACATAATTTTTTTTCTTTGAAGTTATGTATTTCTAATTTGGTATTTGGGTTTGATTTTGTTAAAATCCAAGATGAAGGGTTTAAATATGATTTTATTATGAGATGTCCAGTTTTGAGTGAGCTTTCGTACAGAAGTGGAATTAGATCAACTGGATTCTTGTAGTAAAAGTTATGGGAATTTTTCCAAGTATACCCCGGGGAGGGAAATTCTGGCAGCAGCCCTGCTCGATATTTAGCTCTAATTTCGGAATAGCTGCAGAGATTATTTGATCTTGGCATGAACATGAAAGTTGTAGATAATCTTCTTGGCTTTCCAACGGACTTGGAATTGTGCAATTCGGAGCTATATCAAGGAAGTTATGGCTGTTCTAGTGAAGCATGCGCAGAATTTCTAAGTCAAGGGCAACTAGGTCATTTCCCTCTCTTTTAGATATTTGTGTGCAACAAATATCTTCCTCTCTCTCTCTCCCTCTCACTTCCACGTCCACTTCTTGGTTCTCTCTTCTCCCTTTTCAAAGCCCCCCTAGGTGTTTGTTTAAATGTCTCAATGAGAAGAAGAGAAGGAGGAGGTGATGGAAGAAGAGAAGGTTGTGCTTATGTGTTGTTGTTTGTTCTCCTCTCTCTCAAGCTCCCCCTCATGATCCTCCCCCCCCTGATTTTCAGCCATGAAGGAGGCTGAGGAGGTGGTGGTAGTGGTGGTGGCGGTTGAGGTGGTCGCAGGTGCATCGAGGGCCCCCGAGCCTCCCCCTTTCATTTCCCCTCCAAAGGTGAGCCTTTCCCCTTCTTTTCTTGATTTTTATGGCTTAGGGTTGGTTGGGAGGGTCATGCATGTTGGGTAGATGTGTTAGGGTGTGTGTGAGAGGTTGGGAAGGGTTAAAATGGGGTTAGGGTTGGCTGGGCGCGCATCGGGAGCGGTCTGCACGCGTGCGCAGGCCGGCGCTGGCGGGCGCGCAGACGCGCGCGGGCACGTGCGCGCGAGTGCGCGGGTGCACGCGGGTGCTGGGGTGAGCCCGGGCGCGCGCAGAGCAGTGCGCCTGGGCGTTTGGCTGGGGACCAGTGCATGCGTGCGCGTGCTGGGGCGTGCGAGCAGGGTGTTGCGCGGGGGGCGCAGTGCGCGCGGGTACGCGCTGGGCTGGACGCGCGGTGCGCGCGGGCTCCCGCTAGCGTGCGCGTGCGTGTGCGCGTGGCAGCACGTCTGGGCGCACGGAAGTGCGCCGAGGGTGCTGGGATGCGTGCGTGCATGCGCATTCGTGCGTGCGCGTGCAGGGGGCCATGCGTGTGGCTGCCAGATGGTTCGGGTAGGTGTCGGGGCACTCGGACTCGCGTGCGTGCGAGTCCGTCTGCATGCTTGTCCGAGTATTTGGTATTTCTAATGATTTCTATGTGTAAATTGTGTTGTTTCTCACTAGTTGGATGCCCCTACCTTGCAGATCTCGTCGGATGGGATGCGCGAGGTCCCGAGTCATACGGTGAGTGGTTTGCTTCCAATCCCCCCCCCTCTCTAGGGATGCGCTCGACCCGGGTAGACGCGCGTCGCGCATCGATGGGCCCCCCTAGCTAAAATATGTAGATACCATGCGTGCATGATAAATATGATATATCCATGCCACCTTAGACTTTGTATGCTAGGGATATGCACCCTTATATCATGTATAGCGGCCTATGCATGTTTAGTCACCTTGTCCTTTAATTGGAAAGCCCCGACCTATGCATGTTCCCATTTAGTTTAATTTATTTAAATCAAGATGGGATTATGTGATTATATTGTTGTAAGCATGCCTTAGAGAATATTATAACCTTGTTGTTATATTATATGTTTCCCCGCATCTTAGTTATGCGTCCTGGAGGAATTCTTGAGAATTCATGACATTAGAAATGTTAGGAAGCATTGTCGACGGATCCAAGAGGATCGCATGCGTGTGGGTAGGCTGTTCTCTTCCCTTCGTTGGATCTATGTAGTGACATCCCCGGTGTTAGACAGGCTGTCCTGACAGAGGGCTCCCATCTGTAGGTACCTCCGATGCATCAGACTGTGCTGATCGTGGGAGTATACCAGGTAAGCTACGGAGCGGGGAGAGGCTACCGGTGGACCAAGGGTGAATAGCAGTCTAGTCAGTCCCAAAAGGCCCATGTCACCCCCTAAAGGGTGAGGGTGAGGGTGGGGTGGGTCGGCGATGTTACGACCCACTAGCTTGTACAGTTACTCCCGTTTAGTGATTGTAATTATTTTAAGGTTAATAGGTGTTGCGTTGCATAGTTTGTGCCATTCACTGAGTGTGTGGCACACCCCTCGCATATTCTTCTCCTCCAGAGTGGTAGTTGTTTCCATGGGGTTCGCTTTGCGAACATGGAATGTTCACTCCCAGGGTTGTCCGAGTTGAAGAGGCCGGGTTGTAGCTGTCCTGACAGAGGGCTCCCATCCGTAGGTACCACCGATGCAGTCGGAGGAGTACCGATCGTGGGAGTATACCAGGTAGACGCTACCCGAAAGAGGGCTAACGAATGATATCACGAGCGTGGAATCGTTCTCCCCTTCGTTGGATCCGATGTAGGAACTCCCCGGCGTTGGCTGTACCTGTCAGAGGACTAGGCGGAGGCCACGAGGGTGGGAGAGGCTACCTGTTATATATGTGTCACTTTTTACCCTTCTGGTAACCCTTGGAGTATTCTGGCAGTTTTTCAGCTTTTTCGTTTTTCGATCGGAACCGCTAAAATTTTGGACTTTTAGCTATCATCCTGAGTTTGAGGACTCCGATTGAAAATCTAACTACATATTATGTGTCCTGGTGCCATTTCAAGCCACTCACAAAAATTTCATCGAATTCCGGTAACGTTTCAAAATTTCACAGTTCCGAATCGTATCCGAGTTTTGACCGAGCGAAAAGTCATTGGGAGACTTGACTTGGTCAATGTGGGCCCATGACTTGGTCAACTCTTTTGTTTTCTAGTGTGGTTAGGTTGACCCAAGTCAAAGTGCACCTAAACCTCCCCTAAACCTAATCTAACCTAGCCTAAACCAAGCCTAAACCTAGTTAGGGCTAAGTGTAAGTGGTGAGTGTGTGAGGTGTGTGTGTGTGTGTGCTTTAAGTGGGGCGCCCAAGCATAGTGTTTTCCCCCACTATTCATCATCTTCTCCACCAAATTTCTCTCTCTCTCCCTCTCTTTAATCCCCCCTTTTGACCTAGTTCAAGTGGTTGAAATCAAAAACCCTAAGAAGAGAAAAGATAGGTGAGGACCCGATCTATCCATCCATGGTCTCGGATTTGAGTTCCCTCATGTGTGACCCCCTCTCATAGCCTCTTTTCTCCTCTGTTTTCAGCCCCTCTTTGGCTGAGTGGAGATCTTGGTGGTGGTGGCCTTGGAGGTGGTGTTTCGGTGCGCGAAGAGCACCCGATCTCCTCCCCTTCCTTTCCTCTCCTTGGGTGAGTTTTCTTTCCTTCCTTTCTTGTTTTAGATGCATGTATAGGAGGTGTTTATGGGTGTGCTTGGGGAGCTTGGTGGTTTGGGGGTTGGTGGGGGGTTGTTGGTGGGTGATGGAGGTGGTTGAGTTCGGCTTGGGCAGTGCGGGCTCGCTGGCGCGTGCGTGCAGGCAGGCGGCCCAGGTAGGCAGCGCTGGCAGGCAGGCAGGCGAGCTGTCGGGCGAGCTGGCAGGGCAAGCGCGAGTGTGATGTCTTGATGATATCTATTGGTCCTATCACTTGTGATGTGTTCGTTTGAGCTATTCATTCCTATTTTATATATCAGCGATGTTATTGTTCTCCACTGATGATCATAGAGTGCTTTCATGTGTTATTATGCTTTGACTTGATGTTGACGAAGCTTGACTTTGATGTCATCCTTGTTTTCCTTATGCGTGGAATGTCTGGGTTACTTACTGAGCATCTTTCGCTCATTCTATTCTATTTTCCTATTTTTGCAGAGTAGAGGTGGGGGTTCCTGGGTGTTGACTTTGTCTTCTTTTGGGGGCCACGACTAGTTGGTGATAGGTACATATATATAGATATGGATATTGTTGATGTTTTGGATCTGTATATATGATTATTTTTGGTAGAGGCTGGTCTAGTGAACCATGCCTATGTTAAAATGCTCTATATATATGGATGACTGTATATGAGGTGTGTTAGATGCTCTGTTGACTGCTTAAACTTTCCTGGGCGAGTTTATATAGGTGATTATATATTTCTTGATGATTACATGTTATCCCAGGGCTGTAACCAGATGAGTTTATATAGGGTGGTTATTTCCATGTTTTTTTTAAGAAATGGTGAGTTTTGAGGCACGTGGCATGCACGTGTTGATGGTTTGGGACACGGGCCGTCACAGCAAGCATTTCTGATAGAACAAAACTTTGTTCAAAAGGGATGCCCTGCATTGCGTCATGGTGGGATTTAAACATGCATGTTTTATATTTCTGAGTGTAAAATGATGTGAGCATGGATTTTGGAAAGGATTGTTTTTGCATGCATGTTTTGTCACGGTGGGATTTGAACTAGCATGAGTTTGAAAGAATGTTTGCATGTGTTGTCACGGTGGGATTGCATGCATATGATGTGATTTATTTGGAGCATAGCATATGAGTTAAAAGAAGGACAACTTTACATGCATTTCATCATGGTTTGAGTTTAGCACATGCGTGTCGTGACATGTATGAAGGCAGAATATGTTGTGTGATGTCGAGAAAAGAGAGGTAGGGCAGCTTCTTCTGAGAAGCATAAAGGGGCAATTTGTAAGTGAGCATGGGGGGAAATTTGTGATGGTCAAGTATACTCATGCTTTGATGTGAGGGGCAAATTTTAAGCATTCTAATCAAGGTGTTATATATGTGTCACTTTTTGCCTTCTGGTAACCATTGGAGCATTTTGGCAGTTTTTGAGTTTTATTCGTTTTTCGATCGGAACCGCTAAAATTTTGGACTGTTAGCTATCATCCTGTGTTTGAGGACTCCGATTGAAAATCTATCTGCTTATTATGTGTCCTGGTGCCATTCTAAGCCACTCACGAAAATTTCATCGAATTCCGGTAACGTTTCAGAATTTCGCAATTCCGTGGCGTATCCGGGTTTTGACCGAGCGAGAAGTCATTGGGAGAGTTGACTCGGTCAAAGTGGGCCCATGACTTGGTCAACCCTTTTTGTTTTTATTTGTGGTTGGGTTGACCCAAGTCAAAACCCACTTTAACTCACCTAATCCTCACTTAAACCTAATTAATCCACTCTTAACCCTAATCTAAGTGAGGCATTATATATAAGTGAGAGCTAAAATATCTCCCCACTATTCATCTTCTTCTCCATTTAGCTTTCTCTCTCCCCCTCTCTCTTTTTCTTGGTTTTGACCTAGCTAGAGAGGTTAAAATAAAAAACACAAAGAATAGAAAGGTTAGATCTTGTCCCGATCTATCTACGGGTGGTCTCGGATTCGAGTTCCCTCGTCTTTAGCCCCTTCTCACGCCCTCTTTTCTCCTCTGATTTCAGCCATTTCGAGGGCTGAGGAAGAGCTTGGTGGTGGAGGTCTTTGGGGAGGTGTTTCGGTGCACGAAGAGCTCCCGGTCCCCTTCCTTTCCTTTCCTTTCCTTGGGTAAGCTCTCTTTCCTTTCTTTTCTTGCTTAGATGCATGTTAGGAGGGGTGTTTTTGGGTGTGTGGTGGCTGTTGGTGGCTGTTGGTGGTGGTTGGTGGTGGTTAGGGGCCATTGGTGGCCGGTTAGAGGAGGTAGGGTGGCTCGGGCAGGGTGGTTGGCTGTCTCGGGCAGGATGGCAGCATAGGCAGCAGACAGAGCAGGTGGCAGGGCGCGCGCGGGCGTTCGCTCGGGTGGAGCAGGAGGGTGTGCTGGGCGCTGGACGCTGGGCGATGGTCGCGGGCACTGGGCGCGGGCGCTGGACGCTGGGCGATGGTCGCGGGCCCTGGGCCTGGTCGCGGGTGCTGGGCGCTGGGCGCCGTGCGCGGGTGTGCGCGTGGGGCGCTGCGCAGAGGCGCGGTGCGTGCCGTGCACAGGGGGCCGCGTACGGGTGCAGCGCGCAGGGCGCCGTGCGGGTGTGCGCGATGGGGCGAGCGGTGGTGCGCGCGGGGCGAGGCGCTGGGCGCAGGGTGTGCGGATGTGCGCGGTGGGGCGAGCCGGTGGTGCGCGCTAGGTACGCGCGGCGCGAGGCGATGGGGCGCTGGGCGTGCGGGTGTGCGCGCGAGTCGCTGCGCTGGGGCGCACTGGGCGCGCGGTGCACCTGGGGGGACTTGGCGGAGTGTCCGGGCGTGGGGGCTGGGCTCGGCATTGCGCTGGGGGCGCGGGCCGGGGCTCGGCTGTGCGCCTGGGGCGGGTGGCCGTGCGAGCGCCTGCTCGGGGGTTCGGGAGTGAGTCGGGGTGCTCAGACTCGCGTGCGTACAGGCCGTATGTACGCTTGTCCGAGTGTTAGGTATTTTTAGTGTATTTTTGTGTATTTTTGTGGTATTTTGTGTATTTTACTCACCAAGTTGATTACCATGTCTTGCTGATCTTGACGGACGGTCGCGGGACGACCCGGTTATCGCTGAGTGGGACAACCCAACCCAGTTGGGAGGCGCTATATGCACTTGGGCGTATACCGTCCTCCCTTGGGGCACCGCAGTTGATATTAACTGGTTATATGTAATCCATGCAAGCATTATTAGTGTGTAGAATGCATGCCACCCTAGATCTTGTATGTTAGGGACTTGCACCCTTAGGATATGTGTAAGAGCCGTGCATCCTGTCACCTCGTTATCATGCTAGGAAACCCTCGACCTATGCATGCGTCCTATTAGTTTGATTTATTAAATTAAATGCAGACTTATGATATCTTTAGCATGCCTTAGGGAATATTAAGGGGCCTTGCGAGGTAAACATTGAGACCCGGGCTAGGGTACTCCGTGTTCCTTGTTTGGTTGGCGGGATGTCCTATATCGGGACCTCAGGTTGCCCTCCCAAGGTTTCTTTTCCCCATTATTATTTTATACGTTCCCCTCATCTTCGTTATGCGCGCTGGAGGAATTCTGAAGAATTCAAGACATTAGAGTTGTTGAGATGTGTTGTCGGTGGATCCGAGTGGATCATATGCTCATGGATAGGCTATTCTGTTCCCCTCGTTGGATCCGTGTAGAGACTGCCCTAGCGTTAGAAAGGCTGTCCCGTGTAGGGGCTCCCATCAGTAGGCACCTTCTGATTTGGGACGGACTGTGCTGAATGTGGGGGTGGCCAAGCGGCCTACGGAGTGGGGAGAGACTATCAGTGGACCAAGGGTGACCAACAGCCTAGTCAGTCCCAATAGCCTATGTCACCTATTGAGGAGTGAGGGTGAGGGTGTGGTGGGCCGGCGATGTGGCGACCCACAGGATTGTGTAAGGATGATCATCAGCCTATTAAGTCCCAATATCCTTTGTCACCTATTGAGGGGTGAGGGTGAGGGTGAGGGTGTGGTGGTTCGGCGATGTAACGAACCACCCGGATTTGTGTTGTTTATGCCACTTTGAGGCTAGTGACTGATTAATGTGGTTAATAAAACTGTGATGCATGGGTTGTGCTATTCACTGAGCGTGTGGCTCACCCCTCGCATAATTATTTTCTCCAGTGATTACCGAGGTGGACTTGAAGGAGGAGCTTCCCGAGCGACTACACCAGTAGCGGAGTAGCGCCACGTCCCTCGAGTTTTGAGGCCATCAGCAGCCTTCTCTTTCATTGTATGTATATATTTCCGTGCTTGGACACCTAGTTTGGATTGTATTTGGATGTTAGTGTTTATATTGGCTCTCACAGGACATATGATTATGTATCGAGTCTGTAAAGTGTTGTTGATTTACAGATTCAGTCTTTTTAGCTTCCGCTATCTGTGTATACATCATGTCAGCCTCTTTGTTGTCTGTGTTGTCTTTTTAGCTGTTGTTTATGGTATATTATTGATCTCTTGTATTGACTGCTGATATCAGGTATACGCTTGCCGCGTCCAAAGAACGGCCGCCCTGGGGTGTGACACAAGGCATGCTTCTAATTTAAGGGAGAGCACCTTGTGATCACCCATGTCCAGCCCAGGGCATTTTGAAGTGGTTTAGCATGAGGGGTGAGTTTCCAAGTCGAGTAGTTTTCAAATATTTGATCACGTTACTCTAAACATGCTGAAAACTCCATGAATATGCCAAGAATCAAATAAATAAGCATCCCTCAGATATGCAAGACTTTAAATAGACTCATGTGAGAGTGTGTGTTGTTGTGAATGTAAGGAAAGGTTCACCCTTGGTTGAAATTTCGCCTAGCCAATAGACTTGGTTTAATTTAATCATGGTGGGAAAAGAGTGGATGAATGGGGATGAGAGTAATATCTTCTTTGAATCACTTCAAAATTGCCCCAGTCCTAGCATAAATCTTACTTCACTAGGTCCCTCTGGCTTTCTTCTTTTTATCACTTCTTTCTTCCTTTTTTTTTTTTGGGTGGAAAGTATAGCCCACTGAGTATATACTAAATTTTAAGGCTTTTAGGCTGAAAGTAGAGAGTGTCACCCACTTTGGGGTGTAACTTTTGGTCTCTCATAGCCTTTTGAGGGAGGGGGGGGGGGTTTCTGTTTTTTACCCCTGTTCTTTTCTGCTTCCCCTTTTCTTTTCTCTTTTTTTTTTCTTTTTGAAGTGTTTGTATAGTGCTAGAGCCAGTTTTGGGATGTATGCTAGGTCCGGGGTATATTTCTCGTAAATCTCAGTTGACACGAAGTAAGAGTTAAAAACAAGGGAAAGATAATCCCAAAAAAAAATAATAAAAAAAAAAATAAAATTAACAATTGCCCCAGTCTATGGGGCAGGCAATTTTCCCTTTTATCAGGTGAACCAAGCCTTAAATCATACTTGTGTAGTGGAGGTGGCATGATTGGCGGGTATGAGTCTAAGTAAAATGCAGGTTATCTTCAGGATTTTCATAATATTATCATCAAGCACTAAACGCTGGAATTCACAGTAAGGAAGAGTAAAACTTCTCAAATACTGACAATTATGCATAGAATTTCTTCTGGTAAAGTGCATTCCACCGACCTGAAATCTCATGTTATATATGTGTCACTTTTAGCCTTCTGGTTACCATTGGGACATTCTGGCAGTTTTTCAACTTTTCTTTTTTCGATCGGAACTGCTAAAATTTTGGACTTTTAGCTATCATCTTGAGCCTGAGGACTCCGATTGAGAATCTAACTGCACATTAGGTGTCCTGGTGCCATTTCAAACCACTCACGAAAATTTCATCGAATTCCGGTAACGTTTTAGAATTTCACAGTTCTGAATCGTATCCGGGTTTTGACTAAGCGAAAAGTCATGGGGTGACTTGACCAAGTCAAAGAGGACTTTGACCAAGTCAAGTTTGACCATTGACTTGGTCAATAGGTTTTGTTTGGTTGTGTGGATAGGTTGACTTAAGGTCAAAGTTCAAAAAAAGACTAAAATAAGTGTAAGTGTGTGTGTGTGTGTGGCCCCTTAAGTGGGCGTGCACCCCCTTCTTCTCCTTCCCATCTCTCTCTATCTCTCTCACACACAAACCCTCACATCCCCTCTCTTTAAATCCCCCTTTAGAGCTAGTAGGAGTGGAAGAAAAGAAAAGCCATTGAAAGGAAAAAGGAAGGTGAGGACTTGATCTACCTTCCCATGGTTTCATTTTTGGTTTCCCCCTTTCTCTACCTCCACTCATGGTCCAATTTCTCCCCTGATTTCAGCCTTTGCTAGGGCTGAGGGAGATCTTGATGGTGGTGGTCTTGGTGGTGGCGATTTGGTGCGCGAAGGGCACCCGAGTTCCTCCCATTGTTCCTCCTCTCTTGGGTGAGTCCTTCTCCTCCATATTTTCTTGTTTAGATGCATGTTAGGGTGTGTTGTGGAGTATGCATGGTATGCATGTGTGTTAGGGGTGTGGGAGGGCTGAGGAAGGGGGTGGGAGGGCTTGGGCGCGCGTGCGGGGTCATCCGCGCGCGTGCGAGCGAGTTTGCGCGGGCAGGCAGGTGCTGGCGTGCGCGCGGGGTGCGCGCGGGGGTGCGCGCGGGGTGCTGCGCAGGGGCGCAGTACGCGAGGGTAGGCGCAGGGCTAGACGCGCAGGCGCACGCGAGCATGCGCGTGCGCGCGGCAGCTTTTCTGGGCGTGCGGGCGGGGGCGCGGCAGTGCGCCCGGGGCGCGGGCGGGCGTGCGTGCGTGCGCACCCGTGCGTGCGCGTGCGGGTGGCCGTGCGCATGGCTGCCCGTGGGTGCGGAAGGGTGTCGGGGCACTCGGACTCGCGTGCGTGCGGGCCCGTATGCATGCTTGTCCGAGTGTTGGGTATTTCTAGCGTATTTCTTATGTATTTGTGTAATTACTCACCATTTTGATTACCCATGTCTTGCAGATCTTGACGGGCGGTCACGCGACGACCCGGGTTTTGGTGAGTGGGACAATCCAACCCAGTAGGGAGGCGTTCGATGCACGTAGGCATGCATTGCCCTCCCCTGAAGCACCATAGTTGCATATTAACATGTAATAAATGTAAAGCTATGCATGCATGATAAATATGATATATCCATGCCACCTTAGACTTTGTATGCTAGGGATATGCACCCTTATATCATGTATAGCGGCCTATGCATGCCTAGACACCTTGCCCCGAACTATGCATGTTCCCATCTAGTTTAATTTAATTAAATCAAATGTGAGCATATAGTTACAAGCATGCCTTAGAGAATATTGTAACCTTGTGGTTATGATATATGTCTCCCTGCATCTTAGTTATGCGCCCTGGAGGAATTCTGGAGAATTCATGACATTAGTAGAGTTGCAATCGGTGTCGACGGATCCATGAGGATCGTATCCGTGTGAGTAGGCTGTCTTCTCCTTTTGGTTGGATCCGAGGTAGGAACTCCCCGGCGATGGCTGACCTGACAGAGGGCTTCCGTCCGGTACCTCCGATGTGTTCGGACAGTACTGGTAGTTGGAGTGGACTAGGTCGAGGCTACGAGGGTGGGAGAGGCTACCGGGTGGACCAGGGGTGGAGAGCGGTCTAGTATGCCCCAAGAGGCCCATGTCACCCCCGGAAAGGGTGAGGGTGAGGGGGGGGGGGGGTGGGTTGGCGATGAAACGACCCATTAGAATGTGTTGTTGCTCCCGTGTTAGGGGCTATGAATTTTATAAGGTTGATATGAATTGTGATGCATGGGTTATGCTATTCACTGATCACCCCTCGCATATATTTTTCTCCAGTGATATTTGAGTCGGATCTGAAGGAGGAGCTCCCCGAGGCACATCAGCAGTAGTGGAGCAGCGTCACGTTCTGCGAGTGAGAGGCCATCAACATCCACTCGAGTGTGTCGGGGTGCGGGAGTGTGTCAGGGCACTCAGACTCGCCCGGGGGTGCGTGCGGGTGGCAGTATGCATGCTTGTCCGAGTGTTGGGTATTTCTAGCGTATTTTTTGTGTATTTATGTATTTTACTCACCATTTTGGTTTCCCATGTCTTGCAGATCTTGACGAGCGGTCACGCGATGACCCGGGTATTGGTGAGTGGGACAATCCAACCCAGTAGGGAGGCGTTCGATGCATGTAGGCGTGCATTGCCCTCTCCTGGGGCACCATAGTTGCATATTAGCTAGTATTAAATGTAAACTATGCCTTGCATGAATATTATGTTGTATCCATGCCCCCCTTAGACCTGCATGTTAGGGATATGCACCCTTATATTGATTATTATGATGTGTTATATATGTGTCACTTTTTGGCCTGCTGGTAACCATTGGAGCATTTTAGCAGTTTTTGAGTTTTTGAGTTTTTCGATCGGAACCGTAAAATTTTGGACTGTTAGCTATCGTCCTGTGTTTGAGGACTCCGATTGAAAATCTAATTGCATATTATGTGTCCTGGTGCCATTCTAAGCCACTCACAAAAATTTCATCAAATTCCGGTAACGTTTCAGAAATTTCACAGTTCTGGGGCGTATCCGGGTTTTGACCGAGCGAGAAGTCATTGGGAGAGTTGACTCGGTCAAAGTGGGCCCATGACTTGGTCAACCCTTTTTGTTTTTTTGTGTGGTTGGGTTGACCCAAGTCAAACCCACTTAAAACCCCCCCCCCAACCTCTCTTAGCCCTAATTAAGTTTGCTTAACCCTAATCCAAGTGGTTTGGCCTACTTAAGTGAGCCAAAAAGGTTGCCCTACACTATTCATCATCTTCTCAAATGCAATTTCTCTCTCCCCCTCTCTCAAAAACCTTCATTTGAGCCACCTAGAATGCTTGAACCTTAAAACCCAAAACATAGAAAGGTTAGATCCGGTCCCGATCTATCTACCGGTAGTCTTGGATTCAAATTCCGAGGTGTTTGACCCCCTCTCCCCCCCCTCTTTTCTCCTCATATTTTGGCCCTTCTTTGGCTAGGAGGAGATCTTGGTGGTGGAAGACTTTGGGGAGGCATTTCGGTGCAAGAGGAGCTTCCGGTTCCCTTCCTTTCCTCTCCTTCCTTTGGGTAAGCTCTCTTTCCTTCCTTTTCTTGCTTAGATGCTTGTTAGGAGGGTGGGTTTGGGTGTTGGTAGCTGTGGGGGTGATTGGTGGCTATTGGAGGCCATTGTTGGCCGGATAGAGGAGGTAGGGTGGCTCGGGCAGGGGGTTGGCTGTCTCGGGCAGGGTGGCTGGTGGTCTCGGGCAGGTTGGCAGCACAGGCAGCAGCACAGGCAGCACAGGCGCAGCAGGTGGAGCAGCTGCAGGGCGTGCCCGTGCGTGCGCGCGGGCGTGCGCGCGGGCGTGCACTCGGGTGGAGCTGGAGGGCATGCTGGGTGCGTGTGCTGGGCGCGCGTGCTGGGCGCTGGGCGCGGGTGTGCTGGGCGCGTGTGCTGTGCGCTGGGCGCTGGGCGCTAGGCTAGGCGCTGGGCACCGTGCGGGAGCGTGCGCGCGGAGCGCTGCGTACGGGGCGCAGGCGTGCTGTGCGCGCGGCGAGGCGAGCGGTGGTGCGAGCCGGTGGTGCGCGCGGGGTGCGCGTGGAGCGAGGCGAGGGCAGCGGAGGTGCGCGTGGAGCGAGGCGAGGGCAGCGAAGGTGCGCGCGGGGCGTGCGGTGTGCGTGCGAGCTGCTGCGCTGGGGCGCATTGAGCGCGCGGTGCACCCGGGTGGCTCGGCAGTGTGTCCAGGTATGCGGGCAGGGGCCCGGCGGTGCGCCTGGGTGCGCAGGCTGAGGCGCGGCGGCGCATCCGGGGGCGGGTGGCCGTGCGGGTGGTTGCCGGGGGTGCGGGAGTGAGTCGGGGTGCTCGGGCTAGCGTGCGTACGGGCCGTATGCATGTTTGCCCGAGCGTTGGGTATTTATTTTTGTATTTTCCAGTATTTTGTGGTGTTGTGAATTTTTACTCACCCAGTTAATACCCTGTCTTGCAGATCTTGACGGACGGTTGCGCGACGACCCGACTACCGGTGAGTGGGACAACCCAACCCAGTTGAGAGGCGTTATATGCACTTGGGCGTATACCGTCCTCCCCTGGGGCAGCATAGTTAATATTAACTGTAAATTGTAATCCATGCAAGCATGATTAATGTGTAGAATGCATGCCACCCTAGACTTGTATGTTAGGGACTTGCTCCCTTAGGTTATGTGTAAGAGCCGTGCATCCTGTCACCTTGTTATCATGCTAGGAAAGCCCCGACCTATGCATGCGTCCTATTAGTTTGATTTATTTACTTAAATGCAAGCTTGTGATATTGTTAGCATGCCTTGGGGAATATAAGGGGGCCTTGCGAGGTAAACATTGAGACCCGGGCTAGGGTACTCCGTGTTCCTTGTTTGGTTGGCGGATGTCCTATATCGGGACCTCAGGTTGCCCTCCCAAGGTCTCTTTTCCTCATTTTATCTTAAGTATTCCCCGCATCTTGGTTATGCGCGCTGGAGGAATTCGGAAGAATTCAAGACATTAGAGTTGTAGAGATGTGTTGTCAGCGGATCCGAGTGGATCATATGCGATGGATAAGCTGTTCTGTTCCCTTCGTTGGATCCGTGTAGAGACTACCTCAGCGTTAGAAAGGTTGTCCCATGCAGGGGCTCCCATCAGTAGGCACCTCCTGATTTTGTAGACGGACTGTGCCGAATGTGGGAGTGGCCAAACGGCCTACGGAGTGGGGAGAGACTATCGGTGGACCAAGGGTGACCAACAGCCTAGTCAGTCCCAAGAGCCTATGTCACCTATTGAGGGGTGAGGGTGAGGGTATGGTGGGCCGGCGATGTGACGACCTACTGGATTGTGTAAGGATGATTATCAGCCTACTAAGTCCCAATGTCCTTTGTCACCTATTGAGGGGTGAGGGTGAGGGTGAGGGTGTGGTGGTTCGGCGATGTAACGAACCCACCCGAATTTGTATTGTTTATGCCACTTTGAGGCTAGTGACTTGATTAAATGTGGTTAATATAAACTGTGATGCATGGGTTGTGCTATTCACTGAGCGTGTGGCTCACCCCTCGCATAATTATTTTCTCCAGTGATTACCGAGGTGGACTTGAAGGAGGAGCTTCCCGAGCGACTACACCAGTAGCGGAGTAGCGCCACGTCCCTCGAGTTTTGAGGCCATCAGCAGCCTTCTCTTTCATTGTATGTATATATTTCTGTGCTTGGGCACCTAGTATGGATTGTATTTGGATGTATTGTGGATATATTGGCTCTCACAGGACGTATGATTATCTATCGAGTCTGTAAAGTGTTGTTGATTTACAGATTCAGTCTTTTGCTTCCGCTTTTCTGTGTATAGATCATGTCAGCCTTTTTGTTGCCTGTGTTGTCTTTTTAGCTGTTGTTTATGGTATATTATTGATCTCCTGTATTGACTGCTGATATCATGTATACCCTTGCCGCGTCCCGGGGACGGCCGCCCTAGGGCGTGACACCCAGGGTGTATGGTGAGTGGTTCGATTCCAATCCCCCCCCCCTCTCGGGATGCGCTCGACGTGCGTAGTCGCGCGTCGCGCATCGATGGGGCCTCCTAGCTATACTACTTGTGTAGATGAGTAGTATGGCCATGCTTAAGCTATAATATGTAGATATCTTGCATGCTAGGCTTATATACATGTTTTGTATCCATGTAGGAACGATTGTGTTGCATGCGCCCCTCTAGTATGGGCATGTATTACTGTAATGTGTATGGATGTATAGAATATGGCATGTCTTAGATGGTATTGTAATACTACACCACCATATTAATGGGAATATACAGTATGATTAAGTCTGGGTTAATAACGGGCACCTGCCTAATATTCCCTTGCGATAAGACTCGAGGGCATGGTATAGCTGTTGTGCCCATGCTAATGGGGCAAAGCTATGACCAGCTTCATGAGATGATGATCTCTCTCGCCCTCTCCCTCTGAACGAACTGAGTAAGTAGATGCGATTTCCTACTCGACTCAGGTTCGTTTGGAATATTGGCATGCACCTGTTAGTGCGCGAGATCGCGCTTGACCCTTTATTTTAAGTTGGCGATATCCAACGGATGTTAGGGCATATTTTGTATGTTTATGTGATTAATGACCATGTATGCATGTTGTATGATTTATTATGATGTAAATCGATGATTAGGGAGTATCCCTATCATTAATTGATATGTGATTGTGCATATGGCTCATGCACATAACTAAGATTAAACTCTCCTCTAAAATATATGCGCATGTTAAAACTGATAGGCCTAGTTGGAATAGGCGTGGGTATGACCCGCTGTCGGGTTGTACCTTATTAGTGAGAGCGCTAGCGATGAAATCGCCCGTGCATCCGAGCGATGCCCTCATTTGGAATTCAGGAGGATTCATTATCTTAATGGTTTGCTAAGCCGGTAGTTGGGGCGTGTCACCCCCCTTTGTGTCTGAGCGATGCAACGGTGTGGGAGTACAGTAGTATACTATATCTCGATAAGTGATTATCGAGAGTAGTTGTTTTCCATTGGGTTCGCTTTGCGAACATGGAATGTTTACTCCAAGTGTCATCCGTGTTGAGGGGGGCCGGGTTGTAGCTGTCCTGACAGAGGGCTACCATCCGTAGGTACCACCGATGCATTCGGGAGCGTACTGATCGTGGGAGTATACCAGGTAGAGGCTATACGGGAGAGGGTTAACGAATGATATTGTGAGCATGGGATCATCCTCCCCTTCGTTGGATCTGATGTAGGGACTCCCCGGCGATTTCAGCTGTCCTAACAGAGGGCTCCCATCCGTAGGTACCACCGACGTGTTCGGAAGCGTACTGATCTGGGAGTATACCAGGTAGAGGCTACGCGGGGGAAAGGGCTACCGATGGACCAAGGGTGCAGAGCAGTTTAAGTCTCTTCCAAAAGTCCTATGTCACCTCTAAGGGTAGAGGCCCATGCCTGCCTAGACACCTTGCCCGACCTGTGCATGTTCCCAAGTAGTTTAATTTGATTAAATCGAAGTGTGAGCATGCCTTAGAGAATATTATAACCTCGTTGTTATAATACGTGTCTTCCCGCATCTTAGTTATGCGCCCTGGAGGAATTCTTGAGAATTCATGACCTTAGTAGAGTTACAACCGGTGTCGACGGATCCAAGAGGATCGTATCCGCGTGACTAGGCTGTCTTCTCCTTATTGGTTGGGATCCGAGGTAGGAACTCCCCGGCGTTAGCTGGCCTGGCAGAGGGCTCCCATCTGTAGGTACCTCCTGATGTGTTTCGGACTGTGTTGAATCGTGGGAGTATACCAGGTGAATGCTACGAGGGTGGAGAGGCTACCCGGTGGGACCAGGGGTGGGAAGCGATCTAGTATGCCCCAAGAGGCCCATGTCACCCCTAGGAAAGGGTGAGGGTGACGGGGGGGGGGGGTGGGAGGTGGGTTGGCGATGAAATAACCCATTAGAATGTTGATGTTGCGCCCGTGTTAGGGGCTATGAATTGTATAAGGTTGATGTGAATTGTGATGCATGGGTTGTGCTATTTACTGAGCGTGTGGCTCACCCCTCGCATATATTTTTCTCCAGTTATATCTGAGTCGGATCTAAAGGAGGAGCTCCCCGAGGCACATTAGCAGTAGCGGAGCAGCGTCACGCTCTGAGTGTGAGAGGCCATTCAGCATCCCCCTTTGATTGTATGTATTGTATTCCGTGCTTGGGCACACGTTTGTATTATATTTGGATGTCGTTGTATATATTGGCTCTCACAGGACAGTTGATTATGTATCGAGTCTGTAATATGTCTTTGAATTACAGATTCAGTCTTTGAGCTTCCGCTATTTGTGTATATATTATGTCAGCCTCATTGTTGTCTGTGTTGTCATTTTGATGTTGTTTAGAGTATGTTATTGACCTCCTGTATAGACTGCTGATATCATATATACCATTGCCACGTCCCGGGGATGGCCGCCCTGGGGCGTGACACAAGCGATGGCTTGGGTCGATTATTAAGGATGAACCAGCTAAGATGGGGCGGCTAGAAGGGACAATCCGTCGCAATCATGCTTGCTTTATGTCTCATCTAGGAAGGCGGTTTGGGGTCGGTTAATAGGGCGGCTAGTTGTAACTAGCCGCCCCTGTCCACGTCCTAGGTATTCCTAAGGGTTTGGACCAGGGTTTCCGTTTTTTGGTTTCTATGGGAATTTTCTTTTTTAGATATCTAAATGTGGTCATTTCTTAAGTATTACTTGAAGTACATTTTTTTCTATTTGGACAGTCAAAATTGGGGTATCTTCAGAAGGGTGTAGAGCAAACGAATTTATCCCAAATGTCCCTAGGGTCACCCCTCCGGGAGCTAGGGTGGGGATGAGTTGAAGTTACGTCGTCACGTGACTCTTATACCCATTGAGTATACTTTGGGTGTGTTACGCCTAACGCTTGAGGTATCGTAGTGTATCTCTACGTCATAGCGGAAGGACTTGTTGTACTATGTTATGTTTAACGCTTGAGGTATCGTATTGTATCTCTACCTCGTAGTTGTTAGACTCGTTGTATCTTGTTATCCTGTAAACACCATGTGTTATGGTTAATAGTTCTTCCTCCCTGAGTGTCTCAAGAGCCTCCCTCCGAGAGTGAGGGTGAGGTTGGTCGCGCCGTCGCGTGACCTTGTTATCCTTTGGGTTTCTACCCATGTTTTTCCTTGAAAGGAAATTGTCTTACATTAAATTGTTGTAATGGTGTTTGGTTTCTAGCCACTCATTGAGCTTGTAGCTCACCCCTCGCGTACTGTTTCTTCCACAGGGGCGATGTTGGGCGTGGAGCTAGAGTTTCCTTGTGGCGTTGTCTTGCATGCGTGGAGCATCCCGTCCTGCAGTTGGCGAGCGCGAGGCTGTCAGCAGTCCTAGTGTCATTTATGTAAATGAAATCGTGTGTGTTGCACGTGATGTATTTTATTAGGACTAGACTTAGCTCTCACAGGACAGTGATTGTGTATTCGAGTCTATAATAATGTTGTTGGTTTACAGACTTATTGACATTTTTATGCCTTCGCATTTCAGATGAGTTATCAGTTATCATTGCTTTGTTAGCATTGTATGTTTTATATTTAGCGTCATTGTTGACTTCCTGTATTGATTATTGATATTATATATTTTCCACGTCTCCGAGGACGGTCGCCCTGGGGCGTGACAACATTAAAGTCACCCAACACACACCATGGCATGCCCCAACTAGCCTTGAGGGACAACAACTCAATCCACATTGACTCACGACTCCCATCTTCAGTTGGTCTGTAAACTCCTGACAACACATATAGCCATCCTGTCTTGCAGTCCTCCATCAGAATAGATAAGGAGAATTCCCCAATGACAAGGTCAAGTTTTCTCCAAAGCTGAGAGTTCCAGCATATTAGAATTCCACCTGAACTCCCACGCGCCTTCTTGAAGACCAACCCATCAAGGACCCCATTCCCCAGCTCATGAGTTAATCTCGCATCTACCACTTTCAGTTTAGTTTCCTGAATGCAGTAGATCTTAATTTTATTCTCTCAAACAATCTGCATCACTATTGCCTGTTTGACAGGGTCGTGGAGACCATGAATGTTCCACGAAAAGCAGCTAATCATGGCCAACTGGATTCCCCCCTCACACTCAGCTAGTAGACGCAACCCGAAACATCTTCCTGATCCCCTATCACGTTTCTAATCTATGCCGAAGGATCTGAGCCACCTTCAATTTGAACGGGCCTCGTGCTCCGAGCTCTTCCATGAGACCAACCAAGAATTTACATTTCTCCCTCCATTGGGCAACTTGGAGCCCAGCGTTGTCACCCCGCGAGTAAGCTACGTCGTCCTATTTAGATTTTAGAGCTTCCTCAACTCTGACAATGGCCAGACCCACGGGCGAATCTTCTTTGCAAGAGTCACCCGACCAACTAGTAGCCATTGGACTGGGTCACTAAATTTGGGGATTTCATGAAGAGGCAGAAGACTGGTGGTCCTCAATTCGAGTCCCAGGCGATGGAGAACGAATGGGCATGAATAGATCAACACCATTTGGATCTTTGCCCACCCAGGCCCATGCCCATCCGAGGCCCACCAAACTAGGTCCAATAAAAAATAAAATGTCTGTAAGGGTAAGGCGTGGGCCCACATTCATGGGGGGTCCATCAACCCCAACATGAACAGTGGACCGAGGCTCCTACATCCCATCCACCAGGACCACCTCATCTTTAGGCGTTGAGCTGACTTCCATGTCCTTCATGCTTTCATGATATCCTGAGAACTTCCTCGGCCGGTCTTTGGGCCCATCCCTAGCATTATAATGGTGTGATTTTTTGGCTTCTGCATCTTCCCCACCTTTTGACTCCTACCTCTTTGGCTACCTCATGATCACCTAGGCTAGTCCTTGTGAGGAAACCACCTCCTGCGCTACTTTTGTGATAGGTAAGGCCGAAACGGGCTCCTCGAGACTTACTTGTTTGAGAGCACCATCATGTGCCAAGAACAACTATCAACAAATGTCCCGTCACGCTTCGACTCAGAGTCTGAGTCAAATTCTTGACTCGAAAGGGGAACCCAACCAGCTACTTTTCCATCTGAATACTGGTTCGACGCCTAGGAAGATTCCACCCAAGAAGTTTGGGCCACCTCAGCCCAAGAATGCTTCAGTCCGTTCCGCATTTCCACAGCTTCAACCGCGATATGGTAGTTTTCGTTGCCATTGAGAGGATTAGAGATGTAGGCAGCTCGATCTCCTCGTCGACATCCAATGTAAACTCCTTCATTAATCGTCCATCGTGAAGCATGCTAGAGTAGGTAATCTTGATGAGTTTTTTGAATTTAGCTGCCACTTCCACAACGCAACCCACGACAATCCAAGGGGGAAGGTGTCACGCCCCAGGGCGGCCGTCCCCGGGACGCGGCAAGGGTATATATGATATCAGCAGTCTATACAAGAGGTCAATAATATACTCAAACAATATCAACAATGACAACACAGACAACAAAGAGGCTGACATGATATATACACAAATAGCGGAAGCTAAAAAGACTGAATCTATAATTCAAAGACATATTACAGACTCGATACATAATTGTCACGCCCCAGGGCGGCCGTCCCCGGGACGCGGCAAGTGTATACATGATATCAGCAGTCAATACAGGAGATCAATAACATACCCTGAACAACAACTAAAATGACAACACAGACGAAAGCAAGTCTGACATGATATATACACAGATAGCGGAAGCTAAAATACTGAATCTGTAACTCAAAGACATATTACAGACTCGATACATAATCAACTGTTCTGTGAGAGCCAATATATACAAAGACATCCAAATATAATACAAACGCGTGCCCAAGCACGGAATATAATACATACAATCAAAAGGGATGCTGATAGCCTCTAAAACTCGCGGGACGTGGCGCTGCTCCGCTACTGATGAAGTCACTCGGGGAGCTCCTCCTCTAGATCCGACTCAGATAACACTGGAGAAAATCATATGCGAGGGGTGAGCCACATGCTCAGTGAACAGCACAACCCATGCATCACAATTTATATTAACCACCAGATATTATGAACCACAATTTTATTAATCAAGCCTCAAAGTGGCAGGAACTAAACAATCCAGTGGGTCGCTACATCGCCGACCCACCACACCCTCACCCTCACCCCTCAATATGGTGACATAGGATATTGGGACTGACTACTACACAAATCCAGCGGGTCGCTACATCGCCGACCCACCACACCCTCACCCTCACCCCTCAATATGGTGACATAGGATATTGGGACTGACTAGGCTGTTGGTCACCCTTGGTCCACCGATAGTCTCTCCTCCACTCCGTAGGCCGCTTGGCCACTCCCACATTCAGCATAGTCCGTCCCAAATCAAGAGGTGCCTACTGATGGGAGCCCTCCACGGGACAGCCTTTCTAACGCTGGGGCAGTCTCTACACGGATCCAACGAAGGGAACAGAATAGCCTATCCATACGCATATGATCCACTCGGATCCGCCGACAACACATCTCAACAACTCTAATGCCTTGAATTCTTCAGAATTCCTCCAGGGCGCATAACCAAGATGCGGGGAACATATATAATAATAACGAGGTTATAATATTATTGGGAAAAGAAACCTTGGGAGGGCAGCATGAGGTCCCGATATAGGACATCCCGACAACCAAACAAGGAACACGGAGTACCCTAGCCCGGGTCTCAATGTTGACCTCGCAAGGCCCCTCCCTATAATATTATATAAGGCATGCTAATAATCATATGCTCGCATTTAATTTAATAAATTAAACTAGTAGGACACATGCATAGGTCGAGGCTTCCTAGCATGCGAACAGGGTGACAGGATGCATGGCTCTTACACATATCCTAAGGGTGCAAGTCCCTAACATACAAAGTCTAGGGTGGCATGCATTCTACATATTAATCATGCTTGCATGGATTACATATTACACAAGTTAATATTGACCATGGTGCCCCAGGGGAGGACGGTATACGCCCAAGTGCATATAGCGCCTCCCTACTGGGTTAGATTGTACCACTCACCAATGACCGGGTCATCGCGCGACCGTCCGTCAAGATCTGCAAGACAGGGTAATTAATTCGGTGAGTAAAATATACAAAAATACACAAAAATACACTAAATACCCAACACTCGGACAAGCGTACATACGGCCTGTACGCACACTAGTCCGAGCACCCCGACTCACTCCCGAACCCCCGGGCAGCCATAAGCGCAGCCACCCGACCCAGGCGCACAGCCGCACCCCAGCCCGCGCGCCCAGACGCACTGCCGAGCCCCTGCCCGCATGCTCGGACACGCTGCCGAGCCCCTCGGGTGCACCGCGCGCTCACTGCACCCCAGCGCAGCACCCCGCGCGCACCACCCGCTCGCACCACCTGCTCGTCCAGCTCCCCCTTGGGTGCACCCGTGCGCACTGCGCCCCAGTGCAGTGCCCTGCACGCGCACCCGCCCGCACTACGCCCCTGCGCAGTGCCCCGCACACACTCCCCGCTCACCCTGCCCGCACTGCGGCCCCTGCGTAGCACCCGCACACCACCCGCTCGCCACGCGCCCCTGCGCAGCGCTCCGCACGCACACCGCGTACTGCGCCCAGCGCGCCCGACCGCACACGCCCAGCGAGCCCGACAGCACGCGCCCAGCGCGCCTGCCCGCAGCTCGCCCGCCTGCGCCTGCCTGCCTGCGCGCGCCGCTGCCCGCATGCACCCGAGCCGAGCTCAACCACCCCAACCGCCACCAACAGCCACCACAACCACTCCCAAACCACCAAGCCCATCTTCCACTCCCAAAAACACACCTAAACATACATCTAGACAAGAAATGGAAGGAAAGGAAACTCACCCAAAGGAGAGGAAGGGAGGGGAAGGAGATCGGGTGCTCTTCGCGCACCGAAACACCACCTCCAAGGCCACCACCACCAAGACCTCTCTTCAGCCCTCAAAGTGGCTGACATCAGAGGAGAAAAGAAGGCATGAGAAGGGGTCACACACGAGGGAACTCGAATCCGAGACCACCGGAAGGTAGATCGGGAGCTCACCTATCTTTTCTCTTCTTAGGGTTTTCGGTTTCAACCTCAAGAACTAGGTCAAAAGGGAGGATTAAAGAGAGGGAGAGAGAGAGAGAAATTTCCGAGAAGATGATGAATAGTGGAGGATTTTGTCTTGGTCGTGGGATTTATTTATCCTCACACACACATCACACACTCTCACACCCCTTAGATTAGCCCTAATTAGGTTTAGGCTAGATTAGATTAGGTTTAAGTGTGGTTTGACCCTAGTCAACCCAACCACACAAATCTAAATTCATTTGACCAAGTCAAAGGTCAACTTTGACCAAGTCAAGTCTCCCAATGACTTTTCGCTTGGTCAAAACCCGTATACGCCCCGGAACTGTAAAATTCTAAAACGTTACCGGAATTCGATGAAATTTTTGTGAGTGGCTTGGAATGTCACCAGGACACATAATATGCGGTTAGATTTTTAATCGGAGCCCTCAAACTCAGGATGACAGCCAAAAGTCCAAAATTTTAGCGGTTCCGATCGAAAAACGAAAAAACTGAAAAACTGCCAGAATGTTCCAATGGTGACCAGAAGGTGAAAAGTGACACATATATAACAATAATCAACTGTCCTGTGAGAGCCAATATATACACGACATCCAAATATAATACAAACGCGTGCTGAAGCACGGAATACAATACATACAAGCAAAGGGGGATGCTGAATGGCCTCTCACACGAAGAACGTGACGCTGCTCCGCTACTGCTGACGTGCCTCGGGGAGCTCCTCCTACGGATCCGACTCAGATATCACTGGAGAAAAATATATGCGAGGGGTGAGCCACACGCTCAGTGAATAGCACAACCCATGCATCACAAATCATATTAACCTCAAATCATTTATAGCCTCTAAGTGGCAATAACTACTCAATCCAGTGGGTCGCTCATCGCCAACCCACTACACCCTCACCCTCACCCTCAAACTGGTGACATGGTCTTTTGGGACTGACTAGGTTGTTAATCACCCTTGGTCCACCGATAGCCTCTCCTCCACACCGTAGCTCGCCTGGTCTACTCCCACGATTCAGCACAGTCCGACACCAAATCAGGAGGTGCCTACTGCTGGGAGCCCTCTGTCATGACGGCCTGTGTAACGCTAAGAAGTCCCTACACGGATCCAACGAAGGGAAGAGAAACAGCCTACCCACACGGATACAATCCACTTCGACCCGCCGACATCGATCTCAACTCTACAAATGTCATGAATTCTTCAGAATTCCTCCAGGGCGCATAACTAAGATGCGGGGAAGCATATATTATAACCACAAGGTTATAATATTCTCTAAGGCATGCTAATTGCAAAACTCACATTTGATTTAAATAAATTAAACTAAATGGGACACATGAGTGGGTCGAGGCTTCCCTAGCATGAAAACATGGTATCAAGATGCTTGGGCCTTTTCACATATCATAAGGGTGCATATCCCTAACATGCAAGGCCTAGGGTGGCATGGATACTACATAATAATCATGCATGCATAGTTTACAAATTAATACGCAATTATGGTGCCCCAGGGGAGGGCAATGCACGTCTACGTGCATCGAACGCCTCCCTACTGGGTTGGATTGTCCCACTCACAAATATCTGGTTCGTCGCGTGATCGTCCGTCGAGATCTGCAAGACATGGGAATCAAACTGGTGAGTAAAATACACAAATACGCAATAAATACGCTAGAAATACCCAACACTCGGACAAGCATGCATACTGGCCCGTACGCACGCGAGTCCGAGTGCCCCGACACACTCTCACACCCACGGCTGCCATGCGTACGGCCACCCGCACGCACGCGCACGGGTGCACACGCACGCACGCAGCCCCGAGCCCCGGGCGCACTGCCGCGCCCCAGCCCGAGCACCCAGGCACGCTGCCGCGCGTCCGCCCGCACGCCCAGACACGCCGCACGCTCGCGCACACAGCGCGTCCAGCCCCGGGTGCACCCCCGCGCACTGCGCCCCAGCGCAGCACCTCGCGCGCACACCCGCACGCACTGCACCCCAGCGCAGTACCCCCAGCGCGCACTGTGCCCCTTGCGCAGCACCCGCTCGCACGCCGGCGCGTACAAGCCGAGCGCACGCCCGCCAGCGCGCCCGACTGCGCGCCTACGCCCGCCTGCGCTTACCTGCGCGCGCAGGCTCGCGCGCACACGCGCGGATGACCCCGCACGCGCGCCCGAGCCACTCCCACACCCCCAACAGCCCCCCCCCCCACCCCCTAACCACCATGCATGCCATGCATACCCATATGCAACCCTAAACAAGCATCTACACAAGAGAAAAGAAAGAGGAGGAAAGCTTACCCAAACAGAGGAAGGGAAGGGGAGGAATTCGGGTGCTCTTCGCGCACCGATTCGCCACCACCAAGACCACCACCACCAAGCCCTCTTCTCAACCTAAGAGGGGCTGAAAACAGAGGAGAAGAGGTGCCATGAGAGGAGGAAAAACAAAGAGAAATGGAAATCTAACACCATGGAAAGATAGATCGGGTCCTCACCTTCCTTTTCTCCTTCTAGGGTTTTCTTGTTCAACCACTCTAGCTAGATCAAATGGGGGGTTTAAAGAGAGGGAGAGAGAGATTGAGAGAGCTTGAAATGAAGAAGAAGATGAATAGGGGCATTTACTATACTTAGGCGTGGACTTTAAGTCACCCCACACACACACCTCACACACTCACCACTTACACTTAGAACTAATTAGGTTTAGCTAGGTTTAGTTAGGTTTAAGTGCACTTTGACCCTAGTCAACCCAACCACACTAGAAAACAAACCCAATTGACCAAGTCAAGGGTCAACTTTGACCAAGTCAAGTCTCCCAATGACTTTTCGCTTGGTCAAAACCCGGATACGATTCGGAACTGTGAAATTCTAAAACGTACAGGAATTCGATGAAATTTTCGTGAGTAGCTTGAAATGGCACCAGGACACATAATATGCAGTTAGATTTTCAATCGGAGACCTTAGGCTCAGGATGATAGCTAAAAGTCTAAAATTTTAGCGGTTCCGATCGAAAAAAGAAAAAGTTGAAAAACTGCCAAAATGCTCCAATGGTGACCAGAAGGATAAAAGTGACACATATATAACAGAAGGAGACCCAAAAGTCTCACCTTCCATCTCTTGGACTGCACCCAGTTCGTCCCAAAAGTCGGGGACCATGGCTGAAAGTCCAAGCTTCCCCTATGCGTCATCAAGGAACCCTCCTTCAACATCCTTTCCCTTCTTCCCTCTACGTGGTCAGTGATAGTGAAATATCCCGTCCCCATGGTCTGGATACAAATAGAAGAGTCCCTTCCCCATGCCTCTTCGATTGCCGCCTTCACTTCTTGATGGGAAGGGGAATATCCCTGCGCAATGCCTATGACACTTCCCTTCAGGAATGTCGCCTCCACAGTGTCGTTGAAACCCACATATAGTGTAAAAATTGGGGCCTCTACTATCCTTGTCTCGGACCCCGTTGGAGTGCTCTGGGGTGGTGTCGCCCTGAAACGTCTGCCACACTCCACTACCTTATGGCCAGTTCCCTGACAAGCCCGACACTCCTTGCTACAGTGGCCCAATTGCAGGCACCGAAAACAAAACACCTGCTACGAGAAACCCATCAATGATGATTCCCATTGTTGCCTATCTGGCTCCAGTCTCCATCATCGGCGCCGCCCCGCTCTGCTGTCCTCCACTCTGCTCGCTCCGTTCATTCATAAAAAAAACCCCGTTTTAGCCAGTCTTGAGAAACTGGAAATGTGGAAAAGGTTGTTATTGTAGATGTAAATTTTTGCATAAACAAAAGTTGATCTTTCCTAGTAGAGTATTTTTTTACAGAGTGCTGTACACTCAGTCCATTTTGCAGTCTCATACATTATGATAGCGTAATATATACTGTGCTATCATATTGTATGCGGTTCTATCATATCATAGTGTATAGCGAAAAAAAATTATCATTTTTTTAACTCGAAAAAAAAACACTAATGCATTTCAGTATATATATCATTTCGTATCACAGCATGAATTTTAATGAAAAAGTATATGATTTTTATAAAGAAAAAACAACTTGCGTGGACTGCAATTGGGGCTAGACATATCATGAGGTATTTAAGAAGAAAGGTTTGCCATATGTGACATTTGCTTTTTAATTTCTCATTATCATACATGAAATTACTTAATATAATATAAATGACTCTTCACTTATATAAATAAGTAATGTTTGATAAGAACTAATTTGATTAGCCAATCAACTCCTCAAGAGCTGTTTGAACCAATTGTCAAATGAGTTTTGTTTTTACAAAAATAAATTTTAGATAACCAGTTCCAATGGGGTATTTTTGACCTTCAATTTTTATTTTTAAAATTTGATTAACAACAATATCTTGTATCATGGAAAAAAAACCAAAAACAGCGAGCCACCCATGCTATAATTTGATATGAATTTGAGAATGCAAATTCAAAACTTAATTTCCTCTGGTAGGTCACTACCATCATTTGGGAATTCATTATAAAGTTCATTAGTTTTTTCTTTTCTTTAAACATGTTGGACTATAAACGGTCAAGCAACACGTGTGGAGGGGGAAAAAATTTAAGTAATGTGGGTTTGAAATCAATAGCAACTTTAAATTTGATGAGACCAAATCAGCACTATTGAGGGATCCAACCTTGATAAGATCCATCTTGTACAAATTTTGATAAAACATTTTGTAGACTTGGACGTCTAAAGTCGCATTCATTTGGGTTTGGTGGGGCATTTGACTGTCAAAATAGTACCTCGTGCATCTCATAATCTTGGGAACCCAGGACCCACTCAGGTGTTAAATTTGGACCTTACTTCTCTTGTTTACTACCCTTAATAGGCTTATATGTTTGTTTTTCTAAGTCCTCGTTTTATAGTCACATCAACATAATGGGTATATATGTTGGGGTAGAGATACTCCCACCACTCAAATTATATGTCCCACCACCCTTTTAAATCCCCCACCTCCTATTTTGATTTTTACTACACCCACCTCCTAATAAATACCCACCTAATAGATCACCAACCCCACCACCTACCCTAAATGCACACAGCAACCTCTCTCTTCTTCCCTTTCTCTTCTCTGTTTTCTACTTTTCCTTCCAATAGAGGGCTTCTTCCCTAGGCACTGTGAGCCCTCCATCAGGCCGCCGTGAACCCACCTTGAGCACACATCGCCGTTCTCGTTGTCCCCCACCACAGCCCTCTCCATCGTCATCTTGTGACCTCTCAAAGTGAAAGAAATGGGTATTTGATTTTTCACTTCTCCTTTACATGAATGGTATTGGTGATTCATGAGTTGTATTCATTGGCTTTTTACTATTGTATAATTATTGGAATTTTTGTTAAAAAGTTAGGGTTTTGATAGGAAGTTAGGGTATTTAAAGAGAAATATATGGTTAAGGTTCAATTGTTTTTCTTTTTTTTTCATTAAAAGATATGATAGTGATTGAATTTTCATTTATTTGGTTTAAACTGTCTATTACTAAGTATGGGATTTTTTGATATAAAGTTAGGGTTTTGATAGTATGTTGGGGTATTTTTGGGAAAATATATGATTTAGGGTCATTTTATTTTTTATTTTTGGATTCAAAGATATGATTATGATTGCATTTGTTTAGTTTAAACCCCATATTTTATCATCATTGAACATGTTTAGATCGGATTTGTTAGTTATTTAGAGAGATTTGTGGCGTGGGTAATATGATTTTATAATGCCTTTAGTCATCAATCTGTCCTTTGTTTGTGTTAATGGATGCGTGCATTAATCATCTTTTGTGATGTTTTTTTGTATTATTTGTTAATTGTTATTGTGGGTTGATGTGATTCGTGTATTCTTTAAATGGTTGATTGAAATGACAATATGATTTCAAAGGGAATTCTTGTGTTAATGCACAAGTTAGGCTGAGTCTTCTTCTATTAGATTGTCAGGTTGATCTACTATGTGGATGGTCATTTGCTATAATTGTCACGCCCCGGGCGTCCCCGAGACGCGGCAAGTGTATATAAAATATCAGAATCTACACAGGAGGTCAATAATATATCATACACAAGCAACCAGAATGACACACAGACAATAAAAGCAGGGCTGACATGATATATACACCAAATGCGGAAGCTAAGACTGAATCTGTAATTAAAACACACTACAGACTCCATACATAATCACATGTCCTGTGAGAGCCAATATACATGCCAAGACATCCAAATACAACACAAACGCGTGCCCAAGCACGGAAAATAATACATACAGGCACAAGGGATGCTGATAGCCTCTGAAACTCGCGGGACGTGGCGCTACTCCGCTACTGATGAAATCCCTCGGGGAGCTCCTCCTCCAGATCCGACTCAGATGACACTGAAGAAAAATATTATGCGAGGGGTGAGCCACACGCTCAGTGAACGGCACAACCCATGCATCACAGACAATATTGACCACAACCAGATAATCTTTATAATCCACAATCATACTGCCCAAGCCATAAAATGATAACAACTCCGCAATCTAGTGGGTCGCTACCGCCAACCCACTACACCCTCACCCTCACCCTCAATGGGTGACCAAGGATATTGGGACTACACAAAACCAGCGGGTCGCTTCCGCCAACCCGCCACACCCTCACCCCTCAAGGGGTGACCAAGGATATTGGGACTTACAATCCAGTGGGTCGCCACATCGCCGGCCCACCATACCCTCACCCTCACCCTCAACAGGTGACCCAGGCTCTTGGGACTGACTAGGCTGTTGGTCACCCTTGGTCCACCGATAGTCTCTCCTCACTCCATAGGTCGTTTGGCCACTCCCATGTTCAGCACAGTCCTTCTACCAAATCAGGAGGCGCCTACTACTGGGAGCCCCTGCACGGGACAACCTGTCTAACGCTGAGGTAGTCTCTACACGGATCCAACGAAGGGAACAGAACAGCCTATCCATCGCATATGATCCACTCGGATCCGCAGATAGCACACCCTAACAACTCTAATGTCCTGAATTATTCAGAATTCCACCAGGGCGCATAACCAAGATGCGGGGAACATGCATAACAGTTATAACAAGGGTGGAATATCATTGGGGGAAAGAAACTCGGGAGGGCAGCGTGAGTCCCCGTTATAGGGCACCCCGACAACCAAACAAGGAACACGGTGTACCCTAACCCGGGTCTCACCGCTGTCCTCGCAAGGCCCCTCCCCTATAATATTCACTATAACATGCAATTTAACATTTACTAGCATTTAATTTAATAAATAAACTAGTAGGGCACATGCATCGGTCGGGCTTCCTAGCATGGAAACAGAGGACATGGTGCACGGCTCATACACATATCCTAAGGGTGCAAGTCCCTAACACGCAAAGTCTAGGGTAACATGCATTCTACAATTAAATCATGCTCGCATGATATACACATTACAACATGTCAATATTCATCCATGGTGCCCCAGGAGAGGTCGGTATACGCCCAAGTGTGTATAACACCTCTCTACTGGGTTGGATTGTCCCACTCACCGAAATCCGGGTCGTCGCGCGACCGTCCGTCAAGATTTGCAAGACAGGCATTTATACGGTGAGTAAAATCCACAATTACCCCAAAATACCCAAAAATCCATTAAACATACTCTAAAAATACCCCATACTCGGGCAAACGTACATACGGCACGTACGCACGCTAGCCCGAGCACTCCGGCTCACTCCCGCACCACCGGCAACCACCCGCACGGCCACCCGACCCCTCGGGTGCGCCGCCGGGCCTCAGCCCGCGCGCCCAGGCGTCGCCGGGCCCTTGCCCGCCGCCCTGGACCCGCAGCCGAGCCACCCGGTGCACCGCGCCCACTGCGGCCCCACCGCAGCAGCCCGCGCGCACCCCCCGCGCACACCACGCGAGCACGCCGCACGCCCCGCGCGCACCCCACGCGCACCGCCAGCTCCGCCCCGCGCGCACTCCGCGCGCACCACCAGCTCCCACACCGCGCGCACGCCTGCCTCTGCCCAGCGCCCCGCGCGCACGCCCCACAGCGGTGCCCAGCGCTCAGCGCCCCAGCGCCCAGCACCCTCGGCCAGCACCCGGTACCCGCGACCCAGCGCCCAGCGCTCTGCGCCCAGCACCCGGGACCCTCACCCAGCGCCCACGCGCACGCCCGCGCAACACGCGCCCAGCGCGCCTGCCAGCCTGCCCACGCTGCTGCCCGCGTTGCCTGCCTGCGCGCGTCACCGAGTGGCCGAGCACCGCTCGCCTACACGCCCGGGGCACTGCCCGCCTGATGCCCGAGCGCCCCTGCCCTGCTCGCCTGCGCGCCCTGCCTGCTCGCCCGGCCTGCCAGCGCGCACAGCCCAGCTAGCCTACCCGCACGCATCTCCCTGCACCCCCCGAGCGCACGCCCGCGCGCGCACCGCGCGCACGCGCTCGCGCGCCCGGCAAACTAGTGCACTTGCTCCCAGCCTACCCGAGCTAGCCCTGCCAGCTTGCCCAGCGCACGCCCAGCCCTGCTGGCCCCCAGCGCCAGCCGAGCGCCCGCACGCCCAGCCCTGCTGGCCCCCAGCACCATCCGACCAACCCCTGAGTCTGCACCACCCTGCGCTGCTGCCCTGCCCAAGATAGCAGCCCGCCAGCCCGAGCTGCAAACCTGCTAGCCCGAGCCCCTGCCCCAACCACCTCCGACCACCACCACAGCCTCCGACCACCTCCCACAGCCCTCCGACGCCACCCACCGCCGTCGACTGCCACCCAACCCCATTTCCACCCTCCTAGCATACATCTAAGCAAGAAAGAGAGGAAAAAGAGGTTTACTAAGGGGAGGAAAGGAAATCCGGTTGCTCTCCGCGCACCGAAACCTCTCCCAAAAGGTTTCCAACGCCCGGATCTACCCCCACCACTGAAATGGGCCAAAACAGAGGAGAAGAGAGGGCGGACGGAGGGGCAAATCTCGTCGGAATCCGGATTTGAAACCACCGGGGTGTAGATCGGGACCCGATCTACACTTCCTAGGTTTGGGTTTTAAGCTTTGAGGGGTCTAAGGGGCTCAAATGCAAGAAAAATGGAGAAGGGGAGAGAGAGAGCTCAAGGAAGGAGATGATGAATAGTGCCAAGCTATTTTTAGATTTCACTTTATATAGCAAGCGACTTAAAAACCCAGATACGCCCCGGAACTGCGAAATTTCGGAAACGTTACCGGAATTCAACGAAATTTTCGTGAGAGGCTTAAAATGGCACCAGGACACCAAATATGCAATTAGATTTCCAATCGGAGTCCTCTAACTCCGGACGATAGCTAACAGTCCAAAAATTAGCGGTTCCGATCGAAAACCAAAAAAAAAATGAAAAACTGCCAGAACGCTCCAACGGTTACCAGCAGGCTAAAAGTGATATGAATATAACAATAATTATATTAATAACCTAGAATTGGTTTGTTAGTGTTCCAAATACCCATAGTGAGGGTTTGTTTATTTTATTTTTTTGATGATGAATCCATTAGAATGTGCATGGCTATCTCTATCTTGTAGTCTAATTCTTTAACAAGTTTTTCTCATTAATTCCGAGGGGGGGGGGGGGCGCTAGGGAAGAGTCAATATTGTGGGGGTGCCAATGAGTTGGATATTTAATAGATTGTAGGCTTTCTGTCTATTATTTTTATATTTTATATATTATTGGAACCAATAGTTCGTAAGATGCCTTCGAAGCCACACATTCGATCCACAAACTACTTCAAACCACAAGAGACGCCAATCTAAAAGATTGACTAAAGATGTCACTTCAATGTCAGTCATCCCATACACTCAAGAAGTGGCATCAAATTCTCAAAATGTTGAGATCGAACCACAAGAGGAAGATGAGAGGGAAGAAGTAGAGGTAGAAGCAAATTCAGATATTGATGAGAGAAGTATGAGGGGTCCTTTTCCTCGTGGTCCAGAAAATAATAAGTTTCTCATTGACTATCATTTTGTTTTTTCATCGATTTGTTTTTTTCAACGATTTGTTGAAATGAATGTTTATTTAAGTAACAACAATGGTTCGATCAATTGTGTATTATATGGTTTTTGTAGGATTACTTGTTCAAATTCAATAACTTACTTTAAACAGTGTGGATGTTTATTTGAATGGTGGTATTGATGGCTTTGAATGCAAGTATGACTGTGAAGGTTTACCAATGTTTATCAAGGAATCATGTCAAAAAGACCTGTGAATAATTCAAGTATTGTTGAATTTGTGATTTTTTATTCTCATGTTTCATGAGGAAACTTGATTGATGAAGTCAAACACATTACTATAACTCATTACAGAACCCCCAATTTGTTTTTTCTGTTCCCATCGACATAAAGGTGGTCTATGATATATAAATACATAGACATCCCATGTGTCTAACCCATTCCAGAACCAAATGGAGGACTTTTCTGTTCCCATCGACATACGTATTGTCTAGGAAATTTAAAAACTTAAACACTGCATATATCTAACCCATCCCAGAACCTATGGGTTGATTTTTCTGTTTTCATAGACAACAATAATGTCTAGAAAATTTAAAAACTTAGACACTACATATGTCTAACCCATACCAGAACCTATGGGTTGACTTTTTTGTTTCCATAGACATAAGTATTGTGTATAATATTTAAAAACTTAGATATTTCATGTGTCTAACCCATTCCAGAACCTATATATGGATTAATTTTTCTATTTTCATAGACAGAAGTATTGTCTAAAATATTTAAAAATATAGACACTGCATATGTCTAACTCATTCCAAAACCTATTAGTTATTTTTCTGTTTTCATAGACACAAATAATGTCTAGAGTTTTTAAAAACTTAGATAGTGCATGTGTCTAACCTATTCCAGAACATATGGATTGATTTTTCCGTTTTCATAGACAGAATTATTGTCTAGGGAATTTAAAAACTTAGACTCTGCATATGTCTAACCTATTCCAGAACCTTGATTGATTTTTTTGTTTCCATATACAGAAGTATTGTCTAGTAAATTTATAAACTTAGATAGAGCGTAGCGATGCATTAGATTTCTACTTGCTCCCAGGGAGTTATGATTACAACCATTGAAAGCGATAGCAAAAGGATCGTTTTGAGTCAATAGCGTAGTTGCCTATTGTTTCTAGTTAGAAAGCAAGGCGACCAACCGAACGAAGGTGCGAGCGTAGGAGACGTCTCTATTTTTCCCCTGGGGCTTCCTAACTTTCTCATCAAAGACTGCCACACTCGAAAGCTCTTACCCTCATTTCTCTCCATTTCTATAAGTACATCAAAGTAGCATTCGAAGATCCAACATTTCAGGTCCAGGACAGTTAGAAAAAAATTTCAAAGCCAAAAGTGAAGAAGAAGGTGACCGAAGGTGTGAAAACCAGTCTAAAGCTTCTGCCGCAGATTTAGGTCTTCCCCATCTTGATCCTACATTCGTCACTTCTTGGAAGCACCAGGCACGGCTAGGTTCGTTACGAGTTTTTTTCGATATTATTCAATTCCAACTCCTTCCCGATACCTCCCGAGGAAAATAAAAATTCCGCTCTCCGATCTTCGTCGCTCCTATGTTTCCACACCTGTGTGTCTAACCCATTCCAAAACCTTTTGATTGATTTTTTGTTTACCTAGACAGGAATATTGTCTAGAACCCTTAACAAAGTAAACACTCGATGTGTCTAATCCAAACCAGAACCTACGTTTTTCATACTGTTAACTTAGACATCTTGATTGTCTAGGTTATATAAATACATAGACAATACATGTGTCTAATGCGGGAAGAGAGAAAGGGTGGCAGATAGAAGGTGGTGCTCTTAATCATTATACCTTAGAAGTGTTTCAATGCCTCTGGTTAGATGAGGAGGTGGTGCCTAAAGTAGTTTAGGTGGTGGCAATATCTGTCACCTATATGTTGTTAGTGGTGTTTGATTTGATTATTTATTTATACAATTTAACATGTCATCAGATCTCAAATGTTAGTGGGACATATTTGAGGGTGCATTCGGGTTTGGGGACGCTTCATTGCGAAGGTGGAGAAGGTGAACTTCAGAGGCGGGGGGATACGTGTCACGGGATAACCATGGGAAGGCCCCCCCCCCCCCCCCCAGCGGGTTAGATGCCTCTTCTAACCGCAGGGATTGATGGTAATTGAAACCTGAAAGGATAGAGATAAAAATATTTGCTGGACTTTTCTACTTTTGTAGTCATGTCTATAATTTTAAGTTTAATTGTTTAATTTAGTCCTCTTTAAAATGATCGTTTTATGAAAAGATTGCTTGTAATATTCTCATGAAGTGAAATTTAGACCGGTATCTTTGTGATCAAAACTTTGTGCCATGACACGAAGGACACATATTATGTCCCCAAGAGAAAGGAAAGGGAGGGATGATAACAATCAAAAGGTAACTTCAAGAGGAAGTAAGAGAGGTTGTAACTTGTAATCAACTATGTATCAAATTGCTCAATTGTCCAAACCATTTAAAATGCCTTTAAAGCAGAAAGTGATGTATAGATTTCCCTCTATATAAGGATACTGGAGCAGCTTTGAAGTTACTGTAAAATAAAAGGAGAGAATTTGGAGTGACTTTTTTTTCTAATTTTTTCAAAAAATAAAACATTTTTGTTATATAAATCTAATTGTTACAAATTTAATACAGTTGGAAATATATCATTAAGATCAGTGTTCTGATATGCGGTATGCGGTTTGCGTGCGGTTAAGGTACTGCATAGAGTATATGCGGTATGCGTGAGTATATGCAGAATATATGCGGTTTTATATATTTTTATTAAAATAAAAATATTAAGATTAACACAATCATATCAAAATATTAATGATGAATAAAAATAAAAGCTAACCATCTGCTTAATTGCTATGGTAATGACATGAAGAGAAAAAATTAATGAAAAAGCATTGGCACACTTATGTTTGCAACAAAATGACTCGGTGATGTCATAACCCACTGAACTCAATCAACTCATACATATTAAACTAATAATTTTTCATCTATACATTACTTCCAAGTTCCAACTCAGCAAAGAGAGACCAGATAGGGACAAAAGAGCAATTAAAGAGGGTAGAGAATAGAGAGAAGAAAGAGAGCAGAGAGACATGAAGCAGAAGATCTGATGAAGATGAAGTCGTTGAAGAAAACAAAGAAGATGCATAGGAAGCTGTCGTGAGGGCCGATTGAAACAAAGGAGTCGAAGAAGATGAACCCATTACTAGGGCTGACTAAATGAAACGAAGAAGAAGATCTGTAGAAGATGAACCCCTTTTTTAGGGCTGACAGGATGAAACGATAAAGATCTGATGAAGATGAACCCTTTATTAGGGCTGACTAAATGAAACAAGATCTGATGAAGGGAAGGTGAATCCCTTTTAGGGCTGACTAAATGAAATGACAAAGATGAAGATGAATCTTTTCTTTCTCCCTTAAATAGCTGTTTTTTTTTTTTTTCAATTTTATGCGCCCGCTTAAGCGGGCGCACAAGCGGGTTCGGACCGCATATGCGGCCCCAACCCGCATATCCCCGCTTTCAGCTCTAGGCGGTGCGGCCGGGTGACCGAACCGCCCGTGCGGCCGCATATGCGGCCGCACGGGGCGCCTTTCCGAACAATGATTAAGATTGCTAAAGAGTCATTATTAGAAAAATATTATGTCTTTATTATTATTATTATTATATTCTTAGTTTTCTAGTTTTCTAGTTTCCTTTTCTGATATTTTAGGTTTTCTTTTATGTATCCATAAATAGAGCATTTGGCTCCTCTAATACAATAACAAGAATTCCCTTTCCTTTATTCTATCATGGTATCAGAGCCACCTTAAAAATCCTAAATTCACAAATATTTTCTTTTCTTCTTCCCTGCTCCGATTGAGGAATCTTCAATTGGAATGGGGGAAGACTCTTGGTATCCATATCTTTCTTTCATTGCTTTATTTGCTCTTCACACAAACCTTATTTATTTGTGTTGTCATTCTTTGCACATCGTCGTACCGCACCCTCCACAGAGCTGTCATCCATGCGCCCTCTGTCCGCACATCCTCCGTGGAGACTTTCATGTCCCGTCTGTGCTGTCTGCTTGGTCTGCAACTGAGTCGCTGTCGTTTCTGTCCAGCCTGCAAGATCTATGTCACCTGATCTGACGCTGTTCCCGAGCCATCTCTGCTGTCCGCTTCAACCTTGAGATCCCGTCCATCGATCTCTTTCGTTGGCCAATTCATCGACCCACCGTGGTTGATCCTTCACAAGCCCGTTTGAAGAAACCATCAAATCATCGATATCTTTCTTCTGTTGCTTTGTTTATTTCTTCATCTCGACCTCGACCTTCTTGTTGATCCTCACCACTGAGAGCCTCGACACGAGCTTCCCGATCTCCGTCTCTTCCCTTGTCAAAGTCACCTCCTTGAATCATGAAATCCTTAATGACACTGTGGAAGTTTGAAACCTTGTATCCAAAGCCCTTCTCCCCTGTACAAAGAGCACGGGCTACACAGGCGGGTGTGTCTCAGCCTGCACGGACGCGTTGAGCGTCACCAACAGCACGTGCTCCAGCATCGCGTGCTGCCAGACCACCATCCTCACGGGGTTGAGGAGGCTCGACTCCACGCTCGGGCAGCTCATCAGCTACAAAGCAACATGGTCCTTCAGCCCATGCGCACACGCCTTCCTCGTCGACCAGGACAAATACGTCTTCTCCTTGCCCGACCTTGTTGGGTTCCGCTAACCGCCCACGCCTCAGCAAGTCCGCCCTCCGCGCGTCTCGCGTGACCTTCCGCGGCGTCTGCACGCCCACGTGCGCTAGTCTGCATGCCCGTCACACACCGACCGTCATGTCCGTCTCCGCGTGCCCAAGCTGTCTGTCCGCATGAGATCCCCAGGATCCCGAGGACCATCCGCCAATCATGCGTATCCGAGTGCGTAATCATAAAAGTCAAACAAAAAAAAGGAAAAGGTCATCATCATCGCCACCTGTGGTTTTTTGTCCTCATCCAACATCATCAACAAAGCGCAAAGTTTTACTATGGCACTCGACAGTTTTGGGTTTCTTGAGCTAGGATTATGTTCAAGTTGGTGATCTTGTAATTAAGGATCAGGTTTTTATTGAAGCCTCTAGACATCTGCATCCATGAGCCCTCGGAGAAACTTTCGCGTCCACCATGAAGTCGTCCGCGCTCTTCCGCCTCTGTCAGTGCGCCTTCCGTGGAGATATTCTCTTCTTTGGATCACTTTTTTCATTGAGATCCGAGTTCGTCGTGTTGTGTTCTTCGCGCTCCGCGCGTCGTCATTGTATTCGCGTACTATCGTCTCCATGCGCCGTCGTTGTATTCGCACACTGTTGTCATCGTGTGTCGTTGTCCTCGCGCACTGTCGCCTCCGTGCGCCGTCGTTCTTGCGCACTGTCGTCTCCGTACGCCGTCATCCTCGTGCATTGTCATCTCCGTGCGCCGTCATCGTATTTGCGCACTGTCATCTCCGTCTGCGTCACGATTCGCGTCATGTTTATTCTTCTTCTCTGTCAGCGCGCCTCTCGTCTCGCATAGTCCACGTCACCGTTAGCTTCGCGTTTCTTTCTTCTTCATCTTCGTTACGCTTCGCCATCAGCGTTTGCAGTGTTGTAGAAAGGCTTTATTACGCTTCGCCATAAGCATTTACAGTATTGCAGAAAGACTTCAATCGTTTCTTCTTTTTCTTCTATGTCCGTGACGCGGACATTCTGCTTCTTTTTCTCTGTCTGTGTGCCTGTCCGTGTGTTCGCTTGCGCTCGTCTCTACGCTTGTCCGCACTCGTCCGCACTCCTGTCCGCCCCCATCCGCGCTAGCAACCACCGACCGTTGGTCGCTGCTGTTAGCCTCCGTTGCCATCTCATTTTTTGTGCAAACTCTTAAAGGTTTTACCCTCTAGAGTTTGTGAGGGGGTGTTAAAGAGTCATTGTTAGGATAATATTATGTCTTTATTATCATTATTATTATATTATTAGTTTTCCTAGTTTCCTTTTCTGATATTTTAGGTTTTCCTTTGTGTATATATAAATAGAGCTTTTGGCAACTCTAATACAATAACAAGAATTCCCTTTCCTTTATTCTAACAAAGATGTTTAAAATCAGATCACTATTGAATATATTCAGTCTATATTTAAAAATTATAATTATAAGATATAACTAATTATCATCTATATATTTTTTTAATATTGATTTGATTAATTTAATATTTAATTAGATTTATTTAGTAAATTTTGGTAGTGACATTGTTTTTATGGAAGTAAATGAGATATTAAATTTTGGTAGACAAACATTTTTTTAAATAAAATGGAGGTAAGAGTTCTGGGTTGGAGCAGTATTTCATTTGGTCCTCCAATACAGAGTTGTTCCTCTGAAATAGAGTTGAGTCCTCTAAAATGAAGTATCCATTGTGATTCATGATTAATTTAGCTATATTGCTATAAGTCTCTAACTAGCGAGGGGTAATTTTTTTTCTCTCAAGTTTGGTCCAAATATCTTACCCAAAAAAAAGAAAAAAAAAGTTTGTTCTAAATATGTCTTACTCGAATTTTTATAACAAAAACATAATCTCTTACATGTTGTTTTATATACATTGGTCCCATTGTTTTTTTCCATTCTTGTAAATCATTTCTTAACAAGTTGATAGATGTACCCTCTATTCACTCAGGAATCCAAGGTTTGAGTTTTTTCCATTGGAGAATATTTGACCAAAAAAATATATTAAAAAGGAAAAAATGAATCCAATGTTTGAGTTTTTTCCATTGGAGAATATTTGATCAAAAAAATATATTAAAAAGGCAAAAATCCAATAACCCCATGTAGACTGTCCAAAGTTCATATAACCCCCTAACTTTTCTTAAAGTTTATATAACCCCATGAAAACATATATATAAATCAAAATAAACCCCTGAATTAGAATTTCGATGACAAATGCGAAATATGCTGTGAATATTTCATTTGGTTAACCTTGACTAAAAGCACAGTATACTAAAAAAATCCATATAATATGTTAAAAATAAAAAAATCCTCTGTAAATGATGATTTTGTCCCTTGAAATAGATTATAAAACCTATTTAGAGGGTTAAAATCGTCAGTTACAAATGATTTTTCAAAATTTTAACACATTGTAGAGGTTTTTTTAATACTATATTTTTAACCAGGATTAACCAGACAGACTATTTACATAATAATCTTAATCTGTTGATGAAAATTTAACTTATGGGACTATTTGGATTTACATACGTGTTTTCAAGGGTTTATATGTGCTTTAAGAAAAGTCAGGGGGTTAGATGGATTTTAGGCAGTTTACAAGGGGTTATTTGGATTTTTCCCTAAAAAACAAAAAAACAATTATCAACAAAATAAAAACATCAACCACATTTCTCCAAATATAGGTGTATGTTTCACTAGACAAAGAGCTTTGGTATACCCAACCCCAAAAATCATCTTTGCATGGTATATATTTATTTGGATGGTATATACATTTTAAAAATATTTTGAGAGAAAAAAAAATCTATCAAAGTGCATATGACCTCAAAAAAAAATTATATGATATTCCGGGTTTTTTTTGGAGCAAAATTTATCATTTTTCTTGGACAGACATGTTTCTAAATTTTAATGTTAAACAGCTAAAGAGTATATAGAATTCATGAAAATATATATTTTATTTTTTTATGAAAGACTTTATTATATGAAATATACTAATTTAAAAAAAATCAATTGAAGATAAAATAAAAATGATTTATAAAAAATAGTTTACAACAAAACTATTTTCATGCCCAAAATAAATTCTCGCATTACCGCTTATTATTTTGATGTTTTGCTTTTGGCCTAGCTTTTATAGTCATATATCTACTTGACAAATCGGTCTTAATTAATTCTATTGTATACTAAAATAATTATCTATTTTCAACAATCCAACACAAACAAGATTGTTATAACATAATCAAAGGGGTAGCATATATACCAATTTGCCCGTAATACTTTTTTTTTTTTTGGTAAACTTTTTTAATTTTTCACCTTGTATTTTATTTCTTGATCAAATCTTTTTCTTTAATCAAAATTGGTAAAACTCGAATGTAAGATCCCTTGTTGGAGAGGGGGGTACTTCTACCCATCTATCAAGAGATGGCCGATTTGATCATCCATAAACAATACATTTGTCTTGTCACACAAACACGTGGTTTCAAAACAAGACCACGCATTGCACGCACGGCACCAAAAATCTTTACGGTGTGATATTCAATCAAAATTAATGTCATGTACTGATTTTGAACTCCAAACTAAAAACCAACTTTTCTATTAAAAAAATGTGGGTTTTATTAGTTTAGATGGGTCACCTGCAACTATGCTCATTATTTTGGCATTCCATCACGAGCTACTTTTTCTTAAATCATTGAAATCTGCTGTTTCACATGGATTTTGAGGTACATATATAGGTGCCTCACACGTTTTGAATAACTTTTTATGCCAACAACCTCACCGAACTCGTTACATGCATCTTATGTGTTGCATTCACTGCATTGCTTTTGGATTTGTTGTAGAATTTTGATAATTTTCTTCATTAATTATAGAGAATGGTGTGCCACAACAAAATGCTTAGAAGAAAAGTTCATTAATGCACCACAAATAAGGTTAATTATCTTCAACTATTCCATGTTAAGGGACGTCAACACCGCACGAACACTTTGTCAAATTCAAATATCTATATCTGGTATACTTACTCTGGTCACTTATGTGGAATATGTTTTCATGATGTGGAAAGGGTTTAGGTTCAATTCTGAGTTAGATATGGTGGCCCAAAAAGTCAAGTGTAGTTGAAACATTATTGTTCTTGCATGCATTACTTTTATGGAGGGTTTACCTAATTCTTGTAACTCCCATTTGAAGGATAGAAGGATAGATTGATATATATCATCAAGGTACAGGAGTTTCTGTTTAGTTGCATTTTTATTATTATGTTAACATTATTTTTACCCTTAGTGCTTTCTTGGATTCCCTAAAGAATGGTTACTTGATTCTAACCCTCCTTGGAATTACTATGAGGATTTATGTTAACTATCCATGCATAGTTGTTTATTCTTTCTAACTTTTTCTTTTTCTTTTGTTATTCTCACCTTACCTGCAGATATTCTGCACTGCAAACGGGGCGTAATATTTTCCATTCCTTTTTCATGACCGAATATTTTCAAGTGGATCAACGAAATATCATATTATGAGATTATTCATGATAAATAACCCAAGTTTAGACTTTTAAGTTTTTGAAGTCACACAATTAATACATTGAAAAAAAATTCTTAACATTTTTAAACTTCTATGAGTTTTCTACTCAAACAGGTATTTTATCAATATTGTGAACGTGGTTAGAGATTAGTGTGTTATAGTGCTCAATGAGACATCTTTAATTTAAGACATCAAATATTACTTATTGTTAGAGTAAAGAAAATAAATTATTCTCATTGTATTAGAGGAGCCAAATACTCTATTTATAGATATACAAAAAAAAACTTAAAATACCTTAATAATTAAGAAGATTAAAAAAAAACAAACTAAGAAAGCAATATGTCATGATAATGACTCTTTAACACTTATATTCAGCTAAACATTGCTTTTTAAAATGTATTAACCAAAACATGTTAATAAAAAGTAAAAAAAATCTAGTTGGTGGGAAGCGGTTCCATGTATCAATATTTCCAAGTACATGATATATATATATTCCAGGCTCACATTGTTCAAAGGAAAGAAATCTAGTTTAATTAATCTGATCAATTTCTTGGTTACGTTGACATGTGAGATGGTGTTTCATTTCCAAGTGGCTTCGATCTGATAAAATCATAAAAGCCGCAATATCAGGCAATATCAGGCAATATCTAATGAGATCCAACATTGATTAGATCCATCTTGTACAAATTTTAATAAACTTTTTTAAGAGTTAGACATCTTAAATCGTATTCATTTGGGTTTGGTGGGGCATCTTACTCCTCAAAAACAATGCCTCATGCAACTCATAATCTTGGGAACCCACATGACCCACTCATGTGTTAAATTTGGATCTTATAAGGAGGACAAATTCTTTTGTTTCCTGCCCTTTAAGTTCTTTTTTTTTTTATGTCCTGGTTTTATAGGCTCACCAACATAACGGGTATATATGTTGTTAGTGGTGTTTGATTTGATTATTTATTTGAAAAATGTTAGAGACACTCTTGTACTCCTGTGGACAGTCCTATAAACATTCCCAGCATGTTTTAAATTTTTAAAAATAGAAAATAAAGTCTAATAAAGTATATACCTTGATGAAAAGCGTATATTGTTCTATTTCGAATTAAATAAACTTATTTTAGCCAATGTAATGTGTATGAGAATGCATTTAAGACTAAATAAAACTACATGTAACAATACTCTATATATTTATATAACACCTCATTAGATGGGAGAGGTGGTTGAAACCAGAGAGATATCGGAGAGAAAAATACCTGCGAAACTTTTATACTGGATTTTTAAGTTAGAAATGGGAAGATGATATATCTACTCTCCTTTGCAATCATGCTTACAATTTTAACTGTTTTGAATTTTTTGAAGGTATGTTTGCGTACTGATGATAACATTCTTAAAAGTAGAATCTATACTTGTATCATCTCAAAATATATCATCGACACGGTTAATAGAGCGGCACACCACAATGCCCCCCTTAAAAATTGAGTTTTATGAAAAGATTGCTTGTAACATTCTCATGAAGTGATTTAGACTTGTAGCTCAATGATTAACAATAAATTTTATAACCAGTATGAGTTTGACTCTTAACGCTTAAGTAAAAAAGAAAATCTATTGAAGTGGTTTATATAATGGGAGGGAGAAAGAATTGCTTTGTGATCAAAACTTTGTGCCATGACAATAAAGTGACAGATTATGTCCCCAAGAGAAAGGAAAGGGAGGGATGATCACAATCAAAAGGTAACTTCAAGAGGAAGTAAGAGAGGTTGTAACTTGTAATCAACTATGTATCAAATATATAGTTCAATTGTCCAAGCCATTTAAAATGCCTTTAAAGCCCAAAGTGATGTATAGATTTCCCTGTATACAATGATACTGGCGCAGCTTTGGCCAGAAGTTACTGTAAAATAAAAAGGAGAGAATTTGGAGTGACTTTTTTTTTTCAAATTTTTTTCCTAAGAAAAACAAATTTTTTTGTTATATATATCTAATTGTTACAAAATTAGTACCGTTTGAAATATATCATTAAGATGTTTAAAATCATATCACTATTAAGTTTATTTAGTCTATATTTAACAATTATAATTTTAAAATATATATAATTGACATCTATATTTTTTTATATTAATATTGATTTGATTCATTTAATATTTAATTAGATTTATTTAGTGAAATTTTGGTAGTGACTTTGTTTTTATGGAGGAAAATGAGAGATTAAATTTTGGTAGACAAATATTTTTTAAAATAAAATGGAGATTGGGTATTGGGTTGGAACAATATTTTATACAGTTCTGCTATATGGGTCCAAAATTTAAGCCTAATTGAGAAACCTCATTATGTGTCATTCACTCATTGGTTGTTTGTTTGATTTTTTAAAAAGGTTAAAAATACAAAATACGATACCACTCTTCCTTTAAATTTGAGTTTTTCACTTCCAATACAACATTCCCTCATTGATCATCATATATAACCAGTACAATACTTTTTTTTCCGTAAAATTCTTTTTTTACTCTCATAAGTCATCCACCACTTCAAAAATTCATTCATGTCGGCGTACTCATCTCCAGCAAACGACACCGTCACCCCTGGATTCCTCTAGCCACCATCTATCATAAAAAATATGGTTCGGCCACATTTAGAGCTGTCCTTCAGCCTCCACCTCCTCCGACCTCACCTCCACCTTTTTTTTTTTGAAATTCAGATACATTTCAAAATGTATATAACTTTTAAAAGAAGAACATAATATTTTTGATAACAACAAAAAAAAAAACATAAAATAAGATGCATATAAAGATCTGATATATTTGGGATGTAATTAAATTTCAAGGAAAAAAAAACATTGTTTATAAACACAAATAGAACATGAACTATAATGCATAAAGAGTTCAACTATATTTGGAATGTAACTTAACTTTAATGAAAAACATAAACCCGCCTAAAAGCACACAAAAATTCCAATAATCTAATGTATATAATGTTCAGATACATTTTCAAAAAAATAAATTTGACAAATATCTGACTTTCAAAATAACAAACAAATACTATTCAAAATCACAATAAAAGCAGAGAGCCTAATGCATATAAAATTCAGACACACTTGAAAATGTAACGGAATTTTAAACTTTAATGAAAAACATAATTTGCATAAAGGCGTAGAAATATAATGCATATAATGTTCAATTACATTCTAATAAAATAAATCTAGCAAATGTAACTGACTTTCAAACAACAAACAAAAATTGTTTAAAATGTAATGCATATAAAATTCAGATACATTTGAAATGTAACTGACTTTAAAAAAAATAATCCCAGTTCAATATCACATTAAATAACATTGGGTACAATACATATAAAATTTAGTTAGATTTGAAATGTATTTGAATTTCAAAACCAGATTCAAATATCAACACTATTTTCAAAAAAAAAAAAAAATGTATATCAGTAGGTGACTACACTAGTGGAAAACATGAAAAACACGGTCCAAACCTGAATCGATCAACATTGATAAATTATAATCAAACCGATAGAACACAAAGCAGTGGCTGACGATCCTCCAAAAAAATTGAATATGCTATTCACATTATAACATATACACGATTCAATTGTTGAAATAACAATGTGTATAAATGAATCAATTGGAAGTAATAATAAAAACCTTCAAAAAATTATTTCGATCGTCTCTTTATTGTTTCAACTGCGTATAAAATTCTTCAATTGGTGGAATATCAATTCGTATAAATGATTCACACGGAAGGGATAAAAAAAAAAGTGAAAATAAAAATTATAGTTACAAATATGGAATAAACAAGAACCTTAACTAGCTCCTCGATTTGTGGGGATCAATTAACGAAAAGGCCAAATAAACCACATAGGGGTGTACTAGGAATTGTACATATGCCAACTCATGGGACATGTAACTTATATTTTGATGCTTAAAAATTATTATTGTATCTTATATGGTCTTTCAAATAGAGTTGGTGCTCTAAAATGGAGTATCCCAATGTGCTTTATGATTAATTTACTTATACTGCTACAAGTCTCTTACCAGATGGGTAATTTTTCTCTCCGACTCAGTCAAGTATACACCTTCTTTGATTAATTTTTTTTTAAATATGCTTTTACACGGGCTTTTATATACATCAGGCCAAATTTTTTTTTATCTTGATTCTTATAAATCACCTCATAACAATTTGGTAAAGAGACCCTCTCTTCATTGATGTGTATGAGGTTCGAGTCTTGTTCATAAGAGAAGATTGTCCACTGCGGAATGTGTGTTCCAGCTCTCTTTGGTCTTTTATGGTCAGGTGATTCTTTACGAATCAATGTTAATTCTCTTATTTACCTCACGAGCAACAATCAGAACCAAATTACACACTAAACAAGATTGCTATAACATGTCTCACACAGCTTGGAAAGCTGGTAGCAGACACCCTCTTTTCAACAAAGGCGATGGATGAACTCTCGTTAGATGTGAGAAAAGTTTGAAAAATGTGATACTGGCCCTCTAGGCTTGTGTTATGGGCTTTCTGACATGGTCAATTTGTTGTCTGTCCATGCTTACCAACGTTAGTAGTTGTACTACTAGTTAAAAGTGTGAAACTCTGTAGCTCCTTGGTGACATTTCTATTAACAATTCTGCTACCTGGGCCCAGAAATTAAGCCTCATTGAGGAGCCCCAAAGGTGTCATTCCCCCATTGGTTCCCTGTTTGACTTTTCAAAAAGGTAAAAGACACAAAAACATTATTACCCTTCATTTGATTTTCATATATTCACTCTCAATTAAAACATTCCTTCATTAAAACCTTCTGTGTAATCACCCCTCAAAAAAACGGCTTTAGAAAACCAATCAGCAAATTAGTCAGAAAAAAACCCTCAATGACCTAGGGTTTGTGATTTCAACTGATTTTCTTTCCCAAATCATTACAAACGATGTCAAAAAAAGGTAATGAATATTAATCATTTGAATTCATCCCTAATTTCAATTCCGATTTCTTCTCGCAATGTAATACTCTCTGTTTTTATTTTGAATTTTTTGAAAACAACCATAAAACAGTTTTATTAGAAGGCTAGATTGCAGTACTTAAAAGGATGATCACGGATTTGAAAGAATATTATTTCTCCAATCATCAGAAGTATCATATACTCATTGTTTATATGGTATATCTGAGAAAAATGACTTCCAAACATGCATTTGAATCTGAATAATATAATTTATTTATTAAAAAATGATTTTCACAAATGTATGTTATAATCGTTTGTGATGAACTATATTTGTTTATCGGTTGTATCTGAAAAAATGTTTAGATACACATGTATCTGAGTCCGAATAATGTGATGGAACACCAACTTTCAAATGCCATATGCTACCAACTAACAATGTGAAATAAAAGTTGATGATGACCAATAATTGTTTTAGATTTTATAGGAGTGTAAATAGTGTATTATTAACTTTCATTTTATGATTTAGAATATATTGAATTGTAACTAAAATCTATAAATATCTGAAATCCATATAGTGTATCTGAAATTAATGTATATAGTGTATCTAGTGTTAAACATATTTAAATCCGTATTGTGTATATGAAATTACTATTTTGTTCTTTCATCGACTTCAATGAGTCCAATTGATTGTATGAAAGACCTATATACAAATCAATGTACAATGTCAAAAAGCAGACCTATAATAAAAGATGTAGCCGCTTACTTTGTAAATGAGTTTACATTTCATAGAATATTGTAAAAGTGTTTTAATAACTTTGTAAAAAAAGCATTTTTTGGTATTTGTATCTGGATGTTATGCTTGTATATGAAATATAAATTGTTTATCTGGATGTATCTTTCTATTGAAGTTGCAACCTAATATCTAAATATACCGCAATATTAAATTTGTATATGGATGTTAGATTGATAGGATTTCAAAAAATGCAATTGAACACCATTTCTTACCATTCAAAATAATATTATTGCAGGAACCCAGAAAAACAAAATCGCATAACAAAGGAGAAACAAAGCATAGAATTTTTGGAACATTTGCATAGGTGAAATTGAAGAGAAGACATGTAGAAATGCTCCAAAGAACTCGCGTTTTTTAGTCTTTTTTAATTCTTCTTGGACTGATCCTATGAATACTGTTATACTTGTGTCACTTTTAGCCTGCAGGTAACCGTTAGAGCGTCCTGGCAGTTTTAAAAATTTTTAGGGTTTTCGATCGGAACCGCTAATTTTTGGACTGTTAGCTATCGTCCTGAGCTAGAGGACTCCGATTGGAAATCTAACTGCATATTTGGTGTCCTGGTGCCATTTTAGACCTCTCACGAAAATTTCATCGAATTCCGGCATCGTTTACAAAAATTTCACAGTTCCGGGGCGTATCCGGGTTTTTAAGTCGCGCACTATAAATAAGTGGGATCTAAAATCCCGAGTTACTGTTCATCGTCCCTACCAAATCGTTTTCTCTCTCCCCTCTCTCTTTTTCTTACTTTCAAGCCCCCTAGACCCCTCAAACCTAAAAACCTAAAGCACGGGAAGTGTAGATCGGGTCCCGATCTACACACCGGTGTCTTCAAATCCCGTTTCCGGCGATCTTAGCCTCCCCGACCTCCCCTCTTTGTCCTCTGATTTGGCCCGTTTCGAAGGCCAAGGTAGATCGGGGCATAAGAGAGCCGTTGAGAAGGGTTTCGGTGCGCGGAGAGCACCCGGACTTCGCTTCCTCCCCTCGGTAAGGCCTCTTTCTTCACTTTTCTTGCATAGATGTATGCTAGGAGTGTGGATCTGTGTATGAGGGGTGGTCGGCGGCTGTGGGAGGCCGTCGGAGGGCGGTGGAGGTGGTCGGAGGTCAGTGGGTGGTGGTTTGGGTGGTCTCGGGCAGCAGGGGGTGGTCTCGGGCTGGTGGGAGGTGTTCTCGGGCAGCAGGCAGAGCAGCAGCAGCGCGCAGGCTGGGCGCGCGCGGTCATGCGCGCGTGCGTGCGCGCGGCGTGCAAGCAGGCGCGCGCGGGAGGCGTGCTGTGCTGGTCGTGCAGGCGTGCTGGGCGGCTGGTGCGGGGCGGCTGGTGCTGGGCGAGCTGAGCGCGAGGTGCTGGGCGGCTGGTGCTGGGCGGCTGGTGATGGGCGGGCTGGTGCGCGAGGAGCTGGTGGTGCGTGCGCGAGGTGGTGGCTGAGGCAGCGGAGGTGCGTGCGCGAGGTGGTGGCCGAGTGCAGGGTGCGCGCGGAGGGCGTGGCGAGGCCGTGGCGGTGCGCGGCGAGGCCGTGGTGGTGCGCGCGAGGCGCGGCGAGGTGGCGGAGGTGCGCACGGGGTGCGCGCGAGGCGAGGCGCTGCGCGCGGGGGCGCGCGGGGTGCTCGCGGGCGGCGCGGGGCGTGCGGGGTGCGTGGGCTGAGGCGCGGCGGTGCACCCGGGCGGTCGGGTGGCCGTGCGGGTGGGTGCCGGCCGTGCGGGGGGTTGCCGGAGTACTCGGGCTAGCGTGCGTGCGGGTCGTATGCACGTTTGCCCGAGTGTGGGGTGTTAAGTTGTGGGTTTATGTATGATCTTGTGTACCTTGTGGTATTTATGGATTTTAACTCACATATTGAATGTCTGTCTTGCAGATCTAGACGGACGGTCGCGCGACGACCCAGATACTGTGAGTGGGACAATCCAACCCAGTAGAGAGGCGTTATACGCACTTGGGAATATACCGACCTCTCCTGGGGCACCGTAGATGTATATTAACCTGCAATAATATGTAATCCATGCTCGCATGATTTAATTGTAGAGTGCATGCTACCCTAGACTTTACATGTTAGGGACTTGCACCCTTAGGATATGTATATGAGCCATGCACCATGTCTCCTGTTTCATGTTAGGAAACCTCGACCTGTGTATGCGTCCTACTAGTTTATTTATTCAATTAAATGCTAGTGTATGTTAAATCGCATGCCTTAGGTAATATTATCGGGAGGAGCCTTGCGAGGACAGCGGTGAGACCCGTGTTAGGGTACTCCGTGTTCCTTGTTTGGTTGTCGGGATGTCCTGTATCGGGACCTCATGCTGCTCTCCCAAGGTTTCTAGTCCCAATAATATTATATGTAATGTTGTATGTTTGGTATAATTATTAGCATGGGTAGTGAATATTATAGGGGAGGGGCCTTGCGAGGACAGCGGTGAGACCCGTGTTAGGGTACTCCGTGTTCCTTGTTTGGTTGTCGGGGTATCCTGTATCGGGAACTCACGCCGCCCTCCCGAGTTTCTTTCCCCCAATGATATTCCAACATTGCTTTTGATTGTACTTATTTCCCCGCATCTTGGATATGCGCCCTGGAGGAACTCTGAAGAGTTCATGACATTTGAGTGGTAGAGATGTATGGTCGGCGGATCCGAGTGGATCATATGCGTATGGATAGGCTGTTCTGTTCACTGCGTTGGATCCGGTAGAGGCTACCCCCAGCGTTAGAAAGGCCGTCCTTCGGAGGACCCACATCAGTAGGCGCCTCCCGATTTTTGTGACGGACTGTGCTGAAGTTGTGGGTGGAGACCAAGCGGCCTACGGAGTGGAGGGAGAGACTATCGGTGGACCAAGGGTGACCAACAGCCTAGTCAGTCCCAAAATCCTATGTCACCCGTGGTAGGGTGAGGGTGAGGGTGTAGTGGGTTGGCGATGAGCGACCTACTGGATTTGTGAATAGATGATTATCAGTCCCAATAGCCTATGTCACCCATTGATGGGTGAGGGTGAGGGTGTGGTGGTTCGGCGAAGTACGAACCACTGGATTATGTTGTTATGTCTTGGAGATTGGATAAATAATGGAATTGTGGTAAATATAGTCTGTGATGCATGGGTTGTGCTGTTCACTGAGCGTGTGGCTCACCCCTCGCATATGTTTTTCCCCAGTGGTCACTGAGCCTGAGCTGGAGCCGGAGCAGCAGTTGGAGCTTTCCGAGGGATTCCTTCAGTAGCGGAGCAGCGCTACGTCCGCGAGTGCCAGAGGCTATCAGCATCCCTTTTCTTGGCTGTATGTATTGTATTTCCGTGCTGAGCACGTGTTGTATATATTCAGTTGTTACTATGTATATTGGCTCTCACAGGACATATGATTGTGTATCGAGTCTGTAATATGTTTTGGATTACAGACTCAGTTTTAGCTTCCGCTATATTGTGTATATATTATGTCAGCCCTGTTTGATCTGTGTTGTCATTTTATTTGTGGTTTAGAGTATATATATATTTGACCTCCTGTGTAGGTTTCTGATATGATATATACACCTGCCGCGTCCCGGGGACGGCCGCCCTGGGGCGTGACAAGTACAACGTGACCAAGAAAAATGGTGATGATGTCCTATCCATCATCCAATCATTTAACAAAAAGTCCAACTCCTTTATAGTTGGTGGAAAGCAATTAAAAATTACACCTGAGGAGGTTGAAATTATATTTGAGATACAGTTAGGGGATAAAAATCAACAACATTCAACGGAAACAATTACGAGATGTGTCTAGTATTAAGATACATGCAGTTTACATGTATATGAAGTTCAGATGAAACTAATTTAGTTCATATGCTAATAAAGCATTGCTTTGATGATTAATAAATACCATAATATATCTATGACAAAAAAAAATTAAATTTTCATCGATTTACATTAATAAAATCACCAAAAACAAACAAAATATGCAAACATAAAATGCATGTATTATTCAGATACATCTTATATGTATCTACATTCATAATAAAAAAAAAAAAAATATGTTTACATGAATATATCAGTTAGAATAATGATTGTAAAAGATCAAACATGCTCATAGATTCAATATATATAATTATGCACATCTACAACACCATAAACTATTATACATATCGAAAACAAACACAATGTGCATGTATTATTCAGATACACCTTACATGTATCTAGATTCAAAATAAAAAAAACTTTGTTTGCATGAATGTAAATGAGTTGAAAAATAAATGTAAAATATTAAACATTCTTAATTGAGATCTAAATGTATTATTAGATCAAATTAGACAAACCTGGAACGATCGCCATTGATTACACCACAAACAATTCACACGATAAAAAAAAAATGAAATTCCTCACAAAACTAGAATTGGATTTCTATTTTGTATTTAATTCACACATGATCAGTCGATCTACAATTTCGTATTAACGATTGGATTAAATTAGATTGTTTTTTTTTTAAAAAAAAAAAAAGAACAATCAAATCAAATGATACTGTAACTACCGCCTCTGACAAATAAGGGATCGGTTATCAAATTAAATGCAAATGGTGAACAGGGAATTTCAACCTTGCCATTTTATGAGAAATCACCTTATAGGATATATGATGTGGCCTATTAATTAGGCCCAAAAATCAATATTATTCTACTAATATAATTTTAAAAAAATTGCTATAACATCCTCAAAAGGTAGGACACCAAGTTGCATAAAATACTTATGACCATCAAATGAACAACACACAAACATATGTGGTTCCAAAACAGGCCACGCAATCTAAACCTCCGCAAACGGTTGGCACGCACGGCACCAAAAATCTGTACGGTGTAATTCAATCAACAAAATAATGTTATGTACTGATCTTGAACTCCAAATTAACTTTTCTATTAAAAATTTTGAGTTTTGAGTTTAATTGGTTTAGATGGGTCACCTGCAGGCTGCAACTACTGCTCATTATTTTTGGGTTCCACCATGGGCTGCTTTTTTTAAATCATTGAAATCTATTTGTTGAAAAGATTTTATTAAAAAAAAAAAGAGAGAGAGCTGACAAGTCTCCTTCAACGTGGCTGTTGGGGTTGGATTTTTGGATTTAAAGTGTGTACCCGTTACAGCTAGCTTACTCGTTGCTTTCCATGAAGTCGTCGGTGGATTCACACTTCCTTTTACAACTGATAATCCTACCTAACTAATGTTTTTGGATAATCCTTTCTTTTTTTCTTTTTTTTTGGGTGATTAGGATTTCCATTACTAGGACCCGTTTGTGTGTGTGTTTGCGCCAGCGGATCGATGCGATGGAACTCCACCTCCAATCTAAATGTAAAAGTGGCGCATTTGTGTTTCTGGCTGAATGTGTACGTTTAAATACTATTTTTTCGTGGGTGTTCAACGCCTTAAAACAGAGCTTCTCTACCACGAGACGGCTTTCGGGTACAGAGTGTTCTCGGACGCACTGCTTAACAGGACCATTAGTTGAAAAAAAAAGAAACTAGATGCATTATTCATGAACCCTTTAATAATTAATGTTTTTTATTCACAAACCCTAAAAACTAGTGTGCTATCTATTTATCAATCTCTTTATGCCAAGACACCCAAACATTACATTTGGAATACTTTATTTCTATGCTCATTCATGTCCATCACAAACATAATTTCTTATTCTACATAATTTATTAGAATTAGATTTTTTTTTATAAAATGATAGGCGTTTATAAATATATTAATAAGGCAAACGCCCAAAGAGAATACAAGTAAAGAAACAAATATGAAGCAAGCAACCTCAAACCAAAAGTAAACAGACCCTAAGTAAAAAAAGATTTCTATTAGGATCCAAAAAGAACAAAGCCTACACTCAATCACCACCTCCACTCAAGGGGTGAATTGACTAAGCACCAACACAAAAGGTACCCCATACCTCGATAAAATTCATTTTTGGTAGGGAATTTTTTATAATTCACTTGTTTTATAGGGGGTGGAAACTAAAAAACGCTATTATAATATAGTATATGCTCCACTAGCATAGTACATGAAAATTTAAATTTTTTTCATCTTCAAAAAGAAAGTGATATACAAGTTTGTTTAAATATATGCTTCATTTTTTTTACATATTTTATAATAATATATACGTTAATAAGCGAGTGCATATTTTTTATAAAAAGAAAAAAGAAATTGTGAGGACTACAGATGGTGGTGCACACAGAGTTGAACATATCATTTTCCATAATGATTATTTACTTATCAGCTAAAACTTATTTTGGATTTAGATTAACAATTTAGATTTTTTATTTATTTATTTTTATGAAAGATTAACAATTTAGATTAACATATAAGTGAAAGTCAAACAGTGGTTTGCTCTGGTCAGTTCTGTCCAGCTCGATTAAGCTAGATACAAATACATTAATAATTCACGTTGAAACATGTTTGCTTCCATTCTTATCAGATCAAACCAATGTTGGAAGAGATTTGGATAGTTAAAAAAAAAAGGATGTTGGAGAAAATAAAGAACAGTTGAATTGTTCTTTTTTCATTTCTATTAATGGGTGAAGTTGACCTTCGTTTTGAAGTCAGCCCACGCCTTCTAAAAATAATTTGTCAACGGACTTACTGTTGCAAAAGATAGAGAAATTGAGGAAGACATAAAGTCAACCCATCTAAAAGTAATTCTAAATCTCTTCAACTTGCATTGCTTAGTTCATTTAACCATTATAGTTAAAGATAATCAATATTTGAGTTTTTTTTTTTTTTCGCAGACAGCAACCCACTTAAAAAAAATTTTAAGTACACATGCTCGAGGCAGAAAAGTCTAGTTTAATCTGAATTTCTGGTGAGTGTTCACTTAATGAGTCTTATTAGAACATTCCTAGTTGCTTCATTGTATGAATGCCATAACCCGGAGAGGAAGAACAATATTATGTCAAACATAATTATTAAATGTCGAAACGTCACCTGTGTTGACGTTTATTTAGCACATTAAAAAAAATGCTAACGTGACTGGTTTAAACCGGTCAAGTGACAAGTTTGGTAATTGTTTGAAACCAGTTATTAGTTTGGTAATTAAATATTTAGATATGATCATTTCAAAAGAAAAAAAAAAAAGGACAATATTATGGAACATGGGTTAGAAAAAAAATTAACAAACTTGTTTGCAATATTTGGTGCATCAACTCGACCCAATATGAATTTTCTTTTTGTCATTCAAAAGATCTACACACATTTGGCTATTCTTTCAAATTATCTTTTTCTAATTAAAAAAGATTTTGAACATAGTTTCATATGTAGTGATGACTATGGTTTAATTACATCATATTCAACTGTTTATTGCTGTGTGTGAACTCAATGAGTATAATACTTGTAGAACTCTCGAGGTGGGGAGATTGTCATGCATTGAGATGCTGATTGGCAGGATTATGCATTAAGCAAATTTTGGTCATTTCTTCAAGGGGGACATGGCAGGCATTAAAGGGATCAGCCTGTAACAATTTCTGAGTTTGAAGTAGAGAATCTCTGGAATTTTTTACAAGATTCTGCACTGATCGATCAACCAGATGTGTATAATTCCATTTCCTTATGAGCTTTCTTCACAGCTCATTTGTTGCATTTGTATGATAAAAAGGGGAAGAATGGTTGAATCTCTCATTTACACTTATTGAATAATATTGTTGGGGAATGGTTGAATCTTGTTCAAACAAAGGGAGAAGAATGTCCAAACATTGTAGAAGATCATGTTCTTGGATTCAACGTATGGTACAACATACATACACAAAGATGATGAAAATTAGAGCAGACACTTGTATTCGAGTTGATCAACACATATGATATGCCATTGATTTTTGGGTCCATATTATCAAATTTCTGGAGAATGTCCTGTGATTTATTTGTCATTGAGGGATATTCATGTAAAAATTATTTTTCACTTGTTCTTAATTTGATTATATTATTATCTGGAAGACTGGAATTATATTACGTGCATATTCTAGATCAAATCAACTATAATACCACGCGATTTACAGTTGGACCAAAATAAACCAGAATAATTTCTAAAGAAAATTGGAATAAAGCCATGAATTCAATGAGGGACAAAACGGACATCCTTGTGATTAATCACAGGGCATTACAACTAAAATTTGAAAAATGTTACATTTATGTCATTTATTTTATAGTCCTCCCCATGTGTTAGTTTTTTTTTTACTTCATATATAAACATGTAACAAAATGTCTTTTAGTAATAAAAAAATTTAAATACAAACCCACTCGTTTGGGGTGGGGGATAAACAATGGATAGAGGAGAATATAGTAGAATAACCCCCAAACAGCTGTTTGTTTGACAAGAATAAACCTTGATAACTATGTCTGGATAAGCTAAGATAAGACCTGATAACTATTATAAGAAAATGGTGGAATTGCTTATCAGGGCTTAACTATGTTAAATTATAATATATGTTAGGGTTAAGGATAATTAGTCTTTTCCTTGTTTCCATTTTTGTACTATAAATATTGGATACAAACCCTAATAAGATTTCAATTCATTCTTTTCATATTCTAACATGGTATCAGAGCTTGAATCCAATTTTTTTCCTTGATTTTTTGTTGGCGATACTCTCCGTTCGGAGATCGTCCACACTCCGCTGTCCGTCGTTCTGTTCGTGTCACCCGCGCGCAGCCCCGCCGCTGCCCCGCACTTATCCGCTGCCCCTGCAGCAGCCTCGCGCAGCCCCACGGCTGCCCCGCGCTGATCCACTGCCTCTGCCGCAGCCCCTGTCGCGGCCCCGCACAGCCCCGCGGCAGCCCCTGCCGCAGCCCCGCGCATCACCGCTGCTGTGCTGCCGCTGCGCCGCCCTGCCGTGCCGCCTCGTGCTGCCCTGCCACCCTGCTGCGCCGTCCAGCACCGCCCTGCCCCGCCCAGTCCCCCACGCGCGCATCGTCCGCGCCCTGCCGGCTCCCTGCACGCGCCCCTTCCGCGCCTTGCCCCGTCCGCGCGCCATGCCCGCGCCCCGTCCGCGTCTGCCTGCGTGTCATCTCGGAATTGCGTGATCAGCGCGGATCCGCGCCGACCAGCCCGGATTTCTTGGGATTCTGTCTCAGATTCGGTCTCGGACAGCATCCCGGATCTCCTGGGAATTTGTCCCGAGATCTTGTGCTTCGCGCCCGCGCGCGCCCGGCCCAGCACCTGCTCGCGCCCGGCCCTGCTACCCGACCCTGCTCCAGCGCCCGATCCGGTTCCAGCGCCAGCTGCCCGACCCGGTTCCGCGACCCGACCCGGATCCGCGGCCCGACCCGTTTGTCGCTCCGTCATCGATCTTTCGGTATTTTCTTTATCCGGCCGCTACGGGCTCATTCGGACTCCAAATATAGTCATATTGGTACTCATTTTGATCAGCTTTTTGTGATCTACGCATCTGTGACTGTTTTGGATCTATCAGATACTGTTTATTTTGATCTATTGCTGTGCAAGTACTATGGATTGCAGATATTGTCACTCCTTTGGTCATGTGACCCTCGATTGCCGCAAGTTGGCTAGAAAACGTGCTCGAGATGCCGCTTTCTCTTTATCAATCCAGTCGTCTACTCAATCTTCTCTTTGTCAGGATCAGATATGTACATCAATTGCACCTCGCGTTGCTTCTGCTCAGTCACAGTTTACCACAGCTCACCTTATTGCACATTTAAAGGGGCTACAAGATCAATATCAACAGCTTTATGTTATGTTACGATCATTGACTGGTATAGATCTTTCTGGTTCTGTTCAGTCTGCTTCTACTCCCGTACCAGGTATACCGATTACCTCATGGGTTCTTGATTCTGGGGCTTCCCATCACATGACATCGGATGCATCGATTCTTGTTAATTGTACACCACTCCGTTCTCCTTCACTTATTCGCACTGCTGATGGTTCTCCTATGTCTGTCTCGAGCTCTGGCATTCTTTCTGATCATTCTCATCGATTTAATGTGCCAAATGTTTTGCATGTTCCTAAACTTTCCATGAGTTTGTTTTCTGTCAGTCAACTTGCTGACCTTGGTTATACGATCACATTTGATTCATCATCTTGTTCTGTTCAGGATCGACTTACTGGGAGACGGATTGGGACTGGGCGACGACAAGGTGGACTCTATTACATGGATCAGCTTCATGTTCCTCTGCCTTCCGCTGCTTCTGTGCAGTTAGATACAAATTCCCCTTCCCCTTTCGACCTTTGGCATCGTCTTGGTCATTTGTCTCAGCCTAGACTCCGATATCTTGTTAGCACCGGTGCATTAGGATCATTTTCTCGCACAGATCTTCAACCATGCGTGGGCTGTAAATTGGGTAAGACAGTGGCTCTTCCTTTCCCTTCCAGTTCGCATATTTCAGATTCTCCCTTTGATTTAGTTCATTCTGATATTTGGGGTCCGTCTCCTATTTTTTCAAAAGGGGAAATCGATATTATGTCATTTTTATCGACGACTATTCTCGTTTCACTTGGATTTACCTTCTCTCTAGTCGTTCAGATTTATTGCGTATTTATACTTCTTTTGCTACCATGGATGAGACTCAATATTCTCGTCGTATTAAGGTGTTACGCTCTGATTGTGGTGGTGAATATTGTTCTAAGGCTTTTCGTGAATATTTGACATCCCAAGGCACCCTTCCTCAGTTTTCCACTCCTTATGCTCATCAACAAAATGGCGTTGCTGAGCGTAAACACCGCCACATCCTTGAGATGACTCGATCTTTACTTCTTTCTGCATCCGTCCCTGTTGAGTTTTGGGGTGAGGCAGTTCTCACAAGTGTGTATCTCATCAATCGCACTCCGTCATCTATTACTGGTGGTATCTCACCATCTGAGCGGCTTCACAATCAGCCACCTGATTATTCTCGTCTTCGTGTTTTGGTTGCACATGTTTTGTTCTTCTTCCTCCCACTGAACGTACCAAGCTTTCTCCTCGTTCTGCTATGTGTGTTTTTCTTGGATACAGTATTCAACATAAGGGTTACAAGTGTTATGATCCTATTGCACGACGTCTTCGCATTTCTTGTCATGTCACATTTTGGGAGCATCATCCTTATTATGCTCTTCGCTCACCTCCGGCTCCACTTCCTCCGTCTACTGTTGATGACCTTATTTTTCTGGATTTCTCTACTCCTGAGTCATCCCCATCGTCTATCCCACCGGCTTCTATTCCTTCATCTCCCATCTACGACCTTGCCATCCCCTATATCTCCTTCTTCGGATGATTCATGTGAGCCGAGTCCCCCTGTTGTTGCTCCTGCGCCTGATGTTGTTCAACCAGTAGTCGACCATGCCCGGGCAGTCGACCCCGCATCAGCAGTCGACCATACACCAGCAGTCGACTCCGCACCGGTAGTCGATCCCGCACCAGTTGCTCCTCGTCGCAATCCGCCTCGCGCTCGTCGACCTCCTCAACGACTTAGCTTGGTTGCCTCTGATTCTTTTTCTCCTAGTTTTCAGTGTTTTCTTTCAGCTGTTTCCACTCACTGGGAGCCCCAATCATATCGTGAGGCTGTCGGCATTCCAGAATGGGAAGGTGCTATGGCAGAGGAGCTTAGTGCATTACAACGCACTCATACGTGGAAAATTGTACCACTTCCTCCAGGGAAGACTCCTATCAGCTGTAAGTGGGTTTATAAGATCAAGACCAACTCTGATGGTTCGATTGAGCGTCACAAGGCTCGGTTGGTTGCCCGTGGTTTCACTCAGCAGCATGGTATTGATTATGATGAGACATTTGCTCCTGTAGCAAAGATGACGACTGTTCGTACTTTGATTTCTGTTGCTTCTGTTCGTCAATGGCCCATTTATCAGCTTGATGTCAAGAACGCTTTTTTCATGGTGATTTATCAGAGGAGGTTTACATGACTCCTCCTCTGGGTCTTCCTCATTCATCTGGTCATGTATGCCATCTTCACCGCGCTCTCTATGGTCTCAAGCAGGCTCCTCGTGCTTGGTTCGCTCGATTCACTGATGCTATCTGTGCTGCTGGGTTTGTTCCGAGTTCCTCTGATCCAGCTTTATTTGTTCACACCTCTGGTCCTCATCGTACTATCCTGCTGCTTTATGTTGATGACATGATCATCACCGGCGATGATTCGTCTCATATACAGTCGGTCAAGCAACATCTTCAGCGTCAATTTGAGATGAAAGATCTTGACAAACTTCGCTATTTTCTAGGCTTGGAAGTTGCTTCTGCTCCGCGTGGTTATCTTCTCTACCAACGCAAGTATACTGCTGACTTGATCGACCGTGCCTGTCTGACTGATGATCGCATTTCTCCCACTCCTATTGAGCTTCATGCTAAGCTCTAGCCTGACGATGGAGAACCACTTTCTGATGTTACTCGTTATAGACAACTTGTTGGAAGCCTCGTCTATCTCACTGTCACTCGTCCTGACATTGCCTATGCTGTGCATATTGTCAGTCAGTTTGTCGCTGCCCCTCGTACTGTTCATTATGCAGCAGTTCTTCGGATTATACGCTATCTACGTGGCACTATATCTCGTGCTCTGCTGTTACCGTCTTCTTCTACTCTTGAACTTCGCGCTTATACTGATATTGATTGGGCAGGAGATGTCACAGATCGAAAATCCACAACTGGTATATGTGTCTTTCTTGGAGACTCTTATATCTTGGAAGGCTAAGAAACAAGACATTGTTTCTCGTTCGAGTGCTGAGGCAGAATATCGTGCTATGGCATCTGCTACTGCTGAGGTTGTTTGGCTTCGGCGCCTCCTCTCTGACATGGGTGTCATTCTATCTGTGTCTACTCCTCTATATTGTGACAATAAGAGCGCCATTCAGATTGCTAGCAATCCAGTATTTCATGAACGTACGAAGCACATCGAGATCGATTGTCACTTCGTCCGTCATCATTTTATTGCAGGCACTATATCACTCCCATATATTTCCTCTTCTCTTCAATTATCAGACTTTTTCACAAAGTCACATACACTTCAGCGGCATGGTTTCTTGTTGAGCAAACTCTCAGTGTATGATCCACCATGCGTTTGAGAGGGAGGGTGTTAAATGTATATATATGTTAGGGTTAAGGGTAGATTAGTCTTTTCCTTGTTTCCCTTTTTGTACTATAAATATTAGATACAAACCCTAATAAGATTTCGATTCATTCTTTTTATATTCTAACAAACTATACCAATAGATAAAAATACCATTCTCTGTCATTTTAAAATTTTTATCTAACATAACACTCTCTCTGCACACATTCCAAAAACTGTCACATCTATCATATCACACACATCTCTAATACTTATTCACAAACACAAATAATTTATGCAGAAATATAGTTGTCATTTAAAAAGTTATAAACTCTTATCCATCTCTTACCTACTACTTATCTTACTTTATCCAAAGTGAACTAAACAACAAAAAAATCAATTTTACGTTTTCCAATGAAAATAACAGAAAAGACAACCAAACAAAAATTTAATTATTCAGTGTCATCTATCATAGTATAACTATCAAGGGCAAATAACCCTATATCACACACCACAAACGGGGGGGGGGGGGGGGGGAATGTCTCGTGCTTCATCGTGCTATAAGTTCAAAGAAATGCAATTATTCCAAATAAGTGACAGGGCTGGCATACAAAAATGAAAAGAAACATGCTTTCCTCTTGTATCTCCATGTTTTCGGCCGTAATACAGAACTATAGTTACAACTTTCACTCATATACTTTATCATCTTTGTTTCAGGGAAAATCATAGGTAGAGTTTCATTCACACATAAACAACGCATATTGAGCTCCGAAGATCATAGAAAGTTACATGTTCTTACCATCAGACTGTGACAAGCTTAGATCGATCGATTGCAACTGGTTGCGAAGGTTCTGATTCTCCTCCACCAAGCGATCATATTCAAGAAGGAAGCCTTCAGACTGCTTTTTCAGAGCGACAGCATTAGCCTCAGCAGCTTTGACCTCCGTTAACCTTGCTTCAGATTCTGATTCCAGTTGCTTGATTTTTGCAGATAATTTTTCCAGCTCTCTTTCCCGAGCTTTCAGTTCCTCGAGACTCCCACTCTTTGCTTCTTCAAGAACCGAGTTTTGCTTCATTGCAGCTTCCATGCCCTTTCTCAGACGACGGATCTCCTTTATATAATGGTGCAACCGGTCAATCAACAGTGCAAGAAACAGAAAGTATCCTGAAAAATATGAGAACAACCCACATTATACTCACACCAGGTCAGCTAGTTTTATATAAGAATTCTCGACAAGTCAAACCTCAGTCAAAGAATACCAACAGCTCTGTGATGACATATGATAGGATCCTAAAAGATTAAACAAAGACTAGGCTTCTTCGGTTGAGCCAACCTCTCATTTGAGGGAAAAATTCTACTCTGCGTTATTTAAAATATAGAAGTCCTTGAATAGAGTCCTCTCTTCAATTGAATAGCTAAAAAGTAGGAAACAAGATAACAAACAAATAATAACTAGATCTAGAGAAACTCCAGTAAAGGCCATCTTCATCCTAGTGGATCTCTATCAGAATCTCTATCAACATACGCATTCATCAAATTAAGACAACTAAAATAACATCAATGGAATTAATCTACCTACCATTTCATCCAAGTCATTTTTTCCTTACAGATAAGGAATAACCATTTATGCATGGTTTCGATGATTTGATAAGAACCTGATGGAAGCATGATAAGGGATCTTTAGAAATACCTAACATGAATGCTTTCCTAGATATGGTCGTCAAAAGAGTGCGATGCCTAGGTCGCTTGCTTCAGTGCTTCACAACCATTATAAATGAAGTGTCAAGAGGAGACTTACTCTCCCAATACATGGCTTATTTTCATTAAAGAAAATGTAGCACATGAAAACTTGGCATGCATTCCATACTGAGAAAGCAAATAGCGAAAAGTAGACGCATGCTTGAAGGCTAGCAAGTGAAAACATCATTCACTGCTTTACGATGGAGAATTGGTTCTGGACTGTTAGTTCGTTTTTGGGATGATGTGTGGGTTGGGGAGTCTCCATTGAAGGAGCAGTTCCCACGCATTTTCCAAATCGCAAGGACACCTACGGGGTTGGTGAGGGAGTTTTGGCAAAGCCGTGATGGGACGGGGTATTGGGAGGTCCAGGTGAGATGTAATTTGAAGGATTGTGAGGTGGAAGGTTATCTCTCCCTTCTCGAATTGCTTCAGCCGTTGTCAGTGACACTGGATAGGGCGGACAGCCTGGTTTGGGGTCCTGCTCTGTTGGTAGGTTTCTCAGTCAAGAGTGCTTATGCGTGGGTTCAAAGGGACAAGCTGGTGATTCAGGAAACGGCGATGAAACATAACGAAACTTGGGGATGCAGGGTACCTTTGAAGGTCAAAGTCTTCTTATGGATGGTTGATCTTCGCAAAGTCCTCACTAGATCATCGATTGCCCGATGGGCAACAGGCATAGAAACGGCTTGCGGACTGTGCGGGTTGGAGGAGGAGACGGTGGAGCATTTGTTTGCCCTATGGTTCGCCAAGTTTGGGGTTGGTAGAGTTTGGCTAGGGATTTGGTGGTTGATTTCGTCGGCTTAGAGGGGATGTGGGAGACCGGGAGGAGGTTGAGGAGGCCGGGAGTTCGGTCCTTGCGGGCCAAAGTGTCTCAATCGTACATCCCGGAAATTCTTTGGGCGGTGTGGTTGACTCATAACCTCTATGTTTTTAGGGGTCAGTCACTGTACGCGGAGAACATATGGGAGTTGGCGATTTGTTTCATCCATGAGTGGGGCAGATTCTGTGGAGGGGCAGCACGGGTAAGGGTGATGGTCGGCCAGGTAGATATAGGATAGCCCGGGGCCTCTTTGGGTTAGGGCTGGAATTCTTTGGCGTTCTATGTGTACACATCTCTTCTACCAGTGGAACGCGAGCTTCTCACCGTAACTGTGCCGTTGCTTCTTGGGTGTCTCTTTGTTTTTCATTCCTTTTGTTTATGTAATCTCTTTGGGATTTTGCCTTTTTAATACAAGGGTGATGCCTACCGTTCCAATTAAAAAAAAATGTCATTTTGGATACTCATGTGGCCTCAAATTCTAAAAAAAACAAACAGACTGGTTGACTGTTTACAGTTTGAAAGGCAAATAGCCAATGATTGATAATGGCATTGCTTTCTCGACAGAGAGCAGAAGACTGTAATATTCAACCCAAAAAGGCACAAAAAGCACAATTAAAAGGATGATCAGCATCTAAAGCAGATTCTTACAGACATTTCAAATTGTGAATGCCAATACCATTTTGTGACTTGACAAAAATTATGCAGAAGTTTGGAAAAATGGGGCATGGGTATCAGATTACAGAAGCAATTAAAAGCCCCTATATGACATTCGTCTACATTCTGAAGCATGGTAGCCTGTGTTCCCTCATAAAAATTGATAATCAAGCTTTTTGCTCGTAACCTGCTCTGGAGGTTTCATGATGACAATATGACACAATGACAATTGACACAATTTGGTCCTTGGGTCACAACGGGCAACTAAAGTTAACATACTTTTTATACTTTTTCAAAACAGAGTGATACATTACATATTGTTTTTGAAACAGGCGTCCTTTACATTTAGTATAATTCTATAAAATGATTAAGCCAACCCAAAGTGTGCTCTAAAATCACACGGTGACTGATTTTGAAAATGATGATTTTAAAGAAAAGGAGAGCCACCCATTATGTAATAATAAATTAAGATAATTGTACTGAATAAATTTTAAAATAGAAGCTTCGGCATTATAGAAGTGATATGAATTTTCATTTGAATGGTGTAAATGTTACTGAATCACATATTTGATACAGATCCATCACATATGATCTCTGTTACATGAACATGAAAAAACATGGAGAACCATTTTTATAAATACATATTTTTGTTTCTTTCAATAACCATGTCAATATCTGAGATTAAGGAATGGTGGAGATTGGGTTGAAGACAGGCAACGGCTGAATCAGAACATGAGGATCACTTTGGAGCTTCCTCAAGTAAGAGGAAGTAATTCCTTGAATGGGTTTACAGAGAACTATCCAAATTCTTCGATAACTGCACCAAAACTGGATGCTCCTTTAAATGAGGAGGAAGTTGATGCATTACAACATAGGTTACACCAGGAATTCTGGAGGATTGCCAAAAAGGATATTGGGGAAATGCTTGAGCGCTATAATGGTATACAAGGTGTTGGTTGTCTGACTGCAACCCATATTCTTCTTTTTTCTCAAAGCACAGGGGTTGAACAGTTGGGGGATTATAGACCTATAAGCCCGATGAAAGGGGCATGTAAAATCATTGCAAAGGTCTTAGCCAACAGGTTGAAGGGTGTTTGAGAAAATTTTACTAGCCATACAGAATTCATCAGTTGTAAAAGCATTTTGGATGGTTTTCTTGGGACACACAAGGTTACGCCTGATGCTCGTAAATTAAACAAGAAGGCTTTCCTGTCCAGCGTAGACATTGAGAAGGCATTATTAACTGGAAAATTTAATGCTGCACTGAAACTGCAAGAAAATGAGCTTAGCAAGAGTGCTAATATCCTATAATGCAGAACTGAGAGCTTCCCAGCTCCCACAGAAATACTTTGGTCTTCCTTCACATCGTGGACACGTAATAGAAGTTTAGCTGTTTGGAATGGAAGGGTGCTAAAGCTTGGATGGTAGGATTTTTCTCCTAAAAATTGTGGTCTCCAACCTGCCCACATATTTCCTGTCCATTGTTTTGATCCCCCAAGGGATCCTGGAGAAAATTTTAAGTCCCAAAGAGGAGACTCCTGTGGACTGGGAGTAAACAGCGGAAGCGAGGGTTGCATCTGCTAAAATGGGAGTTGGTCAATACTCAATAGTAGGATAAGCATTGGAAGATGGAAGTTCTAGATGTCCGATGGACGACAATATTAAGAGTGTAGGTTAAAGGAAGAGGTCAAGTGGCACATTAGGAAATCCAGCCAATAGATTTCTCTCTTCAGATGGTTATACAAGGTGACGTATTGGATGGGGAAAATTTTCACAATCAAGTACAGAAAATAAGGCAGGAATCTCATGGTTGTAGCTTGCATAGTTCACAAGGTCTAAATAGAAGCATCATCCTAATATTTCAATATAGCAAGGAATCCGCTGCTAATTTTATGATCAGTTTGCTTGGAAAGTGGTCAAAGCACTGCAACTGTTTATCAGTAGCAAATCACTTAAATTCATTTCAACAAGGACGCTTTGTTCAGTTCCAAGAACATGGATTAATATTTGCATAAAGTTGCACATTCTACAAGACTCTCTCAATAAGAAAAAAGGTGCATGTCCATGTGCTAGCTCGGGAAGTGATATGGGTTTCATTTATTCTACCAAGAGTGCATGCATTTCCCTGATTAGTATAAGAGGATCATTTCTATTATGTGAAACTTGATGATAATGTGGTTGTTCACTTGGTGAATACGGACAATCCTCACAGACAAAAAGAAGATTTGTGGGACATCTTTTTCTTTCATTTGTCGTTTAATTATGAAGAATTTAGAAGCCATTGGTTATCATATCTGGAAATAAAATAGTCCTTTTGAAAGACGAGCAATCTGGCTACCTTCCAAAGATGAATGATGCAAGGCGAATGTCAGACCAGCATACATATTCTGGAACATTGGTATTGTTACTTTATTACTCATTTTTTATAGTTGTGATATAAATAAACATTTAGATTTTTACATATATGTTCAAGGTTGCTAGTACAGATACTTTTGGTATTTAAATCAAATTCTCTTATCATTTTTCATGCACAACCAAACAATGGAAAGTGATTTTGTTTAGCATTACATTGATGGACCAGATTCCCGGTATAAAATAATTTTTATGACAAAAATGAAAAATCCCCAAAAGTTGATAGATCTTGCTAAAACAAAAATTTACAATAATATAAAAAAAGACAACCAATGGCATAACTATATTAAATAAAACTCCCACTAGATACCAAAGCAAATCTGAATCATAAATTTCATCACTTATGAATACTTAAATCTATGCTTAAGCAAATCATCTTATAAACAGATAAAATAAAAAATCAACAATTGAATTGGGGAACCAAAAGCGAAGAGGAGGGAAGGATTTACCCATGAGAGTGGATTCGAGGAGGTGGCGGCTCATGAGGACCTGATCTGTGGGTGTGGCGACACCACCGCCTTCCGGATCGGCGGAACGGTTCATGATCTTGACCATGCTGAAGACGCTGGAGGAGAGGACGATGAGGATGGTCACAGTCACGGTCTGGACGATGACGGGACCCCTCCCTCTCTTGGCGCGATCCAATCCCATGATCGCGAGCTTCCTCAGCGGGCTCCTCACCAGCAGAGCGAACACCACCAACGCCTCCCCCCCAAGAAGCGTAAACAACAACTGAATCATCGTTTCGAATGGTTTTTGGTTATCGAATTGAAGGTTGGGATGAGGAGGTCTTTCTGATGCTTTGCTTTGGTTTTGTGAAACTGTGAAAATGAATGAAAAAAAGGTAGCGGGGGGGGGGGGGGGGGGGGGAGGGGGGGTTGAAGAAGGGAAAAAAATGAAGGTTTTTTTTTTTTTTTTTATCTTAAGTCCCTCTAAACCATATAATTTAGTAATCGATCTGTTGCTTCTTTATATTTTAATTTTAATATTTAGATTTAAATGATATGTTCTTTTTTAGTTCTTTTAGGGACTAACCCAGGTAGAACTAGGCCTGTCAACGGGTCGGGTCCAGACCCGGACCCGACCCGACCCGGACCCGATTACACGTGTAATATACCCGACCCGATTTGGACCTGACCCGAGTTGGACCCGACCCGGTGGACCCGAACAAACAAACGGGTCGGGTCCGGGTCCACCCCGCCCCGACCCGTTGGACCCGTTGGACCCGACTGTTTTTTTTAATATATGCTCATATATTATAAGACCATTAGTATTAGTTGATACATAATTTTATTTCTTACTTAACTTATTTTTGTATCTACAAATTCATAAATCATAATCATAACAAGCCTATAAATCGGTTTGTTTTGGACAAATAACTTATTAGCTTTTTAATTTGTATGATTAATTAGTTTGTTGCATAATTTATGTTTATTATTTAGGTTAATATGTTAGTGTTTATTGTTTTGAATGTTGTTTAGGTTAGTTATGTTTATTATTTAGGTTAATATGTTTTTTATGTTAGTGATTATTGTTTTGGATGTTATTTAATAATTCATTTACTTCTTTTGAATTGTATAAAATTATATTCAAACATAGTCTCATTAACAATAATGTTTTATTACAAAAAAATTTCAAATAGAATGATAAGGCAAACAAATACATGAACTCTTTTTTTTTTTTTTTACCAACCATCCGGGTCGGGTCGGACCCGGACCCGACCCGGGTCCGGGTCCGGGTCCGGGTCCACATTTCCCCGGACCCGCCGGGTCCTGTCACGGGTCGGGTCCGGGTCCACCCCGACCCGACCCGGACCCGACCCGTTGACAGGCCTAGGTAGAACTCATAAACGAACCAAGCCGTTCGGATTCAGCCTGGTTTGAGCTCGTTCAAACTCGTTTAATTAGATAAACGAGCGAGCTTAAACAATTTCTATTGCTCGGTTAGGCTCGAGACCTGAATTGAGCTTAATTTTGTGTTCAAACTCGACTCATTTATATTATAAAAACTTAGTTAAAGCTTATCTCAACTTCTTTGTAAAATCAAAACATTAAATCAATACAAAGTTATGCTCGTTTAGGCTCAAGAACTTGGCTTATTTAGGCTAAAATTTTGTTTTCAACCCTTAAAAACCCTAAAATAAAGAAGAACACTGGGCTCGTTGAGGCTCATGAACTCGGCTTAGCTCGGCTCGGTTCAACTTGTTTATAAACGAACCGAGCTTGAACATCTCAAAGCTCGGCTCGTTCGACTCGTTTACCACCCCTACTCTCAAGGACTAAAAATGAACATATCCTTTAAATCTGTGGATTAAAACCAAAATATAAAGAAATGAGGGATCGATCACTAAATCCTATGGTTTATAGGGACTTAAAAATAAAAAAAACTCAAAAAAATAAGGGAAAAATCGATATAACTCCTTGTAAACTTATAAAAATCGATAAAGGTCCCTGTAAAATAAAAAAATCATCACAAGTCCTTATCTTTTGTCTGGTTAATGAATTTAGTCCTGAGTTAAATTTCCATAAGTTGAGACACAATATTCCTAAAATATTCCATTAAGTTAACAATGACACATAAAATTATATTCATATAAGTCCCTGAAAAGTTGATAAAATCTAAATGAATCCTTTTAGGGACTAAAATACCCATGTCTTCTTCAAAGGTTAAAGAAAAGACCTTGGATTGATTTCAACCTTATCAAATTAGCTTGGAAGAAACACTACATGGAGAAACCATTGATGTTGCATGAATCATACTCAAGGAAATCAAACAATGAGAATCTAAAATTCTTCAAAAACAATAATAAATTTGAAAGAAAACTCAAATTAAACAATGACATACTAAAAGTAAAAAAAAACAACAGCAACCCAAAACCCCATATGATTTCGTGGAGGCTTGGAAGGGATTCATGGAGGCTTCAAAGGGTTCCAACAAAAACAAATCTGAAGAAGACTTCCCCTTAACAATGGCGGAGGAGAAGAAGAACAACTCAAAACACCACCACCTCCCCCTCCCCTCCTCCCCCTCCTCCTCCCTCCCTCTCCAAACCACCATCCTCTTCGTCCCCGATATGCTCCTTAAAACCCAAATCCCCCTCTCACCCTTTCCATCAAGCGACCCCCCCCCCCCCCTCCTCATCACCTTTGTCTCTCCAGATCCACTCACGCGACTCTCTTTACCAAACCCACACCGACTACGCCTTTCTCACCCTCATCTCCTGCGACTCCGCCCGTGTCCGCTCCCTCCAGTCCCGCCTCTCCCTCTCCCTCCACCCCATCAACCCCACCGATCTCAAAGCCCCAGACCACTTCCGCCTGAGACCACTAGTGGCTAGGCCTGTCAACGGGTCCGGGTCGGGTCGGGTCGGGTGGACCCGAACCCGACCCATGACAGAACCCGGCGGGTCTGGGTCCAACCTATGACCTGGCGGGTCCGGGAAAATGTGGACCTAAACCCGGACCCGTCGGACCCGGGTCGGGTCCGGATCCGACCCGACCCGGATGGTTGGGTAAAAAAAAAAAAAAAAAAAAGAGAGAAGAGCTCATATATTTGTTTGCCTTATCATTCTATTTGAAATTTTTTATTAAACAACATTCAAAACAATAATCACTAACATAAAAAACATATTAATTTAAATAATAAACATAACTAACCTAAACAACATTCAAAACAATTTAACCTAAACAACATTCAAAACAATAAACATTAACATATTAACCTAAATAATAAACATAAATCATGCAACAAACTAATTAATCATACAAATTCAAAAGCTAATAAGTTAATTGTCCAAAACAAACCGATTTATAGGCTTGTTATGATTATGATTTATGAACTTGTAGATACAAAAATAAGTTAAGTAAGAAATAAAATTATGTATCAACTAATACTAATGGTCTTATAATATATAAACATATTTTAATAAAACAATCAGGTCTCGGGTCCAACGGGTCGGGACGGGGTGGACCCGGACCCGACCCGTTTGTTTGTTCGGGTCCGCCGGGTCGGGTCCAACTCGGGTCGGGTCCAAATCGGGTCGGGTATATTACACGTGTAATCGGGTCCGGGTCGGGTCGGGTCCGGGTCTGGACCCGACCCGTTGACAGGCCTACTAGTGGCCTCATCCACCATTGTTGAAGGGGAAGAAAAACAGGGAATGAAATGTCTAATGTATGGATAATCTATCATGTATAGATAAGGTTAATCACGATTAGATCGGGTTACGGTAAAGACTAATTAGGATTCGTTTGAAAACACATATTGAAAAGTAGCTTTTGGAATAAAGCTGCTTTTTAAGATGATTTTATACCTTGACTTTTTTATGATGTTATTTTTAAAATCAGAAATCAATATTTGAAAGGAGTTTAATGTTTGGCAGAGAAAGTTGCTTTTCAATTCAAAAAATCGATTCCGACCAAAAAGCGTTGTTTCTAAGCTTTTTAAAACACAGATTTCGAGAGAAAAATTAAAAGGAATAAAAAAGCTGTTCCGTTTGACTGCACGCTTTTAGTTTTTTAGCTTTTCAAAAAGTAAAAATGCGCTCCAACACGCAATCAAACAGGACCTAAAACAATAATTTTTTAATAAAAAAAAAAATTTGTGAAGATTTTTTTATTTTATAGAGACTATTGCCGATTGTTGCCGGTTTTCAGGGAGTTATACGGATTTTTTCAAAAAATGAATGACGAGGAGACGTGGATGACTTTGGAAGGTAGGAATGAAATAGGGAGTCTTTATCCCAACTAGTCCACCTTCTATCCCAACCAACATTTAAAAGAAAATGGGGAAAAATTGATCTAGCTTTTTAAAAATCTATGAAAATTAAAAAAAACTTTTATAAAATTGATAAATTCTCTCATATCTCTATCTTATTAGATAATATTTATTTTAGTCCCTATAACTAGTCAGATATGTGATTAACCCTAACCGTGCATGATAAATTACTGTTATATCATTTTAAATTTTATTTTCTTTATTGAAAAAAATCGATATAACTCCTTGAAAACTTATGAAAATAAAAAAAAGTCCATGTGAAATTTAAAAATCTTCTTAACTCCCTGAAATCTTCTTAAAATTACAAAAAATCATGTGATTATCTAAAAATATATACTGATTTATTTAAATTTTATTAAACAAATTATAGTTTTATAATCAAGGTGTTATGCTTTTTATTGCTACTAATTTTGAGTTAAGAATGTATTATAAAATTTTGATTGGGTTTTTAAATTGTTTTTCCTATTGATTTTGTAATAAAGTTGATGAAGCTGTAATTTTTTTTTGTTCGGTCTCTGTAATGAGATTAAGGAGGTGAAAATGTTGAAAATGACACAATTTTATAGATCAAATGAGGTTTGATCGAAAATTTTTTTTTTTAGAGATGAGGATGACATTTCGAGAGATGGGATGTTGAAAAATGACAGGGGTATTTTTGTCTTACAAAAAAAGTAAATCTGATTTAATAAAGTTTGTAGGGACTGAATCCAATTTTAATAAGTTTCTGAGTACTTATTTCAATAAATTCTTAACCAGGGGACTAAATTCGTTAACCATATACACTTTATGGGGACCTAAGATGATTTTCTGACTTTAGAGAGACTTTTTGTGATTTCAAGAAGTTAAGAAGATTTTTCCCAAAAAATTTTGGTTGGTCGGAAAAACAAGGGAAGAGTATTATGAGGCGGAGGGCAGCGATGGCTTGAGGACGCTCGATGAAGGGGGAGGAGAAAGAGAGCGGGGATGGCAATGGGATTGGGTAAATGGAAAACCCACCTTGACACAATTGTATTGGGACGGGGTTGATCCTCGGTTTGGCAAGGGGATAAATGTAAGGATAAGGGGTAATTATGGGGATAAGTGAGTGAGAAGATAGCTTATCCCCATTTGGTATAAAAAATAATTGAGATAAACTACGGACATTTGTCTCAATTTTTAAATGAAAATGGAGATACTTTGTTCCACGTAAAGGCTATGATAGCATTTTTTTTTAAATGAAGGCTAGGATAGCATTAATCCCCAACTTTTATCCCAGTTTTAACAAATATAAATATAAACAAAATTGATGGACTTTTTATCCCCTAAAATTAGGACAATTTATCCTCAAAACTTTATCCCCTTGCTAAATTAGCCCTAAATGTCGAACCCGAACCCGACCCATCCCAACCCGATGAAGATAGGAGACAGGTTTAGGGTTCAAGAGAAAAACTCATCCGTCTTGTTATACCCCGTTTAAATTACTTATATCATCAAAATTAATATGATAAATAAGTAAAAACAACTCATCAAATATTATTATTATTATTATTGTTGTTATTATTATTATTGATAAAATACTTTAAGTATGTATCAAGTAATATTATATAAGATAATTATTTAGTGTACAATAAAAAAAAGAATAAATAATATTTAAAATATTTAAAAAATAATATTCTTAATTTTGTTTTCTTTTAAACGGGATGGGACGGGATGGGTTTGAGATGTGATTTTATTAGGGGATTGGAATTGGGATTAACCAAACCTGTCCCAGTCAGCCCCATTGCCATCCCTAAAAGAGAGAAAGAAAGTCGTGGAAGGGGTGGAGAGGACAACGAGCAGAGGTAGGCGGGGATCAGAGGAGACCAAGAAAAGGAGGGGGAGAGAGAGAGAGAGAGAGAGAGGGGGGGGGGGGTTGGGGAGCAGGTAAACTTCCTCGGCTCACCGCCTACTTCCACTCTACCGTTCCTCCGCCCCTAGCCCCTTCTCTCTCTTTCACAGGGTGCTCGTCCGTTATGCTAATATATGTTTTAGTATGCTAATACAATTGGTTCATTTTGCAACTTATTTTAGCAGTCATCACTTTCGATCACAAAAAATATATTTCATTATGTCAATATATAAATAATTACGAAAAGTTAACACTATAAGCTTTCCATTCTTAGTATATCCTTTTTTTTATATATAAAGTAATATATATCATTAACCAAAAACATACTTAATAAAATAATCAAAATATATGCAGGTTACAAACAAGACTGCAATATAATAAAGAACCAATGTAACATTTTTTTATGTAATATATTAGAAAAATTTTAAAAAAATTAATGATACATGTAGTTCATTGTCAGGTTACTAAAGCAACATATGAAAGCGCTGAAAAGAAAAAAAAAAGAAAAAGGCAAACATTCTCTCGACTTGTTCTAGTGGACTCTGATCACATGCATTTTTAATCCCCATTTATTCAAATCTATATGTTAGAGACTTTACAACTCATTAAAAACTTTAGTACCAAAATTAAATATATTTTTGATGCAGTTATTCCCACCACCTTGATTGTCAATCCCACTATTATCAAAAATGAGAAAATGGGAAGAAGAGAGAGAAGTCGATTTGAAAATGAGTAGGTGGTAGGGTTCGGATTTCATCAATAGTATATTTATTATGACGTGGGGTTGGTGAAAGATAAAATGGGAGGTGAGGTGTTTAGAAAGGTGGTGTTACTAATAGCTTAGGTGGTGGGAGTAACCACACCCATATATTTTTCCTTTGGTTCAAGTTTTGTATGGTTGTTGGGAGAAGTTGGGGTGGGAGTTGTCGATGAAAACGGAGTGGGTGATCCAACGATTTTGAATAATAGTGATGATACCCACGCCACAAGTTATAGGCCCCACTCAAAAGACCCATTAGGTGTCATCACCTTATTGGTTGGCTTGTTGATTTTTCAAAAAGGATAAAAAAGCAAAAACCAAAAATACCCTCATTTAAAACCCTCATTTTTGAACGCGCAAATCAAATAATCCCGGTTTCTCGTTCATTTAATGGTCATCCCCATATGTCTCGGCAAGCCAAACAAATATTCAAATGAAATCAAAACCATCAAATGAAATCTAGGTCAAATAAATCCCCAATCGATTAGTCAGAAACTCCTTTCGTTTCCGTTTCAACAATCTGAGCGATGATTTTTTTTTTCCCTTTGCATTCCCAAACTTTCCTCGTCAGATACCTTTCGTTTCAATCCGACGATTTTTTACAAATATTTCAACAATGACGATGAGAAGTAAGTGTTTTCTGCTTTTGTTCTTGCTTGTTTTTTCTCCTTTTTAACGATTTTGAGTTTTTTAATGATTATGAAGAATGATACATTCCTAGTTTCTTCATTCTATAAAATTGACAAACATTAAACAGATGATTTACTTTTAAATTACTGCAAGGTGTGTTGTTTGGATGTTACATTTTGTTTTATTTATGTGAATGTAACAGCAAACAATCAATTTGTGTAAACATTCATGAAATTTAATCATGAATGTAACAATCAGTTGTTTTGAATATGTTACATTTAAGTGATTATATGTGTTACAGAATGTAATAGTGTTTCATACATGAAACAAATATATATGTATTTCATATGTTACATATAATCACATTCTGTTACAGTTATATAAATGTAACAGAAAACAATATATGCATGGACACATATGTTACATTTATGTGATTATAAATGTAATAGAATGTAACAGTGTTGCATAAATGTATCAGAAATATGTGTGTAAAAAACAGTTGACATTCATGTTTAAAATATTTTACAGAAACAAAAAAGTCAGAAAAACAAGTAGCTTATATATATGAATGTAATAGTCTTTTGATGAATTGCACGTTGCTATATCAATGTAACAGTGATATGTTAATGTTATAGTCATATGAATGTCACGAATCAATGTCACATTAAGTGTGACATTATGTAACAAAACAATTTAGCATAAATGTAGCATAAATATGTGTGTGAAAAACAATTGACATTCATGTTTAAAATTTTTTACAGGAACAAAAAAATCAGAAAAACCATCATAGAGGAAAGGAAAAAAGTATCAGCCACATTTGAGGTCTTCCTTGTATAGGCTCAAACCAGTGGGTCGCTCAATCGCCAACCCACTACACCCTCACCCTCACCCTCACCCTTCAATGGGTGACATAGGATTTTGGGACTGATATTCATCCAATCACAACACCAGTGGGTCGCTCATCGCCAACCCACTACACCCTCACCCTCACCCTTCAATGGGTGACATAGGATTTTGGGACTGACTAGGTTGTTGGTCACCCTTGGTCCACCGATAGTCTCTCCCCCACTCCGTAGGCCACTGGGCTATCACCCACAACTTCAGCATAGTCCGTCACAAATATCGGGAGGCGCCTACTGATGGGTGCCCTCACCCACAACTTCAGCACAGTCCGTCACAAATATCGGGAGGCGCCTACTGATGGGAACCCTTAGAAGGGACGGCCTTTCTAACGCTGGGGCAGCCTCTACCGGATCCAACGAAGGGGACAAAACAGCCTATCCATACGCATATGATCCACTCGGATCCGCCGACAACGCATCTCTACAATTCTAATGTCATGAATTCTTCAGAATTCCTCCAGGGCGCATAACCAAGATGCGGGAAAAATGTATAATAATAGCAAGGTTGGAATATCATTGGGGGAAAGAAACTTGGGAGGGCGCATAACCCGATATAGGACACCCCGACAACCAAACAAGGAACACGGAGTACCCTAGCCCGGGTCTCACCGCTGTCCTCACGAGGCCCCTCCCCTATAATATTCACTAATTATGCTAATAATCATACAATGGATATATCATTAATTATCAACTAGAGAATATAATATTATTGGGACAAGAACCTTGGGAGGGCAGCATGAGGTCCCGATACAGGACATCCCGACAACCGAACAAGGAACACAGAGTACCTTTACCCGGGTCTCAATGTTGACCACGCAAGGCCCCTCCCTATAATATTACCTAAGGCATGCAATTAAACATATACTAGCAGTTTAATTAATAAATAAACTAGTGGGACACATGCATCGGCCAAGGCTTCCTAGCATGAGAACAGGGGGGGGGGACATGATGCATGGCTCATACACATATCCTAAGGGTGCAAGTCCCTAACATGCAAAGTCTAGGGTAGCATGCATTCTACATTTTAAAATCATGCTCGCATGAAATACACTTTACAACAGGTTAATATAAATCCATGGTGCCCCAGGAGAGGTCGGTATACGCCCAAATGCGTATAACGCCTCTCTGCTGGGTTGGATTGTCCCACTCACCGAAAATCGGGTCGTCGCGCGACCGCCCGTCAAGATCTGCAAGACATACATTTATACGGTGAGTTAAATACACAAATACATCAAAATACTCAAAATACACCAAAAGAACCCAACACTCGGGCAAACGTACATACGGCCCGTACGCACGTTAGCCCGTGCTGACCCGCGAGCACACCGCACGCCCCGCGCGTCCAGCGCCTCGCCCCGCGCGCACCCCGCGCGCACCACCAGCCTCTACCCGCGCGCACGCGTGTGCCTCTGCCCAGCGCCCCGCGCGCATGCTCCTCTGCCCAGCACCCGGTATCCGTGACCCAGCGCCCGGCGCTCAGCGCCCAGCACCCGGGACCCTCACCCAGCGCCCACGCGCACGCCCGCGCAACACTCGCCCAGCGCACCTGGCAGCACGCGCCCAGCGCGCCTGCCAGCCTGCCCGCGCTGCTGCCCGGGCTGCCTGCCTGCGCGCATCGCCGAGTGGCCCGAGCACCGCTCGCCTGCACGCCTGGGCACTGCCCGCCTGATGCCCGAGCGCCCCCTGCCAGCTGCCCGAGCGCCCCCTGCCAGCTGCCCGAGCATGGCCTGCCCAGCCGGCCTGCCCTGCTCGCACAGCCCGCAGCCATCCTACTCCGCACGCCTCCCCCTGCACCCGCCGAGCGCATGCCCGCGCGCGCGAGCACGTGCGGTTGCCGGGCTCCCAGCCTACCCGGGACGGCTAGCCTCCCTGCCCGGGACTGCCTACCCGCCTGCCCGAGCAACCACCCTCTACCACCAGCCACCCCAAGGCCTCCGACCACCCCCACAACCCCCGACGGCCACCCACCGCCGCCGACCGCCTCCCAACCTCATACCCACCTCCTAACATACATCTATACAAGAAAAGAGAGGAAAAAGAGGCTTACCAAGGGGAGGAAGGGAAGTCCGGTTGCTCTCCGCGCACCGAAACCTCTCCCAAAAGGCTTCCAACGCCTGGATCTCTCTTGGCCCTCGAAATGGCCCAAAACAGAGGAGAAAAGAGGGGGGGAGAAGAGGCAAAACTCGCTGAAATCCGGATTTGAAAGCACCGGGGATCTACACTTCTTATGCTTTAGGTTTTTGGGTTTGAGGGCTCTAAGGGGCTCAAATGGGAGAAAAGGAGAGAGGGGGGAGAGAGAAAGCTTTGGTAGGGATGATGAATAGTGCCAATGAAATATTAGATTTCATTTATATAGACAAATCACTTAAAATACCCGGATACGCCCCAGAACTACGAAATTTTAGAAACGTTACCGGAAATTGATGAAATTTTCGTGAGAGGCCTAAAATGGCACCAGGACACCAAATATGCAGTTAGATTTTTAATCGGAGTTCTCTAACTCAGGACGATAGCTAACAGTCCAAAAATTAGCGGTTCCGATCGAAAACCAAAAAAAATGAAAAACTGCCAAAACGCTTCAACGGTTACCAGCAGGCTAAAAGTGACACATATATAACACCAGGGCAGACAGTTGCAGCTGTCACACCCCAGGGCGGCCGTCCCCGAGACGTGGCAATAATAAAATATCAGCTACCAATACCTGAGGTCAATAAAGACTCCAACAACAACACACCAGGTGGCAAAGCAAGGATAATGATAACTGACTGAAAAGCGGAAGCATAATATATAAACAATGTCTGTAAACCAAAAACATTATTACAGACTCGAATACACAATCACTGTCCTGTGAGAGCCAAGTCTAGACCAAAGAAAATACAACATGTGCCACATGCACGATTTACAATACATACAATGACTCTAGGACTGCTGACAGCCTCGCACTCGCCACCCACCGGAAGAACGCTCCACGCCCATAAGACCACGCCACAGGAAAGCTCCAACTCCACGCCCAACACTGCCCCTGAAAAGAAACAGTATGCGAGGGGTGAGCTACAAGCTCAGTGAGTGGCTGGAAACCAATCACCATACAACAGTTCAATACATAAACAATTTCCTTTCAAGGTAAACATGGGTGGAAACCATGGATAACAGGGTCACGCGGCGGCGCGACCAACCTCACCCTCACCCTCACTCCCGGAGGGAGACTCTTGGGACTTTTGGGGAGAGACCATACCGTTGGTCGAGGAGACCCGGGATTACTGGTCTACGCAACACTACTGGATCATTTACATCGAGATAACTGCCCAACGATGTCTTTGAACATCGATACGAGACCGGACCCAACAACTATGGGAACGGACGAACAACGAATGGGTCATGCGGAGACGTGTCTTCACCTCATCCTCACCCTCACTCCCGGAGGGAGACTCTTGGGACTTTTGAAAGAGACCTAGACTGCTCTACACCCTTGGTCCACCGGTAGCCCTTTCCCCACGTAGCCTCTACCTGGTATACTCCCACAATCAGTACGCTTCCGAACGCATCGGTAGTACCTACGGATGGGAGCCCTCTGTCAGGACAGCTTTTCCAACGCTGGGGAGTTCCTACATTGGATCCGACGAAGGGGAGAACGATTTCACGCTCGCAATATCATTCGTTAGCCCTCTCCCGGGTAGCCTCTACCTGGTACACTCCCACGATCAGTACGCTCCTGAATGCATCGGTGGTACCTACGGATGGGAGCCCTCTGTCAGGACAGCTACAACCCGGGCCTCTTCAACACGGACGACATTGGGAGTAAACATTCCATGTTCGCAAAGCGAACCCAATGGAAAACAACTACTCTCGATAATCACTTATCGAGATATCGAATACTACTGTACTCCCACACCGTTGCGTCGCTCAGACACAAGGGGGGGGGGTGTCACGCCCCAACTACCGGCTTAATAATCCGATAAGATAATGAATTCCCCTGAATTCCAAACGAGTGCATCGCTCGGATGAACGGGGCGATTACATCGCTAGCGCTCTAACTAATAAGGTACAACCCGACAGCGGGTCATACCCACGCCTATCCTAGATAGGCCTATCAGTTTTTAACATGCGCATATAAATATATCCATGAGAATTTTATATCTAGCTATGTGCGTGAACCAAATGCACAATTATCTAATAATTATAGGGACACTCCCTAACATGGATTTACATCATAATAAATCATACAACATGCATACATGTCATTTGTCACATAAGCACACAAGGCCTAACTTAAGCGTGCGTTGGATATCGCCAACTTAAAGAAAGGGGCAAGCGCGATCTCGCGCACTAACAGGTGCATGCCAATATTCCAAACGAACCTGAGTCGAGTAGGAAATCGCGTCTACTTACTCAGTTCGTTCAGAGGGAGAGGGCGAGAGAGATCATCATCTCATGAAGCTGGTCATAGCTTTGCCCCATTAGCATGGGCGCAACAACTACACCACGCCCTCGAGTAATATCGCAAGGGAATATTAGGCAGGTGCTCGTTATTAACCCAGACTTAATCATGTTCGATTTCCAATTAATATGGTGGGAGTAGTATTACAATACTACCTAAGGCATGCCATATTCTATACATCCATACACGTTTACAAAATACATGCCCATACTAGAGGGGTGCATGCAACACAATCATTCATACATGGATACAATACATGTATATAAGCCTAGCATGCGAGATATCTACATATTATAGCTTAAGCATGGCCATACTACTTATCTAGACAAATAGTATAGCTAGGGGGGCCCATCGATGCGCGACGCGCGTCTACGCGCGTCGAGCGCATCCCGAGAGGGGGGGGGATTGGATCAAACCACTCACCGATACCCGGATCACCGCGCGTCCGGTCTACGAGATCTGCAAAACACAACCAATGATCCATTATTAAATTATGGAACCTCCTATCACACAAATAAGCTTACTTCATGAAAACCCTAACCCCTGATACTTCCATATTATCACCCAAGACACATGCAACCAACTCCTTGACACTCAACCAAGCAAAACTGCTAAACCTGCTGCAACCAGCCCTACTAATTGGTCTTCACAGCACCCAATACACTTCCAAAAATTATGAAATATCATGCACATTCTATGATATGCTGGGATCATAATCCATGAAGACATTAGAACCTAATTTTGCCTCTACAAGCCCGAAACAAATCATTTCTCGAAGCAGGTCAATTCCTACGCGAATCTGGACAGGTCATGCAAAACTGGTTCTAACTTACACCACAGATATCATAATGACCCCAAATTTCATATATAACATCTAGACACATAGCTGATCAAATCATAAGAGCATAATCCTAAAAATATGCCTCTAAATACTAGATTCACTGAGATCTTTAAAAGACAGTGTGCTGCCTTACCAAAACAGGGGAAGGGAAATGGGGAGATGCGGGGTTCTCGACACACCCATGACCACCTCTACCACCACCACCACTACCACCACCTCATCAGCCACTCCACCAGCCTTCCTTGGCTGAAAACAGGGGGGGGGAAGGCATGAGAAGGAGCTAATGAGAAGAGAAACAACAACAACAACTACAACACCCAAAGCTTGCACACACATACCTTTCTCTTTTCCTTTTAATGTTTCTTCTTCTCCTTCTTGTTCTTCTTTTATTTAACACAAAAAAAAAACAAAGAAAACCAGGGAGTGAAGGAGAGAGTGAGAGGGAGAGGATGAGAAGGGGACGCCCACCTATAGTGTACACACACACACACACACTCACACACACATTCTTCATTAAATGTGAAAAAAGGGGGTGGTTGGGGGATTGACTTTGAGTCAACCCAACCAAACTACCAAACAAAAACCCTTGACTAGTCAAAGGTCATCTTTGACTGGTCAAGGTCTTCGTTGACCCGGTCAAAGTCACCCTTTGACAATCCAAAATCGGTCAAAACCCGGATATGATTCGGAACTGCAAAATTTTCTAAAACGTTACCGGAATTCGATGAAATTTTTATGGGTAGTACTAAACGGTACCAGGACCCATAATATGCAATCAGATTTCCAATAAGACTACTCTAACTCCCGTAGGTGGCTAAAAGCCAAAATTTTAGCGGCTCCAATCGAAAAATTAAAAAGGCCCTGAATGACCCAGAAGTGACCAAGGCTTAACCGAAATGGCTCCAAATGACACAGGCATAACATTCTTCCCCCCTTAGGAAATTTAGTCCTCAAAATTTAAGGAAACCCAAAGGGAAGACCGCATATAGCAAGTATCTCGCATAGACCTTTTGCTCCCAAGTGGTCCATGCACCAGTCTGGCGCTACCGACACACTCTAATCAAAAGAACGGTCTTAGCGTGGAGCCTCTTCTCATGTTGGTCCTTGACCTCGATCCACTGCTCCACGAACGACAAATCCAGCTCGAGGATGAGACGGTCGAACGGAGTGACATGAGCAGGATCTTGGACATAACGCCTCGGCCATGAGACAAGGACGACGTCGTGGGCATGAGCCAGCTGTGGGGGAAAGGCTACATGACAAGCCACCTCCCCAATCCACTCAATAACGAGAAACAGTCCCATTAAAGAGCCAACTCAGCTTGCCCCGAACGTCGAAACATAGGATGCCCTTAAACTGGGACACCTTCACAAAAACATGGTCGCCAAACCCAAAGGTAAGCCTCCTGGCGACGATGACCTGCGTAGCCCTTTTGTCGGTTCTGGGAGGTGCGGATGCACACATGAACCAACCTGGCCACTGCAAGGTCAAATAAATAATTTGTGGCCCCTCCAACTGGCGCTCCTCAACCGTCCCAACACAAGGGAGGTATAAAACTGCGCCTGTAGAGTGCCTTTCACAGTACCATCAGGATGCTCGAATGGCAGTCGTCTTGCAGGCATACCCCAACAAATGGGTGATGCCTCACCCAACTGCCCTCATCACCGAGCACGCAGGCACTTAGCATGTCCTCCAAGGTCTGAATCGTCCTCTTTGTCTGGCTGTCCATCGGCGATGAAACGCTATACTTAAATGGAGGCTCGCGCCAAAGCCTGCCAAGGCTGCGCCACAACCTCAAAGTAACCCTCGCGTCTCAACCGAAAATAGCGCCGACTGGAGTGCCATGAAGACGAACAATCGCGAAGGTGAAAACCCACGTCAAGGCGTCCAGAGACTCAATCAGTCGGATTAGGGAGGGAAGCGCGGACTTAGTCAGTCGGTCATTGATCACCTAGACGGCGTCGTGACCCAAACGTGACATTAGCGAGTCCGCAACAATCCCCGATAACCCACTCCCACGTCCACTGAGGAATCTCAATGAAGACTACCTCAAAGTAGTCCACGGAAGCCCAATAAAACTTTTGAGATCCATGAAGGCATCCGGCGCATTCGTCAACCCCGACAGCAGTACTTAAAACTCGTAGTGCCCGAAACGGTCACGAAAGGCCATCTACAGGATGTCCAACTCCCGGATCTCCAACTTGTGGTACCCTTGTGCGAAGATTGATCTAACAGAAGACACTCGCTCCCAGAGCTGGTCAAATAGATCATCAATTCACAGCAAGGGGGGTACCTGATCTTCAATCCTCACGGGAAGATCAAAACAACACCTCGAACAATTAAGTCTAGATTCTGCTCATCGAGCATGGCTGGCGCTCATGATGACACTTACACGCTTGGTAAGCCGCTCAACCGTACTTAATCCACAAGACACGCAATAAGGGGGGGTCATCGAACCTCGACAATGCCTATGCGACGTCATCTATCTGATAAGGCGGTTGAGTCCCATCACGAACGTTAGCATCGCGTCTCCTTATTTGTGATCAATGTGGGGCAAAACGCGACAGTATCCACAACTGTGCTTCACATGCCGCCAGAGATAGGTCGCTCATCTATAACCATTGGAGCCCCAGCATCCTGCACTCCATGGGCAGATTCATCACAGGGAGTCCACGCTCTCGACATAATCCAGTAGCACTCTCCCGGTGTGGCCTCTACCTGGTAGCCTCCCAAGCCCACTATCTCTGCCATATGGGCGCACCAACAAGCATAGTATCTGGGAGCACCTCACAGGGCTCTGGCCTCAACCGGGCAGCTACAACTCACAATGATATATCGAAGCGACTCCAGATGCCACTATGGAACCCAGTCCACAAGCAATCGCCCACCAAGCTGCAATAGGATGCACCCAATCCCGATCGTATGCATCACCACTCGCTACAGCACCTTCCAAGTGAGAGGAAAAATCCATCATCAATTTGATGCTTCTAAGGTATTCCTTGACTGGGAAAAGAACCTTGGCAAGGCACTATGAGGGCCCGATATAGGATATCCCGACAACCAAACAAGGAACACGGAGTACCCTAGCCCGGGTCTCAACGATGACCCCGCAAGGCCCCTTAATCCTGAGTAGGAAGGCTGGAAGAAGACATCATCCCTTAATGAGCAATACGCCACATCCTCAACACTTGAAACTGGCGCCGCACGCGAACTCCATGGTTACCAGCGATACCGATGCACGGGAAAGAGCTCCATTATCGAGACGCAATACATACCTTAGAAATTGCGACCACTTCATCACTATCATACTACTGGGCTGGAATCTCCTACCCAAGCCTTAATCCCACCACAAGGGATCCAACAACTGACCCTATTCAGTCGACAACTTAAGGGTGGGTCTAGGGGGTCACGTCCACGTCAACGGATGCGAGGAGGCATGTCAGCAACCTAAGATAACTTCTGAAACAAGAGTACTCGGATGACAATCCTACGACTCATCATCTATACGACTAGACTTAGGCTCTGACAGGACCAGGCTCTGATACCAACTTTTGTCACACCACAAGGGGGCCGTCCCCGGGACGTGGCAATAATAAAATATCAGCTATCAATACCTGAGGTCAATAAAGACTCCAACAACAACACACAAGGTGGCAAAGCAAGGATAATGATAACTGACTGAAAAGCGGAAGCATAATATATAAACAATGTTCGTAAACCAAAAACATTATTACAGACTCGAATACACAATCACTGTCCTGTGAGAGCCAAGTCTAGACCAAAGAAAATACAACCTGTGCCACATGCACGATTTACAATACATACAATGACTCTAGGACTGCTGACAGCCTCGCACTCGCCACCCGTCGGAAGAACGCCCCACGCCCATAAGACCACGCCACAGGAAAGCTCCAACTCCACGCCCAACACTGCCCCTGAAAAGAAACAGTATGCGAGGGGTGAGCTACAAGCTCAGTGAGTGGCTGGAAACCAATCACCATACAACAGTTCAATACATAAACAATTTCCTTTCAAGGTAAACATGGGTGGAAACCCATGGATAACAGGGTCACGCGGCGGCGCGACCAACCTCACCCTCACCCTCACTCCCGGAGGGAGACACTTGGGACTTTTGGGGAGTGACCATACCATTGGTCGAGGAGACCCGGGATTACTGGTCTACGCAACACTACTGGATCATCTACATCGAGATAACTGCCCAACGATGTCTTTGAACATCGATACGAGACTGGACCCAACAACTATGGGAATGGACGAACAACGAATGGGTCACGCGGAGACGTGTCTTCACCTCATCCTCACCCTCACTCCCGGAGGGAGACTCTTGGGACTTTTGGAAGAGACCTAGACTGCTCTACACCCCACCGGTAGCCCTTTCCCCACGTAGCCTCTACCTGGTATACTCCCACAATTAGTACGCTTCCGAACGCATCGGTAGTACCTACGGATGGGAGCCCTCTGTCAGGACAGCTTTTCCAACACTAGGAATTCCTACATCGGATCCAACGAAGGGGAGAACGATTCCACACTCGCAATATCATTCGTTAGCCCTCTCCCGGGTAGCCTCTACCTGGTACACTCCCACGATCAGTACGCTCCCGAACGCATCGGTGGTACTTACGGATGGGAGCCCTCTGTCAGGACAGCTACAACCCGGGCCTCTTCAACACGGACGACATTGGGAGTAAACATTCCATGTTCGCAAAGCGAACCCAATGGAAAACAACTACTCTCGATAATCACTTATCGAGATATCAAATACTACTGTACTCCCACACCGTTGCGTCGCTCAGAAACAAGGGGGGGGTGTCACGCCCCAACTACCGGCGTAACAATCCGATAAGATAATGAATTCTCCTGAATTCCAAACGAGTGCATCGCTCGGATGAACGGGCCGATTACAGCGCTAGCGCTCTAACTAATATGGTACAACCCGACAGCGGGGTCATATCCACGCCTATCTTAGATAGGCCTATCAGTTTTTAACATGCGCATATAAATATATCCAGGAGAATTTTATATCTAGCTATGTGCATGAACCATATGCACAATTATCTAATAATTATAGGGACACTCCCTAACATGGATTTACATCATAATAAATCATACAACATGCATACATGTCATTTGTCACATAAGCACACAAGGCCTAACTTAAGCGTGCGTTGGATATCGCCAACTTAAAAGAAAGGGTCAAGCGCGATCTCGCGCACTAACAGGTGCATGCCAATATTCTAAACGAACCTGAGTCGAGTAGGAAATCGCGTCTACTTACTCAGTTTGTTCAGAGGGAGAGGGTGAGAGAGATCATCATCTCATGAAGCTGGTCATAGCTTTGCCCCATTAGCATGGGCGCAACAACTACACCACGCCCTCGAGTCTTATTGCAAGGGAATATTAGGCAGGTGCCCGTTATTAACCCAGACTTAATCATGTTCGATTTCCAATTAATATGCTTGGAGTAGTATTACAATACTACCTAAGGCATGCCATATTCTATACATCCATACACGTTTACAAAATACATGCCCATACTAGAGGGGCGCATGCAACACAATCATTCATACATGGATACAATACATGTATATAAGCCTAGCATGCAAGATATCTACATATTATAGCTTAAGCATGGCCATACTACTTATCTAGACAAGTAGTATAGCTAGGGGGGCCCATCGATGCGCGACGCACGTCTACCCGCGTTGAGCGTATCCCGAGAGGGGGGGGGGATTGGATCGAACCACTCACCGATACCCGGATCGCCGCGCGTCCAGTCTACGAGATCTGCAAAACACAACCAATGATCCATAATTAAATTATGGAACCTCCTATCACACATATAAGCTTACTTCATGAAAACCTAACCCCTGATACTTCCATATTATCACCCAAGACACATGCAACCAACTCCTTGACACTCAACCAAGCAAAACTGCTAAACCTGCTGCAACCAGCCCTACTAATTGGTCTTCACAGCACCCAATACACTTCCACAAATTATGAAATAAATCATGCACATTCTATGATATGCTGGGATCATAATCCATGAAGACATTAGAACCTAATTTTGCCTCTACAAGCCCGAAACAAATCATTTCTCGAAGCAGGTCAATTCCTACGCGAATCTGGACAGGTCATGCAAAACTGGTTCTAACTTACACCACAGATATCATAATGACCCCAAATTTCATATATAACATCTAGACACATATCTGATCAAATCATAAGAAGACATAATCCTAAAAATATGCCTCTAAATACTAGATTCACTGAGATCTTTAAAAGACAGTGTGCTGCCTTACCAAAACAGGGGAAGGGAAATGGGGAGATGCGGGGTTCTCGACACACCCACGACCACCTCTACCACCACCACCACTACCACCACCTCATCAGCCACTCCACCAGCCTTCCTTGGCTGAAAACAGGGGGGGGGGGGAAGGCATGAGAAGGAGCTAATGAGAAGAGAAACAACAACAACAACTACAACACCCAAAGCTTGCACACACATACCTTTCTCTTTTCCTTTTAATGTTTCTTCTTCTCCTTCTTGTTCTTCTTTTATTTAACACAAAAAAAACAAAGAAAACCAGGGAGTGAAGGAGAGAGTGAGAGGGAGAGGATGAGAAGGGGACGCCCACCTATATTGTACACACACACACACACATTGTTCATTAAATGTGAGAAAAGGTGGTGGTTTGGGGATTGACTTTGAGTCAACCCAACCAAACTACCAAACAAAAACCCTTGACTAGTCAAAGGTCATCTTTGAATAGTCAAGGTCTTCTTTGACCCAGTCAAAGTCTCCCTTTAACAATCCAATATCGGTTAAAACCCGGATACGATTCGGAACTGCAAAATTTTCTAAAATGTTACCGGAATTCGATGAAATTTTTAGGGGCAGTACAAAACGGTACCAGGACCCATAATATGCATTCAGATTTTCAATCAAAGCACTCCAACTCCCGCAAGTGGCTAAAAGCTAAAATTTTAGCGGCTACGATTGAAAATTAAAAAGGCCCTGAATGACCCAGAAGTGACCAAGGCTTAACCGAAATGGCTTAAAATGACACAGGCATAACAGCAGCCCCATTTGAAGATGGGCTACATGAAGAGGACATCAGCAAAACTCCCCATGTCGACTTCGTAGTTAGACATTCAGAGGGTGATGACTAGGGCATCGGATAACGTGATGAGGCTAGGATCCTCAATCTTGGGGTTTTTGGCCACCACCCATGGCTCCTAGTCGACCTGGTAAACTTCAAGACCGAACGCAACCTTTTTTGATGCTCTGCAAGCAGCCTTTGCTCATTGGGGCACTCCACCAAAGATCACATCAATAACTCCCATTGAAGTGGTCGGGCCTACAACCAAGACACACTGCTCCATTTGAGCCCCTGGATTGGTGCGACGTGCTCCTTCAATCACCCCTTTGTACGAGTTCCTCTAGAAACCCTCAAAGAATCCTGCACCTCTCCGTGGTGTGTCCAACATCCATATGGTAATCGCAGCGAAGACTCTTGTCTCTCTTTGCCCCGTAACCCTTCATCGGATGCGGCTAGAGGAAGTACGGCTAGTCCTGGATCTTTGTTAGCAGCTGTGCCACCAAGATTTTTAACTCGGTCTACGGCTCCTTACAGACCTCGTTCCTTGTGGTCTCTTGTCTGTGTTCTGGCCTCCTTCCCTATGAGGTCTCTAATTGTGACACTCGGCCCATTGAGCGAAGGCCGAACAATCCCAAGAGGTCCATGGATTATGTGAGACTAAGGTGTTTAGTCTTACATCACCTAATGAGATGAGATAGTCTATGCTTATATGTGAGGCATGAGCACAACTCTTACACACCAAGACGCGTTTTAAAGACGTGAGTCTATTTAAGGGCAAAGCGGACTTCCTTGCTGTGTAAGCATGGGGCATTACACTAGTCCTTCTAATGTGCATCCGAGGGACACTTTTGTGATGGCTGGACCATCAGAGCCTCCTTGAGAGGCTAGGTTTCATCCTCCACCCTGGAGTACTTCTCAGCTTGGATCATAAGGTCCTCAAGGTCCGTTGGGGCCATTTCAGCTTGGTGCCAACAAACAACCCATTCTGGAATGCTACCACTGCGGCATTCATAATGCATCCGTCGATCTCGAACACGAGGAGACAAAAATGATTCACGTATTGTCAGATCACTTGCCCGCTTGCATTTGGATATTCATCAAATCCTTGAGGCCCTTCTGCTTTTAGCTGCAGATGAAGTGCTCAGTGAAGGCAATGCCAAGCTCCTCAAAACAATAGACAGACATTGAGGGGGACTGGTGGAACCAGGATAACATGGCTCCCTTTAGGCTCGAGGGGAACAGGCGGCACATGAGATCGTTGTGTTGTTCATACAAAGCCATTGAGTGGTGAAACGCTAGGATGTGGTCGAACGGGTTTGAAGACCCGTTGTACAACTTGAATCTAGGCTGCACAAACTTCCTTGGAAGCGGAACGCAAATGATGTCATTGGAGAAGGGGGAGGCAAACCCCCACAGGGCCCAGGTAACCTCGTGGTGCCCCCGGGTAGTCTGAAACTTGCTCCTCCTTTGGGCAGGTTTCCAGCCATAGTTGTCTTCAAATGATGAAGAAGAGTCGTTCTCCATCGATCTACAGTGCGATAGTCCCTCACGAGGCGGCGGGAAAGGTTGCCTCTAACCGCGCGTCTAGCTTCGCATTGAGGCGAGGGTGAGGGTGAGCGACCCGATGGCTAGTGTCAGCTCTCGCGAACGGGCGGCTGTCAACGGGGAGACCTTGACTCGAACCGGGGTCTGGTCTATCTCTGGGAATGGCGCTTCCCTGCCGAAAGGGGGTGATACTCCTTCTTATCATGCTGCTTCTCCTTGACTGGTACAAACGACTGCTTGGTTCCTCTTTGAGCTTGTGAGAAATCGTCAGCTTTGGCTGACGGGGGAAACTGAGGCCCGCCAGGACCTACTCAGGAGTCCTTAGATGATCGGGAATCGTTGGTTGGCCAGCTCCACCTGGGCCTTAAGGTTCCAGACCTTTTGATCAAGAACTGGTAACTATCCAGCACGTGGGTCTGAAACTCATGCATGCTCTGCCTCTTCATCATAACAAGCTCATTGAAGAAGATATTTGAACACATCTTTTCGCTCGAGTCCCACAGATGATGCCAATTGAAGGTGGTGTTTTCCCTCAATAAATGTTGTTGGGTTGGAGGTCTGCCTCTAGGTAAAGATCCAAGTCCCCACGCCTGAGATCTTGTACCAAGAGGGCTAGGGACATCGGTGTGGTGCCTGCCAAAGGGAGTCTAACGCTCAAGTCAGTGGAGTGAATGAAGAAGATGAAGATGACTCTAAGAATCAGAAGACTAGAATATTTTCGGTGCTTACTTATGAATGTCCTCTCTCTCTTTCTTCTCTTCTTCCCCTTTTAGCCGAGTGAGTGACCATGTCATTTTTTACCCAAAAGTACCTCTGTCTTGGTGAGAATCTTCTAACATGGAAGATTCCACAAGGTACAGGACTGGGGGATTGTTATAATGTCATGGCCACGTGACATAGCCTCATTGGCTCTAACCATGACTGTGATGAGCAGTGGCAGGCGGCTTGTTAGAGCCAGGGCGCATCTCTGATAATTCAGCAGGGAAAAGCAGGCATGGCCCTGCTTTGCAGTGTCAGTTGTCCCCCTCCTCCTGCGGTTAGGATCAAGTCCAAACCCAGGTCAGGCTATGGACTTGGAGACACTCTAGTGGATATGTTTTGTAGAGGTGGTTAGACTGGTTGGCTAGCCTTGATCATCCTCGGACCACCGTTATTCTGGTCGCCTTCGATCTCTCTTTGATATAGTGCCTTTGACTGGGAGACTGCGATCCAAACTGTTCTGTTTGAATGAGGAGGCACCTCCAAAGCAAGACCTCATGAGCAAGGACCCTTCAAGCGGAGAATTGGGCCATTCTCCCCGACTAATAGATATTCAATCATACTCTAGGCCGGTCATGCTATCCGTTTATCTGACTTATAAAGACACGTGACACCCTTAGAAAAAGCATGAGATTTTTCCTCCACATTACACACAAAAACATTATATATATTTGATAAAACATTATATATAAGACACTTACCTACCATGCTACGCACAACCCACGTGTCGTGCCTAAACAACCCACGTGTCATAAGACTGGCCTGACACGGCACATATACCTTCATGTGTCGTGCCATACGGTGACATTAACGTGTCGTGTCATGCCTGCCTGGCCTTTTCACACGTCTATCCTTGGGACTCTTCATCAATTATTCAAAAATATTTGAATCCTTATCTAAAAAATAATTTTAAAAAATATGAAATTTGAATATCCACAACGATTTAAAAATAGATATCAATATCAAATAATTTATTTTATAAATACAAGAATTTAATATATTTGAAAGACATATATGTATATTATACTTCATTTAAATTCAATTTATTATATAATTAGTCATAATCATCAAAATTTAAATAACTTCTGCATCTATTTCTAGGATATCGAAAAGAGTATCTTTTGATTTTTTGCATAAATCCTCTCTTTTTTTTTCATTACATCATATGTCATCTCTAATATATAATTTGAGGACCTGCTACGTACAACGTCATTTGCAACCCCATGTATAGTTTGTTCACGTTTGATTTTTTAATAATAAACCGAATATATATATGGAGGGGGGGAAAATGACGCATCGGGTTCGGGTTGTCAGATGATGTCTGCTCCTGTCTCCTTCAACGGGTACCGTCTAGTTGTCAGCGATCCATCTCCTTCAATGGACCGGACTTGAGGGCGATCCGGGTTTGATTTGATTTGTACTGAACCTGATGTGAACCCTCAGGTTTGATTTGATTTGGACTGAACCTGATGTGACCCCTCAGGCTGCCTACGTACCATTGTAAATGGATCAAGTCACACGTAGTTCCTCTTTTGGTATAGGGATCTAGTGGAAAAATCTCCTCCCCCCAATAGGCAGAACTGGTTCCCTATTTATAATACTTTGGTGGGTGCCCTCGAATCAATGGTGGATCTCTCTCCCATCGGACGGATAGGGAGAGATCCTTGATTTTGCTAATCAAATATACACATATTTATGGATTTGCATAATCAGTCCTTGAGCCGGATTTGTCATTTGTGGAGCAGTGGATCGAGATCATGGACCAACATAAGAAGAGGCTCCACACCAAGACCGTTCTTTTGGTTAAAGTGCGTTGGTAGCACCAGTCTGGTGCCTAGGCCACTTGGGGGCATAAGGACACGATGCGTGATATAGGCTACGTTTGGTCTTCCCTTTGGATTTCCTTAAATTTCGAGGACTAAATTTCCTAAGGGTGGGAGAATGTTATGCCTGTGTCATTTGGAGCCTTATTTTTTTATCAGAGTCCCTAAAATTTTAGCTTTTAGCTACCTGCGGGAGTTGAAGTGCTCTGGTTGAAAATATAACTGCATATTATGGGTCCTAGTACTGTTTTGTATTGCCCATAAAAATTTCATCAAATTCCAGTAACGTTTTAGAGATTATGCAGTTTCGATTGGTATTCAGATTTAATTTTGTTAATATCCAAGATGAAGTAGTTTAAATATGATTTTATCATGGGATGTTCATTTTTGAATTATCTTTCATGTAAAAGTGGAATTAGATCATCTGGATTCATGTAGCAAAAGTTATAGGCATTTTTCCAATTATACCCTAGGGATGAGAAAATCCTGGCAATAGCCCTGCTTGATGTTTAGCTCACATTTTGGAATAGCTGGAGGCGTTATTGGATCTTGGCATAAACACAACATTTGTAGATAATCTTCTTGGCTTTCCAATGGTTTTTTATTTATACAATTCGGAGCTAGATTGTGAAAGTTATGGCTGTTCTTGTGAAGCCTGTCCAAAATTTATGATCAGGGACGATTTGGTCCTTTCAACCCCACTAAATCTGATGTATTTAGGGCATTAGAGAGTGGTTTCTCTGGCATTTGGGGGTCCAGCAGAAAGGAGATTGGGGAGGAGAGGAGAAGAAGAGATTGAAGAGATTGTTGTGAGTCCCATGTTTTTCCTTGTTGCCTTTATTGGCTGTTTTGGCTCTCTCTCTCTTTTCTTTGCTGCTGCTGCTGCGATTTGGGGCCTGTCATGGTTTCTTCAAGAGGGTTTGGGTGATGAGAAGCCAAGAGAAGTGAAAGTTTGGTGTTGGCTAAATAGGGGTGAGTGAAATCCAAGTCCTTCCTTAGTATTTCATCTCTTTGTGGTTGCTGTTTGTCTCTCCCTTGATGATTTTCATATGTTGTATGTTGTGTTCCTTCGTATATATTGGTATTGATTGAGTACAGATGAGAGTGTTGTTATGTGTAATTGCTACTGCACATGAGGTTATGCATGGATGGTGGTGGTTTTGTGTTGTAGTAAGGCAGATTTATATCTTCTTAAGATCTTTGTGGAACTAGTACCTCGAGACATATTTTGAGGCTTGTGTCCCATGTAATATGATCATCCATGTGTCTAGATTTTATATATTAAATTTGGAATCATTTTAGTATCTGTGTTGTAAGTTATAATCTGATTTGCATAGCCTATCCAGATTCGCCTGGGAATTGACCAGTTTCTAGAAACATTTTATTTCGTGCCTGTAGAGGCTAAATTAGGTTATGATGTCTTCATGGATTATGATCTCAACATGTCAGAGAACGTGTATGATTTATTTTATAATTTTTAGATGTGTATTTGGTGCTGTGGAGATCACATTGTAGGGCTGGTTGTAGCAGATATACCAGTTTTGCTTAATTGTGTGTCAAGGAGTTGTTATGCATGTTGTGGAAAATATCAGGAGTAGTTGTTTTCATGAAGTAGGCTTGTATATCTGTCAAGAGGCTTCATATTTAATTTAGCATCATTGGTTGTGTTTTGTAGCTTTCGTTGGCGGAACTCACGGTGAATGAATCGTTAGGTGAGTGGTTCGATCCAACCCTTCGAGAAGCGTTGGATGCACGTAGTCGTGCGTCACGCATCCATGGGGCACCCTAACAATACTACTCTTTTAGATGAGTAATATGGTCATGTCTAACCCATGTTATGTTAGATATCTTGCATGCTAGGCTTGTATAGCTCGTATATTGCATAAAACTCCCTATTCTACCATATACTTGCCTATGTATTGTATTCATGAATTAATAACCATGTTTCCATGTGCCCTGCTTGTATAGGAATATATCTCTTTGTATTTATATGGATGTATAAAATATGGCATGCCTTAGATAGTCTTGGTTGTAATACAACCCCCCCCCCCATGTTAGTAATATCAAACCTGATTAAGCCTGGGTTAATAACCGAGCACATACTTAATATTCTCAGGTCGTAGGATTTGAGGGCGTGGTGTAGTTGTTGGGCCATGTCATTGAGGCAAAATATGACCAATTTCTAGAGATGATGAGCTCTTTCTCGCCCTCTCTCTTCATGCAAACTAAGTAAGTAGATGTGGTTCCTACTTGACTCAGGTTTGCTTGGGAATATTGGCATGCACCTATTAGTGCGCAAGATCGCGCTTGACCCTTCCCTTTTAAGTTGGTGATATCCAACGCATGTTAGGGTACACTTGTATGCTTGTATGATCAATGTCTTTGTATGCATATTATTTAGGCTACACCTTATATGTATGTTGCATATATATTGTTTATGCTTTTTATCCATGTTAGGGAGTACCCCTATAGATAATTATTATGTTATCGTGCATGTGGTTCATGTACATAACTGTGCAGAATTCTCCTATTATGATTATGCGCATGTTAGACTAATTGGGCCTATCTGTAATAGGCGTGGGTATGACCTGCTATCGGGTTGTACCTTATTAGTTAGAGCGCTAGCGATGTAACCGCCCCCTTGCATCTGAGTGATGCACTCGATTGGAATTCAGGCGAATTCATTGTCATATCGGTTTCATTAAGCCGGTGGTTATGGCATTAAGCTAGGCTTACCCGTGCTAGGCGTGTGTATGAACCGCTCATTGGGTTATGCCTTGGGCTTATTTTTTGTGCGAGAGTCGAGGTAACTCCCTGGTGTAGATACCTCAATTTTGACCATCCAAAGAGACAAAAATACTTCAAGTAATGCTTAAGAATGACCACATCTGGACATTCAAAAGAAAACTTCCTTAGAGAAACTAAACCGGAAACCCTAGTCCAAACACTTAGAAAAATATGGGACCTGGACATGGGTGGCTACTTGATAGTAGCCACCCAATACCAGGCGGCTAGTTTCAACTAGCCGCCCTCCAACCAACCCCAAACCGCCTTCCTGGATGGGACATAAAGCAAGCATGATTGCGGTGGATTGTCCCTTTTAGCCGCCCCATCTCAGCCGATTCAACCTTAGTAACCGACTCAAGCCACCGCTTGTCAGAGATGGGACGTTTGGCAGGTTAGGCAGCTTGTCTACACTAGCCCCCCCTCACCTGGACAATGTCAAGCCACAAAGACCTAATGGAAGGTCAAATCAAGCACCTTATCCAGTGGACACTCCCCTACACCCTTTTACTATAAATAGCGGGGGGGTCTCCAAGCACTTCATCAACACCCACAATCATATAATCCACAACAATCCACATTCCCAATCATCAACAACACATACAAGCCTATACCCCCCACACCACCATTTCAAAACCCTTGAGAGAGAAAGTGAGAGAAAAACCCATTTCCTACACCAAATCACTCTCCAGATCCACTCTCCCAAACCCAGGTTAAACCTAGTTTAACCTTTGCCAATACCCAAAACCAAACCCTACCCAAGTTCTACCCAAGTTGAATCAGGTCCCAGGCGACTACTTATACCCAGCCGCCCCCCACCAGGCGGCCCTCACCTGTAGGTACTATCGATGCATGCGGCAAGATGTACTGATCATGGGAGTATACCAAGTAGAGGCTACCCGGGAGAGGGCTAACGAATGATATTGCGAGCGTGGAATCATTCTCCCCTTCGTCGGATCCGTGTCGAAGATGCCCGACATTGACGCTGTCCTGACAGAAGGATCCCACCTGTAGCTACTATTGACACGTTGGACAGATGTACTGATCATGGGAGTATACCAGATAGCGGCTACCCGGGAGAGGGCTACCAGATGACAAAGGGTGTAGAGCAGATGAATTTCTCCCAACAGTCCCGTGTCACCCTTAGGGGTGGGGGTGAGGGTGAGGGTGAGGGTGAGTTGAAGTCATGTAGTCATGTGACTCTTATACCCATCGAGTATACTTTGGGTATGTTACTCGTAATGCTTGAGATATCGTAGTGTATTTCTACCTCGTAGTGGATGGACTCATTGTATCTCGTTATCCAGTAACACCATGTGTTATGGTTAACAGTTGTTCCTCCCCGAGTGTCCCAAGAGCCTCCCTCCGGGAGTGAGGGCGAGGGCGAGGTATGGTCGCGCCATCGTGTGACCTTATCTTCCTTGGGTTTCTACCCATGTTTTTCCTTGAAAGTAAATTGCCTTAGTATTGAATTGTTGTGATGGTGTTTGGTTTTCAGCCACTCACTGAGCTTGTAGCTCACCCCTCGCGCACTGTTTCTTCTACAGGGGTTGTGTTGGGCATGGAGCTGGAGCTTCCCTGTGTCGTGGTCTTGCGTGCGTGGAAGCGTCCCATCCGGCCGTTGGCGAGTACGAGGCTGTCAGCAGTCTTAGTGTCGTATCTATTGGTAAATCGTGCGTGTTGCATTGGTTGTATTTTATTTGGACTAGACTTGGCTCTCACAGGATAGTGATTGTGTATTCGAGTATGTAATAATGTTTTGGTTTACAGACTTATTGGTATTTTTATGCTTCCGCATTTTTCAGTTGAGCTATCAGTTAACATTGCTTTGCCAGCCTTGTATGTTATATATATTTGGCGTCATTGTTGACCTCTTGTTTTGATTACTGATATTATATATATTGCCACGTCTCGGGGACGGCCACCCTGGGGTGTGACAATATTATTCTGAGATCTTTATAATGATAATTCCAAAATCATATTTTTCATTTGGGATTTGATCCCAAATATGACTTGATATTTTCTGGTGCTCGGATATGGAGGGTTCGAGGGCCGGATCTAACCATGGTCGGTTATCTGGGTCATGGGCCCTCGTCAATCTGGTCATGGGCCGTCGGTACGTGGAGCATAGTTGGTGGGCCTCATTTTTTGGCCCTACAAATGCCCCCTTCTTTCCATCCGATTGGGATCGAAGACTCTCCTATCAGGTGGGAAAAACATTCTCTAGGCGACACGTGTCAGTCGGTGCAGGTCCCGTTGTGATTGATCGTTGTTCCTCGCGCGCCGTAAATCAAACTTTGACGACTGGTGGGATTTTGTGGGGATTTGGTGTTCGTCAGTTGTGACGAGATGACGCGTCGGTCTTGTTTGGACATAGGTTTTAGCTGTCAAGATGGCATTAACCTATAGAGGTCAATCTCATGGAAGGCTTGAGTCGTTTGCGCGATGTGGCCCTTGATGATGCACTTTTTGTTTGACTTGAGTCGTAGGCATGACAACGTGTTGCCCCCGGGCTTGAACCATTAAGATGGCATCACCTTGTGGAGGTTGGTTTGTCCCTCTGACTTGAACGCCAAAACGGCGTGGTCACGCCCCAGGCGTCCCCGAGACGTGGCAATAATAAATAAGATATCAGCTATCAATACCTGAGGTCAATAAGGACACCAACAACAATACACAAGGCGTCAAAGCAAGATAAAGATAACTGACTGAAAAGCGGAAGCATAATATATAACAATGTCTGTAAATCAGAAACATTATTACAGAAACATTATTACAGACCCGGATACACAATCAATGTCCTGTGGAAGCCAAGTCTAGACCAAAGAAAATACAACCTGTGCCACATGCACGATTTACAAAGCATAAAAGACTCTAGGAATGCTGACAGCCTCGCACTCACCACCCGCCGGCAGAACGCTCCACGCCCATAAGACCACGCCACAGGAAAGCTCCAGCTCCACGCCCAACACTGCCCCTGAAAAGAAACAGTATGCGAGGGGTGAGCTACAAGCTCAGTGAGTGGCTGGAAACCAATCACCAATCTACAGTTCAATACATAATCAATTCCCTTTTTCAAGGAAAAACATGGGTAGAAACCCAAGGATCACTGGGTCATGCGGCGGCGCGACCAACCTCACCCCCACCCTCACTCCCGGCGGGAGGCTTATGGGACTTATGGGGAGAGACCATACCGTCGGTCGAAGAGACCCGGATTTACTGGTCTAGGGACCATGCCGTCGGTCGAAGAGACCCGGATTTACTGGTCTAGGGACCATGCCGTCGGTCGAAGAGACCCGGATTTACTGGTCCACTCAACACTACTGGATCATCTACATCTAGATAATCGCCCATCGATGTCCTTCAACATCGATCACGAGACCGGACCCAACATCTATTGGAACGGTCGAACAACGTGTCACGAGGCGATGCGTCTTTGCCTCATCCACACCCTCACTCCTGAAAGGAGACATTTTGGGACTTTGGGAGAGACTTAGACTGCTCTACACCCCTGGTCCACCGGTAGCCTCTCCCCGCTCCGTAGCTCGCCTGGTCTACTCCCACGATTCAGCACAGTCCGAAACCAAATCAGGAGGTGCCTACTGATGGGAGCCCTCTTTCAGGATATCCTGTCTAACGCCGGGGATGTCACTACATCGGATCCAAATGAAGGGGGAGAACGATCCCATGTTCGCAAAGCGAAACCCAATGGAAAACAACCACTCCCGATACTCGCTCATCGCGATATCACACACATGCATAACAGCAACCAATACACTCATATTAATCTCAAAGTAGTCATAGTCCCTAAACGGGAGTAACTACACAAGCTAGTGGGTCGTTACATCGCCGACCCACCACACCCTCACCCTCACCCTCAAAGGGGTGACATGGGCCTTTTGGGACTGACTAGGCTGTTAATCACCCTTGGTCCACCGATAGCCTCTCCTCCACACCGTAGCTTGCCTGGTCTACTCCCACGATTCAGCACAGTCCGAAACCAAATCAGGAGGTACCTACTGATGGGAGCCCTCTGTCAGGACGGCCTGTCTAACGCTGAGGAGTCCCTACACGGATCCAACGAAGGGAAGAGAAACAGCCTACCCACACGGATACGATCCACTTGGATCCACCGACACCGATCTCAACTCTACAAATGTCATGAATTCTTCAGAATTCCACCAGGGCGCATAACTAAGATGCGGGGAAAGCATATATTATAACAACTGAGTTATAATATTCTCTAAGGCATGCTTGCAACTAAATGCTCACATAATCCCCTAAGATGCGGGGAGACATATATCATAACCACAAGCTTACAATATTCACTAAGGCATGCTCACATTCTGATTTAATTAGATTAAACTAGATGGGAACATGCATAGCTCGGGGCTTGGTATCTAAGCATGCATAGGCCGCTATAAATGATATAAGGGTGCATATCCCTAGCATACAAAGTCTAAGGTGGCATGGATACATCATAGCAAAACATGCATAGATCAAGGCTCTTAAGTACAGGACATGGTGTCCAGGCATGTACGGGCCTCTATACATGATGTATGGGTGTATATCCCTAGCATGCAAGGTCTAAGGTGGCATGGATACATCATAATAATCAGGCATGTACAGGTGGCTACATAATTTAGCTAGGGGCCCCCATCGATGCGCGACGCGCGTCTACGCGGGTCGAGCGCATCCCTAGAGAGGGGGGGGATTGGAATCAAACCACTCACCTTACAACCTGGAACCTCGCGCATCCCATCCGACGAGATCTGCAAGGTAGGGGCATCCAACTGGTGAGAAACAACACAATTTACACAAAGAAATGATTAGAAATACCCAATACTCGGACAAGCATGCATACGGGCTCGCACGGATGCCAGCACGCACGTACGCACGCGAGTCCGAGTGCCCCGACACCTACCCGAACCCTTGGGCAGCCACACGCATGGCCCCCCGCACGCGCACGCACGAATGCGCACGCACGCACACACCCCGGCACCCTCGGCGCACTGCCGCGCGCACGCTCGCGCGCGCCCGCACGCACTGCACGCCCAGCCCGCGCCCCTCGCGCAGCACCCCGCGCACGCCCCAACACCATCGGCGCATTGCCGCGCGCCTGCCCGCGCGCCCAGACGCACTGCCGCACGCACGCGCACGCTCGCATGCCCCCACGCGCACTGCACATCCAGCCCGCGCCCTCGTGCAGCACCCCGCACACGCCCTAGCACGCGCACGCGCACGCACGCACGCACGCGCGCGCACTGGTCCCCTGCCCCGCGCCCAGGCAACATGCCCAGGCGCCCTGCCGCGCGCGCGCACGCCCGCGCGCACCCCTGCTCGCGCCTGCACACGTGCGCACTCCCGCGCGCACCCGCACGCACCCGCCCGCGCGCCTGCGCGCCCGCCAGCACCCGCCTACGCTCGCGCCTGCGCGCGCACGCGCGCAGACCGCGCCCAGCGCGCGCCCAAGCCATCCTAACCCCATTTTAACCTTTCCCAACCCCTCACACACACCCTAACACCTCTACCTAGCATGCATGACCTCCCCAACATCCCCTTTAGCCATTAAAATCAAGAAAAGAAGGGGAGGAGCTCACCTTGGAGGGGGAACAAAAGGGGGAGGTTCGGGGGCCCTCGACGCACCTGCGACCACCTCAACCGCCACCACCACCACCACCACCACCACCTCCTCGGCCTCTCCTCAGCCTCCTCCTCAGCTGAGAATCAGGGGGGGGGGGGATTCATGCAAAGAGAGCTTGAGAGAGGGAAGAACAAACAACAACAACACACAAACCAACCTTCACTTCCTTCTCCACCATCTCCTGCTCTTTGGGGCAATTTATCAAACACATGGGGGCTTGAATGAGAGAAAGAGAGGGAGCTGGAAATGCAGTAGACGAGGGGATTTGGGAGGGGAGAGAGAGAGGAGAAGATATTTATCAAAAATATCATAAGGGGAATTACTAAGTCACCATCTGACTAGAAATTCTGCGCTAGCTTCACTAGAACAGCCATAACTTCCTCGATATAGCTCCGAATTGCACAATTCAAAGTCCGTTGGAAAGCCAAGAAGATTAACTACAACTTTCATGTTTATGCCAAGATCAAATAATGTTATATATGTGTCACTTTTTAGCCTTCTGGTAACCATTGGAGCATTCTGGCAGTTTTTGAGTTTTTTTCATTTTTCGATCGGAACCGCTAAAATTTTGGACTATTAGCTATCATCCTGAGTTTGAGGACTCCGATTGAAAATCTAACTGTATATTATGTATCCTGGTGCTATTTCAAGCCACTCACGAAAGTTTAATCGAATTCCGGTAATGTTTCAGAATTTCACAGTTCCGAAGCGTATTCGGGTTTTGACCGAGCGAGAAGTCATTGGGAGACTTAACTTGGTAAATGTGGGGCCCATGACTTGGTCAACTCTTTTGTCTTTTTGTGTGGTTGGGTTGACCCAAGTCAAAGCTCACTTAAACCCCCCCTAATCCTAGCTTAACCTAATCTTTTTTTCACTAATTGGGGGTGTGAGAGTGTGTGAAGGGGGTGTGGGGATAAATAAATCCCACGACAACATTTGGGTCCCTATTCCTCATCTTCTCCACTCAATCTCTCTCTCTCCCTCTCTTTAAAAACTTGTTTTGATCTAGCTAGAGGGGTCAAAACCAAAAACCCTAAGAAGAGAAAGGTTAGGTCTTGTCCCGATCTACCTTCCGGTGGTCTCGGATAAAAGTTCCCACATGTGTGACCCCCTCTAATGCCTTCTTTTCTCCTCTGATTTCAGCCACTTTGAGGGCTGAAGGAGATCTTGGTGGTGGTGGTCCTTGAGGCGGTGTTTCGGTGCGCGAAGAGCACCTGATCTTCCTCCCCTTCTCTTCCTCTCCTAGGGTAAGCTTCCTTTCCTTCCATTTCTTGTTTAGATGTATGTTAGGGTGTGTTTTTGGGAGTGAAAGATGTGCTTGGTGGTTTGGGATTGGTTGTGGTGGCTGTTGGTGGCGGTTGGGGTGGTTGAGCTCGGCTCGGGTGCATGCGGGCAGCGGCGCGCGCAGGCAGGCAGGTGCAGGCGGGCAGGCGCAGGCAGGCAGGCATAGGTGGGCGAGCTGAGGGCAGACGCGCTGGGCGCGTGCTATCAGGCTCGCTGGGCTCCTGCTGTCGGGCGCGCTGGGCGCAGTGCACGGCGTGCGCGCGGAGGGCTGCGCAGGGGCGCGTGGCGAGCGGGTGGTGTGCGGGTGCTGCGCACGGGGAGCGGTGCGCGCAGGGCGAGCGGAGAGTGCGTGCGGGGCACTGCGCTGGGGCGCAGTGCGCGCGGGTGCACCCGAGGCTGGACGAGCAGGTGGTGCGAGCTGGTGGTGCGCGCGGGGTGCGCGCGGGTGAGGCGTTGGGGCGCAGGGCATGCGGGTGTGCGTGCGGGTTGCTGCGCTGGGGCGTAGGGAGCGCGCGGTGCACCCGGGGGGGGGGGGTCGGCAGTGTGTCCGGGCATGCGGGCAGGGGCTCGGCAGTGTGTCTGGGTACGCGAGCTGGGGCGCGGCTGTGCGCCTGGGTCGGGTGGCCGTGCGTACGGCTGCCTGGGGGTTTGGGAGGAGTCAGGGTGCTCGGACTCGATTGCGTACAGGCCGTATGTACGCTTGTCCGAGTGTTGGGTATTTTAATGTATTTTTGCTGTATTTGTGTATTTTACTCACCAAGTTGATTACCCTGTCTTGCAGATCTTGACGGACGGTTACGCGACGACCCGGGTATTGGTGAGTGGTACAATCCAACCAGTAGGGAGGCGCTATATGCACTTGGGCGTATACCATCCTTCCCTGGGGCACCATGGTTAATATTAACTTGTGTAACATGTAATCCATGCAAGCATGATAAATATGTAGTATGCATGCTACCCTAGGCTTTGTATGTTAGGGACTTGCACCCTTAGGATATGTGTAAGAGCCATGCATCCTGTCACCCTATTCTCATGCTAGGAAGCCTCGACCTATGCATGCGTCCTATTAGTTTAATTTATTAATTTAAATGCGAACTACTTATGATATTTTAGCATGCCTTAGGGAATATTAAGGGGCCTTGCGAGGTCAACATTGAGACCCGGGCTAGGGTACTCCGTGTTCCTTGTTTGGTTGTCGGGATGTCCTATATCGGACCTCATGGTGCCCTCCCAAGGTTTCTTTTCCCAATAATATTATATATGTTCCCCGCATCTTGGTTATGCGCCCTGGAGGAATTCTGAAGAATTCATGACATTGGAGTTGTTGAGATGTGTGTTCGACGGATCCGAGTGGATCATATGCGTATGGATAGGCAGTTCTATTCCCTTCGTTGGATCCGTGTAGAGACTGCCCCAGCGTTAGAAAGGCCGTCCCGTGAGAGGGCTCCCATCAGTAGGTACCTCCTGATTTTGGATTCGGACTGTGCTGAATGTGGGAGTGGCCAAGCGGCCTACGGAGTGGAGGAGAGACTATCGGTGGACCAAGGGTGATTAACAGCCTAGTCAGTCCCAATATCCTATGTCACCATATTGAGGGGTGAGGGTGAGGGTGTGGTGGGTCGGCGATGTAGCGACCCACTGGATTGTGCAGTTCCTGCCACTTAGAGGCATTGATTTATTTGTGGTTAATATGAATTGTGATGCATGGGTTGTGCTATTCGCTGAGCGTGTGGCTCCCCCCTCGCATAATTTTTCTCCAGTTATCACTGTGTCGGATTGAAGGAGGAGCTTCCCGAGCGACTTCATCAGTAGCGGAGTAGCGCCACGTCCCGCAAGTGTTGGAGGCCATCAGCATCCTTTCTTTTGATTGTATGTATATATTTCCGTGCTTGGGCACCGTTTGTATATTATTTGGATGTATGTGTGTATATTGGCTCTCACAGGACAGTTGATTATGTATCGAGTCTGTAGTATATTTTTGAATTATAGACTCAGTCTTTTAGCTTCCGCTATCTGTGTATATATCATGTCAGCCTTGCTTTCGTCTGTGTTGTCATTTTAGTTGTTGTTTAGAGTATTTTATTGATCTCCTGTATAGACTGCTGATATCATGTATACGCTTGCCGCGTCCCGGGGACGGCCGCCCTGGGGCGTGACAAAAGTTGGTATCAGAGCCTGGTCCTGTCAGAGCCAATTGTCTTCTTTTTCATAGAGATGAGTCCTAGGATTTCTATATGAGTATTCTGATCCTAGTGTCTGGTTTTCTTAGGTTGCTGATATGCCTCCTTGCAGAGGACGGCGCGGACGTGGTCCCTCTCGACCTTTGGAGGTTTCCGGACCTACCAGAGGCGAGGATGCTACTGGAGAGTCCTCGGCCGTGAGGCCAGGATCGACGCAGGAGCCTCCTGCCTGGGAGCGCGCGTTCGCGTGGATAGCGGATTTGGTGGAGACTCAGACCAGGGCACTGGAGGCCCGGGCTAGAGTATTGGTTGAGCAGGCGCGAGAGATTCAGGAGCTGAGGGCGGCCCGTGGTGCAGTTCCACAGATCCCCTTGGTGGCAGATCCCCCTGTGGTACCCGAAGTACCCCCAATCCCCATGGTGGTTCCGACGGTGAGAGTTCAGGATCGCCAGGAGAGGGAGGTAGAGCTAGAGGCTGCAGCGCGAGTGCAGCAGAGCGGCCTCGCTGCCTTTCTGAAGCTCCACCCTCCCGAGTTCCATGGCCAGACGGCGGATCCCCTTGCCCCAGAGCGTTGGTTGATGGAGGTGGATACGATCTTCTCGACCATGCTTTGCACCGATCGCCAGCGAGTCTCCCTGGCCACTTTTATGCTGAAGGGTAGCGCCGCCGACTGGTGGGCTACTAGATCAGTGGACATCCCCGAGGGAGTGGAGCAGCTTTCATGGACGGGTTTCCGGAGGTATTTCTTGGAGGAGTACTTCCCGTTCTCGACGCGCCAGATAGTGATGCGGGAGTTTGAGTAGCTGAAGCAGGGCTCTATGTCTGTCGCTGACTACTCCACGTGCTTCACGAGGCTTTCCAGATTCGCCCCAGCCTTGGTGATGGACGAGGAGACGAGGTGCCGTCGTTTTGAGCTTGGTCTCAGCAGCGCCATTCGGGTGCATGTCACCTCCCAGGCATTCACGAGGTACTCCGACTTGGTGTCTCGGGCGAAGACAGTCGAGCGAGACCTCGGGATCCTCGTGATGGTTTCGACCCCTTCGGCAGACCAGAGGCCACCCAGGAGCCAGGACCAGGGGCATCGCAAGAAGAAGAGGCCCCGCTTTGATCAGTTAGCAATTGCCTCTCCTCTAGCAGATGTGGTGCCAGCGCGAGGTCCAGCACCCATCGCGGCAGTGCCAGTCCAGTCCAGGCGACCAGAGACGCGGTGTTGTTACCACTGTCAGCGCATCGGGCATATCTTGTATAATTGGCCCGATGCTGGCCGACCCCGCGTGCTGCCTCCGCAGCAGCAGCAGCAGCAGCAGTTCCAGCAGCAGCAGCCTCAGCGCCAGCAGCAGCAGCAGCCTCAGCGTCAGCAGCAGCAGCCACAGGGTGGCCGTGTTGACCAGAGGAGCCTGCCAGCGCAGCCGCGAGGCGTGCCCCTGCTCCTCAGCCGCAGTTTGTTCAGGGCCGAGTGGCAGTGCTTTCGGCAGAGGAGGCTCAGGCATCAGGCAGCGTGGTCCGAGGTATTGTTCAGATCTCCCAGCTCCCTGCATATGTGTTGTTTGATTCCGGAGCCACACACTCGTTCGTGTCTCCCGTTTTGCGAGACGGACGGGCGTGGCGTCCGCTCCTTTAGATGCTATCCTGGAGATATCATTGCCCGTAGGAGACCGTATTCTCCTCCGTTCTGTGTACCGAGGGTGTACGGTGGTGGTTGCGGAGCATGAGTTTCCGGTGGAGTTGGTGGAGCTCGCTATGACGGACTTTGATGCCATCCTGGGAATGGATTGGCTTGCAGCTAGTCACGCCAGCATCGACTGTTTTGCCAAGTCGGTGTCTTTCCACCTTCCGGGTCGGAGGTCCTTCCAGTTCGTGGGCGATCGTGACGTAGCCCCTTTGGGGTTCGTGTCGTCCATGCAGGCGTGGAGACTCCTTCAGGGAGGATGCGAGGGCTTTCTAGCGTACATTGCTCAGGAGGATGCACCGCTGCAGGCAGATATCAGTCAGACTCCGATCGTGGCAGAGTATCCCGAGGTTTTCCCGATGATCTTCTGGGATTACCGCCGGATCGCGCGATCGAGTTTGAGATCAATCTGATTCCGGGGACCGAGCCGATTTCGAGAGCTCCGTACCGGATGGCCCCTGCAGAGCTGAGGGTGCTCAAGGAGCAGTTGGAGGAGTTGCTGGAGAAGGGCTTCGCACGTCCGAGTGTTTCTCCGTGGGGAGCCCCTGTCTTGTTCGTCCGGAAGAAGGACGGTTCGCTGCGGCTTTGTATCGATTACAGGCAGCTGAACAAGCGGACAGTAAAGAACAAGTACCCCTTGCCGCGGATCGACGATCTGTTTGACCAGCTCCAGGGAGCGCGTGTCTTTTCCAAGATCGATCTCCATTCGGGGTACTACCAGCTGAAGATCCGGGAGTCAGACATTCCGAAGACGGCCTTTCATACCCGGTATGGGCACTACGAGTTCAGAGTACTGCCATTCGGGTTGACGAATGCACCGGCGGCCTTCATGGATCTGATGAACCGGGTGTTTCGGCCCTTCCTCGACTCCTTTGTGGTAGTATTCATCGATGACATATTGGTGTACTCGGAGTCTTGAGGAGCACGCTCACCATCTTCGCACTGTCTTGGAGACTTTGGCCAGACATCAGTTGTTCGCCAAGTTCAGCAAGTGCGAGTTCTGGTTGGAGCGTATGGCCTTTCTGGGCCATGTGATTTCCGGCGAGGGCATATCTGTGGACCCGGAGAAGACGCTCGCCGTGTCGAATTGGCGTCGACCGTCGAACCCCACAGAGATTCGGAGCTTCCTGGGCTTGGCGGGTTATTACAGGAGGTTTGTTGAGGGTTTCTCGAAGATAGCCGTTCCTCTTACCCGCCTCACTCGGAAGGATGTCCGGTTCGAGTGGTCCCCGTCTTGCGAGGAGAGCTTCCAGGAGTTGAAGCGAAGGCTCACCTCAGCGCCAGTTCTTACCCTTCCGTCTGGGAGTGGTGGGTTCGCAGTTTACACGGATGCATCGCAGTTGGGTGTGGGTTGCGTCCTGATGCAGCACGGTAAGGTTGTGGCTTACGCGTCGCGTCAGTTGAAGCCCCATGAGCAGAATTACCCCACCCACGACCTTGAGTTGGCAGCGATCATCTTTGCGCTGAAGATGTGGAGGCATTACCTCTATGGCGAGGAGTTCGAGCTCTTTACTGATCATAAGAGCTTGACATATTTGCAGTCCCAGCCGAAGCTCAACATGCGTCAGAGACGTTGGGTCGAGTTCCTGACGGACTATGATTGTGACATCGCTTACCATCCGGGTAAGGCGAATGTCGTGGCAGATGCTCTCAGTAGGCAGCCCTTGGGCATGGCCGCCCACATGGCTGTACGTCGTTGGAGGCTTCTGGAGGAGGCCGCTTGCTGGATCAGTGTTCGAGAGACTCCTGCGGGTGGCTTTTTGGCCAGGTTGTGGTGCAGCCAGTCCTTCTCGACGATATCCGCATGGCTCAGGCTCAGGATCCGCATTTTATAGTCCTCTCTGAAGGCGTCGCCCGGGGCGAGCGTCCGGACTACCAGATTCGCGAGGACGGGATCCTGCGGTTCAGAGGCCGAGTGTGCATTCCTGACGACGCAGAGCTGAAGCAGAAGATTCTGGACGAGGCCCATCGTTCGAGGTACACAGTGCATCCTGGTGGCACGAAGATGTACAGGGGCCTTCGTCGTGGCTACTGGTGGCGCGGGATGAAGACGGATATTGCCCGTTTCGTTGCCCGATGCTTAGTATGCCAGCAGGTGAAGTCGGAGCATCAGCGCCCTGCGGGGAAGCTGCAGTCCATTGAGATCCCTCAGTGGAAGTGGGAGCAGATCACCATGGACTTCGTCTCGGGTTTGCCGAGGTCACGTTCGGGTCGCGATGCCATCTGGGTGATCGTCGACCGGCTGACGAAGTCCGCCATTTCCTCCCCATCCGACTCACCGATTCTCTAGACACCCTGGCGCAGTTGTTCGTCTCAGAGATTGTTCGTCTCCATGGCACTCCCGTCAGCATCATTTCGATCGAGACGCGCGTTTTACTTCGAGGTTCTGGCGTAGCCTCCAGCACGCCCTTGGTACGAACCTCCACTTCAGTACAGCGTTTCATCCGCAGACGGACGGCCAGTCGGAGAGGACGATCAGACTCTTGAGGACATGCTGCGAGCCTGTGTTCTCGATTTTGGGGGCAGTTGGGAGAGGCACCTTCCGTTGGTGGAGTTTGCCTACAACAACAGCTACCACTCGAGTATCCGGATGGCTCCTTACGAGGCGCTCTATGGCCGCAGCTGCAGGTCCCCCTTGTGTTGGGACGAGGTCGGAGAGCGCCAGTTGGAGGGACCAGAGATCGTTCACCAGACCTCAGAGATGGTGAAGACGATTCGCGAGCGTATCCGAGTCGCTCAGAGTCGTCAGAAGAGCTACGCCGACCGTCGTCGCCGTGAGCTCGCCTTCGAGGTTGGTGACCATGTCTTCCTGAAGGTGTCCCCGATGAAGGGCATCTTCCGTTTCGGTGTGCGGGGCAAGCTGAGTCCGCGTTTCATTGGGCCGTTCCTCATCCTCGAGCGAGTTGGGGAGGTGGCCTATCGCATAGCTCTGCCCCCACAGTTGGCTCAGGCCCATGTCCACGATCCTGCTCACGTCATCCCGTTCGAGCCGCTCGTCTTCGAGCCGGACTTGTCATTCGTGGAGCAGCCGATTGAGATCCTGGACCGCCGCGAGAAGAGGCTCCACACCAAGACCGTCCAGCTGGTCAAGGTGCGATGGCAGCACCGTTCCGGTGCCGGGCCACTTGGGAGCTCGAGGACGCCATGCGTGACGCGTATCCGCATCTTTTCCCTTCTTAGATGTTCTTGTATTTATTTTGAGGACAAAATTTCCTAAGGGGGGGAGAATGTTATATATGTGTCACTTTTAACCTTCTGGTAACCATTGGAGCATTTTGGCAGTTTTTGAGTTTTTTTCGTTTTTCGATCGGAACCGCTAAAATTTTGGACTGTTAGCTATCATCCTGAGTTTGAGGACTCCGATTGAAAATCTAACTGCATATTATGTGTCCTGGTGCCATTTCAAGCCACTCACGAAAATTTCATCGAATTCCGGTAACGTTTCAGAATTTCGCAGTTCCGAAGCGTATCCGGGTTTTGACCGAGCGAGAAGTCATTGGGAGACTTGACTTGGTCAATGTGGGCGCATGACTTGGTCAACTATTTTGTCTTTTTGTGTGGTTGGGTTGACCCAAGTCAAAGCTCACTTAAACCTCCCTAAACCTAGCTTAACCTAATCATTTTTTCACTAATCAAGTGGTGTGAGTGTGTGTGGTGTGGGTGTGAGGATAAATAAATCCCACGACAACATTTGGGTCCCTATTCATCATCTTCTCCACTCAATCTCTCTCTCTTCCCTCTCTTTATTTCCTTGTTTTGATCTAGCTAGAGGGGTCAAAATAAAAAAACCCTAAGAAGAGAAAGGTTAGGTCTTGTCCCGATCTATCTTCCGGTGGTCTCGGATAAAAGTTCCCACATGTGTGACCCCCTCTAATGCCTTCTTTCTCCTCTGATTTCAGCCACTTTGAGGGCTGAAGGAGATCTTGGTGGTGGTGGTCCTTGAGGCGGTGTTTCGGTGCCCGAAGAGCACCCGATCTTCCTCCCCTTCTCTTCCTCTCCTAGGGTAAGCTTTCTTTCCTTCCATTTCTTGTCTAGATGAATGTTTAGGTGTGTTTTTGGGGTTGAAAGATGTGTTTGGTGGTTTTGGGTGGCTGTTGGTGGCGGTTGGGGTGGTTGAGCTCGGCTCGGGTGCATGCGGGCAGCGGCGCGCGTAGGCTAGTAGGCGCAGGCGGGCAGGCGCAGGTAGGCAGGCGCAGGCGGACGAGCTGTGGGCAGGCGCGCTGGGCGGGTGCTGTTGGGCTCGCTGGGCGCGTGCGATCGGGCGCGCTGGGTGCAGTGCACGGCGTGCGCGCGGAGCGCTGCCCAGGGGCGCGTGGCGAGCGGGTGGTGTGTGGGTGCTGCGCATGGGGCGCGGTGCGCGCAGGGCGAGCGGGGAGTGCGTGCGGGGCACTGCGCTGGGGCGCAGTGCGGACGGGTGCGCGTGCGGGGCTCTGCGCTGGGGCGCAGTGCACGAGCGAGTGGTGCGAGCCGGTGGTGCGAGCGGGTGCGCGCGGGGTGAGGCGTTGGGGCACAGCGCATGCGGGTGTGCGCGCGAGTTGGTGCGCTGGGGCGCAGTGAGCGCGCGGTTCACCTGGGGGGGGGGGGGCTCGGCGGTGTGTCCGGGCATGCGGGCAGGGGCTCGGCAGTGCGTCTGGGTGCGCGGGTTGGGGCGCGGCTGTGCGCCTGGGTCGGGGTGCTCGGACTCGCGTGCGTACAGGCCGTATGTACGCTTGTTCGAGTGTTGGGTATTTTAATGTATTTTGCTGTATTTGTGTATTTTACTCACCAAGTTGATTACCCTGTCTTGTAGATCTTGACGGACGGTCGCGCGACGACCCAGTTATTGGTGAGTGGTACAATCCAACCCAGTAGGGAGGCGCTATATGCACTTGGGCGTATACCGCCCTCCCCTCGGGCACCATGGTTAATGTTAACTTGTGTAACATGTAATCAATGCAAGCATGATTAATATGTAGTATGCATTCTACCCTAGACTTTGTATGTTAGGGACTTGCACCCTTAGGATATGTGTAAGAGCCATGCATCCTATCACCGTATTCTCATACTAGGAAGCCTGGACCTATGCATGTGTCCTACTAGTTTGATTTATTAAATTAAATGCAAACTTATGATATTTTAGCATGCCTTAGGGAATATTAAGGGGCCTTGCGAGGTCAACATTGAGACCCGGGCTAGGGTACTCCGTGTTCCTTGTTTGGTTGTCGGGATGTCCTATATCGGGACCTCATGGTGCCCTCCCAAGGTTTCTTTTCCCAATAATATTATTATATGTTCCCCGCATCTTGGTTATGCGCCCTGGAGGAATTCTGAAGAATTCATGACATTGGAGTTGTTGAGATGTGTTGTCGACGGATCCGAGTGGATCATATGCGTATGGATAGGCTGTTCTGTTCCCTTCGTTGGATCCGTGTAGAGACTGTCCCAGCGTTAGAAAGGCCGTCCCGTGAGAGGGCTCCCATCAGTAGGTACCTCCTGATTTTGGATTCGGACTGTGCTGAATGTGGGAGTGGCCAAGCGGCCTACGGAGTGGAGGGGAGACTATCGGTGGACCAAGGGTGATTAACAGCCTAGTCAGTCCCAATATCCTATGTCACCATATTGAGGGGTGAGGGTGAGGGTGTGGTGGGTCGGCGATGTAGCGACCCACTGGATTGTGCAGTTCCTGCCACTTAGAGGCATTGATTTATTTGTGGTTAATATGAATTGTGATGCATGGGTTGTGCTATTCACTGAGCGTGTGGCTCACCCCCTCGCATAATTTTTCTCCAGTTATCACCGAGTCGGACCGGAAGGAGGAGCTTCCCGAGGGATTTCATCAGTAGCGGAGTAGCGCCACGTCCCGCGAGTGTTAGAGGCCATCAGCATCCTTTCTTTTGATTGTATGTATATATTTCCGTGCTTGGGCACCGTTTGTATATTATTTGGATGTATGTGTGTATATTGGCTCTCACAGGACAGTTGATTATGTATTGAGTCTGTAGTATGTTTTTGAATTATAGACTCAGTCTTTTAGCTTCCGCTATCTGTGTATATATCATGTCAGCCTTGCTTTCGTCTGTGTTGTCATTTTAGTTGTTGTTTAGAGTATTTTATTGATCTCCTGTATAGACTGCTGATATCATGTATACACTTGCTGCGTCCCGGGGACGGCCGCCCTGGGGCGTGGCAAATAATCTCTCCAGCTATTCCGAAATTAGAGCTAAACATAGAGCAGGGTTGCTACCAGAATTTCCATCCCCGGGGTATACTTGGAAAAATACCCATAACTTTTACTACTGGAATCCAGTTGATCTAATTCCACTTCTGTGCGAAAGCTATCTCAAAACTGGACATCTCATAGTAAACTCATATTTAAACCTCTTCATCTTGAATTTTAACTAAATCAAATCCAAATACCAAATCAGGAATACATAACTTCAAAAAAAATTATGTACCCAAATTTTCAAACAGAGCGCTCCAAACGACACAGGCAGAACGGCGTGGTCATGTGGGGTGGTCTGTGCGGCGTCACCCTATAGGGTAGGTTTCGTGGAATACGGGTCACTGGTGAGTCGCTTATCCTTTAGTGACATGTTGTCTTTTTAAGCATGAACCACAAGGTGGTGTTTCCTACAAGATAAGATGTTGCCCCCTGGCTCTGGCCACAAGGGCGATGTCGCCATGTGGGAGTCGATATAGATCTCGCTAACATGAATCGTCGGACGGCGTGGCTCTCGGAGATTGAATTCATGAGTTGCCCTGGGCCTAAGTCGTTTGTACGATGTGGCCGAACGGGGCGATGCCAGCAAGTCTCCTCGGGCTTGAGCCGTTTTCACGACGTGGTCGAACGGGGCGATGCAAGCAAGTCGCCTTGGGCTTGAGCCATTTGCACAACGTGGCCGAACAGAGCGATGCAGGCGAGTTGCCTTGGGTTTGAGCCTTTTGCACGACGTGACTGAATGGGGTGAACTCTCTCCCCCTTAGTTTGAGCCATTAGAGGCGTCACCCTTTGAGGAAGTGTGGTTTGTGCCCGACCATGCCAACTGGGGGTGAGTGAGTAGCTGGTACTCGGCTAGACCCGTTGTGCACACGCAGCTAGATCCAGTCTATCCCTATCTTGAACTGGCTGTGCGGCGTCACCCTATGGGATTTTGGGTTGTACCCCTAGCTTTAACCGGCTGTGCGGCGTCACCCTATGGGGTACTCCCCCTTCCTTTGGCTTGAACCGGCTGAGCGGCTCACCCTTGGAGAAAGTGTGGTCTGTATCCGACCACTCATACTGGGGGTGAGTGAGTAGCTGGTACTCGGCTCGACCAGTTATGCACACATAGCTAGACCAGGTCTATCCCTGGATTGAACTGGCTGTGCAGCGTCACCCTATGGGGTACTCCCCTTTCCTCTGGCTTGAATCGGCTGAGCTACGTCACCCTTGGAGGAAGTGTGGTCTATATCCGACCGCGTACTGGGTGAGGGAGTAGCTGCTACTCGGCTCAACTCGTTGCGCACACACAGCTAGACCCGGTCTAATATGGTCTCTCCGCGGCTGTAATAAGGGGGGAGGTGGCAGCTAGTGCCGGGCCTGACCTGACGCCATACGTATCTGGGGGGAGAGGACCGAATGTAGTAAATAAGCCTTTACAACTCACAATGTATAGAGATGAATAATTGCAAGCCTTCATTCGTCATTTAGAGCAACCACATGCAGGCTAAAGGAATTAAATAAAATCAAATGTTGTAAGACATTATTCATAAACGCCGTCCGGTTTATGAATAATACTTTCTCAAGAGTTCATGGTGTTCTAAGGGGTTGTAAGAGGTACCTTTCGTGGACCGACCACAAAGAGCTTGTATGCCCCCTTACAGCAAGCCTCAACCATTTCATGTGGGCCATTTGATGCGGCTCCGAGTTTAAATAATCGCTCGGCGTGGGCTACCCCAATTAGTTTCGTTTGGGAAGGACTAACAAACAGCATGCGAGGCTAACAATCACGCGAGGATGTTGCCAAGGAGGCTGGCCGAGGTGACGCATCGAAGTGAAGGCCTCGGGGGATGAGCCGATGTGATGTGCAGAGGTGGCCAAGGCGAGGAGCCGACCTGCAGAGGTGAATGGAGGAGGCACACCGACGAGGTGACGACCTACAGAGGTGGCTAGTCTAGGAGCCGACCTGCAGAGATGAATAGGGGAGGCGCACCGCTGAGGTGATCATTTGCAAAGGTGGCGAGCCAAAATGCCGACCTGCAGCAGTGAATTGAGGAGGCACGCTGATGAGGTGACAACCTGCAGAGGTGGCCAGACGAGGTGCTGACGTGTGAATGGAGGATGCGCGCCGATGAGGCAACGACCTGTAAAAGTGGTGAGATGAAGTGCCAACCTGCAGAGATGAATAGGGGAGCCGCACCACTGAGGTGATCATCTACAGAGGTGGGAGCCGAGGTACCGACCTGCAGCGGTGAATGGAGGAGGTGCGCCGATTAGGTGACAACCTGCAGAGGTGGCGAGACGAGGTGCTGAGCTGCAGAGGTGAATGGAGGAGGCGCGCCGACAAAGTGACGACTGGCAGGGGTGGCAAGTCAAGGAGCCAACCTGCAGAGATGAATAGGGGAGGCACACCATCGAAGTGATCATCTATAGAGGTGGCGAGCCAAGGTTCCGACTTGTAGCGGTGAATGGAGGAGGCGCGCCGATGAGGTGACAACCTACAAATGTGGCGAGATGAGGTGCCAACCTGCAGAGGTGATCGGAGGAGGCATGCCGATGAGGCGACTGTCACGCCTCAGGGCGGCCGTCCCCGTGACGCGGCAAGTGTATATATAATATCAGAATCTACACAGGAGGTCAATAATATACCATAAACAAGCAACTAGAATGACACACAGACAACAAAGAGGCTGACATGATATATACACCAAATGCGGAAGCGAAAGACTGAATCTGTAAATAAAACATACTAACTACTCGATACACAATTATCTGTCCTGTGAGAGCCAATATACACAATATACAACTGAATATATACAAACGCGTGCTCAAGCACGGAAATAAAATACATACAGCCAAAAAGGGATGCTGATAGCCTCTAACACTCGCGGGACGTAGCGCTGCTCCGCTACTGAAGGAATCCCTCGGAAGGCTCCTCCTGGTGATCCGGCTCAGTGGCAACTGGAGAAAACATATGCGAGGGGTGAGCCACACGCTCAGTGAATAGCACAACCCATGCATCACAGCAATATTAACCACATATAAACAACAACCAGCCTCAAAGTGGCATAACAACATAAAACCAGTGGTTCGTACACCGCCGAACCACCACACCCTCACCCTCACCTCTCAACAGGTGACATAGGATATTGGGACTTACTAATCTAATAATCATCCTTAGACAATCCAGTGGGTCGCCACATCGCCGGCCCACCACACCCTCACCCTCACCCCTCAATAGGTGACATAGGCTCTTGGGGCTGACTAGGCTGTTGGTCACCCTTGGTCCACCGATAGTCTCTCCTCCACTCCGTAGGCCGCTTGGCCTTCACCCACACTTCAGCACAGTCCGTCACAAATATTGGGAGGCGCCTACTGATGGGAGCCCTCGGAAGGGACGGCCTTTCTAACGCTGGGGCAGTCTCTACACGGATCCAACGAAGGGAAACAGAACAGCCTATCCATACGCATATGATCCACTTGGATCCGCCGACCACACATCTCTACAACTCTAATGCCTTGAATTCTTTAGAATTCCAACAGGGCGCATAACCAGGATGCGGGGAAACATGCGTTATAATAATAAAGAGGTTGGAATATTAACGGGGAAAGAATCCTTGGGAGGGCAGCGTGAGGTCCCGATGTAGGACATCCCGACAACCAAACAAGGAACACGGAGTACCCTAGCCCGGGTCTCACCGTTGTCCTCGCGAGGCCCCTCCCCTATAATATTCACCAAGACAGGCTAATAATCACATGCTCACATTTTATTTAAATAAATTAAACTAAATGGAAACATGCATCGGTAGGGGTTTTCCTAGCATGGAAACATGATAATAGGGTGCATGGTTCTTATACGGGTCCTAAGGGTATAAGTCCCTAGCATACAAATCTAGGGTGGCATGCATACTACAGATTATCATGCTTACATAGTTTTCATATTAAACAGGTTAATATTTACTATGGTGCCCCAGGGGAGGACGGTACACGCCCAAATGCATGTAATGCCTCCCTACTGGGTTGGATCGTCCCACTCACCGGAGATCGGGTCGTCGCGCGACCGTCCGTCAAGGCCTGCAAGATAGGTATCGACTTGGTGAGTAAAATCCATAAATACCACAAAAATACACAAAAACACTCTAAAAGTACCCAACACTCAGGCAAACGTACATACGACCCGTACGCACGTTAGCCTGAACATCCAGACTCATTCCCGCACTCCTGGCAACCACCCGCACGGCCACCCGCCCCCGGATGCACCGCCGCGCCTCAGCCCGCGCACCCAGGCGCACCGCTGGGCCCCTGCCCGCACGCCTAGACATGCTACCGAGCTCCCCGGGTGCGCTGCGCGTCCACTGCACCCCAGCGCAGCAACCCGCACGCACACCGCACGGCCCGCGCTGGCCCGCGCGCACACTGCATGCCCCGCGCGCCCAGCGCCTCGCCCCGCGCGCACCACCACTCGCATCACCCACTCGACCAGCAGCTCGCCCAGCCCCGAGTGCACCCATGCGCACTGCGCCCCAGCGCAGAGCCCCGCATGCGCACCCCGCCCGCTCGCATCCACTGCTCACCTCACCGCGCGCACGCCTGCGCCTCTGCCCAGCGCCCCGCGCGCATGCCCCTGCACGGTGCTCAGTGCCCAGCACCCTCGCCCAGCACACCCAGCACCCAGCGCCCAGCACCCAGGACCCTCACCCAGCGCCCACGCGCACGCTCGGCAACACGCGCCCAACGCGCCTGCCAGCACGCGCCCAGCGCGCCTGCCAGCCTACCCGCGCCGCTTGCTCGCGCTGCCTGCCTGCGCGCATCGCCGAGTGGCCCGAGCACCGCTCACCTGCTGCCCGAGCGCTGCCTGCCCAACCGGCTCGCCCTGCCTACTTGCGTGCAGCCTGCCTGCCTGACCTGCCAGCGCGCACAGCCAACACGAGCCAGCCCTGCCAGCCCTTCTACCCGCCCGGAACAGCCCTGCCAGCCTTGGCATCCTGCCCGGGACTGCCCAACATCTTGCCCGAGCACTCAATCTCCTCTCACCGGCCACCAATGGCCTTCGACCGCCTCCCAACCACCACCCACAGCCACCCACAGCCGCCGACCACCAGCCTCCTAACAAGCATCTAAGCCAAAAAAAGAAGGAAAAAGAGCTTACCAAGGGAAGGAAGGGAAGTTCGGTAGCTCTCCGCGCACCGAAACACCTCTCCAAGGGTCTCCACCACCAAGACCTCTTCCCACCTCCAAAATGGCTCAGATCTGAGGAGAAGAGAGGGCGGGAGGAAGGGCAAGACTCACCGGAACTCGAATCCGAAAACACCGGGGTGTAGATCGGGACCGGATCTATCCTTTCTATGTTTTAGGTTTTAAGGTTTGGGCACCCTAGGTGGCTCAAAAGCTTGAAAAAGAGAGAGGGGGAGAGAGAAAGCAAAATGAGGAAGATGATGAATAGTGCTAGGCAACTTTTGCTACCCACTTAAATAAGTCAAACCTCACTTGAATTAGGGTAAACAAGATTAATTAGGGCTTAAGGCATTTTTAGATGAGTTAAGTGGGATTTGACTTGGGTCAACCCAACCACAAATAAAAACAAAAAGGGTTGACCAAGTCATGGGCCCACTTTGACCAAGTCAACTCTCCCAATGACTTCTCGCTCGGTAAAAAACCCGGATACGCCCCGGAACTGTGAAATTTCAGAAACGTTGCCGGAATTCGATGAAAATTTCATGAGTGGCTTAAAATGGCACCAGGACACATAATATATAGTTACATTTTCAATCGGGGCCCTCAATCTCATGGCGATAGCTAGTAGCCTGAAATTTTAGCGGTTCCGATCGAAAAACGAAAAAAAAAAAAACCAAAAAACTGCCAGAAAGTCCCAACGGTTACCAGAAGGTTAAAAGTGACACAAATATAACAGCGACGATCTGCAGAGGTGGCGAGACGAGGTGCCGACCTACAAAGGTGGATGGAGCAGGCGTGCCTGCGGAGGTGGCGAGATGAGGTGCCGACCTGTAGAGTGAATGGAGGAGGCGTGCCACCCTGCTAAGGTGACCAGAAGAGGCGCACCGATGTGGGGAGTTGGTGGTCCAGTGGATCTTGAGGAAGGAGATCCAAGGAAGGGAAGAACGATGATGAATGATGATACGGACGGCGCGCGGTAGAAGGTGCCGATAGGAGGTGCGTAGATGAAGAAGAAGAAGAAATGCGACACGGATGACGACGAGAATGAATACAACAGTGCATGAATATTGTTGAAGTCCGTGCATTGGGCCAATGACACGTGGAGAGGCTGTGATAGCAACGCTCTCTTCAAACAAGTTCTGTTGGTGGATTAGATGGATGAAATCAACACCTTTGACCTCCTTCTGCGGACGCTGTCGTAGGTGTGCCGCAGTGGCATATGCCGAGGAGGGGAGCCAAGGTGGCATGCCGGAGAGATATTCTGAAGAGGCGGCTGATGAGGCGTCGACCTGCAGAGGTGGCGAGATGACCTACCCAGGTGACCTATGGAGGTTTGCCCATGTGTGACCTACAGAGGTAGCGAGCCAACCGGCCGAGGTGACGGAGGAGACGCGTCAAGGGTCCGATCGTTTGGTTCAAGAACGGGTTCAATTCACCAGATCGCCATGTTCGTTGAATCGACGAGATGAACCAAAGAAGAGATCAATCAAGTTATCAATAGATAATATATTAAGATAAGAAAAAATATTAAAATGATCTACTATTGAGTTAGACATGAGAGATCTCCCATGTGGAGATGCCCCTAGTATTTCTCCTCGTCTGCTAATCCTTGAATCCAAGGTTGGAAAGGATGGGATGGCTTTTTGTCGACGTCCGGAGGTGGTTTCACTCCAGACATTACGCCGGGCTAGGATGAGGAGTTCTCTTGGATCGGCTGGGTCACCGTAGTTGGCGCAGTCAGAGGATTTTTTTGAGGCATGATCACGAGCATGCTCTCGTGTTTACGACGCCCCCTATCTGGCACGCCAAACTGGAGGGGCGAAAAATGACATACCGGGTTTGGGTCGTCAGAATCCGTCTGCTCCTGTCTCCTTCGATGAGTACCGTCTGGTTGCCAGCGATCCTTCTCCTTGAATGGACCGGACTTGAGGGAGGTCCGGGTTTGATTTGATTTGGACTAAACCTGATGTGACCCCTCAGACTGCTTACGTACCCTTGTAAAGGGATCAAGTCACACTTAGTTCCTCTTTTGGTGTAGAGATCTAGTGGATAGGGAGAACTGGTTCCCTATTTATAGTACTTTGGTGGGTGCCCTAGAATCATTGGTGGATCTCTCTCCCATCGGACGGATGGGGAGAGATCCTTGATTTTGCTGATCAAATATATGTATATTTAGGGATTTGCATAATCAGTTATTGATTATCCCTGATAAATATATATATTTTGAAAAATGTTAGACTCAGTCACATTCACCAACCAAAACTCAGACCTCATATGTTTTCATTTTTTTTTAAATAGTAAACATCATCTAATGAAGTATATGCTTTGATAAAAAGTGTATATCGCTCCATTTCGAATTGAATGAACCCATTTTTAGTAAGTGTAAAAAAATATTTAATGTGGTGTATACAACATCTAACTAGGTATATGCTTCATCGGATTTCTGAAGTGGTATATAGGACTGTGTTTTGGACTGAGAAAAAAACTGAGTGTAACAACACTCATATATTTTGTTTGGGATTTTATGGAATCAATTAATGATGTTTCCAAATCTAACATATATTGTTGTCAGGATTTTGAGAATCATCAATGATGGTCCATAATATATATATTGTTGGGATTTAAAAAATCAGTCAGAGATAGTTCCAAATCCAATATATTATTCTGAGATCTCTATATTGATAATACCAAAATCATATTTTCTTTTTGGGATTTCATCCCAAATATGACTTGATATTTTCTGGTGCTCGGATATGGAGGGTTTGACGGGCCAGATCCACCTATGGTCGGTGATCTGGGTCGTGGGCCCTCATCAATCTGGTCATGGGCCGTCGGTACGTGGAGCATAGTTAGTGGGCTTCTGCCCTACAATATATACACACACACACATACACTTTTACAATAAATTACATGAATCTATTTTTAGGGAATTTGTAAAATTATTATCAAGGTATGATAGTGGAAGAGTGAATGGAGAATGAGGAGGAAAAGCATGTTGCTTTTGGCCGTGTTTGGAAATGGATTTTGGGAGCTTTTGGGTTCGCAAGAAATTGAGTTTTGCAATAGAAAAAAAATTACAGCTTAATTAAAAGTTACAGACACATTTTTATATATAAAAAAAAGAGCCCACAAGCTTGCCTTTTCATAATCTGTGAAGAGTCAGCTTCCTGCAAACTCAGTTTTAAACCCATCTTTTGAAGAAAAGCTAACTCTCAAACCCGTTTCCAAATAGTCAGGTTGCTGTGGTGGAGTTAACGATGAAGGAGCTAGTCGAGACTTAAGGCTGTGTTTGTTTGCACTGATAATCAGTGCTTATTTAGATTAAAGCTTAAAAATCTCTTTAATTGTGTTTGGTAGGTGTTCAAATAAGCACATATGTATTACCTCATTAAGACATTTTTCACCCAAAATTTTCAACTATGGATTGTGCACTTAAAAAACCTGATTACACATCCAGTGGTTCCAACCTGTTTGTGAAAAGACGAGATTGCCCCCGTCACTTTTTGTTATTTACGTAGGGTATATAAACCAAACACACTGAATTCTTCTCTCTCCTCCTCCTTTCAGCGCCGAAAACACCCACATGTAAACCCTATTTTCGGACAACAGAAGAACTACCAAACCTCTTCGATCTGTGTTCCTTCGTCTACGCCGAACGACATTCTCACGGACAACATCCTCGTTTTCATAGATCTCCCTCGAGAAGACGATGATGTTCGTACACTGATCCTTCCTCTCAATCTGTCACTAGACCACGAAGAGCGGCGATACACTCTGATCTCCCTCTCACCGTCTCCAACAAACACCCCGACAGTTCGATCTGCTTCATAGCTGCTTTGGATCTCCACCTAAGTCAATGATCAAGGTAAAACCCATGAAATCTCCTCCTTTTTTCGCTTTTGTTCATCAGATCTGAACCTCTTTATACTATTTAGGGTTTCTTGGAGTCCGATCTATTGGAAGGTCGGGTGACATGTGTGTTTTGTGTTTTTGTGGGTAGATCAGATTCTGGATATGTGATTGATTACTTTTTGGGTGCAAAACCTGATTTCTTTCATTGGCATTGCATGTAGATCATGATTTTAGGCTTTTTCTGTATGAACGAATTTTTCATTGGTATTATATTTATGTTGGATCTTCCCATGGCATCAGAATCTATTGGCCTTAATTGAAAAAAATATGATAATGTTTGTTGATCTTTGAAGAGGTGTATTTGCATTAGGAATTCCAGTAATTGTTCAAATGAGTTTGATTGTATTTTTTTCATAATTGTTTGTTTATAAAGCTCTTTTTCAAACCACCTGAAGCATTGCTCAGCCTTCATTGATGATTTGAACTCACATTCTTCAGAATTTGAGTCTATTGTTTTTTCTTTAATGGGATTATTAAATTCACTTCACACCAAAGCAACTCCAGCAAACCTATACAGTAATAAAACCCTATAATATATAGTACCACCATGGATTTATATGATTTATATGTGATTTATATGATTTTATACATGTTAATCTTTATTAAGCTGAAAATAAACAACATTGTGGATCACCAATGTCAGATTTCTGTAATTTAGGTGGAGCAGTGGGGTACCCAATATTGTTTTGTGAACTTGGTCACATTTGGTTGGTTGTTAAATTTACAATTTTGGTGCAAATGATGTTTACAGTTTTCTGAACTCTTGTTTAGAATATAATATGCTCATGTTCTCATGGCCTGGTTCAATTAGACCCAAACAATCATAGATACAATAACAAGGACAGAGCAGTGGTCTTGTTGAATTAGTACTGTATGAGGAGGTCTTCTTTGTCTGGATGTAGTTTTTCTTTTATTGAACATTGCAGCTACCATGCAAGGGGATGTAGAATTTATGGTTTATGAGTTTGTGTTGCTACTGTTTACACAGAGACTTTTAACAGCATTTGAAAATTTTATGATTCCATTTGAATTTTGTTTTGGACCAAATCAAAAGTGCATTGAATGTGTCTTTTTCTCCTCTCAAAAGTCATAAACTCGACCACAATGGATGATTGTCCACTCACCCTGATTTGGTTTCAGATTTACATACCACTGCATAGATGGGAGTCAGGTTTATATCACCTTGTATGGATTATCTTTGCTCTTCCATTGCACGAATACATAGATTTTTAAAAAATGGATAGGATAATACACATACAAAGATTTTGGAACTAACCAGCATCAGGAAGTCCATCTTTTTTAATAACGATAGTCCTTCTCCTTTTATGATCTTATCAATAACCTTATGAATTTCTGGTAGTTTATGTGAAAAGATTTTTGATGTTCTGATCCCTTAGTACCATGTTCCTTAGGTCTGAATGTGAAAAATTCATTGTTGTATGCTTTTATTTACCAATGGCATCCATTGTAGTAATTGGACCCATTACATTTTTTCATAATTCTTATATTATGTGTATTAAAAGGTTTTAATTGAATTGTCTTTTGAATTCAGGATTAGGATTTCAGTTTCTTATGTTATATGTACATTATAATGCAATATGTATGATGTTGTGCCTGTGTCATTTGGAGCGCTCTGATTGAAAATTTGGGTACATAATTTTTTTCCTAGAAGTTATGTATTCCTGATTTGGTATTTGGATTTGATTTTGTTAAAATCCAAGATGAAAAGGTTTAAATATGAGTTTACTATGAGATGTCTAGTTTTGAGTTAGCTTTCGTACAGAAGTGGAATTAGATCAACTGGATTCCTGTAGTAAAAGTTATGGGTATTTTTCCAAGTATACCCCGGGGAGGGAAATTCTGGCAGCAGCCCTGTTCTATGTTTAGCTCTAATTTCGGAATAGCTAGAGGGATTATTTGATCTTGGCATAAACATGAAAGTTGTAGATAATCTTCTTGTCTTTCCAACGGACTTGGAATTGTGCAATTCGGAGCTATATTGAGGAAGTTATGGCTGTTCCAGTGAAGCTTGCGCAGAATTTATAGTCAAAGGGCGACTAGGTCTTTTCCCCTTAGGTATTTATAATAAATATCTTCTCTCTCTCTCTCTCTTCCCTTCTCACCTCCCACGACTAGCATTCTTTTCTCTCTTTCTCTCTTTCAAACACACCCCCCATGTGTTTGCTTTTAATCCTCAAAGAGAAGAAGAGAAGGTGGAAGTGAAGGAAGAAGAGGAAGTTGGTTCATGTGTTGTTGTGGTTGTTGTCTCCCCTCTCTCAAGCTTCCTTTCCATGATTTCCCCTTCCCCCCACTGATGGCAGCCATAGAGGGCTGAGGAGGCCGAGAGGTGGTGGTGGTGGTGGTGGCGGTTGAGGTGGTTGCGGGTGCGTCGAGGGCCCCCGAACCTCCCCCTTTTGTTCCCCCTCCAAGGTGAGCTCCTCCCCTTCTTTTCTTGATTTTTATGGCTTAAGGGGTTGTGGAAAGGTCATGCATGTTGGGTAGATGGGTTAGGGTGTGTGAGGGGTTGAGAAGGGTTAAAATTAGGTTGGGATGGGCTGGGCGCGCGGTGGGCGCAGTCTGCCGGCGTGGCGCTGGTAGGCTCTGGCGGGCCCGCAGACGCGCGCGGGCGCGTGCGCGCGAGTGCGCGGGTGCGCGCGAGAGTGTGCGCGGGTGCGCGCGGGTGCAGGCGCGAGCGGGGGTGTGAGCGGGGGTGCGCACGGGAGTGCGCGCTGGCCTTCGCCAGAGCGTGCGTGCGGGAGTGCACGCGAGTGCGCGCGGGCGCGCGCGGGCCTGCGCCCGAGCGTGAGCGCGCGCGGGCAGGGCGCCTAGGCGCGGGGCTGGGGACCAGTGTGTGCGCGAGCGTGCGTGCGCGTGCCTGCGCGTGCTGAGGCGTGCGCGGGGTGCTGCGCGAGGGGCGCGGGATGGACGCGCGGTGCGCGCGGGCGCGAGCGAGTGTGCGCGCACGCGCGGCAGCGTGTCTGGGCGCGCGGGCAGGCGCGCAGCAGTGCGCCGATGGTGCTGGGGTGCGTGCGTGCGTGCGCATTCGTGCGTGCGCATGCGGGGGGCCATGCGTGTGGCTGCCCGAGGGTTCGGGTAGGTGTCGGGGCACTCGGACTCGCGTGCGTACGTGCGTGCTCGCATGCGTGCGAGCCTGTATGCATGCTTGTCCGAGTATTGGGTATTTCTAATGATTTCTTTGTATAAATTGTGTTGTTTCTCACCAGTTGGGTGCCCCTACCTTGCAGATCTCGTCGGATGGGATGCGCGAGGTCCCGGGTTGTAAGGTGAGTGGTTTGATTCCAATCCCCCCCCCCTCTCTAGGGATGCGCTCGACCCGCGTAGACGCGCGTCGCGCATCGATGGGGCCCCCTAACTAATGTGTAGATATTTTGCATGCTAGGGATATACACCCATGTATCGTGTGTAAGGCCCGTACATGCCTGGACACCATGTCCTGTACTTAAAAGCCTTGATCTATGCATGATTAATATGATGTATCCATGCCACCTTAGACTTTGTATGTCACGCCCTAGGGCCGGCCGACCCCGGGACGCGGCAGGTGTATATATGATATCAGTAACAAGAGTTCAATAACATACTCACAGAACAGCTAAAATGACAACACAGACAAGCAGGGCTGACATGATATATACACCAAATGCGAAAGCTAAAAGACTGAATCTGTAATCAAAACATACTACAGACTCGATACATAATCATATGTCCTGTGAGAGCCAATATATACAAAGACATCCAAATATAACACAAACGCGTGCCCAAGCACGGAAAATAATACATACAAGCACAAGGGATGCTGATAGCCTCTGATACTCGCGGGACGTGGCGCTACTCCGCTACTGATGAAGTCCCTCGGGGAGCTCCTCCTCCAGATCCGACTCAGATGACACTGGAGAAAAATATTATGCGAGAGGTGAGCCACACGCTCAGTGAACAGCACAACCCATGCATCACAGTTTATATTAACCACAACCAGATATAATTTAATCCACAATCACATTACTTAAGCCACAAAATGGCAACAACTCCGCAATCCAGTGGGTCGCTACCGCCAACCCACTACACCCTCACCCTCACCTCTCAATGGGTGACCAAGGATATTGGGACTAATTACACAAAACCAGCGGGTCGCTACCGCCACCCGCTACACCCTCACCCTCACCCTCACTGGGTGACCAAGGATGTTGGGACTTACAATCCAGTGGGTCGCCACATCGCCAGCCCACCATACCCTCACCCTCACCTACAATAGGTGACCTAGGCTCTTGGGACTGACTAGGCTGTTGGTCACCCTTGGTCCACCGATAGTCTCTCCCCACTCCGTAGGTCGTTTGGCCACTCCCACATTCAGCACAGTCCTTCTACCAAATCAGGAGGCGCCTACTGATAGGAGCCCCTGCACGGGACAGCCTTTCCAACGCCGGGGTAGTCTCTACACGGATCCAACGAAGGGAACATAACAGCCTATCCATCGCATATGATCCACTCGGATCCGCAGACAACACATCCTAACAACTCTAATGTCCTGAATTCCTCAGAATTCCTCCAGGGCGCATAACCAAGATGCGGGGAACATGCATAATAGTTATAACAGGGTTGGAATATTAACGGGGAAAGAATCCTTGGGAGGGCAGCGTGAGGTCCCGATATAGGACATCCCGACAACCAAACAAGGAACACGGAGTACCCTAGCCCGGGTCTCACCGCTGTCCTCGCGAGGCCCCTCCCCTATGATATTCGCTAAAACAGGCTAATAATCACATGCTCGCATTTTATTTAAATAAATAAACTAAATGGGAACATGCATCGGTCGGGGCTTTCCTAGCATGGAAACATGATAACAGGGTGCATAGTTCTTATACGGGTCCTAAGGGTACAAGTCCCTAGCATACAAATCTAGGGTGGCATGCATACTACAGATTATCATGCTTTCATAGCTTTTCATATTAAACAGGTTAATATTTACTATGGTGCCCAGGGGAGGACGGTACACGCCCAAATGCATGTAACGCCTCCCAAACTGGGTTGGATCGTCCCACTCACCGGAGATCGGGTCGTCGCGCGACCGTCCGTCAAGATCTGCAAGATAGGGTAATCAACTTGGTGAGTAAAATACACAAATACACCAAAAATACACTAAAAATACACAAAAATACACTAAAATACCCAACACTCGGACAAGCGTACATACGGCCTGTACGCACGCGAGTCCGAGCACCCCAACTCACTCCCGAACCCCCCGGGCAGCCGCACGCACGGCCACCCTCATCCGTACGCACGAATGCGCACGCACGCACACACCCCGATACCATCGGCGCACTGTCGCGCGCCTGCCCGCGCGCCCCGACGCACTGCACGCACGCCCCAGCACGCGCACGGACTGGTCCCCAGCTCCACGCCCAGGCGCATGCCCAGGCGCCCTGCCCTGCACCCAGGCACAGTGCCCAGGTGCCCTGCCGCGCGCGCGCACGCCCGCGAGCAAGCCCGCGCGCACTCCCACGCACACCCCCGCTCGCCAGCACCCGCGCGCACCTGCGCGACCACTCCGCGCACACCCGCGCACCCGCGCGCAACTGCGCGCCCAACTGCGCCCGCCAGCGCCCAGCACCCGCGCCCAGCGCCCCGCGCCCAGCGCCCAGCTCCATCCGCGCGCACGCCTGCGCGCGCCCTGCCATCTGCTCCGCCTGCTACACTGCCTGCCTGCCATCCTGCCCGGGACAGCCTGCCAGCCCACCCGAGACAGCCAACCAGCACTACGACGGCCCCCAACCGCCTCCAACAGCCTCCAACCGCCACCAACAGCACTCCGACGGCCACCCACAGCCGCTGACCACCACCCAACCCCAAATCCACCCCCCTAACATACATCTATGGAAGGAAAGAGAGGAAAAAGGGCTTACCAAGGGGAGGAAGGGATGTCCAGTAGCTCTCCGCGCACCGAAACCTTTCCCAAAAGGCTTCCAACGCCGTCTCTCGGCCTTCGAAATGGCTCAAATCAGGGAAGAAGAGAGGGGGGATGGAGGGGCAAATCTCGTCGGAATCCGGATTTGAAAGCACCGGAGTGTAGATCGGGACCCGATCTACACTTCCTATGCTTTAGGTTTTAAGCTTTGAGGGCTCTAAGGGGCTCAAAAGCTTGAAAAATGGAGAAGGAGAGAGAGAAAGATTTGGTAGGGATGATGAATAGTGGAAAATCTAATTTTAGATCTCACTTATATAGCGAGTCACTTAAAAACCCGGATACGCCCCGGAACTGCGAAATTTCAGAAACGTTGCCGGAATTCAATGAAATTTTCGTGAGAGGCCTAAAATGGCACCAGGACACCAAATATGCAGTTAGATTTCCAATCGGAGTCCTCTAACTCAGGACGATAGCTAACAGTCCAAAAATTAGCGGTTCCGATCGAAAACCGAAAAAAAAAAAAACTGCCAGAACGCTCCAACGGTTACCAGCAGACTAAAAGTGACACATATAACATTCTTCCCCCCTTAGGAAATTTTGTCCTCAAAATATGCAAAAACATCTAGGAGGGGAAAAGATGCGGATACGCGTCACACCTGGCATCCTTGAGCTCCCATGTGTCCTCGACACCGGAACGGTGCTGCCATCGCACCTCGACCAACTGGACGGTCTTGGTGCAGAGCCTCCTCACGCGGCGGTCCATGATCTCAATCGACTGCTCCACGAATGACTGTCCGGCTCAGAGACGAGCGGCTCGAACGGGATGACGTGAGCAGGATGGTGGACACACCTTTACCCAACTGCGAACCCACCACTCCAAGACGGAGAGGTAAGAATTGGCGCTGAGGTGAGCCTCCGAGTAAACTCCAGGAAGCTCTCCTCGCAAGACGGGGACCACTCGAACCGGACATCCTTCCGAGTAAGGCGGTTAAGAGGAACAGCTATCTTCGAGAATCCCTCGTCAAACCTCCTGCAATAATCCGCCAAACTCGGGAAGCTCCGAATCCTTGCGGGGTTCGACGGCCTACGCCAATTCGACAGATATACCTTCACCACAATCACATAGCCCAGAAAGGCCATAAGCTCCATCCAAACTCGCACTTGATCCATCACCAGCTGATGCGTTCAGAGTATCCCTTGACTGGGAAAAGAAACCTTGGGAGAGCAGCATGAGGTCCCGATATAGGATACCCCGACAACCAAACAAGGAACACGAAGTACCCTAGCCCGGGTCTCAACGCTGACCTCACACGGCCCCTTAAACCAGAAAAGGAACACTAGAAGAAGACATCACTCTTAAAGAACATTACCAACCTCACCGGATCATCTACATCTAGATAATCACCCACCGATATCCTTCAACATCCATCTCAAGACCGGACCCAACATCCGTGGGAACGGTCGAACAACAATTGGGTCACGAGGCGACGCGTCTTCGTCTCATCCACACCCTCACTCCCATCAGGAGACATATTGGGACTTTGGGAGAGACTTAGACTGTTCTTCACCCCTGGTCCACCGGTAGCCTCTCCTCCACACCGTAGGCCGCCTGGTCCGCTCCCACAATTCAGCACAGTCCGAAACCAAATCAGGAGGTGCCTACTGATGGGAGCCCTCTGTCAGGAAGGCCTCTCTAACGCTGAGGAGTCCCTACTCGGTCCAACGAAGGGGAGAACGATTCCACGCTCGCGACATCATCCATTAATCCATTTCCGGGTTAGCCCCTACCTGGCATACTCCCACGATCAGTACCCCTCCGACTGCATCGGCGGTACCTACGGATGAGAGCCTCCTGCCAGGACGGCTACAACCCGGCCTCTTTAACTCGAACAACCACACTCCTTACCCGCTCAACGAGACATCACACACATGCTTAACCGCAATCAACACACATATATTCATAGGGAGCTGGGAAAACAAAACATTACCTCGAATCATGACACCCGAAACCTGCGCCTCCTCGGCCGAAAGAGCTGCAACTCTGCCCTGAACGAACTGCGGCTGAGGAGCAGGGGCACGCCTCGCCGGCTGCACTGGCTGCCCCACTGGTCAACTCGACCATCCTGTGGCTGCTGCTGACGCGGAAGCTGCTGCTGCAAGAACTGCGGCTGCTGAGGTAGCACTCGGGGTCGGCCAGCATCAGGGAAATTGTATCTGATATGCCCGATGCGCTGACAATGGAAACAACGCCTCGTCTCTGGTCGCCAGGACTGGATGGCATTGCCGCAATGGGTGCCGGATCCCACACTGGCACCGCATCTGCTGGAGGAGAGGCAGCCGCTGACTGCTCGAAGTGGGGCCTCTTCCTCTTGCGCTGCCCCTGGTCCCGACTCCCGGAAGGACCCTGATTTGCAGATGGGGTCGGAACCCTCACGAGGATCCCGAGGTCTCGCTCGACTGTCTTCGCCCGAGACACCAAGTCCGAGAACCTCGAGAAAGCCTGGGAGGAGACATGCACCCGAATGGCGCTGCAGAGACCAAGCTCGAAACGGCGGCACCTCGCCTCTTCGTCCATCACCAAGGCTGGAGCGAATCTGGATAACCTCGTGAAGCGCGTGGAGTAGTCGGCGACAGACATAGAGCCCTGCGTCAACCGCTCAAACTCCTGCACCACGATCTGCCGCGTCGAGAACGGGAAGTACTCCTCCAAGAAATACCTCCGACATCCTGCCCATGAAAGCTGCTCCAATCCCTCGGGGATGTCCACCACTCGGGTAGCCCACCAGTCGACAGCGCTACCCTTCAACATGAAGGTGGCAAGGGAGACTCGCTGGCGATCCGCGCAAAGCATGGTCGAGAAGATCACCTCCACCTCCATCAACCATCGCTCTGGGGCAAGGGGATCCGCCGACTGGCCATAGAACTCGGGAGGACAGAGCTTTAGGAAGGCTGCGAGGCCACTCTGCTGCACCCGCGCTGCAGCCTCCAGCTCCACCTCCCTCGCCGGGGGATCCTGAACCCTCACCGCCGGAATCGCCACGGGGACTGGGGGTACTTCGGGTACCACAGGCGGATCTGCCACCGAGGGGACCTGTGGAACTGCATCACGGGCCGCCCTCAGCTCCTGGATCTCCCGCGCCTGCTCTGCCAACACTCTGGTCTGGGCCTCCAGTGCCCTGGTCTGAGTCTCCACTAAATCCGCTAATCGAGCGAACGCACGTTCCCATGCGGGAGGCTCCTGCGCCGATCCTGGCCTCACAGCCGTGGACTCTCCAGTAGCATCCTCGCCTCTAGTAGGTCCGGAAACCTCCAAAGGTCGAGAGGGACCATGTCCGCGCCGTCCTCTGCGAGGAGGCATATCAGCAACCTAAGAAAACCAGACACTAGGATCAGAATACACATATACAAATCCTAGGACTCATCTCTACGAAAAGAAGACCATTGGCTCTGACAGGACCAGGCTCTGATACCAACTTTTGTCACGCCCCAGGGCCGGCCGACCCCGGGACGCGGCAGGTGTATATATGATATCAGTAACAAGAGTTCAATAACATACTCACACAACAGCTAAAATGACAACACAGACAAAAGCAGGGCTGACATGATATACACACCAAATGCGGAAGCTAAAAGACTGAATCTGTAATCAAAACATACTACAGACTCGATACATAATCATATGTCCTGTGAGAGCCAATATATACAAAGACATCCAAATATAACACAAACGCGTGCCCAAGCACGGAAAATAATACATACAAGCACAAGGGATGCTGATAGCCTCTGATACTCGCGGGACGTGGCGCTACTCCGCTACTGATGAAGTCCCTCGGGGAGCTCCTCCTCCAGATCCGACTCAGATGACATTGGAGAAAAATATTATGCGAGGGGTGAGCCACACGCTCAGTTAACCGCACAACCCATGCATCACAGCTTATATTAACCATAACCAGATATAATTAAACCACAATCACATTACTCAAGCCACAAAATGGCAACAACTCCGCAATCCAGTGGGTCGCTCAATCGCCAACCCACTACACCCTCACCCTCACCTCTCAATGGGTGACCAAGGATGTTGGGACTAATTACACAAAACCAGCGGGTCGCTACCGCCACCCGCTACACCCTCACCCTTACCCTCAATGGGTGACCAAGGATATTGGGACTTACAATCCAGTGGGTCGCCACATCGCCGGCCCACCATACCCTCACCCTCACCCTCAATAGGTGACCTAGGCTCTTGGGACTGACTAGGCTGTTGGTCACCCTTGGTCCACCGATAGTCTCTCCCCACTCCGTAGGTCGTTTGGCCACTCCCACATTCAGCACAGTCCTTCTACCAAATCAGGAGGCGCCTACTGATGGGAGCCCCTGCACGGGACGACCTTTCCAACGCCGGGGTAGTCTCTACACGGATCCAACGAAGGGAACAGAACAGCCTATCCATCGCATATGATCCACTCGGATCCGCAGACAACACATCATAACAACTCTAATGTCCTGAATTCCTCAGAATTCCTCCAGGGCGCATAACCAAGATGCGGGGAACATGCATAATAGTTATAACAAGGTTGGAATATTAACGGGGAAAGAATCCTTGGGAGGGCAGCGTGAGGTCCCGATATAGGACATCCCGACAACCAAACAAGGAACACGGAGTACCCTAGCCCGGGTCTCACCGCTGTCCTCGCGAGGCCCCTCCCCTATGATATTCGCTAAAACAGGCTAATAATCACATGCTCGCATTTTATTTAAATAAATAAACTAAATGGGAACATGCATCGGTCGGGGCTTTCCTAGCATGGAAACATGATAACAGGGTGCATGGCTCTTATACGGGTCCTAAGGGTATAAGTCCCTAGCATACAAATCTAGGGTGGCATGCATACTACAGATTATCATGCTTTCATAGCTTTTCATATTAAACAGGTTAATATTTACTATGGTGCCCCAGGGGAGGACGGTACACGCCCAAGTGCATGTAACGCCTCCCAACCTGGGTTGGATCGTCCCACTCACCGGAGATTGGGTCGACGCGCGACCGTCCGTTAAGATCTGCAAGATAGGGTAATCAACTTGGTGAGTAAAATACACAAATACCCCAAAAATACACTAAAATACCCAACACTCGGACAAGCCTACATACGGCCTGTACGCACGCGAATCCGAGCACCCCAACTCACTCCCGAACCCCCCGGCAGCCGCACGCACGGCCACCCGCATCCGCACGCACGAATGCGCACGCACGCACACACCCCGGCACCATCGACGCACTGCCGCGCGCACGCCCGCGCGCACCCGCGCGCACTCCCGCGCACACCCCGGCTCGCGCCAGCACCCGCGCACAGCTGTGCGACCACTCCGCGCGCACCCGCGCGCGACTGCGTGCCCAACTGCGCCCGCCAGCGCCCAGCGCCCAGCTCCATCCGCGCGCACGCCCGCGCGCACCCGTGCGCGACTGCGCGCCCAACTGCGCCTGCCAGCGCCCAGCGCCCAGCACCCGCGCCCAGCGCCCAGCACCTAGCGCCCAGCTCCATCCGCGCGCACGCCCGCGCGCGCCCTGCCGTCTGTTCCGCCTGCTGCACTGCCTGCCTGCCAGCCTACCCGGGACAGCCTGCCAGCCCGCCCGAGACAGCCAACCACCACTCCGACAGCCTCCAACCGCCTCCAACCGCCACCAACAGCCCTCCGACGGCCACCCACCGCCGCTGACCACCACCCAACCCCAAATCCACCCCCCTAACATACATCTATGCAAGGAAAGAGAGGAAAAAGGGCTTACCAAGGGGAGGAAGGGATGTCCGGTAGCTCTCCGCGCACCGAAACCTTTCCCCAAAGGCCTCCAACGCCGGGATCTCTCTCGGCCTTCGAAATGGCCCAAATCAGGGAAGAAGAGAGGGGGTATGGAGGGGCAAATCTCGCCGGAATCCGGATTTGAAAGCACCGGAGTGTAGATCGGGACCCGATCTACACTTCCTATGCTTTAGGTTTTAAGCTTTGAGGGCTCTAAGGGGCTCAAAACCAAGAAAAATGGAGAAGGGGAGAGAGAAAGCTTTTTGGTAGGGATGATGAATAGTGCCAATCTAATTTTAGCTTTCACTTATAAAGCAAGTCACTTAAAATACCCGGATACGCCCCGGAACTGTGAAATTTTGGAAACGTTGCCGGAATTCGATGAAATTTTCGTGAGAGGCCTAAAATGGCACCAGGACACCAAATATGCAGTTAGATTTCCAATCGGAGTCCTCTAACTCAGGACGATAGCTAACAGTCCAAAAATTAGCGGTTCCGATCGAAAAACTGAAAAAAACAAAAAACTGCCAGAACGCTCCAACGGTTACCAGCAGGCTAAAAGTGACACATATATAACATTGTATGCTAGGGATATGCACCCTTATATCATATATAGCAGCCTATGCATGCTTAGACACCAAGCCCCGAGCTATGCATGATCCCATCTAGTTTTATCTAATTAAATCAGAATGTGAGCATGCCTTAGAGAATATTGTAACCTTGTGGTTATGATATATGTCTCCCCGCATCTTAGGGGATTATGTGAGCATATAGTTACAAGCATGCCTTAGATAATATTATAACCTTGTTGTTATAATATATGTCTCCCCGCATCTTGGTTATGCGCCCTGGGGGAATTCTTGAGAATTCATGTCATTAGAAATGTTAGGAAGCGTTGTCGACGGATCCAAGAGGATCGCATGCGTGTGGGTAGGCTGTTCTCTTTCCTTCGTTGGATCCGTGTAGTACAGCCCCGGCGTTAGACAGGCTGTCCTAACATAGGGCTCCCATCAGTAGGTACCTCCTGATTGTGTTTCGGACTGTGCTGACTCGTGGGAGTAGACCAGGCAAGCTACGGAGCAGGGAGAGGCTACCGGTGGACCAAGGGTGAATAGCAGTCTAGTCAGTCCCAAAAGACCATGTCACCCCTTCGAGGGTGAGGGTGAGGGTGTGGTGGGTCAGCGATGTAACAACCCACTGGATTGTGTAGTTACTCCCGTTTAGGGACTATGACTACCTTGAGGTTAATATGAGGATGTTGGTTGCTGTTATGCATGTGGGTGATATCTTGATGAGCGAGTATCGAGAGTGGTTGTTTTCCATTGGGTTTCGCTTTGCGAACATGGAATCGCTCTCCTCGGCGTTGGCTATACCTGTCAGAGGACTAGGCGGAGGCCACGAGGGTGGGAGAGGCCGAGTTGAGGAGATCGGGTTGTAGATACTACCTGGGAGAGGGTTAATGAATGATGTCGCGAGGGTGGAATCGTTCTCCCCTTCGTTGGATCCGAGTAGTGACATCCCTGGCGTTAGACAGGCTATCCTGACAGAGGGCTCCCATCAGTAGGTACCTCCTGATGTGTTTCGGACTATGCTGAATCGTGGGAGTATACCAGGTAAGCTACGGAGCGGGGAGAGGCTACCGGTGGACCAGGGGTGTAGAGCAGTCTAAGTCTCTCCCAAAGTCCCAAAATGTCTCCTTTCAGGAGTGAGGGTGTGGATGAGGCAAAGACGCGTCGCCTCGTGACCCATTCGTTGTTCGACCGTTCCCATAGATGTTGGGTCCGGTCTCGTGATGGATGTTGAAGGACATCGATGGGTGATTATCTAGATGTAGATGATCCAGTAGTGTTGAGTAGACCAGTAAGTCCGGGTCTCTTCGACCGACGGCATGGTCTCTAGACCAGTAAATCCGGGTCTCTTCGACCAACGGCATGGTCTCTAGACCAGTAAATCCGGGTCTCTTCGACCGACGGTATGGTCTCTCCCCATAAGTCCCAAAAGACTCCCTCCGGGAGTGAGGGTGGGGGTGAGGTTGGTCACGCCGCCGCGTGACCCAGTTATCCATTGGGTTTCTACCCATGTTTTTCCTTGAAAAAGGGAATTGATTATGTATTGAACTGTAGATTGGTGATTGGTGATTGGTTTCCAGCCACTCACTGAGCTTGTAGCTCACCCCTCGCATACTGTTTCTTTTCAGGGGCAGTGTTGGGCGTGGAGCTGGAGCTTTCCTGTGGCGTGGTCTTATGGGCGTGGAGCGTTCTGCCGGCGGGTGGCGAGTGAGAGGCTGTCAGCATTCCTAGAGTCATTTTATGCTTTGTAAATCATGCATGTGGCACAGGTTGTATTTTCTTTGGTCTAGACTTGGCTTCCACAGGACATTGATTGTGTATTCGGGTCTGTAATAATGTTTTTGATTTACAGACATTATTATATATTATGCTTCCGCTTTTCAGTCAGTTATCATTATCTTGCTTTGCCGCCTTGTGTATTGTTGTTGGTGTCCTTATTGACCTCAGGTATTGATAGCTGATATTATATTTTATTTTGCCACATCTCGGGGACGCCTGGGGCATGACATATGATGTGGAAATATTTTTGACAGCATGAAGAACGCTCATTCTGAGATTCATTGTGCTTGTGGCCGAGGACCAATGACCTTTCATAAGGCACGGACAGATAAGAACTACGGGCGGTGGTTCTTTAGGTGCCCTACGAGATTGGTATGTGTTCTAATTAGCGCACTTGTCTTCACTGATACATATATCTGAATTTTTTTTTGTGTTTCCATATTGATTTGTATATTTCGGTTGGATGCAGGACCACTCTTATTCTTTCATGTGGGCGGTTACATTGCGAAGGATGGGAGAGTTTCAAGATAATCAACCGCAAATCATTAGAAATGTGGAGAAGGACAATGCAGGACCACGGTCAATGGGTTTAATGATTTTCGGATGTTGTGCATGCTTTTGTATAATATTGTTGGTGTTTGTTATCTTTTTTTTCTTTTAATCCTAGCTATCAAGTAAATGTAGAAGTTCTATTAGCCGAGGAATGTCTGTAACATTATAAACATCACTATGGTGCAGTCTCTTTTATAACATATTAAGAATACCTCATCTGTGGGAGCGTTGACGACCGAAGAGTAGTGCTTATAATAAATTAATATGTCGGACCAATTAATTTAATTGCCTTTTATTTGTCTATGTAGACTTTTTAAGTTAAAATGAAACATGAAATATGGGTGCATATTTGTAGAATTTAGGCTCCTGTCAAACTTTTACAAAAGGGGCAAATATTGGTTTTTTGCTGTCCTTTGTTTTGAACGATGGCATTTGGATGTGTTTGCAGTCTAATTGAGGAGTCTTTGTAATCCTATGCGATAGGTGGAAATATATAATTATCAAAGTTTTCAACAAGATTAAACAAACAATATATTGTTTTTCAACGTGTGGGTATCCAGGCAGTATAATTTTTTGTTCTTCAAATGGTAGAAATGATTGATATGTTTTTAACATGTTAAAAAAGAATAATATTTAATATCTCCAAAAAAAGCATGTTTTCTCCATTTCAACTAAATATCAAAATAACATTCAACACTTATAAAATGGTCCAAAATACACTTCTAATAAACACATATGTTAAGTGGTCAACCAAATACACTTATCTAAATAATTGTTTAATATTTTCTGCTGAACCAAACGTTTTTTTTTCAAAACTCTTAAAGATTATCATCATAACCTCTTTCTGCACTTATTAATTAACCCTTAAAATCTGCTTTCCGCCGCTGTCAAACACCTGCTTAGAGAGAGTCAAATTTTAAAGGACTCCAAGCTGATGTAAATCTATTTCAATGCTTTTTCACTCTTACCTTCTTTCTTATTCGCTTGTGAATCATGAAAAAAATTCTAACCAGAACCGTATGCATTGATGAGACAGACTAATATTCTTAGCACATGCATATTAACATCCATCTTAATATACTATATACAGACATATATACATATATGAACTAAAGAAATTTAATTTGGCTTTGGAAATTGGGCATGGAGTACCAATAAAGATTTCATTATACCTCTCCACATTTCCATCAACAACAATCCATTTATGATACAATAATAATCACACATTTTACCAGGTCCCCCAATGAAAAAGAAATAAACCAAACAAATCAATCCCCTCAAATGAAAACAAATCTAAATAAATCAATAGCACAATCACTCTTAAATAACTGCCTCTCTGCTGGCTCCACTCCATGAAGATTCAAGCACCACAAAGCATAAAATCAAAACACCCCCAACATGATCATCAATCAACTTCTAGCAGGCTGTCCAGCATGGAACATGATGGGTGGTGCTGCATGAATGACAAGAACATACAAAAGCTGCGTTGCCGAGAGGATGATCGAAAACGCCTCCATTGTTCTCTGCACAAATCAGTGAAAACATAGGATCAAATATCAAACACCTCCAATTTCATAAGTGTAATGAAAGAGTTTATTCTATAACAAGCTTTTTGTTGTTCTTACCAATTTCGCATTCCTTCCTCCCAGGACAATCTCCTTCCATGCCAACCTGCAATTGTAGTTTGTGGTGGTTGAGAACCAAAAGAACTGATTAGGATTTATATTGTTTTGATTGATAAAATTGAAATAACTATAAAATTTGGGGACTTGGAACACATAACTCAGTGGTTAACAATAGAATTTGCAATAATAAGACCATGGTTCATGACCCAACATTACCTTAGAAAAAGAAGAAAAAAAAGCTATAAAAATTTATAGCAAATTTAACAGATTTTATAGAGATTATTGGTTGGAGACTCAACAGTGAACTACACGTACTACTTGCTTGACGCAAGCTGTAAATAAAGTTTTTAAAGAAGGCTGTTTTTTTTTTTCCTTTTAAAAAAACAGCTAATAGAGAGATTTTTTTAAAATAAATATGACTCAAAGATTCCAATTTATCATCAAATAGTCAAATGTTAACTCAAACAATGACTCTTTTGTTGCAAGTATTAGATTTTAATAGGAAAAAAAATGTTAAATGCATTTTTTAAGAAATCTATTTTACTTTTATCATCTTCAAGTAAAGTGAAAGGATGAGATTGAATCACTGCCCGATGTACTATTAGGCATCGCAGAGTATCTATTGTAGAACTACTCATATGATAAAAAAAAATGTCACAAATATAATATATATATTAAACATATGAGATGACGCGTATATGAGATGACGCTTATCAGTTTTTCGTTAAGGACTGAGAGATGATTGATTTTACCCCATGGCAAGGAGAGTGAGGGTCCAAGCAATCACCCCGGCCGAGGCGGCCGCGGGGAGGCTCTCAGTGTTCCAAGCGCGTATGTGGTGAAGCCCGGCGATGGCCGAGGCCGCACCCACTACTGCGGCGATGATCGCGAACACCACGAAGAACCCGGTGGCCGCATTCCCCATCGGAAAGAAGATTGCCGTGAAGTGCGCCGGAAGCTCCAGCCCAGGACCTGCATATATGCATTGTTTCCATCAGCAATTATTCATCATTGTTAAATGTGAATTCAAGTTCAAACATGTGATGTGTTGTGGGAAGCTGCCCTTTACTAGTGGGCGTTTTACATATGATCATGCTGACTCATATCTGCCTAATAAGGAAAAATATACATGTAGCCCCAATTGCAGTCTTAATTATAGTCCATCCCATTTTTTTTTTACAAAACTATACACTCACGCTTTCAAGTACATGCTATTATATAAAATAAAGTATATATTGAAATACATTAGTATATTTTTTTTCATGGTGAAAAAATAAAAAAATCGGACTGCAGTATATACTATGATAGTGCAATATACACTATGATAGTGTGGTATATACTAGGTTATCATAACGTATGGGGCTGCATAACGGGCTGTAAAACAGATTGCGTATATCATCACTCGTCTAATAATAAGAGTGGATTCATACTGTATAGTTGGAACTATATGTCTTGTTTAGACCTTTGTACCAAAAAAGAAAAAGAAAAATGATAGATCACATTTAGAGTCTACACCGATTTTCTTGTTTAAGAAAAATTATACTCCTATATGAAAGTTTATCATGTCATATGTTATATGAAATGCAGTATGTACTTAGATACACTATGAAATTACTCATATACTACGATAACGCAGTATATACTACACTATCACAGTGTATGAAGCTATAGACGGGGCTGTAAAATAGACTGAACGTTTCAGCGCTCAAAAAAAAAATTAGTAAATGTGATCATGAATAGGATGTACCAATAATGAAGCCTTGATCGATGGCGACTTGGATGGCCCATCCACCTATGGCAGCCAAAATGATGTACATGCAGAGGTTGAGGAACAGAAGAAGAGCTGCGACGCCCTTGAGACCTTGGCCTGCCGCCATAGCTATATCAACTAGAGCTTACTATGACGACAAATATAAATATAATGTAAAGAAGAACTAGAAGGCTGATGTGTTTTTTTTTGTTCTTGGTTTTGAGTGGATGATGTTGGGTGCTTTATATATGCATGGAGGTGTTTGATTGGGTGGCTTTTGTTTGTTCTTTGCTTGCAGGATGAAAGTGGGGTAGAGGCTTCAGCAGTTGTAAAGGTGAAACCTTGAGATTCAAGGAAGGTAGTCCTCCATTTGTGCAAGGTTTCCTTCTCATTTGAGATATCCTTTTTGTTCTTTTGATTGAGAGAGTTTATTATCTGTGAGGAAAGTCACAGCTTTTGGAATCAGTTTGGACACTCTTTGTATAAAGATGTAAAAGTGCTTTTCACTTCTTTTATAATGGATCAGCATAATTAAATATTAGATGTATAGAATAATGGAAACATAGGTGGTTTAGCTAAACTGAGGGAGATTACTGTGTGTTCCATGCAAAATCAATTTAATTGATCCAAAGTGTTAGTCCATTTATAGTCGTCTAATATTCCACTTCAAAACTAATTGATATGTGAATTCGGATAAACAAATATAAATTTTAATATGAGATTTCTTTATCATGATTAAGTTCCCTTTGAACCAGAATGAGATTCCTGGTTTGTTACTTGAAGCCCAAGAATCCATTGTGTGTTAGTAATTTGAAAGAGAAATATGTTTATAGTATTTTTTTAAAATCAATTAATGTATTCGCTATAGTGATAATATTTCATGTATGGGTTAAAGGCGTCCATGCCTTAAAAAATGGCAATTTCTCTTCAAAATATAGTGATTAGTCAATATAATTAATCTCCGAAGTCAGATTTTTATATTGATAATCAAACTTTTGTACTTCTATACCTCAAAATTTTACAAATACACAGATCTATCTATATCTATATCTATACTACATATAAAAGTACCAATTCATGAAAAACATTCATTGGACATGTTTACCCTTTCCAATTCATGAAAAACCATTCCTATCCTAAATGATATTTCATCGTACATATTTACCCTTTCAAATTATTTGTATTTACCATTTAACATTCTTCACAATCAATTACATGATATCATAATTTTTTTAATAAATTCAATTTCATTTTATATAATTATATAATATATCTACATATATTATATTGTAATCGTTAGAAAATCCTTATATATAATAGAAGCCCTATGTTTGTAATTATTAATAAAAAATATACAAATATGGAAGGGAGATAAAATTCAACCAAAAATTAATATATACCCTTTCAATTACATGCTGTTTACCCTTAACAATTCATGAAAATCTATTCCTATCGAAAATTATTTTTGATCAGACATATTTACCCTTTCAAATTATTCTTATCTAAATTATAAAAAAGCCGTAATATATGTTATATTACATGCACATTTTTATTCTTATATATTTTTTAGAGATTTAATAAATAATGACAATCTATCAAATTATAAATTGTATCGTGAAGTTTATGTTTAAATCAATGTATCTAAAACTTTGACAAATATTTCTTTCTTGAATAGTTGATCCTTCAGGTCCTGCAGTTTCGCACGAAGTACTCTCGAAGTTAAATCAGGTCTGTCTTGGGGGAGCTGTCCTTTTAATTTATCTTTCACCTCTTTCCATTCGGGATTACATGTCACAATAATGAACAAATCAGGTTTGCCAAACCGTTGAACCAATGCCATCGCATCGAGGTATCTCTTGCGCATGTCCCGTGGTCCTCCAACAAAAGATGCTAGGAGGACTATTCTCTGTCCAATTTGATTTCCTCTGGTTTCCCCTGCTACGACGCTGTCAACTATTCCTTGATACAACTCAGCTCTGATTTTTATTTGTTGTCTCCGATAATAATGCAACCTTGTAGTTTCAAGTTTTATGTACATATCCACAATATATTGTTGAAGTAATCTCCCGGCTAACAAAAGAATAGTTTGATCATATTCATGAGTATTTAGCTTATAAGAATAGTATTGGTGACACGAAACATTTCCAATTTTCTCGTGAGAGTATTCTGAATCATGAGATTTTCTAATGAGTTATATTGCCAATAATGAATTTTGTAAGATATAATTTGGATTAAAAATTCTATGTTATATATATAATACAATATACCGTGGCATTCTCGATTGAATATGTCTGCAGTTGTTGTTAAGACATATGTACTTGCTGAATTTTGTCCCTCAGACACTGTGTTCAATTGTGAATCCTATGTGTAGCCCCTTTTTTTTAGTAGTTTGATGCCATCCAACCTCTCCTTTAGGAAATAATAAAGGATATTGCAATGGATCATAGCATCTAAAGTAATGTTTGACTCTATGTCTTTGACCAGAATGAGCATGAACTATTATATCCCTCTGAAATGGTACAGTTGGATTATTTCCTTCAATCCATATGCCAGCGACTTGATCTACTAAGGGTAAGTCATAAACTCTCTGGTCGAGTCTTACATCCTTTGTGATACCAATATTGAAGTCATCCAATGAAGGAAACTCTTTTAAGGAGCGTAAGATCTGAGCATAAGGATTTCCTTCTAGAATTTTCATCAACTTGACAACCAATACCTCATTCAACTCAGCCCCCGAAACAACATGCATTCTGTTTTGCACTTCATTATTTGTGTCATAGAAGTACAACTGAAATATAAGAGAATAAAGAAATAAAATTATCGTACATATAGGCAAGTATTACAGATATAGAACTACGTGAATATCTCAACTTCTTTTAAACATTTTTTTCACACAAACTTATTTCTTTCAATCAATGTCATAACTTACATATACATGTTTTTTTTTTTTTTTGTAAACAAGAGGCTGAAATAAATGATGTCCGTTCGTGAATATCTAATTCATCATCGACGTTGCTAAGTGCTCTAAAAATATTTCACTAGATATCGACTGTATTGATCCAAATTATGTGGCGAGGATTGATACAATTGTACAACGACAATAACAAAAGGTGTGAAGAGATATGAAAGTGATCTTAATAGATGATGAGGTTAGTACTATGTATGTACATGGTTATGTTAACGTTTCGGTTTCAATATTTTGTAATGTACATAGTTTTATTTTCCTTACAATTCAATTTTTAAATTTTCACTTCAATCCATATCATGATAAATACATTATGATTAATGTGGTTCGTTAATTTGTTGAGATTCCCACACACTCTAAAATTCATCATGTACATGTTTAAGGAGTTTCTTGTTAAATTTAGGTTGTACATTTTACTTTAATCTTTATAAAAAAAAATTTAATGGTAAATTTTAACCGCACATTATAATCACACTACACAAATTATACAAAATTTCTGGTTTGCATTTAGTACACAACTTCTTATTATAAAATATATAAATCAATACTATTGCATAATGTTCATACAATATATTTTAATAAAATAAATTATGGACAAGGGGGAATTAAAGAAGTAGATTAAGTAAAAAAAGTGTTCGTAATTCATTTCGTGTACGACCATCGTCCTTCTTCCATTGTTTGTACAACTATTTAGCCTCCATCTTCATCATAATCTCTCCCTAGGGGTTCTCTTTCTTCATATTATCCAGTAAAATCATGAAATTACGTTTATATATGTTTTTGTGGATCTTCTTCTCCCTCTCTTCAAAAACAAATTGGACAGGAATCAATAACTACGGAATTTTTCTAACAATGAAGTTCTCTTATTTCATGACAATCATTTTCTTACTTACCTGACATTAAATTTTACGTTAAAAGAAATTCTCAAATGACCATCTTTTAAACACTTTTTCTTAGCATATAATGCTAAAAGACAACAATTTACAAATCCGATCTAAATAATTCTCATTTCAAAAATTTGGGCTTTCTTCATTGTCAAATTCATTTCATTGACAAATACTGCTCAATTGTTACTCCAACAAATGCATGACTAATTTTGGGAAATATGTCATGCTAAAAATTAAAAGAAAAAATAAATATTGTTCAACACATAAATTGGTTGTTATTACAAGGTTTATTTCAACTTGGGCTGCCATCGTATACACTTTAGGATATTTTCCTCATAATTATAAGTATTCATTGCTATTTATTTCCCTACACCTCATTATGCATACCAAAGGAATGTCTTAATTTACACTTTTTTTCTACAATGTGGGCTTCATGATTCTCTGCCGCATTTTTGACCCTTTAATCTCAAAAAAACAAGGAATTAAGGATTTGGTGGAGATTAAAAGCACTACTACTAAAATAACTGCAGTGGAAGAGGCAGCTTTGCGGGAAGTTCTGTAGAGATTCATTGAGGTTGGTCTGAATCTAACTATTGTAAACAGGTAATAATTTCATCCACATTGTACCTCTTCTCATATAAGTTCAAGTGGAAAAAATTACATCATAAATATATAACATACGTTCAAGTTTTCATAATTGGGTAATTAATCTTTGGGTTAATGTTTAGACCGATTTCCTATTTATAATGGTAAAATAATTTAAAACTCTTCTTTCTATTTTTCAAAGAATGGCAGCCATGCATATGATGACAAAATGAAAGGAGAGATTACATGTGATTCCAATAAACTTGAAAACATAACAAACTTGTAATGATCTAGAGTTCAATCTAAATTTAGGGCTTATCATTTTTACATATTTATATAATTAAATATCATGTTTATTAAATTATCAACAAAAAAAAATCATGTGCAACGCACATGTGCCTCAACTAGTATAACAAAAAGAAAGAAATGTTGTTGTTTTTTTTTTTTTTTCCCTTTGTAAGATGAAAGCAATGGGAAGAAAGTCATGCCACCATCCCCAATTGAAACTTAGTGCAAAATGTCATGCCTTCAGGAACCACGAGAACAGAGGAACTATATTTAATTCCGGGCAATTTGCGAAAACAGCCCCATGGTTTCCAATATTTTGATAAAATAGCACCCCAATCGAATATTTACAAATTCTAGCATTAGACCGGGTAAGTACTGTTACGTCAGCGTTGACTAATTTTAAACAGGAGGCATCATAAATATTTGCAAATTCGACCATTGAACCCAGTCAGCTTTGCCACATCAATGTTGACCAATTTTTTATTTTTATATTTATACTGGAGGTACCATATATGTATGGCGCCATCCCTTATGTAGCGGATAAAAAGAACTCTATAAAAAAATGAATTTTTACCCTTGAAATCTCAACTATCAAAATTTAATCAAAGAGATGATAAAGATAAACAAATCTTTCTCGATTTTATCACATTTCAATCGCTTAAAAAAATCTTAGCCATTAAAATTTAATCAATAAGGAGAAACCAATTTTTCATGATTTTCTTACCTCTCAATAGAATATATGTTAAAAAAAATCTCAACCATTAATATTTAATCAAAGAGGTGATAAAAAAATATCAGCTATTAATATTTATCAATGAAGAAGAATGGGATAAAGAGAAACAAGTTTTCCATGATTGCCGGGCGAGGGGCCTGTAACCCGAAATGGGGGCATTAAAGTAAGCAAAATGTTTTTCATGATTTTCTTCTCTCTCAACGGAATAAATGTTATAATGACAAAGGAGGCATAATTTTATGGTGCCTCCATTTATAAAGAAAAAAAAACTAAAAACAAAGGAGATACTATTTATATATGGCGCCTCCAGTTTTTTTTAAGAACGTAAAAAATTGATCAACACTGACGTGGCCGCATTAACCGGGTCCAATGCTAAAATCTACAAATATTCGATTGTTTTTTGCTAATATTTAAAATCATGAGGCTATTTTTGCAAATTGCCCTTTACTTCCTGAACAAGTGCCCAATGGTTATAATTCAGCAATGTCAATAGCCTAACTTTTGCGCTTATAGCTCTAACATTTGCTTGTCCAAAATCAGATTTTCATCCAACGTAATGACGTTTTTTCAAACAATAATGTTTTTTAGGCCCTAAGTTATAGACCTCATCACAAGCCTCATGACATGGCATTTGTATTAATCTGTTATACCCCTACATGGTAATCTGCCTTTTTCAATAATTGATAACCTCAAAGCAAGGAGACGGTTATATTTTTTATTTTTCCCTTATTTGTAACCCTGTAGCACATTGAATCTTGCTTTTTTTCTTTTTCTTTTTCTTTTTATTTCGTCGATTTAGATTGTGTATTCCCTTTTTTCCATCATTTTGAATTGTTTAATGTTGTGAAAATATTAAATAACATATTAAAATTTTTGTTTGAAGGATTATCATCAATTGTTTTTGTATTATATCGATTCGAGCAATTTTATTACCAATGTCTCTCAATTTAGGTTTATACTATGTTATCATTATGTTTATTCGCTGAGTTAATCATCACACTGATTTACATTTTTTTTTTTAATATGGTGTTTGATAGTGAATCTAGTGTTTTAAAATTCAGTTAGATTTTCAAATGTAACTGAATTTTATATGCATTATACTCTCTATTTTTAGTGTGATTTTGAACAGTATTTTTTTTAAAGTTATTTACATTTTTCATATTTATTTGTTTAGAAATGTATTTGAATATTATATGCATTATATTTTTGAATTTTTTTATCCTTTTACGCAGTTTTTGTTTTTCATTAAAATTTTAAAATTCAGTTACATTTTCAAGTGTATCTGAATTTTATATGCATTATACTATCTGTTTTTAGTGTGATTTTAAACAATATTTATTTGTTGTTTTGAAAGTTAGTTATATTTGTTAGATTTATTATTTTGAAAATGTATTTGAACATTATATGGATTATATTTTTTAAAAAAATTTGTGCCTTTATGCAGTTTATGTTTTTCATTAAAGTTTTCAAATTCGATGACATTTTCAAATGTATCTGAATTTTATATGCATTATAATCTCTATTTTTAGTGTGATTTTGAATCATATTTGTTTGTTGTTTTGAAAGTCAATTACATTTGTTAGAATTATTTTTTTGAAAATGTATTTGAACTTCATATGCATTATATTTTTAAAAAAAATTTGTGTTTTTATGCAGTTTATATTTTTCATTAAATTTTAGTTACAATCCTAATCTATTTGAACTTTATATACAGTATACTTCTTGTTTTATTTGTGTTTTTAAACAATGTTTATTTTTCCTTAAAATTCAATTACATTGTAACTGTATTTGATATTTATATGCATTATATTTTCATGTTTTTTGTGTTGCTAAACAAATTTTTTTTTTCTTTTTTTTTAAATGTAACTGAATTTCAAAAAAAAAATGTAGCGATGGAGGTCGGAGGAGGTGGAGGCTGAAGGAAAGCTCGAAATGTAGTCTAACCATCTCTCATATGATAAAAGGCGGCGAAAGAAATCTAGAGGTGGTAACACCGGTCGCTAGAGATGAACAGGTCGGCCGAAAAGAATTTTTGAAGTGGTGGGTCCCCTAGGAGTGTAAAAAATGAATTTTTTTGAAAAAGGTGGGAGAGTAGGTTATATGATAACGAAAAATGTGGAGAAAGGGTTTCTCCAAAGCGAAGACATAAATTTTTAAATGAAAGGTAATATTATATTTTATTATTTTATCATTTTGTAAAAATTAACTAAGCAATCAATAAAAAAAATGGTATCTAATTGAGCTTGTCAGTTAGACTTAAAATATGGAGCCCATATAGCATAACTTATATATAAAAAAAAAACCTTATTTCCTAAAAATGATCAGTTTATCCATGAATTTGTCTTCACTCTTATCTTCCTTGTAACTCTCGCTCTCATTGAGGAAAGATAAAATAGTAAAATTATAATATATGTCAATAGTGACCATGATGAGTTAATGGTTATTAACGATTGAGAATGGAATGAAATTTTTTATAAGTTTTTAAAGATTTGTATGTTTGACCAAAATTCGCACCAATTTATGTGAAACTTACCATTTTTTTAAGATGTTTTTAACCTTTCAAATATGTAACTTATATATAAAAAGAAAAAATACATCTAATCCCCCTGAATATAAAAATTAGGAGAATGTTGACAAAATATGAAAAAGTGAAAGCTTTCCTGCCAGTTAGAATAAAGGAAAATGAATTCTTTTTATTGTATTACAGGAGTGAAATGCTCTATTTATATATACACAAAAGAAAACTTAAAATACCAAATAAGGAAAATAGGAATTTTATGAAAAGTGTCATAAAAATGACTTTTGAACACCCCTTTCAAACTCCCTAAGTTTATACAAAAATGATGAAAATATCCTAGATACCCAAAAACACCTTCAATCATTATAAAAATTAAGATTATGCAAACTACAAAAGCTTATAGCGAAATGATAAAGTGGTGGTGTTGACATCGTCACGAACAACTAACTAAAACAAATTCAGAATAAGCAGGAATATGAAGGATGCGTAAGAACGCAAAACTAAGAGAAAAAAAGATTATGGAGTGTGAACTAATTAAAGAGAATAAATAGGGAGGAGATAGACCAAAGAGAGTGGGTGAAAGTATAATTGTTATGATAGACGAGAGGGCAAGAAAGAGGCATTGAAGGAAGCATAAGGATGTGCCAAGGCATCAAACAAAACATGCAGCGCATGTACAAAGCAATGAAGAAAGCACGCATGACATGCATGAAGCATGGAAGAAAGTATGCATGACGTGCATAAAGCAAGAATGAAGGTCACCTAAGGGAAAATATCAACTCATAGAAGGGTGTGACACCATCGTCGAGTCAACGGCAACGCGGAGGATAAAGAGTACACATAAAGTAAAACGTGTGTGGAGGCAACAATGCTGCGAAAAGAGATGCCACTAGACGAGTGATAGCAACAAAAGGCCGGTAGATTGACGATCGAGGAAGATGGAGGCAGAAATATCGACAAAGAAAATAGAAAACATCCAAGAAAACATAAAATAGAAACTCGAGGACTTAGATGAAGAAAAGAAGCACACAGATGTGTAAAGTAAAAGATAGAGCAAAATGAATAACAAGATGACTATTTTCAGAGTCCGAACAAGTCTGTAGCAGACGGAGAAAGAAAAGTACCAAAAAATTGGCCGGCAAATATAGAGGTGGCCAAAGGCAGCTAGAGATGTGGCCGGCGACAGCAAAGGTGGTTGATGGCTGGTGGTCGTCCGATGCAAGCAAAGAAGATCCGTGCATGCTCGTGTGCGTTGGATCCATGTGGTAGTAGGGGCCGCTGATCATGATGATGATGACACGGGTAGACGACACGCAGGAAGATAGGCATGCCCGAACGGGTAGCAACGCATGGATGGTCTAGCAAGGCGCGAGCAGAGAGAGGTGTGCGGGGAGGTTGCACGGAGACAAAGCGTGCCGAGGGCACATAGAGAGCACGGGGAAGGTGCAGAGGTGCGCACGTTGGCACACACGAACGAGCACAAGCTGAAGCAGGTGTGTGCATAAAGTAAAAACATCAAAGATCAAATGAAAGAAAAGAAAAATATGGGTACCAAAAGTCCTCCCCCCACTCTGATTGAAGACTCCTCAATCAGAATAGGGACGAGAAAGAGATTTTTATGGATCGACGGTTTTTGAGTTAGCTCTGATATCATGTTAAAATAAAGGAAATATTTTTTTCTTATTGTATCACAGGAGGCCAAGGACTTTATTTATATATACATAAAGGAAAACCTATATACCAAATAAGAAAAATAGAAATACTAGGAAAGTAATAATTTCATAATAATGACTCTTTAACACTACCAATTATTGTTTTGTTCATGTCTTTGTCAGTTTGTTGGCTATACTCCATCTCATTCTCTTCATTGTCTATAAGCCTTTTGAAACTCTTGATGGTCAATTATAAGCCTTGGACAGCATTATATTGAATCCACCATTATCAACAAGTAAATCACCAACTTGACCCCCAGTCACCTCTATGGGTACAATTTTGGTCGGTTAAACTGAATCCAAACCGATTCAACCAAATTTTTTTTGTTTGGATCAATAGTTTTTTTGTTTGGTTTGGGTATTAATTGAAAAATTAATAAACCGATCTATTTTGGTTTGAGCTTGTTTTACTTAAAAAAATAGAACTAACCGAATCGAACTGAATTAAATAAGAAAAAAAATTTGGGTATATATGTGCTTATCTTTAAAAGTTTTGTTCGATTCAGTTTATTTCAGGTTTTCAATTCAGTTCAATTTTCAGGTTCGATATGAATATAATTTGGTTCAATTTGGATTATAAAAAACCGAACCGAACCAATCGAATTGCTTCCCTCGTCACCTCCATCGTCTGCCCCTTCCTCCTTGTTTAAATTGGTGGCATTGAGGCCTCCATCTTCGCCTATTGGTCGGTGTCCAGTCTTCCCTGGTATTTTTGATGTTGTCTAGGATTTTTTCTATCATTTCTCGTTCACTTGATAATCACTACATAACAACCTCTCTGATGTCCTCTCACTCTTTCTTTTATTCATAATCACCTATACTCATATGCAGACACAGACATCGCTGACTGTCTTGAACATATTAAAAAGACTCTTTTAAAAATCTCATAACTTAAAATGACACAAATTGTTGGGAAGGCCATCGCGGAAACCAACAATAAACACGAGATTGAACACAAGAATGAACACCATATCACACGAAGAACACAAGATATACATGGTTCGGCCTAGGCCTAGATCCACGGGCCAAAAAACAGATAATCCACTTTGATAGTTGAGATACATCAAGAGACTCACAAACTTTTCTATGGAGTTACCCTCTCTTAGAACCCTCTCAACCTTCCCTTAGGATCTCTACATTGTATAATGTCTTGCCATGAAACTCTAGAAGATATTTATAAAGATAAATAACTTCCTTCCCAAGTAATCTCTCAATTAACAAATAAATATTGTTTTCATTAATTAGGAGATATTCACCCTCCTAATTAACAAACAAATATTGTTTTCTGTTTTAGGAAATTCACTTTAAATATTAATTAAGATCAAATCTTAAATAATATTCTATTTATTAGGTGCTCAGCTTAATATGGTTTCATCGTGGGCATCTGATGTGATACACTGGATCGAGACATAATCACAACAATCTCTACCTTGGCTCGTATCCGGTAAACTCAGACTTCCATGAATCCCTTAGAAGATTCCCATTGATGTCTCTACCTTGCTCCATGTCGTCCTTGAAGCACAACCACGCGAGCAATCGTGCACCTCTTCCTGCAAGCAAGTGGTCTTTGACTTCCTTGAGCTTCACCAGCCTTCAAGTCGCTATCACAAGTCTCTTTGTGCACTAAACCCGCTCTGCAGAACTCCACCTTGAATGGATTTTAGGAACTTCTTCCTCCGGACGTCTGCACCGCCCAATTTTGTTGAATCCATAAGCCTGCACTCGCTTTATCATGGATCAACCCCTGAGTCAGACTCAAGAATCGCGCATCCCCAAGTCAATGCCATGACTTGATTTCATGTCATCTATTCCACGCCCCTCGTGGATCTCCGAAGAAGATATAGATCTTACCTCCACCTTGAACATGCCACACACGCGCTCGTGAGATGGCTAGACTCGCTCTTTTAACCGAACCACATGGGGCTGCTCCTCCCATACCTGGTTCAAAACGCCTTAGACCGTATTGCACTGTTCCATCTTCTTCTATACAAACTCCGCACCTGCACTCACGCTTCACATGATTCGCCCACGTGCCTCCGCGTGTCACTGCGAACTTTGCACCCCGAGCATCTCTGCACGTTCGTGTCTCTCGGTGGACATTGGACCCGCAACAAATTGGTATCACCATTGCACACCCGAATAGATATGCCTCTTCCACCACCTAGAGCTCCATGCAACCTTGCATGATTTTTTCTTCTTCTTCGCATGAAACCATGTACGACATACCGTTGTTGGAGTTTCCAACAATATATCCTTCGATGGTAAGTATTCATCGCCCCGTGTCGCTATTGATCATCGTTCTTTAAATCTCGTCCTCCTAGGTCGGAACCTAGAGCTCTGATACCACTGTTGGGAAGACGATCGCGGAAGCCAACAATAAACACGAGATCAAACACAAGAACGAAATATCATATCACACGAAGAACACAAGATATATGTGATTTGGCCTAGGCATACATCCACGGGGCAAAAAACCGAGAATCCACTTTGATAGTTGAGATACATCAAGAGACTCACAAACTCTCCCATGGAGTTATCCTCTCTTAGAACCCTCTCAACCTTCCCTTAGAATTTCTACATTGTATAATGCCTTGTCTTGTCTTGCCATGAAACCCTAAAAGACATTTATAGAGATAAATAACTTCCTCCCTAAGTAATCTCCCAATTAACAAACAAATATTGTTCTCATTAATTAGGAGATATTCACTCTCCTAATTAACAAACAAATATTGTTTCCTGTTTTAAGAAATTCACTTTAAATATTAATTAAGATCAAATCTTAAATAATATTCTATTCATTAGGTATCCAACTTAATATGATTTCATTATGGCCATCTGATGTGATACACCGGATCGAAACATAATCCCAACATAATTAACCTAGTCTCTTATAATTTTAACTAAAAAAAATGTTAAGGAGAGAGAAGACCGGAAGACTTTTGTAATCTTATTACAAAACATAAGCAAATTTCTACCAAACCATATAAATCTTGGTGTTCTATTTTATGAATTTATTTTTGTTATTGTTTGTTGAGATCTAATGTTAAAGAAATTGCCAAATGCAGAAGGGATTTTAACCATGGAGACCAAAATGAAGATCCCCCGTCTAAGGAGAACCTGGTTACTCACTCAGGCCTGTCCCATACACAGACCAATAAACCATCTCTGCTCACCAACCAACAAAAATTGCAGTCACCTCTCACGTGCTTTCCCTTGCCGTCTCTCTCTGCCAATCGGTCTTCCCTCTCTCTTGAAACTGCGAATCTCAGGTACAAAAGCTAATGAATTATAAATATTTATTTATAGGAGAAAAAAAAACACAACAAAGCAACAAACAAAAGCCAAATCACATCCATTGAACCATCTATCAATCCCAGCCACCCATCCACTAAAATCCCTCGTACAAGAATGCATCACCCACCCTCCACCTCCATTAACACCCATCATATTATCACCTCAATAAATACAAAGTAATAAGTTGAATAATAATTAAGAAGGTAACCAGTACTCTCATTAATCAATTTTTTTTTGTCCCCACTAAACTATTAATCCCACTATCCTGATTTGATTTTTCTCTATTTTTTTCTTTTCTCCACCACCACCATCGCATGAGATTAATAGTCTTCATAATAAAAAGAAAAATGAAAAAATTAATTAGGGATTCATGTGATCACCCATCTATTATTTTTAAATTCCTAAAATTTTTTAAATTTTTTTAAAGTTCTAATATATTGAAAAATTATCTTTAGGCCCCTTTAGTTGAATGTTGTTCAAATATACAAAAAATATTCTCTCCTAATTATGTGAAGATTAATAATGTACTGAAAATACTTAATAATGTATTGTAGAATGTTTATAGTGTATTGAAATAATTTGATGGAAGACATTTTATGCAAATGTTAACAATGTATCGAGGAGTGTTATTAATAATGTATGGAGAGTGTTATTAATGTATTAAAATAATTGTGTGAGGGCTATTTTTGATATTTTTAAAAAACATTTAGAGATTTAAAAATAATAAACCGGTGATTGGGCTCATAATTTATGTTACAAAAAAAAAGAAAAAAAAATATTTTTGCATGATGGTGGTGGGTTCAGTAAAAATGGTTGGTCAGGTGGAATTCAACGGACGAGCCAGCTGGCGGCCTCCGTACCACTTCCCCCTTCCAGCCGTTTCTCCCGCCTTTCCCAATCAAAATCCCAAATTCGTCCTTCCGAGTTTTCAAAAAATCCCCCCAAATCCATCCATCCATCTATATATAATATATCTCTTTCTGGGCCCCGATTACAGATAAGCAAACCAGACATCAAATTATTATTAATGATTATTAACTTTTTATTAAAAAAAAAAAAACACAGGAGGCACCAATAGCAGCAAAAGCTCATAATAATCAATCTCACACAGCGTCACTTTGAAGCCTCCATCGATTGTTTTATCTTTCACAAAAAAAAAGATGCCGTCCGGAGCCAAGAAGCGAAAAGCCGCCAAGCGAAAAAAGCAATTGGAAGAAGCCACAACCGGCCATTCCAACAACTCTTCCATAGGTGCGTTTTCCCCCTCCTTTTTATGACCTAACTTTCCAATCTGTGTTTTGGGTCCCCTTTCTTAGTATTTATTCCTTGATTCGTTCGGGGATCGTGTTTGTGATCAGCAGATGAACGCGACGAGGACGAGAGTCTGACGAGCGAAGGAGCCACCACCACCGTCTCGCCCGCCGATCCGCCTCCTGAGACGGCGCCGGATAGGATGGAGCCGTCGGAGGAGGTCAACGGCGGAGGAGCGGTTGTTCGTGCTGAGGGGGAGAGTGGCTCGTCGTCGAGCGAGGATAGCAGCAGCGAATCTGATAAGGAGTTGAAGGAGACCGGGGCCGGATCGGGTTCGGCGGAGGTTCTGGTCGATGTGGTTGTCGTGGAAGAGGTGGAGGAAGTGATAGAACCCGCGGTGGAGGCTGTTGAGGCTTTGGGTCCCCCGGTGACTGCTGAGGAGGTGAGGATTTTAGAGGAGCCGAGTGAGACGGTGGGTGTTGAGAGCCGGCAAGAGTCGAGGAGCGTGGAAGGAGTCGTGACGGAGGTTGGATTTAGAACAATGTTGTTTTGAGTTCTGTTGTTGAATTGTTTCTTTTTCTAAATTTTTGGTTTTTTTTAAATCTTGCAGGTTGTTTCTGTCCCACCACCAGTGGTTCATCGTACGTCATGGTGGAATTGTTGTGGTTTGTTTGATGTTCTTACGGGTTCACGTAGATAATCAATAGCAGGTGAAACTTGAATTCATGGAGAATTTTAATTTGGCTTCATTACTTCTAGTATGTGCTTTTGACTCATTGTTTGAACACTTGTACTATGCCCTCTGTCATAATTGTTTTTGGTGGATTGTTGACAGATCATGTTAGTTGTGACCGGTTCTTGTAGGGGGAATAGTTTGGATATGGAATTCAGATTTTTCTTTGTTGCCCCCTGCTTATCTTTTAACTCATGGTGGTGGATAAATGTAGCTCTAATCTTGTCTTGATTTCATATATTTGAAAATGTCATAGTCACTTCTATTGCATAGACCTACCACCGATCTATTTGAAAATTAATCAACTAATACGTACCTTTCAAGGTGCATAACAATCATCCATGTTGTATAATGGGCAGCAATACTCTCTTGCTGAATTCTACTTTTAGTTGATTGATATCCTCTTACAGGCTAGTGATACAATCTACTTCACCACCTAGTTCCAATCCCATGAAAGATAGTTTGTTGTGTATTACTGGTCATTTGTTTTGTTGCACCAGGTTATCCAGTGTGAATGCTTTGCTGTCATTCATATCCATCAATTTTCATTTGACTAAACTCTAATGCCTCTGCTATATTATCATGCTCCATTATTTAAATTGCATATACTACTCAGAAGTGTTTAGAATTAAAAAGGTAGACCTTGATCATTGTTTACCATATGATAAGGAGACATATATATATATATATATATATATCCTATAAAGTTATAAGACCCTCAATATCATGTATGCGTAAATTGGCTAGATTATAATGCCTGTACTTATCACGATGATTGTCACGTATCATATGAAATGCTATAGTATGTTACACTTGGTGTTTGCTTTGGCATTGGAATAAAGTTTGGTTTAGGCCCTTTTCTTTCCAGCTCTTATGATCCCCCCTTCCACTCAAATTCAACTCGATAGAGTTGAATTAACAAAAAGAACGCAAACCGATCATAATGAAAGAGCTTGGATCTCATGTTTGAGGCTCAGAGGGAGAGTTCTCCCTTTTTTATATGCATCTAAAATTTGAAGGAAAATATATTGATTCTCTTCTCTAATTAGACTTTTGTGAGAAAAATAGTCCATGAATAGGGAGATAAGGCCCTCTTATGCAGATATGCTTATTTATTGATATGCTTTTATTAATTGTGGGTCGGTAGGGGTATTAAAATTGTATAACATGCAATTTCTATGTTACCAAGATTCTTCATTCAAGTTATTGCACCCATGCACGATCTGTCCTGTATATGATATGATCCTAGAGGATCTTTCATTTTAGTTCAAATTTTATCTAAATTTAAAGGATCTTTGCACCCGGTCCTTCTCGTATCTGATCCCTGTACCTGTCATGGTGCCAGTTGTGTTAGCCTATGTTTTTCCTAAATTTGGGTTTCCTCACTTGCATGAAGTGTCCGCCAGAATGTGTTGTTGCATTTCATGGAATTTTAGGACACCATGACCTCAACACTTCCACTGTTGCGTAAGAATACTGGATATTTTACTATTTCTCCCTTGGAGTCTATTAAATCTTTCATACCTTATAGTTTAGCATCCAAAATGCTCATTTCACATGAATAAGCATGTTAACAACTTCATCTGCAAATATCTTTTAGATGATCAATATAATGTTTGTATTTTAATTTAGGTAGTCTAATATATGGAATATCTTGCTAGTTCAATACAATGTTTGTATTTTAATTTAACTTAAACCCGGCATGTCATGAACGTTGGTTATCTTCCCTTATAGGAATAATCATGAAGAGACATTTAGTTCAATATATGGGTCCTTTGAATTTGTCATTTTTGATGCATTATGAAAATGGGAATTAACTTCTTGGTTGAAAGATTGGAGTGAAGGCAATATTTGTTGAAGAGTAATAATAGAGATCTATTTGAAGAAATTTGACTCCAACGACTTCATATTTCTCTACTATACAATAGCTGGATGAGAATCATAAAATTGCAGCATGTAGCATGTTATTTTCATTAAGATGAGACACATGTTTTTTCTAACAAATTTAATTTGTGTGCTTAAAAAAATAGAGATGTACAAATATTTACAACTGTAGTTCAGATTGAACCGCAATCAGATACACCAGACTTGGCCCTTGGGCCTATTGGCCCATACAACCTAGTCCACTAGGGGCAGCATACAACTAGTCATTTTGCCAATTGGTCAAAAAATCAACATTTTTTTGGACAACAGGGTGTGTAACGGGTCACAAGAAATGTGACTTCCTCATATGGGAGTTGTGTCATGCACCTAGTGCCTGTAGGACACTTTTAAAGAAGTTTGAGGATTAGATAAGCAAGCTATTTAATATTGTAGTATAAAGAGCAAGCATAAAAGCCTTACGATTATTGTCTTGCCGGTGCTAGATCTTTTGGTAGACACACCACTCCCCCATCTCCCATCTGGTGGTCACTTTTTTTTTTTTTTTTTGTTTGAACAAAGATAGGAACTTTTATTAATTAAAAGCACCCAAACAACCGGAGACGAGGGATTGCCAAATAAAACAAAAGGAAAAAATAAATCAAAAGGTATGGGCTCATGGACCCGAGTCTGATGTATGTGGTTGTGGTCTCTCTTGAACTGCAAACTATAAATATTTTACACTATCTAGGGCATTAATTACAAAGAAAAAGCCTTATTGTTGTCTTCTTTTCATTCTCTTTTCTCTTTCTCGTATATTGGCTTGTTGGACCACAACAGTAATAAAAATTCAAGTTGGAAATAATAGATTTATGCTGGTTTCTCATTAGAAACAAAGAAGTTACATTTTTTAGATGTAATAAAACATGCACTTCCCATAAATGTGTTTTGTTCCCTTTTTCGAAGAGCATAACATCTTGGCAGGTGATCCATCATAGAAAAGCTTGAAATGATCAGATGTTGGCTGTTAAAATCATTTGTTTGTGTTTGGATTGAGGACCTTAAAGGCTGCTTCTTGTGCTGTATAATTTAGGTCTGTACAGATAATAGTTGTAGTTATTTTCTAGAGTAAGAAACCCATACGTGGCAAAAAATAAATTTTTGATGTGGATGGTAAAATGTTCTACAAGAAATATTAGTCTCTTCTATTGGCTGATGTGGAAGGTGATGCCATGGTCTCAATTCCTGTAGTCCGATATTCTTAGAGATCGGGCCATATGAATGCAGCTTTGCCAAAAATGCACAAGAAATTTTTTCATAGAAAGTATGACTACTTTGGTATTGCATGATGCCAACAAATGGATTTTGTCTCTTAAATAAATAAAGACATGTTGGTAATTGTGGAATTTGGTAAGCGTTGGTCTTCTCAATTTGTCCGAGAATATCTAGATTCAACTCGGAAGAAAAACCACTGGGAACTCCACTGAAAGTGAATATTGTTTTCTAAAGATATTTTCATATTTGAATGGGTAATTTCCTTATGGACAAAGTTGATTGGACATACTACAACTACATTATTCTACTGAAGTCGGCATCTGGAAATGGTCAGGAATTTTCTTTCTTGACAATAGGTGGTCTATGGTTGTCTTAAAATTGATTTCCCTAAACCGAAGGAAAAACTTTAACATGGCTTATATCATACCGTAGATTGTCATATGTGGCTTGTTGAAGAGTGGTGGACAAGCTAGCCAAGATCCCAATAGGTTCATGTAGGATGAAGGGCGAGGTAAGAGTTCACACTATGGTTTAGTCTCACGTCTCCTAACGGGGGAGGATATTCTTTTTTTTATATAAGAGCATAACTCATACACGCCAAGTTGCATTTTAAAATCATGAATTTATTGAGTGGTGAAATGAGAGCAATATCTTTATGTGCAAGCCTGAGGCGTTACATTTGGCATCAAAGTTTGTCCTCTATGCGGTGGGTTGGATACAACATCACATGGAAACATGTGGCTCGTTGACGTGAGTGGTTGTCACGTGTGACTCATTGAGAGAGTGGTGGGACAGACTAGCAAAGATCCCAATAGGCCCATTTGGCCATGTGGGACTTGATGTTTTTTTTTTTTTTTTGATATCGGAGGGATTCCCCGTGGCTGACCTTACGGTCAAGCTGGGAAGGCTACCTCCGCCTGTTTGCCCCGGTCCCAAAGAAAATTCTTTCGAATAATCGCCAACAAACAGGTGGGTAAGTCAGCGTTAAGACTCGAACACAGGATCTATTGATAACACTGCTAAGCCCTGAACCGTTGTGCTATGACCACTGGGGACTGTGGGAGTTGATGTTGTTGAAGCAGTGAAAGATATTTTTCTAGAATGGAAAAATGTCCTACCAGATTTATTTCAGTGCCTGTTTGCTAGGGATGTGCATGCTTCCTTTCTCAGGTTGCATTAAGTACTTTGGTTTATTGTTTGGATCTGGTAGAATGTACGATGAATATATTTCTGGCAGGTCCTTCTATACCAAGGTTTCAAGGACTATTTCAAAGGGAAGAAAACTTAGCTAGAATGGTCATTATTATCTTACTAATCAGTTTATTGCTATCATATGTGATGAACTTGAAGGACTTCCTTTTGATCCGTATTATAATTGTTTGCTATTTTAGGGGGTGCAAACCTAAAGAGATTGTTTTATGGAGATTCAAGGGAGTAGTAAACCATTGAGGTAGGTTAATTGTAATGCATGACATTTCATTGAATAATACAAACCTTTTGTTTAAAATAGGTTAGCACTTCAGCATTTTCAAGTCCATTAGTTGTTGATATCAGAAATGAAAATTTTCTATTTACTCAATGCAGTAAAAAGCGCTCGGCGCTAGTTGGGGGGTTGAGGAGGGACTAAAGATTAATTTGCTAGGCGGGGAGTAATCAGGGACAGATTAAGTATTTAAGGAGACTGAGTCAATGTTTCCTAGACTGGTTGAGTAAATTGATTAGACTAGTTGTATATGCTGATAAAGAGGATGATATGTGTTAATGTGTGTAATCAATGTAGTGACTAGTAAGTTTTCTACTTGTCTTAATATGGACTATTATCCAATGTTGGTCATTATTGGTGAGTTTATATTATACATGAAATCTTAGTGATTTGGATGAATAATGAGTGATGTTTAGTAATAAATGAAATTTTCATGGTAGCTGTGTCAAAATTATTTGATTACGGTGCAGAGCTGTGGTCTCAGTAACTGTTGGATGTCAATTCTTTGGAGTCCAATAATATGCTTCTACTTTCAGCTGCATTCTTGTCTTGTTTATATTCACCATTTTCAGCTGAAAAAAGCCTTCACATGATACATATCCGGTGTTTGCTCTACTTTCATTTGGCATTCCTGAGATATATATGTATTTTGCAAGCTAATGTAAACTGATTAGTTGTTTCCATACCTGCTTCACATGACGGAATCTGGTACCTCCATCTAATAGGAAGCCATACAAGGATCGAACAGAAAACCTCCCCTTTGGGTCCAATTTGTTGGGTCTTAACACTTCATTTGGGAAAAAGGTTCAGGTTGGGTTCCGGTCTGGACCTGACCTGTTGACAGGTCTGCTCTGAGTGAGAGTGAATCATTGTCCCATCAAATGGCATTTTTGTTTCCTTTCAGCTCGCAAGCCTCTTTTCTAACTTTGATAGAATTCTCTCGTTCCTGACATTTGACCGCGAGGGTATATAACAAGAAAGTCAGAGACCTGGCACTCTAGCAAGTAAGACAGCTTCCAAAACCAACTACTCTTGCACATTAATCCTCCAAATGAACATTTCTCAAAAAGTTTCCTTCATACCTATAAATCCCAATTACTTGATCACAGCAAAATTTGTCAACATCAGCCAGCATGGAACAACATTGTCATCTTCGCATTGCAAATGCATGATCTCCAATGCCCTATTCCCACTCTAAACCTTACTGACTACATATTTGTAATGCTTTTGCCTAATATGCTGTTGGGATGATCAGATGGCCATGATGAAATTGGTGGACACTCAATTGGTAGGATTTTAAAATAGATCACCTACAATCTTATAAACAGCATTAATCTCTTACAAACTCCATGGGAGTTTTGTGAGTCTCTTGTAAGGCTTGTATTTCATCTTTATTGTAGTTGATGCTGTCGGATTTTGTCCCATGGATGTAGGCTTAGGCCAAACCACATAAATTCACGTCTTTCATGTGATGTTTATTCTTGTTTGATCTCGGGTTCATTGCAAGTTTCTGTGATTTTACGCAACATATGCTCTATAACCTCTGTTGATATTCGAAATATTTATCATTGAAACTGTTTGTATTCATATGTTCTTATTTTAATCTGTCACTGATTAAATCAGGAAACGTGTACTTATTGTTCTTCTCTTCTCTCTATTCCACTGTGAATGCCTTCTAATGCTGGCCTACTATATATTGCAGGCATGAAGTACAATAAATCTGCGGAGGTACAGGGATGTGATTAGTCAGAGTTTTTATTCACAGGGTAACATCATATTATTCGAAAAGCATGCAATTCTATGAAAAGATGAGAAATGTCATCCTGTAATGTTTGATAGAGTGTTTGGTCATGTGGCTGATCTTCGGTTCAGTCTTTTCATTTTTATTCATTTTGTTTGGTTGCATAATTAGTTAGGTTTCATGTAAATTTGAATTGACTTGATGTTCATAAGGTATGTTTTCACTACAAATTGGTCAATTATTACAATTGATGGTTTAAAGTTTATTGGTTTGGTTTGTGTTTATTAGTCATCTATTTGATTCTACACCCCTCTGATTCATTTGCACGCCCCCTTGTTTGTTTTTGTTATTATGAATAACCACTTTACACCCTATTTATTTATTGTCTTGTTTGCACACCACACATTCTCTTTCACATGTAAAACCCTTCGTGAAACCCTTGCATATAGATCTCATTCACCCAAGAAACCCTCAATTTTTCCTCAATTTTTCGTATCTCCTTGTTGAATCTCTCCATCAAACATTACCTTTCTTCCGATCTCTCTGCCAATTACCCATGACCGTCGATCTTTTAGTCGATTAGTCATTGTTGCTGGTCTTTCTGTCAAATTTGAATTTGTTGCTCATCCGTTAGCCTCTCATCTTTGTCGACCGAGTCCGTCTGTCGTCACCTCTTACTCCTCTCCCGCGTGGCAAATATTGGTTTAAATCTTGAACATGGGAGGGGGTGCAAATGAATGTGGGTTTAGGGGGGGGGGGGGGATTGTAAAAAAGATGTATAGCATGCAAATAAGGGGATGCACAAATCATAAATGTAACTTATATTCTCATTTTCATTTAAAGGGCCGTCCAAATACATTTAACAGGTGCAAATAAAGGAAAACATGTTAAAACTTGAATCCATTTATTAAGTGCACACAGTGAGGACCCTCCTCTTCTTCTACTTTAATTTTTTGAGGTGCAAAGAGGTGTGGCAATACTCCAGTCACAAAGCTAAACCATTCCCATTTGTCTGTTAGATTCAATTCAGTGACATGCACTCTTGTTACAATATCATGAAAGAAAAATCCCAAATATATAGGTGCTAAAGTAGATCTTTTAGACTAGTAGTCACAGCCGCCGGTGGTTTTTCCTGCAGAGCACATAAAGAATGAGAGTGAGTATTATATATCAACCGTTGTTATAGCTGATACCATATGTTATATTCAACCACTGTATGTGAGGTTCAGGTTTTTGTTAGCATCTGGCACTGCACTGGCCAGACATTGAAACATTTAGTTTTGTAGATAAACCCGTATATTCTCAAAGAATTTTCTTTTCATCTTTTGTAGCCAGAATCTTATGCCTAGATACAGAAGACATTTTGGGCAAAATGAACACATTCTCTTTGAAGTTCCAGTTCTGTTTAATTGAATTTGAATGCTATGATGCTAATGATAGATATCTTTTTTTTCTAGCTGTGTAGCGGTGCAATCACTCCCAACGCTACCAGTGTGGTGACTATAATTATAAGGACAATCTAAGATTTAGCCATATTAATTTATAACTCCTCATGAATGTGGTACACGTTTTGTTTTTTTTTTTTAAGAAAAAATAATATACATTTATAAATTAAAAATATATTTATGTTCAAATGAATTGTGCATTATTTTATTAAAAAAAATAATTGTTAGTCATTCTACATGTACCTTTTAAATGATACATATCTATCCGTCTATATGACACACATGTCATAGTGGAATATCATGCATGTAACATACGATCCCATTTGTGGTATGATCGTGTGCTCATAATTATATAAAAGAATAACAATTAAACAGAAAATCATATTATTTTTGTTACCTGTTCACCTCCTCGTCCACCACCACCACCACCACTACCACTAGCATGGTCGAGGGGACGCCCGCGCTCGTCGTAAAGTATGAGCCCGCTGAACCTCGGCATCTCACACCTCTCCCCCATCAATATCCTCCGCTGCCAAACCGGCATTGGCGTCCTTGGCGCCGCTCCCACACTTCCTTCCATCACAGGCATTGGCGGCGACGGCGGTGGCGGCAGGCCCAACTTATTAACTTCCCCTCGACAACCACCACCACCACCACCAACTACACTCCCTTCTTTCTCATGGCGCGCCTTCTTTTGTTGCATCATCGCGGCGGCGGCGCAGAGGGCGGCGGAGGCGAGGGAGACGCATACGACGATGAGGAAGAGGAGGGGATGATCCATGGTTTTAATTTGTTAGCAAAGACGAGGTGCGTGTGAGTGCGTGAGTGAGTTTGAAGCTAGCGTACGTGATTGTGCGTGAAGAGTTTTAAATGTTTTGAATTATAAGGTGGACTACAATGTAATGGTTGGCATATGAATTTGCATGTGATGGTCACCGTTTCGTTTTCAATGGGGGGGGGTGGGGACCCATTTTGAGTTGTATTAGCCGTTGTGGGAAGCACCGTTTGTGGGAGCTATTGTTGTTTTTCATTTTTTATTTTTTTGGATGTCATGGATGATGATGTTTCAATTATTATATATTTAAAGTGAGTGGTGATCTTATTGACTCTTGTAAATTGTAATGCTTTGATGTCTCTGTGTTGGGGGGTTTGTGTTTGGGAATAGGTCTTGCCTCTTATTTGTATATATAAGTTTGGTTAGATTAATTATGCTATTATTTTAATTTACGTATAAGATATATATTAATATATATTTTATAAATGTACATAAGGATTCATTACATTTTTTTTTAGTTTGAAGGCTTGTAATAAGGGCACTACTTCATGCCAGTTAAAATTTACATTTGAACATGTAAAGTGATTGTATTAGTAAGATCACTATGAGTATAGGCAACCAAGATAGTCCACTTAGGTCCCCATTGATGGAGGGTATCAAAATCTCAAAAATAATCTTTTATTTGGTTAATTTTATAAGGGATCACTTTAAAATTTCGTCTACAAGTAATCTATTGCTTTTCAGGCCGCTCCTGTGTACTGATTGAATGCAATTACAGGACTAACCATGTAAAATCAAAGTTATTAGGGGCGCCCACCTACATGGAATGCATAAATATTTTGAACATGAAGAAAGTGGTATGAATTGACCTTCCAAGGATGACATGTTTCATTTTGATCAATACTTTCTTATTTCGTGAGACCAAAAGCTTTGATAGAATTTTGTAATTTGTGTCACATATACTAATGTCAGTATTCGTTGGAACCACAGGTACATAAATCCTCATTTTATGATATTAGGAGATAAGTAGATAACATATGTATATAGCTCGGTTGTGTACAAATTAAAGTGCTTGTGTAAACTTATATTTAGAAATGTTTCAAGTGAACATCATAAAAAAATTAAAAACAAGTCATAAAAATTGACACGAATATAAATTTATGAACAGGGTGGTCCTCAACTTTAGATAAGAATGTAAGAAGAATTATTTAGAATTATAAAAAGAAACAAAGGTTTTTGTAAATTAATCACATGGATTGGGGTTCATATATAGGTCTCTCATTCAAAACCTCTTAGGCTTAACCAATGCATTAAGAAAAAAAAGTAATGTTGGGGTTCTTCGTCTTAAAAAAAAAGTGTAAGCATTAAGATTTTCTAAAAAAATTTCCAAACCTCTTTTTGTTTTCATACATGCCATCTTGAGAGACATTTTTTGTATCCTGTTCAATTACATCACTACTCTATGCTGCTAATTAAATGAAAATTATTCTATTAGGCCATCTTCAGCCTTTATTCAAACATATACTCAAATTTTATTAAAAATTTGAGTAAAAGTTTCATTTGATATGATATATCTCTTATCATCAGTTGTATTTTACTCGAATCTTTTAAAATGTAGAGTTGAAGAAGAAAAATAGATTTTTGAAATTTGGATAAAAGGTTTGAGTTTCATTTATTTGGGTAAATGTTTGAGTAAAAGTTTGATTTGGTATAGTTATAGGTATATAATTGGAGAGAATTTTAGGTGATTTTTACTCAAATTTAAATTTAAGTACGAGTATAGAATTAAATATGCTCTTAAATGGGGACTATTTATTCAAGTTGAATGGGGTTTTCAAAAGCTCTAAAGTGTGGGCAGTGTTCCCTTCACATGTACAGGCCTCCCAAATTATCATTGCACTCATTCATGTTAAATTAGGATTGTACCCATCTTGTTCTTTTTTTTTTCTTTTTTTGAGTTATAGGATTCTGGGATTGTATATTTCATGGAGTTCATTTTTTTTATTTTTTAAATGTGACATTTTAAAACATTGAAAAGATTAAAAAAAATGAGGATTACATGTTTGAATATGGGATGGAAGGAAAAGAAGGTAAAAGAAAACCGAAAGAACAAATGGGCCACCTAAGAGAGGTAAGGGGGAGTCCGTAGATGGGATATCTATCCCCTCTCCCGGCTTGCAGCCATAGGCCTGTCAACGGGTCAGGTCCGGGTCGGGCCGGGGTGGACCCGGACCCGACACGTGACAGGACCCGGTGGGTCCGGGTCCAACCCAAGACCCGGCGGGTCCGGGGAAATGTGGACCCGGACCTGGACCCGTCGGACCCGGGTCGGGTCCGGGTCCGACCCGACCCGGATGGTTGGGTAAAAAAAAAAAAAAAAAGCTCATGTATTTGTTTGCCTTATCATTCTATTTGAAATTTTTGTAATAAAACATTATTGTTAATGAGACTATGTTTGAATATAATTTTATACAATTCAAAAGAAGTAAATGAATTATTAAACAACATCCAAAACAATAATCACTAACATAAAAAACATATTAACCTAAATAATAAACATAACTAACCTAAACAACATTCAAAACAATATTAACCTAAACAACATTAAAAACAATAAACACTAACATATTAATCTAAATAATAAACATCTAATTAATCATACAAATTAAAAAGCTAATAAGTTCATTGTCCAAAACAAACCGATTTATAGGCTTGTTATGATTATGATTTATGAACTTGTAGATACAAAAATAAGTTAAGTAAGAAATAAAATTATGTATCAACTAATATTAATGGTCTTATAATATATGAACATATATTAAAAAAAACAGTCGGGTCCAACGGGTCGGGGCGGGGTGGACCCGGACCCGACCCGTTGTTTGTTCGGGTCCGTCGGGTCGGGTCCAACTCGGGTCGGGTCCAAATCGGGTCGGGTATATTACACGTGTAATCGGGTCCGGGTCGGGTCGGGTCCGGGTCTGGACCCGACCCGTTGACAGGCCTACTTGCAGCCATAGGCCATCATTCGGTAATTACAAGATGTTCGAAAGACAACGCGAACCCCTAGCCTCAATTATGTCACACGCCTAATCGTTGATGGACACCACAACCGCCTCCTAAATATTATCCAAGTATACAGCGAGAACTTGAATATCGTGTTATTCCAAGTCCTCCAAATCGACTAAACCGCCTCAACCGCCTCCCAAAGTTATTCCAAACTTGTAGAACCCAATCACATCCATGCTTATGATTCTCAACTAATCATCTTTAATCATATATAATATTTTATTATTTGGAGATCACACCAGAGTAAGAAAAGTCTATACAGGCTGTGATGCACTCAAAAAGGGAGAGAGGAGAATATATTTTTGACATTAGTGTTTTGGAATCAAGGATAATTTGGATATTTTATCACACTCATAAATAAAATATACCACATTCTTATCTACAGTGTACGAAGTTTTTCTTGTATGCATATATAATAATAGATAAAGGGCGTTCTTATATGCATACATGTTATTAATTTGGCATGCAGTTTTAAACGAGAAACATAGCTCATTAAATCAAGTATTTAATTTTTTTCTTCTAAATAATTCATTAAATAATATTAATTTTATAAAGCTATATATATTTTTTATATGATAAATATATTAAAAATAAAAATAAGAAAGCACGTGAGTACTACACGTTAGGAGCTAGAGCTATATATCTGATAATAAAATATAAATTTTAACAAACGGTATTTAAAAATTCAATTCTTAATATATATATTTTTTGAGTAAAATAGTAGACCGAGTCACCTTTAAATTAATCAGAAATAGAGTTTGAATTGAAGATGAGGGGATTAGAGAATGGGACGCGTCTATCCCCACCAAGTCTTTTTCTTACCCCATCAATCAAAAAAAAAAAAAAAAAAACGATGTTTTTTATAATCCCACCGATCCGGTTAGGTCAACCAAATTTGGTTGTCATTTTAAGTTTTCGGCGACCGAACTTGGTCGTCATTTCATATTTTGGGCGACCTAACTTGGTCGTCATTTTAAGTTTCGAACGATCGAACTTGGTAGAACAGAATTTGTAATAAAGTTTTTAATTTTTTTTGTTGGAAATTTAATCCCATGACGTATATCCTCCTTGGATCTTTCATACCACTCCAAGTCTGAGTTGTAATGTAGGGAGAATCAATTATTATTCTTAAATGTAGAACATAAGAACAATTTTTTTACATAAGTGACGGACAAATTTTTAAAAACTAAATATAAAATGTGTTTGGATCAACTGGTAGTTTTTTTTGTTTTTAAACAAAGAATCCGCTTAACTACGAATTCAAATGAAGCTTAAAAATGATATATATTTGTCTAATAAGATATTTTTTTATAAAAATTTGAATTAATTGAAAGTATACCTACTTACATTTTTTTCAGTCCCTTAGCTGTTATTTGGATAAAAGAATAAATATAGAATATGATGGATAAACCCAAAAATTTATTTGTTTACAAAGAACAAGTAAATATAATTCTGGATCCTGTTTGACTAATTTCGGTCGTCCAAAACTTGCAATGGCGATCAATTTCGGTCGCTCAAAACTTGAAATGACGACTAAGTTCGGTCGTCCACAACCTAAAATGTCGACCAAGTTCGATCGATTTAGATTGGTAGGAATAATCAAACACCGAGTTTTTTTTTTATGATGGGTTAAGTGAAACGTTTCTGGGGATAGCCGCGCCCTTAGAGAATACATAAAGGAAAGAAAAACGATTTAATACACTTAGGATCAGACTTGGGGAGAAGAAGTTTCTCCTGAAGCCAAGAACCACATCATCCGGGTCCAATCACTCTCGCACCATCATCCCTGTGCTCTGAAACTCCAAACATTTTACTCCCAATGTAGTGTCCAAATTGTTACTGGGAATAGGATTTAACTCCTTATTTAGGTCTCTGTACATATTTAGCTTGTGTAAACATTCCCAAGTTAGCCTTATATTTTTTTTTCTAGATTATTGTATCTCCTTTTTGTTATTTACTCATTTGGATTTTGTTTTATATTATTATGCTATTTGTATTATCACTCTCATATACATTATTATGCCAACGATATATATTGTTGCACATCTATGGCATCAATAAATCTTGTACATTGTTATCTGTCACCTATACATTGTTATGTACTTGCACATTAGTTCGTATTTGAAAGTAAATACCTAAAAAAAAATATGGTCACTAATTTGGGGGCGTTTTGATATGCTAAAAACTCACAGGGGGGTTTTAAAAAATATTTGGAATTCATTTTTCTAAAAAAAAATGCATAATGCACATATTTTTGTCACTGGTAAAATAAGAGAGAAAGTAATAATAAAATTCTTAAACATTTTTTCTATTAGAGAGGGTTTAAAACCCTTATATAATAGTATAGGATAGTGTTACACGTATAACACTCTAACAAACTAATATATAATCTAACACATTTAACACCGCCTCTCAAACTCTGAAAGGTAATACTCTTAGAATTTGCGCAAAAATGATAAACTAAAATTCAAACAAACACCTCCTCATTAGACTAAAATACTATTAAACTAGAATCACTAAAATACCCCTAATACTTATTAAATACCTCTACCAAACTCTGAAAGATATAACCTTAGAGTTTGTACAAAAATAATAAACACCTCCAATCATAAAAGAACTTGATTGTGTGAACCGTTTGTCTTATTTTTTTGGATGTCATGGATGAGGACATTTAATTATTATATTTAAAGCGAGTGGAGATTTTACCTGTGTTAAGGGTAGATCTTGGGTTCGAGTCTTGGCGCTGTGTCATACCTCCTATTTGTTAGGCGAAATTCAAAAGAATTTTCTGTGGGGCTTAGGACAAACAGGCGAAGGTAGTTTTCCCAGCTTGGCCATAAGGTCAGCCACGGGGAGTCCCTCCCGATATATATATATATATATAAAATGAATGGAGATCTTATTATCTTTGGGCACCGATATTCCCACCAACATAGCTATTCACCCCACCCCCTCAAAAAATCAGAATGTGGATTTTTAAAGAGTGAACCCACCCTGATGTATTCGACTTTGTGAATGTTAAGACTGTGTCACTTTTTGGCGGTCAAATATCATGTTTTTTTATTTATATTAAAAGTTTGGGCACTAAATTTTAAAATTTGACTGCATATTTGTGGTTTTGATATTCGCTTTGGCTTACATAAAAATTTTCATCGCATTCTAACGTCGTTTTTAAAATTATGCAGTTCTGATTGGTATTTGGATTTAATTTTGTTAATATTCAAGATGAAATAGTTTAAATCTGATTTTGTCATGGGATATTCAGTTTTGGGTTAGCTTTCATACAAAAGCAGAATTAGATCATCTTGATTCATATAGCAAAAGTTATGTGTATTTTTTCAATTATACCCTGGGGATGAGAAAAGCTTGGCAGCTGCCCTGTTCAATGCTTAGCTCACATTTGGGAATAGCTGGAGGGGTTATTTGATCTTGGCATTACACGAAATTTGTAGATAATCTTCTTGGCTTTCCAATGGATTTTGAATTGTATAATTCAGAGCTAGATTGTGGAAGTTGTGGCCGTTCTAGCGAAGCCTATCCAAAATTTTTGGTCAGGGACGGTTTGGTCCTTTCACCCCCACTAAATGAGTGATGTTTTTGGGGGAGAAAAAGGGGGGTTTTGCTGGTATATTCTTGGGGTCTAGCGGAGGAAATCAGGGAGAAGATGGAGAAGAGGAGAGAAGAAGAAGAGAAATACAAAGAAGGAGAGAAAAGACTAGGTGAGAATGCTTGATTATGTTTGTGTGCCTTGTGAGGCTTGATCTCTCTCCCTCTCTTTCTCTTCTCAGCTCTCTCATTTGCCCTACTTTGTGTGTCCATCTAGCCAAGGATGTGAGGAGGTGGAGGATTGGAAGAGCCGGTGTGTTGGAGGATGAAATGTGAGCGTGTGTGTGTGCTTGTGAGCCCCCACACCTCCTTTTCTCCCCCCCCCCTTCCTTGGTGAGTTTTCCTTCCCTCCTTGTATGATTTTTATTGTGTTCTTTAATGTTATTGTGGAAATGCATGAATGGTGTTTGTGTTTATGTGTGAGATGACTTGATTTCTTGTGGTAATGATGATGTTGGGAGGCTAGGGTGGTGCTTAGAGAGATTAGACAGATTTCTGTCTTGTGAAGATCCTTTTGAATGTAGTATCTAGAGACATATTATGAGAATTGTGTCCTAATATGATATGATCATTTATGTGTCTAGATACTATATATGAAATTTGGTGTCATTATATTATCTGTGCTGTAAGTTAGAACCTAATTTGCATGAACTGTCCAGATTCGCGTGGGAAATGACCAGTCTCTAGAAATGTCTTATTTCGGGCATGTAGATGCTAAACCAGGTTATGATGTATTCATGGATTATAATCCCAACATGTTAGAGAATGTGTATGATTTATTTCAAAATTATTGGATGTGTATTGGGTGCGTTGGAGATCAACATTTCGGGCTGGTTGCAGCAGATATTCTAGTTTTGCTTGATTGTGTGTCAAAAAGTTATTACGCATGTCGTGGAATCCATCAAGAGTTAGGGTCTTCATGAAGTATTCTTATATGTGTGTCAGGAGGCTTCATGTTTTAATTGAGAATCATTGGTTGTATTTTGTAGCTTTCGTTGGCGGAACTCGCGATGAATGGGTCTTCGGTGAGTGATTCGATCCACCATTTCGGGAAGCGCTCGATGCACATAGCCGTGCATCGCGTACCCGTGGGGCACCCTAGTTATACTCAATCATGATTAGTAGATTATATTGATATATTAGATCCATACTTGTTAGCATTAGGTGGTATCTTATATATAATGAAGTATAAAGTATGACATGCCATATGTAGTCTTTTGTAGTGTTAGTAAATGCTTAGTATGATTGTGTCATATTTAGCTCTGGTATGACATTTATGCTAGCTTACTAGTAGGCCTAGGTTGGATTGTGTAACGTGTGTATATACATGGTTTACTCATAGGTTTTTTGGACATGTGGTCCATATATCTCTACATTTATGCTAGCTTATTAGTAGGCCTATGTTAAATTATATAAAGTGTGTATATACATGGTTTATTCACAGGTTATTTGGACATGTGGTCCATATACCTCTCTTGTGATAATTGTGCGTATATTTGGTAGTTTGGCCGTCACACTTATGTAGTAATATGCATGTTATTTATTGTTGATCTCAATATACTCCAAAAGCATGTTAACATGTACATATTGTCATGACCCAGAAGCGGCCGTCTTCTGAACCGTCACAAGAAAATTGATATACTGAAAATCATAACTCAAAATATGCAATTAGAAGACAAAGAACTCAGAACATGCAGTGGAAGCAAAATATATATATAAGGCCAAACTGGCCAACGACAACTGTATAGATGCCAAAAGACGCATACAACAACTGTCTGTCTTGTGAGAGCCCTAGGACTTATGTACACAATATCCATTTGTCAAGAACGAAATATACAACATGGACCTGAACAAAATATGGGAACTCTGACTCTACTCTGCTGGTGGGACGGCGATGCACGACCCTAAGCTCCTCGTGCAATACTGGACTCAGGAATGTCAGCCGAGGTGGTACCTAGATTCAAAAATCCACCCCAAAGAAAAGGGTGACTCACTTTTAACCTGCTGGTAACCGTTGGAGCATTCTGGCAGTTTTTCGTTTTTTTTTTATTTTCGATCGGTACCGCTAATTTTTAGACTGTTAGCTATCGTCCTGAGTTAGAGGACTCCGATTGGAAATCTAACTGCATATTTGGTGTCCTGGTGCCATTTTAGGCCTCTCACGAAAATTTCATCGAATTCCGGTAACGTTCCCGAAATTTCGCAGTTCCGCGGCGTATCCGGGTTTTTAAGTCGCACTATTCATCATCCCTACCAAAGTGATTTTCTCTCTCCCCTCTCTCCTTTTCTCACTTTTGAGCCCCCTAGACCCCTCAAACCTTAAAACCCAAAGCATAGGAAGTGTAGATCGGGTCCCGATCTACACTCCGGTGCTTTCAAATCCGAATTCCGGCGAGTTTTGCCCCTCCGTCCGCCCTCTCTTCTCCTCTGTTTTGGCTCATTACGGAGGTGGGAGTAGATCCGGGCGTTGGAAGCCCTTTGGGAGAGGTTTCGGTGCGCGGAGAGCAACCGGACTTCCCTTCCTTCCCTTGGTAAGCCTCTTTTCTCTCTTTTTCATGCATAGATGTATGCTAGGAGGGTGGTGGTCGGCGACGGTGGGTGGCCGTCGGAGGGCTGTGCGAGGTGGTCGGAGGCCTTGGGGTGGCCGGTGGGTGGTGGTTGAGGTGCTCGGGCAGGGTGGCTGGTGGCAGCAGCATAGGCAGCAGGCGCAGCAGCTGGCAGGGGCGCGCGCGCGGGCAGGGTGCCTGGGCATTGTGCCTGGGTGCTGGGCAGGGCGCCTGGGCATGCGCCTGGGCGCGGTGCTGGGGACCAGTGTGCGCGGTGCTGGGGACCAGTGCGCGCGCGTGCTGGGGCGTGCGTGCAGTGCGGCAGTGCGTCGGGGCGCGCGGGCTGAGGCGCGGCGGCTCATCCGAGGGCGGGTGGCCGTGCGGGTAGTAGCCGGAGTGCTCGGGCTAGCGTGCGTGGGGGTCGTATGCACGTTTGCCCGAGTGTTGGGAGTTTAGTTGTGGGTTTATGTAAGTTCTTGTGTATTTTGTAGTATTTGTGGATTTTAACTCACCATATTGAATGTCTATCTTGCAGATCTAGACGGGCGGTCGCGCGACGACCCAGATACTGGTGAGTGGGACAATCCAACCCAGTAGAGAGGCGTTATACGCACTTGGGCGTATTCCTGGGGCGTCATGGATTATATTAACCTGTTGTAATATGTATTCCATGCTTGCATGATTTAAATGTAGAATGCATGCTACCCTAGACTTGTATGTTAGGGACTTGCACCCTTAGGATATGTGTATGAGCCATGCACCATGTCCCCTGTTTCATGTTAGGAAACCTCGGCCTATGTATGCGTCCTACTAGTTTATTTATTAAATTAAATGCTAGTATATGTTAAATCGCATGCCTTAGGTAATATTATCGGAAGGAGCCTTGCGAGGTCAACATTGAGACCCGTGTTAGGGTACTCCGTGTTCCTTGTTTGGTTGTCGGGATGTCCTGTATCGGGTCCTATTATAAGTTATGTTGTATGATTGGTATGATTATTAGCATGAGTAGTGAATATTATAGGGGAGGGGCCTTGCGAGGACAGCGGTGAGACCCGTGTTAGGGTACTCCGTGTTCCTTGTTTGGTTGTCGGGGTATCCTATATCGGGAACTCACGCCGCCCTCCCGAGTTTCATAGGCTGTTCTGTTCCCTGCGTTGGATCCGGTAGAGACTACCCCCAGCGTTAGAAAGGCTGTCCTTCGGAGGACCCACATCAGTAGGCACCTCCTGAAGTTGTGGGTGGAGACCAAGCGGCCTACGGAGTGGAGGGAGAGACTATCGGTGGACCAAGGGTGACCAACAGCCTAGTCAGTCCCAAAATCCTATGTCACCCGTGGTAGGGTGAGGGTGAGGGTGTAGTGGGTTGGCGATGAGCGACCTACTGGATTTGTGAATAGATGATTATCAGTCCCAATAGCCTATGTCACCCATTGATGGGTGAGGGTGAGGGTGTGGTGGTTCGGCGAAGTACGAACCACTGGATTATGTTGTTATGTCTTGGAGATTGGATAAATAATGGAATTGTGGTAAATATAGTCTGTGATGCATGGGTTGTGCTGTTCACTGAGCGTGTGGCTCACCCCTCGCATATGTTTTTCCCCAGTGGTCACTGAGCCTGAGCTGGAGCCGGAGCAGCAGTTGGAGCTTTCCGAGGGATTCCTTCAGTAGCGGAGCAGCGCTACGTCCGCGAGTGCCAGAGGCTATCAGCATCCCTTTTTCTTGGCTGTATGTATTGTTTTCCGTGCTTGGCACGCGTCTGTATATATATTCAGTTGTTTCTATGTATATTGGCTCTCACAGGACATATGATTGTGTATCGAGTCTGTAATATGTTTTGGATTACAGACTCAGTTTTAGCTTCCGCTATATTGTGTATATATTATGTCAGCCCTGTTTGATCTGTGTTGTCATTTTATTTGTGGTTTAGAGTATATATATTTGACCTCCTGTGTAGGTTTCTGATATGATATATATACACCTGCCGCGTCCCGGGGACGGCCGCCCTGGGGCGTGACAGAGCACAAAGCCCAGTGAGAGAAATCCCTATAAATCATATCTTAACAATCACACACACACACACACACACACACACACACACACACATATATATATATCTGATAACACAATAATCCTTCTGCACTCATAAACCTTGCTTCACAACTCTCTAGGAACCATATTAGGCGGCACTCAGTAGGCTTAAGAGTCAACGAAAGCTGAACATAGCATATTATGCCACGTCATACCTCTCTGGAATCTATGTTAGGCGGCACTCAACGGCCTAAGAGTTAACGAAGCTGCACACAAAGTCCATAATAACCATATCCACATCCATATTTCATCTTCACACATTTATAAACATCATAGCATGAATAGAATTGGGAAAGTCATTTAAATTCACACACCATTTTCTAGAATTACAAACGTATCACCAATTATATGTAACCATGAAGGAGAACTGCAACACTTTAAACATACAAAAATATATGATAAAAATAAAGAGAGGCATGGATTTATTCTTTCACTTGACAATTTGGCCTCCTTTACCTGCTCACATACTATGTTGCATAACTTTTCCTTTAGCCAATTTAACCATTACTCCTCCAACCTTAACTCATCCCAAAAGAATCAATTTGACACCACATACATGCACAACAGCAGCAACACATGCAAGGACATCAGATAAAGAAGAAAAGTATTCAACAGGACTTCCATTTTCATTCGCACTTTCACTTCATTCTCTCAACCATGAATTCTACCACATGAATTAAATTTGGAAACACACACACATAGAAGAAACATAAGTAAGGACAACAAACAAGGAGACACAAGAAAGGATGGATTCACTCACCTCACAACTTACAATCCAAGCTGGACTCACCCTAATCCAGCTCCTACATCACGCAGATAGGAACCCACTGCTAAAAATATAATCCTCAATCAGATACTAAATATAACTCAATAAATCAGGCAATACTCAATTTCCCCAAGACAAACATGATATCCCCACTACAACCCTAAACTGATACAATAAAAATAACCTTCAAATTCCTATTCATTTAACCCCAAAAATATATTCATATTTCAACCCCAAATCACAAATTCGATTCAAAACAGAAATAGAGAGCAAACCTATATGAAGAATAATGATGAAAAGACAAAGAATCTTTACCCAATGTAGGACGAAAAATACTCCACGAAGCTTTTCCTAATTTTTCCTTTCCCTTCTCCGCCAAACTAAAGCCTCGGACGACCCCTCTCTCTCTCTCTCAATATAACCAGCCACCCCCACCGACTTCACCTACTCAATTAAATGAAATTGAGAATTCTGAGAAAATTACCAAATTGCCCTTCTTTAAAAATTCTGCGCAGCCTCAATTCAGACCATCATAACTTCTCGTAGGAAAGTCCACTACAGATGACACAACTTCCGTTGGAAAGCTAATAAAAATATCTACAACTTCTCTTTTTGTGCCGAGATAAGAAGAAGCTTCTAACAATGATAAAAACAGCAAAGACTAGGAGACCTCACACTTTCTCCCTCGAGGGACAACAATGGTAAAACAACCATAACTTTTGCTACATGAATCCAGATGATCTAATTTTACTTTTGTATGAAAGGTGACTCAAAACTGAATATCTCATGCTAAAACTAACTTTAAACCTCTTCATCTTGCATACTAATAAAATTAAATCCGATTATGCAAAACGTGCAACTTATTATATAACCTAAGAATACACAAGTCTAAGACACTCCCAATGCATCGTAATATGAAATACCATAAAATGAAATAAAATATCAAAAATGTCACGAAACCTAACACACATTAGCTAATATTGTGGTGTAAATGTTTAATGCAATATCAATTGTTCACTTGTTGGAAAGTTTCTATGTCGAATGACTTTTCTATTGCTTGAACACATATAGTTTTGGACTGCAGGTTGGATTTTTGTCAGTTGAGCCATTTTAGGGAGTTGGGTATTTGAGGTGTTTTTATTTTATTCAAGGTCTTCCACTACATGCATGGCTATATAAGCCAATCATGTCCTCTCTAGGACTTGATATATTTCAAATGAAAGAGGTTTTTATACTCGAAAAGGAGATAATATGAAGTGATTTGTAATGCAATTCTTCTTCGTTGAGATCATTTTTTTTTACTTAATTTAGTTCACACTTTGGGTGTTTGGGTGAAAGCTTCAACATTATAATTGGAACTGTCTCTATCGAACAGTGATGATACTGTTATTCATTATTTAATCTATATAGACATTTAGCATATGTTCTACTGGTAACTATATGTACCTTCTTTTGGTGGTATTGAACATTGAACCCTGTTCATCGTAGAATCATTTATTGGGGTGCACCTGTGTTATCTTATGTTGCTTGCTATATTTTCATATGGTTCATGTACCTCTTATGAGGTAGAATTCCTCATGTTACATTTGATTTAAGTAATATTATTGAGTATGATGGACTTGTAGTTGTTTATCTGCCCTACATCCATGCGAGGCTCTCATATGGGAATTCGGGATAATTCCTTTATTGCATTGGTGTTCGTTAGCAGATAGCTATGATATATGCTTGGCCTATCCTTAATAGGCGCGCGTGGATGACTTGCATTTAGGGTCATGCATTGTCATTGTTGAGTGCGAGAACTTAACTATTTTTTCCCGCATCCAGGTGATGCATCTCTATGGGAATTCAAGGGAATTCAATCGCATCGGTATTTGCTAACCGATAGTAATTGATATGTGAGGATCGTATTGGGAGCATGGAATTCTTCTCCCTTACCTTGTATCCGTGTTGAAGCTACATAGTGTTGAAGCTATCCTGGATTGTGCCACCATATTATAGGATGCCCAATGTGTATTCCAATACCCTTGTGGCTTCGTACCTATCTTGGAAGGCTGTCAAGAAGAGGGCTACCTGGGAGAGGGCTACCGGAAGGTTAAGGGAGTTAGCAAGTTAGTTTCTGTTTCCAATAGTCCCATGTCACCCCTAGGGGTGGAGGTGAGGATGAGGTTGGAGTGTTTCCTCTCATATCATCGTGCGTAGAAGCTGCCGAGCGTCAAAGCTGTCCTGGATGATGCCACCATATCATAGGAGGTCCAATGTGCATTTCAATACCCATGTGGCTTACTACCTATCCTGGAAGGCCGCCAGGGAGAGGCTACCGGATGATATCGTGAGCGTGGAGTACTACTTCCGTACATCATCGTGCGTAGAAGCTACTCGGTGTCGAATCTGTCCTGCGTTGTGCCACCGTATCGTTGGGAATGCCCAGAGTATGATGTGACTATCATACGAGGCTCGAGTACCAACCATGGGTGATGCTGTATCGTTGGGAATGCCTAGAGTATGATGCCACTATCGTACGAGGCCCGAGTACCGACCATGGATAGCCGCCAGGATGTGGACTACCCGGGAGAGGGCTACCGGATGATGCGAGGCATCCTAATGTGTTATTTCTCGATGCGGATAATCTTTGTTGCATAGTGCTAGTCTGTGATACTACACATTACTGTTAATGGGTTAGTTGTTCCCCAAACCTCCCCCCCCCCTCTGGGGTAACAGTGAGGGTGAGGGTGAGATGAGGTCACTTCTCCACGTGACATATCTGTTGGGATTCTCCCATCCATATCCTTCATTAGAATAAAAATGCACTAATATTATATTATTATTGTAGAGCTTGGATTCTTGCCACTTACTGAGCTTGTAGCTCACCCCTCGTGTATTGTTTATCCACCAGGGACTGGGTTGGCGTGGAGCTGGAGCATCCCTCTAGCGTGGTTCGTGTGTGGAGCATTCCAACTTTCGATTGGCGAGTGTGAGGCTGTCTGCAATCCTATTTTCTTGTGTATGTATTAGTAATTGTGCGTGTTGCACATATAGTTGTATTTGGACTAGACTTGGAATCTCACGGGACAGTGATTGTGTATTTGGGTCTGTAATAATGTTTTTAACTCTTGATATTGTATGATTGGTATGGTCTTGGGGACGGCCGCTCTGGGGCGTAACAGTGAAGTCATCCATTGTATCACAGGTCAATATCACAGAGTCGAACTGATCACAGATACCTAAGGCCCTTTATGTGCTCCATTCGACTTTGTGTAGTCATCAATTATATATCTTATGTTCGACATCATAGAGTCGAACATGTCACAGAAACATAATGTCTTCTCTATGATCCATTCGACTTTATGAAGTCATTCATTATTTCACAGGCTGACATCACAGAGTCGAACTAGTTACAGAGACCTAAAGCCCTCTCTATAGCCCATTCAACTTTGTGTTTTGAACAATGTGTTCACGTGTTATGGCATTCTCAATGAAATGATATCTTCAAACGATGGTGTGTTGTTTAGTATCATGAAGGAAGTTTGGATATCTCTTTGTGAAGTCGTCCACTATGTCACAAGTCGAATGGGCTGTAGAGAGGGCTTTAGGTCTCTGAGATCAGTTGACTATGTGATGTCAACCTGTGACATAATTGCAATGTCTTAAAAATTGAACCGTTCAATGAACCAAAAAAATGAACGAGTCAAGGGTCATTGGTTCAATTGTTGGGTCAACCAGATTTGAACCGTGACATAATTATAATATAATAATTTTTTTAATTATCATTACTAAATAAAAATATAAAATATTTTAGAAAATCTTTGCATAAATGTTTTACTTAACATCATAATATGATTTTAGTATATAAAATCTAAACTTTTTATTAGATTTCATATTTTAACAAGTGATTAATCACAATTATTATGAATAAAGAACCATTTGATACAATCAACCCGCAGCCGGTTCACAAAAACCATTGGTTCAATCAGTGAGTTGATTGAGTTTACTGATTTTTTATATCATCGGGTTATATGGGTAAACCGAACCAAAATTCAACGCGGTGAAGGTTTAACTGGTTCAACCAAGCAGGTCGGGTTGGGTTTTAAAACACTGCATAATTGATGATTTCACAAAGTCAAACGAGTCACATGAGAGTCTTAGGTTTCTGTGACCTGTTCAACTCTGCGATGTCGAACAGATTATATAACTGACGACTATACAAAGTCTTCCACTGTAATGTCGACCTATGACGTAATGGATGACTTTACAAAGTCGAATGGATCGGGGTGGATTCACCTCTTAAAAAATCACATTCTTATTATTTTAGAGGGGTGGGATGAATAACTCTGTGGGTGGAAATATCGGCGTCCATTATCTTTTGTAATGCTTTGATGCCTCTGTCTTGGGGAGTTAGCGTTAGGGGTGGTAAACGAGCTGAACTAGCTGAGCTTTGACCTATTCAGGCTCAGCTCATTTAGTATCAGGCTCAGCTTGGGCTCGGCTCGACTTGGGATTGAGCTTAATTTCATCTTCAAGCTCGGCTCGTTTGGCTTGTGAAAAGCTCGGTTGAATCTTGGCTCTACTCGTATAAGATATTTATTAAAATTTATTTTATAAATGTACATGATGATTTTGTAACGTTTCTGTATTTTTTAGCATTATATATTTGTTTTAAATATATAATGAAAATTTTAATTGAAATTTATTTATTTCATTTTTTAGTTTTGGTGGTGGGCCCAAATGGGTCCAATTTGATTTATAATTATAAATTGATATTGAAATATTTATTTTATTTATTTCTGGAGATCTTTATAGTCTCAAAATACTTTGATTGAAATTTCGTGAGATTGGAAGTTCGGAAAATTTGATTTTTAGGCTGAAGTGTCAAGTTATTGGGCCCAAGGATCTAGTTGCGAATTCAGAAAACTTTTTAATAGCCTTCAGGGATCGGTTTACAAAACGGATAGGGATCTATTTGTAAATCAGATAGGAACCTCGTTGTAAACCTAGAATACCTAAGGGGTCGCTCTGTAATTTTGGTAAAACCCCTTTAAATAACACGTTTTGGGTTAGGGTTTTCATCCAAATCTCATAAATAACACGTCGAGTACCACAAGGTGAGAAACCATTTCCTATTGATTTTGTTAGTATTTCAATTTATTTTTTGTTAGGAGATGATTGTGTCAATCGATTGTTTGGGGAAGAAGGTTGATGGATTAGGGTTAGAGTTTGATTGATTTTAATTAGATGATTATTTGATTAGATTTAAATGGATGTTAAAGGATTTTTAAGATCAAATTAGATTTATTGGTTTTGGGGATTAAAGGGTTATTTTCGGGTTGATTATATACTTGACGTTAAATCGTGTTTTTGACCTTGAAGAGATCGTTTCTGGGAAAAATGTATTTCACAAACAGAAAGAGATTTTGAAAAGATCTTTCCAACGACTCATGAAGTGTCCAATTCGGAGTTACGGGTAGAAAGTTATGATTTTTCAAAGATTTCTGTTCAGTTTTTTAGAATTCAAATATTTGGCTTCATGACCAAGTTTGATGAATTTTAGAGATTTAAGGGATCAAAACTGGATGTTTAATGAGTATAATTTGATTTGTGGGTTTTGATTATTTTATTGATCTTGGTGACTCAAATTGATCTTAAATCGATAATTTGGTTTAGTGTGATCAATAAATATTAATTGAATATTATTGTTATTCGGATGTAAATTGATTGGATTGAGTTATTTGGATCATTGGAGTTGTAGTGAGGCCTTATTGGATTTGTCTAAATATTTATTCGAGGATTGATCGATTATGTGGGGCTTATTAAATGGATATTGATTATCGAATCATTGTGAGTATATGAATATTTTAATATTTATTCGGAGTTGGGATTTTTGTTAGGCCTTTGAGGTGAGTTGCGGATTGTAGGTCTATTAGGTATGGGCTTTTGGGATTATTGGGCCTAGTGTTGTTGTAAGTTGGTTGTCAGTTGTTTGGGTCATGATTGTATGGTTTCTGATTTCTTATTACATAATTGTTATGCATGGTTATCCATGTGCAAGTGTGTGGTGTTCATGCATGTGCATCGGTTTGTATTGCGTGAACTAGAGGTGAGTGGACTTGAGTCTCATATGTAAATTTCAAAAGAATATATTATGTATTCATGGTAGGACCATCTTATTTTGTGGAATACAATTGCTAGTTTCGATATAAAAAAATGAGCATGCTTTTGTTGATATATGTATCATTATGGTTTGTATGTTGAGGTCGTACATGCTCTGTCTTTTTTGCGATTTTGAAGATGTGGTAAATTAGCAAATGCATACATTTCGTCTAGGTGGCTTAGTCTTGGTGGTCATTGTCTAGGTGGGCGTACGTCTATGTGGCCAGGTCCGAGACCGTAGGACCCAAGTCTTCGTGGCTATATCTACGTGGCTATGCTTGTGAAAGGCCCCGCGAGCTAGGTGCTGCAAAGATGGACATGTGTGTTTGTGGTGTTGCATGCATCATATTGAATAGGATTGTGTGTGTATATATATATATTATTGCACGTCTTAGTAGCCTTTTGTATATTTACTCTTTTGATATATTGCATGCCTGTGTGGGCATACTATGATTATGATATTTTGAATATAAATATACTAACGAGATAACGATAATCTATTCACTGAGCGTGTGGTTGCTCACCCCTCATTATTTTTCCTTTTCAGGTTAAAGACTGAGATTGATGGATCTCGTGTAGAAGCGATCAAGACAATGATTTCCAGAGCACTAGACTTGTATAAAAGGTGTTAGTCATTTCTTTGGCATGTAGAGGACCCATATGTATGATAGTGTGAATATATACATTCAGTTATTCCCGATGTATATTGAATTTGTGTTGGATATTATGGTGATGTATTATTATGTTCTCTGGATGAAAAAGAAAATATATATACACACATATATATTAAACTCTGAGATTTAAGGAATTAAGTTAACGCAACCAGATTTCATGCTTCAAAACAAAGTCATGGATTCGGGGACGTTATAGATTTATTACATTTTTTTGTTTGAAGGCCTTCTGCTATGCCTGTGTCATTTGGAGCCATTTCAGTTAAGCCTTGGTCACATCTGGGTCATTCAGGGCCTTTTTCTTTTTCGATCGGAGTCACTAAAATTTTGGCTTTTAGCTACCTACGGGAGTTGGAGTACTCTGATTGGAAATCTAACTGCATATTATGGGTCCTGGTACCGTTTTGTACTACCCATAAAAATTTCATCAAATTCCGGTAACGTTTTAAAAAATATGCAGTTCCGAACCGTATCCGGGTTTTGATAGTTCCTGGTTTAGTTGGTCGAATAGTGTTAGATATTTTGGTAAATGTGGTGACCTTTGGTAACCTTAACCCCCACTTTTCTTAGTGATGAAGAAACCATTGGTTATTTAGAGTGTTAGTGGATGAGTTTAGGTTAGGTTCACCCCCACATTGTTATTTAGAGTGTTAGTGGATGAGTTTAGGTTAGGTTCACCCCCACATTTTTCCATTACACTCACCCCCCCCCCCCCCCAAGTGAGAAAAATTGTTATATTTGTGTCACTTTTAACCTGCTGGTAACCGTTGGAGCGTTCTGGCAGTTTTTCAAATTTTTTCGGTTTTCGATCGGAACCGCTAATTTTTGGATTGTTAGCTATCGTCCTGAGTTAGAGGACTCCGATTGGAAATCTAACTGTATATTTGGTGTCCTGGTGCCATTTTAGGTCTCTCACGAAAATTTCATCGAATTCCGGTAACGTTTCTGAAATTTTGCAGTTCCGGGGCGTATCTGGGTTTTAAGTGACTTACTATATATATGTGAGATCTAATTTTTGATGAGCACTATTCATCATCCCTACCAAAGTCTTCTCTCTCTCCCCTTCTCTCTTTTTCTCCCATTTGAAGCCCTTAGAGCCCTCAAACCCAAAAACCTAAAGCATAGGAAGTGTAGATCGGGTCCCGATCTACACCCCGGTGCTTTCAAATTCGAATTCCGGCGAGTTTTGCCCCTCCATCCCCCCTCTCTTCTCCTCTGTTTTGGCCCATCTCGGAGGTGGAAGTAGATCCGGGCGTTGGAAGCCTTTTGGGAGAGGTTTCGGTGCGCGGAGAGCAACCGGACTTCCCTTCCTCCCCTTGGTAAGCCTCTTTTCCTCTCTTTTCTTGTATAGATGTATGTTAGGAGGTTGGTTTTGGGGTTGGGAGGCGGTCGGCGGCGGTGGGTGGCCGTCGGAGGGCTGTGGGAGGTGGTCGGAGGCCTTGGGGTGGCCGGTGGTGGGAGCTAGGCAGTCCGGGCATGGTGGTTGCTGTCTCGGGCAGGGCAGCAGCAGCAGGCGCAGTAGGTAGGGCAGCTGGCAGGGCGCGCGCGTGCGTGCGCGCGGGCGTGCGCGCGGGCATGCGCTCGGGGGGAGCTGGTGGCCAGCAGGCGCGCGTACTGGGCGTGCTGTGCGCAGGCGTGCTAGGCGCGCTGGGTGGGGCTAGCTCGGATAGGCTAGGAGCAGGCGCACCAGTTTGCCGGGGGCGCGAGCGCGTGCGCGCGGGCGGGCGTGCGCTCGGGGGGTGCAGGGGGAGGCATGCGGGTAGGCTGTCTGGGGGCTGTGCGAGCAGGGCAGGCCGGCTGGGCAGGCCGTGCTCGGGCAGCTGGCAGGGGGTGCTCGGGCATCAGGCGAGCAGTGGCTGGGCATGCAGGGCGAGCGGTGCTCGGGCCACTCGGCGACGCGCGCAGGCAGGCAGCGCGGGCAGGCTGGCAGGCGCCCTGGGCGCGTGCTGGCAGGCGCGCTGGGCGCGTGTTGCGCGGGCGTGCGCGTGGGCGCTGGGTGAGGGTCCCGGGTGCTGGGCGCTGAGCGTTGGGTACTGGGCCGCGGATACCGGGCGCTGGGCTGAGGCGCAGGCATGCGCGCGGTGCAGTGGGTGCGAGCGGGTGGTGCGCGCGGGTAGAGGCTGGTAGGTGCGCGCGGAGTGCGCGCGGATAGGGGCTGGAGGTGCGCGCGGGGCGAGGCGCTGCGCGCGGAGCGTGCGGGGTGCTCGCGGGCCAGCGCAAGGCGTGCAGGGTGTGCGCGGGCGGCTGCGCTGGGGCGCAGGGGGCACGCGGTGCACCCGGGAGGCTCGGCGGCGTGTCCAGGCGGTGGGCAGGGGCCCAGCGGTGCGCTTGGGTGTGCGGGCGGTGGCGCGGCGGTGCATCCGGGGGCGGGTGGCCGTGCGGGTGGTTGCCGGAGTGCTCGGGCTAGCGTGCGTGCGGGTCGTATGCACGTTTGCCCGAGTGTTGGGTGTTTGATTTTGGGTTTTGTGTATTTTTGAGTGTTTAGCAGTATTTGAGGATTTTACTCACCAAGTTGTTACCCTGTCTTGCAGATCTCAGCGGACGGTCGCGCGTCGACCCGATCTTCGGTGAGTGGGACGATCCAACCCATTAGGGAGGCGCTACATGCACTTGGGCGTGTACCGTCCTCCCCTGGGGCACCATAGTAAATATTAACCTGTTTTAATATGAAAAGCTATGAAAGCTTGATAATCTGTAGTATGCATGCCACCCTAGATTTGTATGCTAGGGACTTGTACCTTTAGGACCCGTATAAGAACCATGCACCCTGTTATCATGTTTCCATGCTAGGAAAGCCCCGACCGATGCATGTTCCTATTTAGTTTAATTTATTTAAATAAAATGCGAGCATGTGATTATTAGCCTGTTTTAGCGAATATCATAGGGTAGGGGCCTCGCGAGGACAGCGGTGAGACCCGGGCTAGGGTACTCCGTGTTCCTTGTTTGGTTGTCGGGATGTCCTATATCGGGACCTCACGTTGCCCTCCCAAGGATTCTTTCCCCGTTAATATTCCATTCACTTTATTATTATGATGCATGTTCCCCGCATCTTAGTTATGCGCCCTGGAGGGAATTCTGAGGAATTCAGGACATTAGAGTTGCTAGGATGTGTTGTCTGCGGATCCGAGTGGATCATATGCGATGGATAGGCTGTTCTGTTCCCTTCGTTGGATCCTTTAGAGACTACCCCGGCGTTGGAAAGGTCGTCCCGTGCAGGGGCTCCCATCAGTAGGCGCCTCCTGATTTGGTAGAAGGACTGTGCTGAAAGTGGGAGTGGCCAAACGACCTACGGAGTGGGGAGAGACTATCGGTGGACCAAGGGTGACCAACAGCCTAGTCAGTCCCAAGAGCCTAGGTCACCTATTGAGGGTGAGGGTGAGGGTATGGTGGGCCGGCGATGTGGCGACCCACTGGATTGTAAGTCCCAATATCCTTGGTCACCCATTGAGGGTGAGGGTGAGGGTGTAGCGGGTGGCGGTAGCAACCTGCTGGTTTTGTGTAATTAGTCCCAATATCCTTGGTCACCCAGTGAGGGTGAGGGTGAGGGTGAGGGTGTAGTGGGTTGGCGGTAGCGACCCACTGGATTTCGGAGTTGTTGCCATCTTGTGGCTTGTGTAATGTGTTTGTGGATTAATGATAACTGGTTTTGGTTAATATAAATTGTGATGCATGGGTCGTACTTTTGTCACGCCCCAGGGCGGCCGTCCCCGGGACGCGGCAGGTGTATATATCATATCAGAAGCCTACACATGAGGTCAAATATATATACTCTAAACCACAGATAAAAATGACAACACAGATCAAACAGGGCTGACATAATATATACACAATATAGCGGAAGCTAATACTGAGTCTGTAACCCAAAACACATTACAGACTCGATACACAATCATATGTCCTGTGAGAGCCAATATACATAGCAACAACTGAATATATACAGACGCGTGCCAAGCACGGAAATAAAATACATACAGCCAAGAAAAGGGATGCTGATAGCCTCTGGCACTCGCGGACGTAGCGCTACTCCGCTACTGAAGGAATCCCTCGGAAAGCTCCAACTGCTGCTCCGGCTCCAGCTCAGGCTCAGTGGCAACTGGGGAAAACATATGCGAGGGGTGAGCCACACGCTCAGTGAACGGCACAACCCATGCATCACAGACAATATTGACCATAACATATTAATCCAGCTATTCATCCCGCCTCCACGGGGCAGGAACAACATAAACATTTGTCCATCTTAATCCACAATTTCCATAACCCAGATCATACCCTCACCTTTACCCCTCAACAGGGGACTCAGGATGTTGGGACTAACAATCAACCATAAACAAAACCAGCGGGTCGCTCATCGCCAACCCACTACACCCTCACCCTCACCTTTCCAAAGGTGACATAGGATTTTGGGACTGACTAGGCTGTTGGTCACCCTTAGTCCACCGATAGTCTCACCCTCCACTCCGTAGGCCGCTTGCTTTTACCCACAACTTCAGCGCAGTCCGAAACCAAATCAGGAGGCGCCTACTGATGGGAACCCTTGGAAGGGACGGCCTTTCTAACGCTGGGGTAGTCTCTACCGGATCCAACGAGGGGGACAGAACAGCCTATCCATACGCATATGATCCACTCGGATCCGCCGACAACACATCTCTACAACTCAAATGTCATGAACTCTTCAGAGTTCCTCCAGGGCGCATAACCAAGATGCGGGGAACACGAACAATGATAGCACGATTGTAATATCATTGGGGGAAAGAACTCGGGAGGGCGGCGTGAGTTCCCGATATAGGATACCCCGACAACCAAACAAGGAACACGGAGTACCCTAACCCGGGTCTCACCGCTGTCCTCGCAAGGCCCCTCCCCTATAATATTCACTAACATGCTAATAATCATACTAATCATACAACATTACATATAATATTATTGGGACTAGAAACCTTGGGAGGGCAGCATGAGGTCCCGATACAGGACATCCCGACAACCAAACAAGGAACACGGAGTACCCTAACATGGGTCTCAATGTTGACCTCGCAAGGCTCCTCCCTATAATATTATCTAAGACATGCGAATTAACATACACTAGCATTTAATTAAATAAATAAACTAGTAGGACGCATGCATAGGCCGAGGTTTCCTATCATGAAAACAGGGGGCATGGTGCATGCTTCTTACACCTATCCTATGGGTGCAAGTCCCTAACATAAAAGCCTAGGGTAGCATGCATTCTACATGTAAATCATACAAGCATGGATTACATATTACTGCAGGTTAATATTTATCCATGGCGCCCCAGGAGAGGTCGGTATACGCCCAAATGCGTATGACCCCTCTCTACTGGGTTGGATTGTCCCACTCACCGGTATCTGGGTCGTCGCGCGACCGCCCGTCCAGATCTGCAAGACAGACATTCAATATGGTGAGTACAAATCCACAAATACTCTAAAATACCCAAACATACAAAACCCACAACAAACACCTAACACTCGGGCAAACGTGCATACGACCCGCACGCACGCTAGCCCGAGCACCCCCGCAACCACCCGCACAGCCGGCAACCACCCGCACCGCCGCCCGACCGCCCGGTGCACCGCCGCGCCTCAGCCCGCGCGCCCCGACGCACTGCCGCACGCACGCGCACGCTCGCGCGCGCCCGCGCGCACCGCGCGTCCAGCCCAGCGCGCCCCCGCGCGCACTGCACGCACGCCCCAGCACGCGCGCGCACTGGTCCCCATCACCGCGTGCACTGGTCCCCAGCACCGCGCCCAGGCGCATGCCCAGGCGTCCTGCCCAGCACTCAGGCACAGTGCCCAGGTGCCCTGCCCGCGCGCGCGCACGCCCGCGCGCACCCGCGCGCACACCCCCGCTCGCGCCAGCACCCGCGCGCACCCGCACCCGCGCGCGCACCCGCGCACCCGCGCGCACGCACCCGCGCGCGACTGCGCGCCCGACTGCGCCCGCCAGCGCCCAGCGCCACCGGCGCGCACGCCCGCGCGCACGCCCGCGTGCACGCGCGTGCGCCCCTACCAGCTGCTGCGCCTGTGCTGCCTGTGCTGCTGCCTGTGCTGCTGCCACCAGCCACCCTGCCCGAGCACCTCCACCACCACCCACCGACCTCCGACCACCACCCCAGCCCTCCGACGGCCACCCACAGCCGCCGACCTCCACCCAACCCCAAAACCCACCTCCTAACATCCATCTAAACAAGAAAAGAGGGAAAAAGAGGCTTACCAAGGGAGGAAGCGAAGTCCGGACGCTCTCCGCGCGCCGAAACCTTTCCCCAAAGGCTTCCACTACCCGGATCTACTCGGCCTCCGAAATGAGCCAAAACAGAGGAGAAGAGAGGGGGGACGGAGGGGCAAATCTCGCCGGAATCCGGATTTGAAAGCACCGGAGTGTAGATCGGGACCCGATCTACACTTCCTATGCTTTAGGTTTTAAGCTTTGAGGGCTCTAGGGGGGTCAAAAGTGAGAAAAATGGAGAAGGGGAGAGAGAGGGAAGGGTTGGTAGGGATGATGAATAGTAACTCGAGAATTAGATCCCACTTATTTATAGTGTGCGACTTAAAACCCGGATACGCCCCGGAACTGCGAAATTTCGGGAACATTACCGGAATTCGATGAAATTTTCGTGGGAGGCCTAAAATGGCACCAGGACACCAAATATGCAGTTAGATTTCCAATCGGAGTCCTCTAACTCAGGACGATAGCTAACAGTCCAAAAATTAGCGGTACCGATCGAAAACCGAAAAAATTGAAAAACTGCCAGAACGCTCCAACGGTTACCAGCAGGTTAAAAGTGACACAAATATAACAGTGGGGCATGGGTTGTGCTGTTCACTGAGCGTGTGGCTCACCCCTCGCATAATATTTTTCTCCAGTGTCATCTGAGTCGGATCTGGAGGAGGAGCTCCCCGAGGGACTTCATCAGTAGCGGAGTAGCGCCACGTCCCGCGAGTATCAGAGGCTATCAGCATCCCTTGTGCTTGTATGTATTATTTTCCGTGCTTGGGCACGCGTTTGTGTTGTATTTGGATGTCTTTGTATATATTGGCTCTCACAGGACATATGATTATGTATCGAGTCTGTAGTATGTTTTGATTACAGATTCAGTCTTTTAGCTTCCGCATTTGGTGTGTATATCATGTCAGCCCTGCTTTTGTCTGTGTTGTCATTTTAGTTGTTGTGTGAGTATGTTATTGAACTCTTGTTACTGATATCATATATACACCTGCCGCGTCCCGGGGTCGGCCGGCCCTGGGGCGTGAGAAAAATCACTCTCTCTCTCTCCCACTCCCTACGTCTCCCTCTCTTATTAGCTCTCTTTCTCTCTTTCACACATCCCCCATGTGTTTGATGAAATGCCAAGGAGAAGAAGATGGAGCAAGAAGAGGAAGTGCAAGTGCAAGACTAGGTGAGTGTGTGTGCATGCATTGTTGATTGTTTCTCCTCCCTCTCCTCCTCCCATGGTGGATCCCCTAATTTTCTTTCCCTCTCCCTCTAGTCAGCCAAGTAGAAGAGAAGAAAATGTGGAGGTGGTGGCAGTGGTGGTGGTGGTCGAGGTGGTCAAGGCGTTTGCAAGCCCCTACATCTCCCCCTTCCCTTCCCCCTCTCTTTTGGTAAGTTTTCCCTCTTCTTTAATTGGTTTTCATGTATGATTGGGTGTTGGGGAGGTCTTGCATGCTAGGTAGTTGGTTTAGGGTGAGTTAGGAGTGTGGGGGAGGGGTTAAAGGTCTAAGCGCGCGCGCGGGTCTGTCCTCGTGCGTGTGCGCAGGCGCGGGAGCGAGCGCGCAGGTTCGCGCGGGCGTTGGCAGCGCGCGATGCGCGCGGGGCAGCGTCTGGGCGCACCTGGGCATGCGGTCGGGCGCCAGTGCGCGCGCGTGCGCGTGTGCAGGGGCACGCGCGGGGCTGCCCAGGGACTCGGGTAGGTGCTGGGGCACTCGGGCATGCGTGCGTGCGTGCGCACTTGCATGCGTGCGAGCCCGTATGCGTGCATGTCTAAGTCTTTGGTATTTCTAGTAATTTCTAAGTGTTTTAAATGTGATTTTACTCACCAAATTGGATGCCCTTACCTTGCAGATCTCGTCGGATGGGATGCGCGAGGTCTCGGGTTGCGGTGAGTGGTTCGATCCAACCCTTCGGGATGCACTCGATGCACGTAGTCGTGCATCGCGCATCCATGGGGCTTCCTTGCACCCTAAATATGTTAGATATTTGCATGCTAGGCTTGTATAGCTCGTATATTGCATAGAACCCCCTTTTCTACCATATACTTGCCTATGTATATTCATGTGTGAATTATTATGTATGCATGCGCCCTTCATGTATAGGCATGTGTGATGTGGGTTTTCATGAATGTATAGAATAAGCATGCCTTAGGTAGTCCCTATGAGTAATACTACCATATTAATTGGAATATCCAGCATGATTAAGTTTGGGTTAATAACGAGCACATGCCTAATATTCCCTTGCGATAAGACTCGAGATATGACCAACTTCAAGAGATGATGAGCTCTCTCTCGCCCTCTCCCTCTGCACGAACTGAGTAAGTAGATGCGATTTCCTACTTGACTCAGGTTCGTTTGGAATATTGGCATGCACCTGTTAGTGCGCGAGATCGCGCTTGACCTGTTATATATATGTCACTTTTTGCCTGCTGGTAACCATTGGAGCATTTTGGCAGTTTTTTAGTTTTTTTTCGTTTTTCGATCGGAACCGCAAAATTTTGGACAGTTAGCTATCGTCATGTGTTTGAGGACTCCGATTGAAAATCTAACTGCATATTATGTGTCCTGGTGCCATTTTAAGCCACTCACAAAAATTTCATCGAATTCCGGTACGTTTCAGAATTTCACAGTTCCGGGGCGTATCCGGGTTTTGACCGAGCGAGAAATCATTGGGAGAGTTGACTCGGTCAAAGTGGGCCCATGACTTGGTCAACCCTTTTTGTTTTTTTGTGTGGTTGGGTTGACCCAAGTCAAAGGCCACTTAACTCACCTAATCTAGCCCTTAAGCCTAATTAATCTTGATTAGCCCTAATTCAAGTGAGGTTTGACTTATTTAAGTGGGTAGCAAATGTTGCTTTGCACTATTCATCATCTTCCCAAATGCATTTTCTCTCTCCCCCTCTCTCTTTTTCTTAGTTTTGAGCCACCTAGAGGGCTTAGAACTTAAAACCCAAAACATAGAAAGGATAGATCCGGTCCCGATCTACACCCCGGTGCTTTCAAATCCGAATTCCGGCGTGTCTTGCCCTTTCTCCCGCCCTCTCTTCTCCTCAGATCTGAGCCCGTTCGGAGGTGGGAAGAGGTCTTGGTGGTGGAGATCCTTGGAGAGGCATTTCGGTGCGAGAAGAGCTTCCGGTTCCCTTCCTTCCCTCTCCTTCCTTTGGGTAAGCACTATTTCCCTCTTTTCATGTTTAGATGCTTGTTAGGAGGGTGGGTTTGGGTGTTGGTGGCTGTGGGGGGGTGATGGGTGGCTGTTGGGGGCCATGGGTGGCCGGATAGAGGAGGTAGGGTGGCTCGGGCAGGGGGTTGGCTGCCTCGGGCAGGGTGGCTGCTGGTCTCGGGCAGGTTGGCAGCATAGGCAGCAGCACAGGCAGCAAGCAGCGCAGCAGGCTGGGCGCGCGCGCGCGTGCGCGCGGGCGTGCGCTCGGGTGGAGCTGGAGGGCGTGCTGGGCGCGTGTGCTGGGCGCGCGTGCTGGGCGCTGGGCGCGGGTGTGCTGGGCGCTGGTCGTGGGCAATGGGGCGCTGCGTGCAGGGCGCCGTGCGGGGGCGTGCGCGCGGAGCGCTGCGCAGAGGCGCAGGCGCGCTGTGTGCGCGCGACGAGTCGACGGAGTGCTGGGCGAGCCAGTGGTGCGCGCAGGGTGCGCACGGAGCGAGGCGAGGGCAGCGGAGGTGCGCGCGGGGTGCGCGCGGGGCGAGGCGCTTGGCGCGCGGGGCGTGCGGTGTGCTCGTGGGCTGCTGCGATGGGGCGCAGTGGGCGCGCGGTGCACCCGGGTGGCTCGGCTGCATGTCCAGGCGTGCGGGCAGGGGCCCGGCGGTGCGCCTGGGTGCGCGGGCTGAGGCGCGGCTGTGCAGCTGGGGGCGGGTGGCCGTGCGGGTGGTTGCCGGGGGTGCGAGAGTGAGTCGGGGTGCTCGGGCTAACGTGCGTACGGGCCGTATGTACGTTTGCTCGAGTGTTGGGTATTTAATTGTGTATTTTTGTGTATTTTACTCACCGGGTTGATTACCCTGTCTTGCAGATCCTGACGGACAGTCGCGCGACGACCCAGTTACCGGTGAGTGGGACAACCCAACCCAGTTGGGAGGCGCTACATGCACTTGGGCGTGTACCGTCCTCCCCTGGGGCACATAGTTAGTATTAACTGTTATATTGTAATCCATGCAAGCATGATTAATGTGTAGAATGCATGCCACCCTAGACTTGTATGTTAGGGACTTGCACCCTTAGGATATGTGCATGAGCCGTGCATCCTGTCACCTTGTTATCATGCTAGGAAAGCCCCGACCTATGCATGCGTCATATTAGTTTGATTTATTTACTTAAATGCAAGCTTGTGATATTGTTAGCATGCCTTGGGGAATATAAGGGGGCCTTGCGAGGTAAACATTGAGACCTGGGCTAGGGTACTCCGTGTTCTTTGTTTGGTTGGCGGGATGCCCTATATCGGGACCTCAGGTTGCCCTCCCAAAGTCTCTTTTCTTCATTATTATCTTATGTATTCCCCGCATCTTGGTTATGCGCGCTGGAGGAATTCTGAAGAATTCAAGACATTAGAGTTGTAGAGATGTGTTGTCAGCGGATCCGAGTGGATCATATGCGATGGATAGGCTGTTCTGTTCCCTTCGTTGGATCCGTGTAGAGACTACCTCAGCGTTAGAAAGGTCGTCCCGTGCAGGGGCTCCCATCAGTAGGCACCTCCTGATTTGGTAGACGGACTGTGCTGAATGTGGGAGTGGCCAAACGACCTACGGAGTGGGGAGAGACTATCGGTGGACCAAGGGTGACCAACAGCCTAGTCAGTCCTAAGAGCCTATGTCACCTATTGAGGGGTGAGGGTGAGGGTATGGTGGGCCGGCGATGTGACGATGTTATATATGTGTCACTTTTAACCTGCTGGTAACCGTTGGAGCGTTCTGGCAGTTTTTCGTTTTTTTTTTCGGTTTTCGATCGGAACCGCTAATTTTTGGACTGTTAGTTATCGTCCTGAGTTAGAGGACTCCGATTGGAAATCTAACTGCATATTTGGTGTCCTGGTGCCATTTTAGGCCTCTCACGAAAATTTCATCGAATTCCGGTAACGTTTCTGAAATTTTGCAGTTTCGGGGCGTATCCGGGTATTTTAAGTGACTCGCTATATAAATGGAATCTAATTTTTGAGTGGCACTATTCATCATCCCTACCAAAAAGCTTCTCTCTCTCCCCTCTCTCCTTTTCTTTGATTTGAGCCCCTTAGAGCCCTCAAACCCAAAAACCTAAAGCATAGGAAGTGTAGATCGGGTCCCGATCTACACCCCGGTGCTTTCAAATCCGGATTCCGGCGAGTTTTGCCCCTCCGTCCCCCCTCTCTTCTTCCCTGATTTGGACCATTTCGGAGGTGGGAGTAGATCCGGGCGTTGGAAGCCTTTTGGGAGAGGTTTCGGTGGGCGGAGAGCAACCGAACATCTCTTCCTCCCCTTGGTAAGCCTTCTTTCTTCTCTTTTTATGCTTAGATGTATGTTAGGAGGGTGGAAATGAGGTTGGGTGGTGGTCGGCGGCAGTGGGTGGCCGTCGGAGGGCTGTGGGGTGGTGGTCGGAGGCCATTGGTGGCCGGAGATGGGTGGTAGAGGTGCTCGGGCATGGGGGCTGGCAGTCCCGGGCAGCAGGCAGCACAGGCAGCGCTCAGGCGGGCGCAGCTGGCGAGCAGCGGCAGGGCGAGTGCGCGCGTGCGCGCAGGCGTGCGCTCGGGGTGGCGCTGGGCGTGCTGGGTGCTGGGCGTGCTGGGCGCGCTGGGTAGGACTAGCTCGGGTAGGCTGGGAGCAGGTGCACCAGTTTGCCGAGCGTGCGCTCGGGGGGTGCAAGGGGAGGTGTGCGGAGCAGGATGGCTGCAGGCTGTGCGAGCAGGGCGGGCCAGCTGGGCAGGCCATGCACGGGCAGCTGGCAGGGGGCGCTCGGGCATCATGCGGGCAGTGCCCAGGCGCGCAGGCGAGCGGTGCTCGAGCCACTCGGTGATGCGCGCGGGCAGGCAGCGCGGGCAGGCTGGTAGGCGCGCTGGGCGCGTGCTGCGCGGGGGTGCGCGTGGGCGCTGGGTGAGGGTCCCGGGTGCTGGGCGCTGAGCGCTGGGAGCTGGTCGCGGATGCCGGGTGTGCTGGGCGAGGGTGCTGAGCGCTGGGCGCAGGGGCGCTGGGCACTGCAGGAGCATGCGCGCGGGGCGCTGGGCAGAGGCAGGCGTGCGCGCGGGTGGAGGCTGGTGGTGCGCGCGAAGTGCGCGCGGGGCGAAGCTGGTGGTGCGCGCGGAGTGCGCGCGGGGCGGAGATGTTGGTGTGCGCGGGGCGAGGCGCTGGGCGCGCGAGGCGTGCGGTGTGCTCGCGTGGTGCGCGCGGGGGCGTGCGGGGTGCGCGCGGGCTGCTGCGGCGGGGCGCAGTGGGCGCGCAGTGCACCCGGGTGGCTCGGCAGGCTGTCCGGGCGTGCGGGCTGAGTTCGGCAGGGCGCCTTGGCGTGCGGGCCGGGACTCGGCTGTGCGCCCGAGGCGGGTGGCCGTGCGTGCGGCTGCCCGGTGGGTTCGGGAGTGAGTCGGGATGCTCGGATACGCGTGCGTACGGGCCGTATGTACGTTTGTCCGAGTGTTGAGTATTTTAGAGTATTTTTGATGTATTTATGTATTTTAACTCACCCTATAAATGTCTGTCTTGCAGATCTTGACGGGCGGTCGCGCGACGACCCGATCTTCGGTGAGTGGGACAATCCAACCCAGTAGAGAGGCGTTATACGCATTTGGGCGTATACCGACCTCTCCTGGGGCACCATGGATTTATATTAACCTGTTGTAATGTGTATTTCATGCGAGCATGATTTAAATGTAGAATGCATGCTACCCTAGACTTTGCATGTTAGGGACTTGCACCCTTAGGATATGTGTATGAGCCATGCACCATGTCCCCTGTTCTCATGCTAGGAAGCCTTGGCCTGTGCATGTGTCCTACTAGTTTATTTATTTAATTAAATGCTAGTGTATGATAAATTGCATGCCTTAGATAATATTATAGGGAGGAGCCTTGCGAGGTCAACACTGAGACCCGGGTTAGGGTACTCCGTGTTCCTTGTTTGGTTGTCGGGGTGTCCTGTATCGGGAACTCATGCTGCCCTCCCAAGGTTTCTTGTCCCAATAATATTATAAGAAATGTTATACCATATTATATAATTATTAGCATATCTAGTTAATATTATAGGGGAGGGGCCTCGCGAGGACAGCGGTGAGACCCGGGCTAGGGTACTCCGTGTTCCTTGTTTGGTTGTCGGGGTGTCCTATATCGGGAACTCATGCTGCCCTCCCAAGTTTCTTTCCCCCAATGATATTCCACCCTTGCTAATTATTGTGTATGTTCCCCGCATCTTGGTTATGCGGCTTGGAGGAATTCTGAGAAATTCAGGACATTAGAATTGTAGAGATGAGTTGTCGGCGGATCCGAGTGGATCATATGCGTATGGATAGGCTGTTCTGTCCCCTTCGTTGGATCCGGTAGAGGCTGCCCCAGCGTTAGAAAGGCCGTCCCTTCTAAGGGCTCCCATCAGTAGGCGCCTCCTGATATTTGTGACGGAGTGGAGGAGAGACTATCGGTGGACCAAGGGTGACCAACAGCCTAGTCAGTCCCAAAATCCTATGTCACCCGTGGAAGGGTGAGGGTGAGGGTGTAGTGGGTTGGCGATGAACGACCCATTGGTGTTGTGATTGGATGATTATCAGTCCCAAAATCCTATGTCACCCATTGAAGGGTGAGGGTGAGGGTGTAGTGGGTTGGCGATTGAGCGACCCACTAGTTTGAGTATTTGTTACCATTTTGTGGTTGTTAATAAGAGATTGGGGATTATTAAGATCTGAATTGTGGTCGATATTGTCTGTGATGCATGGGTTGTGCCGTTCACTGAGCGTGTGGCTCACCCTCGCATATGTTTTTCCCCAGTTGCCACTGAGCCTGAGCTGGAGCCGGAGCAGCAGTTGGAGCTTTCCGAGGGATTCCTTCAGTAGCGGAGCAGCGCCACGTTCCGCGAGTGCCAGAGACTATCAGCATCCCTTCTTGACTGTATGTATTTTATTTCCGTGCTTGGCACGAGTTTGTATATACTCAATTGTATTTGTGTATATTGGCTCTCACAGGACAGATGATTGAGTATCGAGTCTGTAGTATGTTTATTTACAGATTCAGTCTTTTGCTTCCGCATTTGGTGTATATATCATGTCAGCCCCTTTGTTATCTGTGTGTCATTCTGGTTGTTTGTGTATGATATATTATTGACCTCCTGTGTAGATTCTGATATTATATATACACTTCCTGCGTCCCGGGGACGGCCGCCCTGGGGCGTGACAGGCGACCCACTGGATTGTGTAAGGATGATTATCAGCCTATTAAGTCCCAACATCCTTTGTCACCTATTGAGGGGTGAGGGTGAGGGTATGGCGGTTCGACGATGTAACGAACCCCCAGATTTGTGTTATGCCACTTTTAGGCTAGTGACTTGATTAAATGTGGTTAATATAAACTGTGATGCATGGGTTGTGCTATTCACTGAGCGTGTGGCTCACCCCTCGCATAATTATTTTCTCCAGTGATTACCGAGGCGGACTTGAAGGAGGAGCTTCCCGAGCGACTACACCAGTAGCGGAGTAGCGCCACGTCCCTCGAGTTTTGAGGCCATCAGCATCCTTCCTTTGATTGTATGTATATATCTCTGTGCTTGGGCACCTAGTATGGATTGTATTTGGATGTATTGTGGATATATTGGCTCTCACAGGACATATGATTATGTATCGAGTCTGTAAAGTGTTGTTGATTTACAGATTCAGTCTTTTGCTTCCGCTTTTCTGTGTATACATCATGTCAGCCCTTTTGTTGTCTGTGTTGTCTTTTTAGCTGTTGTTTATGGTATATTATTGATCTCCTGTATTGACTGCTGATATCATGTATACCCTTGCCGCGTCCCGGGGACGGCCGCCCTGGGGCGTGACATGACCCTTCCCTTTGAAGTTGGTAATATCCAACGCATTCTTAAGTTATGCCTTGTGTGCTTATATGATTAATGGTCTTGTATGCATGTTTAAGTGGGCCATACCTTGTATGCATGTTGTATGATTTGTTGTTTATGATGTAAATCCATGTTAGGGGTTACCCTTATAGTCAATTATTAGATGATCGTGCATATGGTTCATGCACATAGCTATGATATGATTCTCCTGTTATATATACGCACATGTTAAAACTAATTAGGCCGGTACGACCTGCCGTTGGATGTACCTCATTAGTTAGTGTGCGAGCGATGTAATCGCCCCTGCATCCGTGTGATGCACTTGAATGGAATTCAGGAGAATTCATTTGTTGTATCGGTTTTGTTAAACCGGTAGCTTTGGCATTAAGTTAGGCGATTATCGAGAGTAGTTGTTTTTCCATTGGGTTCGCTTTGTGAACATGGAGTGTTTCCTCCCAATGTCGTCTGTGTTGAAGTGGCCCGGGTTGTAGCTGTCCTGACAGAGGGCCCCCACCTGTAGGTACTATCGATGCATGCGACAAGATGTACTGATCATGGGGGTATACCAGGTAGAGGCTACCCGGGAGAGGGCTAACGAATGATATTGCGAGCGTGAAATCGTTCTCCCCTTCGTTGGATCCGTGTAGGAACTCCCCGGCATTGGAAAAGCTGTCCTGACAGAGGGCTCCCATCCGTAGGTACTACCGATGCGTTCGGGAACGTACTGATCGTGGGAGTATACCAGGTAGAGGCTACCCGGGGAAAGGGCTACCGATGGACCAAGGGTGTAGAGCAGTCTAATCTCTCCCAAAGTCCTATGTCACCTCTAAAGGGTGATGGTGAGGATGAGGTGAAGACACGTCACCGCGTGACCCATTCGTTGTTCGTCCATTCCCATAATTGTTGGGTCTGGTTGCGTATCGATGCTCAAAGACATCGTTGGGCAGTTGTCTCGATGTAAATGATCGAGTAGTGTTGTGTAGACCAGTAATTCCGTGTCTCTTCGACCAACGGTATGGTCTCTCCCCAAAAGTCCCAAGAGTCTCCCTCCGGGAGTGAGGGTGAGGGTGAGGTTGGTGATCCAGTAGTGTTGTGTAGACCAGTAATTCCATCTAGTAGTGTTGTGTATACCAATAATTCCAGGTCTCTTCGACCAACGGTATGGTCTCTCCCTAAAAGTCCCAAGAGTCTTCCTCCGGGAGTGAGGGTGAGGGTGAGGTTGGTCGCATCGCCGCGTGACCTTGTTATCCATTGGGTTTTCACCCATGTTTTTCCTTGAAAGGAAATTGCCTTAACATTGAACTGTTGTAATGGTGATTGGTTTCCAGCCACTCACTGAGCTTGTAGCTCACCCCTCGCATACTGTTTCTTTTCAGGGGCAGTGTTGGGCGTGGAGCTGGAGCTTCTCTGTGGCGTGGTCTTATGTGCGTGGAGTGTTCTGTCTGGCGGGTGGCGAGTGCGAGGCTGTCAGCAGTCCTAGAGTCATTTTATGTATTGTAAATCATGCATGTGGCACAGGTTGTATTTTATTTGTACTAGACTTGGCTCTCACATGATAGTGATTGTGTATTCGAGTCTGTAATAATGTTTTTGGTTTACAGACATTGTTGATATATCTGATGCTTCCGTTTTTCAGTCTGTTATCATTTATCTTTGCCTTGCTATCTTGTGTGTTGTTGTTGGAGATTTTGTTGACCTCAGGTATTGATAGCTGATACTATATATATTGCCGCGTCTCGGGGACGGCTGCCTTGGAGCGTGACACCTTGTAATAAGGGAATTGTTTCATGTCAATCAAAATTTATATTTGAACATGTAAAGGTGGTTGAACTTGCAAGGTTGGCCCTGAGTATAGACAACCAAAGTAGTCCACCTAGGGCCCCCATCTCCAAAAATAATCTTTTATTTTTGGATTTATTTTTATTTTATTTTAGATTTGTTATTTTAGTTTTAAAGCATATCTATTTATATTTATTAATTTTTTCTTTAATCCTATTTTATTAGGATTTTTTATAATTAGGATTTGTTTGATAATATTTTAATGGTTAATTTAATAAGGGACCATTTTAAAATTTTGCCTAGGACCCCAAGTAAACCATTGCTTTTTAGGCCGCTCTTGTATACTGCTTTAATGCAGTTATAGGACTAACCATAGAAAATCAAAGTTATTAGGGCCCACCTACATGGAATGCATAATATTCTGAACATGAAGAAGGTTAATATGAATTGACCATCCTAGGATGAAATCTTCATTTTGATCAATACTTTCTTTATTCATGTGACCAAAAGCTTGGATAGAATTTTGTATTTTGTGTATGTGTCACATATACTAATTGGGCGGTATTCGTTGATGTAAATTGAATGCCTGAGAGGGGGCGGTTATTACCACCCCCTTTTACAAGAACCCCACCTCATGAACCAAGCCCACCCCCAAAATCTTTGTGAAAACCTATCCCACCCATATATATTCCCAATTGAAAAACTCCAAACCACACCCCCCCCCCCCCAACCCCGCGTGCCACCTCTCCCAAGTTCCACCGCCTTTCCCGGCTTCATCTCCTCACTATTCATCATCCAAGTATAAGGTTAGATCCATTCATTTTATTCTTTGTTATATTCATTGTTAGAAGGCCAAATCTGGGTCACATTTGTGTGTATAATTTTTTTTTATCTTAAAAACCCTAGTTTTTTTCACACATAACCCTATTTTTAGGTTTGTGAAATGGTTAATTAAAAATGGTTTGTTGAAAGAAATGTGATGTTTATTGGTTGATGGAATGAGCGACATTGGTTGATGAAGGAGAAATTTATGTTATTTGTGAATGTTTTTGTGTATTGATTATGTTTTCTCAGTAGCTAATTGAAAGTTGTGTGTAAAATCATTATGGGTAGGAGGAGTAATGAATATTAACCTTAATGCATGGTGGTGGTTGGTTAAATGTATTGATGGGTTGAATGATTCTTGTTTGATAATTCATTGTGTACCATTGGTTATGTGAGAAATGATTCTACCAAATTTGGTCATCGAATGAGAACAATTTCCCTCCATCCTCTTTTAGCATGATTTTTTTTTCACATATTGATGAGTACTAACTTGGCTTTTCAAATATTCAGAGTGATAGAGAAACATTCAGCGATTGATAAAACCAGCTTGAAGGTTTCAAGTGGACTGCTATCATTGGTGCAATGCAACTTTAAAACAATCAATTGCTCTCTAATATGTGTATGGTTGACCGACTCTGTAATTGTTGAACGATTATATTACTAAACAACCACTATTTTATTTTTTGCATGTGCTAGTTGACTTGTATATTTTGTACTTGTGGGTTTTCAGATTGTAGTCTATAGAATGTGTTTGAATTTGTTGATTGTCTTTCAATGCGTTGTATATATGCAGCGTAGATTTCATGATGAAGTTCTTCAAGTGTGGGCAGACATAAAATACACAATTTAGTTGAATTCACTGCATTACAAAATCTCACAATACAACTTTCATGCCTATAGGGTTCAACACTGATACTGTCGACCTGTTTCTTCTGTCGATAGTTTTGGTGTTGAGCCTAGCAATCACTGTATAAGGTATCTCATACGACACTTTCAATGTAGACCATTGTAGTGAACACTGACATTAGTGATGTCAACCAATGTAAACAACATAACTACCTCCAATGGACAACCTACATGTCGATGTCTATTGTTACCTCTGACACTGAAGTTGTCGACTGAAGTTGATCAAATATATTTCATTACAAGTATATGTTCAACAACATAGTTGTCAACTCTTTCAACAAAACATTGGTAAATGTGAGGGATAGTAGATTTTGAGTGGGGGTGGGGTTTGGATTATCAACAGATTTTTGGGGTGGGTTAAGTTTTTCTGGGGTGGGATGGGATGGGGTGGTGTTGGTTTCATTTCTAAACACAAAAATAAATTTTTAAAGGGGTGGGATGAATACTTGATGGGGTGGTAATAACTGCCCTCCAATCTTAAAAACTAGAACCACAGGGGTACATAAATCCTTATCTTATGAGATAAGTTGATAACATATATATAGCTTGGTTGTGTACAAATTAATATGCTCGTAAAATCACATGGGATTGTTACCTTAGCTAGAGCCACGAATTTGTTTCTCATATATAGGTCTCCGATTCAAAACCTCTTAGGCTTAACCGACGCATTAAGAAAAAAAGATAATGTTGGGGTTCTTCTTATAAAAAAAAAGTGTAAACATTAAAATTTCCAAAAAAAATTCCAAACCTTTTTTGATTTCATACATGCCATCTGGAGAGACATTTTTGTGTCCATGTTCAATTACATGGCTACTCTATGCTATCAATTAATTGAAAAATTATTCTCTTAAGCGGGATTTTTATTCAAGTTGATTGGGGGCTTCAAGAGCTCTATAACAAGTCATTTGTTTTTCATTGGTTTTTCTTTAATGGCATGCAAGAAGGAGAAGAATGAGTTGTGCATGCCCTATGGCACCACCTCGCCTAACGAGCCCAACCAACTAGACATCTCCTGATTTTTTTATGACAACTTGACCGCTTGACTCAAAGACCTCCTTGCATCGTATTTCAACCTCCTGTTACAAAGGGCGGAAGAGTATGTCGAGAGGTTCAAGAAGGAGAACGAGGTGAAAGTGGGGATGATTATGCACTCCCTCAGCTTCGAGTGTTTGCAGGGCTCGAACTTGGCTCAAGTGCTTTCCTTTTGGGAGGAAAAGGGAAGAGCCAATGCGACTCGATGGGTCATCAAATATGGCAACAGAAGATCATTTGGATTCCTAAAGCTTCTACCAGTTGAAAACCTTGACATAAGCTACCACCCAAGGATGTTTACACCTGCTGAAACCAATGGGGCTCATCCAGGGACATCAAACTGGCATAGATACATTCAAGCATCTCCCATGGCTTAATAACATTTATTAAATTTTTAGACTATATTACCCAGAGACAGATACATCTATTCAAATTTTCACGCTTCCCAGCAAGCATTACCCTTGGGATGGTTATATAACCATCAATCCCCCCCCCCCCCGGTTGAACATCATATCCTAGGATGGTCACAAATATCTAACTGTCTGGATTCCCCTAGTTGTGCAAGATGACTAATATAACCATCGAATCCCATCAAACCCAAAAGCTAGCCCAACAGAAGGAGTTTCAAGTTACCTACAAGTAATGGCTAGAGAAGAGTTATTGTCAGCCAAATCAACTGAAACCAAATAATTTGCAGAGCAATGATTAGAAAAATGTAACGTTCGAGGATCAATCACAGCAGAATAAAGGCTTCATCAATTCTCCAAATTGTCGTGCAGAGCTCCCATCAAAACTTTCTAGATCCTATTAACTGAGATCAAAAGGCTGTGAATATTCGCACCATCTTGATCTCTCTAACTTTGGCTAGAATCACCCATTAAATAACAAGCATTTGAACCTATTAAGGATCTTGTTATCATATGCATGCCAAATAGAGAGACCAAACTACATTAAATTAATTAATAAAAAACAATTGCAATCAACAAAAGTAAATAACTTAATTATTGAACTTCAAAATTTATAATTGAATCACTTCCAACCCAAATACTAAAAAAAATACAGTGCATTATTGAAAACAATTTAGCTTCGAATTTTGCAAGCATTCAGGAAGCACAATTGCAAAAATCCATAAACAAATTTACATATATTGCTCTTTGTGTTAAAAAAAAAACAAATACAAATAAAATGGGACTAATAATCATAAGAGAGTTCAATATATGAACATCCTAAAACAACATATAAAATCTATCACCATCTATTAAACAATCATTCTCAAATTAAAAAAAAAAGAGTAACCTTCGAGGCTCAACCGTAGCAGAATAAAGGTGGAACCAGCATCCCAGAAATTGTACTACAGAGTTTCCAGATCTTATTACTGTGAAGCAAACCAGAATCTATCACCATCTTGTATATCTCCGTGATTTTGGCTAGATTATGTGCCAAAATTGTTGTGCTACGTTTGCCACAAATACATCAAAAAGGCAAGTTTCTGAGTATTCTTTTTTTTCCAATCTTTCCTTCATCCTTTATTAAGGACCTTGCTATGATATGCATGTAAAATAGTCACCCAAACTCATTAAAGTATCTATAAAAAAAGTTACCACAATCAACAAAGCCAAATAGCTCGAACATTGAACTTCAAAATTTATAAATGGATCACTTCCAACAGAATAAAAAAACAAATTGGGGAAATTAATTAAGGGTCCCAGGTATACCCATGTATTAACCATTAGTCCCTTGATTGTTTTAAGTTTATTTTAAGTCCCTGAGTTAGTGGTGGCATTTTGTTTAGATACTTCCATACAACCTTAGTTAAACCCCTTCTTTTTTCTTTCCCTTTTACCCCCAGCTCCACATTTTCCCCCCTTTCTCCCCCAACCAGCACAAATGGTGTCTCTCCCTCCACCAGTGCCCTTTCATCGCCATCGACCGTCGATCACGCCCCCCAATTGCGCCCATGACCTCCCCTGACTGCCTTTCATCACCTTTTATAGCACCCAACTGCCCCCGACTAGCAATCGTGTCTCCGATCTCTGAAGATAAGGCCGTAGAGAGGATGTAAGATGTCCATAAGTTATTTGGGGTCATGGTTGTTGAGATAAGATGTATGTTGAGATAAGATGTATGACGTTCATATATAATAGTGTACTTAGATGGTATAATAGTACATATCCAGATATTGATAACAATGTACACAGATGTTATGACGGTGTACATTTCTTTAAATGAGTGTGATAGTGTATACTCTATGCATAGCATTGTACAAAAAATAGTTCATATAAACCTGTTAAACTTGTAATCGTGAACAATCATTTCAAACTGATATAACCACAAACTTATATTTACATTTTTTGTTTATATATATCACATTCTTCTTGCATTTCCTTTATTTGAGCCTCACTCTCTTTCACTCTTCAAATTATTTTTGCTGCATACTCCCCTCAGAACTGTGGAATCTCCTTTTGCCCAAAGTCCATTCGGGTTCCCTTTATCAGTTGCTCGCCGTATTTCATCACAAACATACCACAATCAACCCTCAAAACACCATAAATGAAAATCATATCACGTATATGGGGATATTGAGCCAAACCAATGAAAACTCTATAATGATATCAATATAGTACACAATCAAAAGAAAGATATAACAGTCTACATATGAAGCATAATAGATAACTAATAACAGTGTAATGACAACAACAGAATGTGGAATAAATCCTTGTCCAAGAGACAACTTGCACTTAGAAAAGAAAAAATAGGCATATAGTTATATAGATGGACCACAATATTTACAATACACTGTCACATTATTACTCAAAGCAATCTCCACAATGAGCTCCAAAATCACAAGGAAATTTTGATGTGTAGACCAATTTATATCTTGTCCAGCTCAATGTCAAAATAGCTCTTCTGGAACTATCATCGATAGACACTAACTTCAAATTCCAGAAATATATTAATTTGACATATTAATCTTTTCTCAGTCCACAAACCAATAAAACATCAACGAATCCTAGATGACACATCTTCCATTCAAATTTCTTCCCTTATGTTAAGTCCACCTCTGAGCTACATTGATATACATCAAAAAATGACTCATCACATGAGGTTGGGTGACTCATCACTTTTCCTCCTCTCAATTTGAGTTTTAATTAGAGAAGGAACACACATATGGTTAGTAGAAATTCTCTATATTTTTTATTTGCATTCAAGATTTATACATCTTACATATCGTTAGATAAACATGAAAAAAATCAACCATAAAAAAGTACCTCCTACCCCGCAACACTAATGGCGACTGATCCTCTATAACTTCCATACATGTAATATTTGTAATATCTTACACATCATTAAAGATGTAGCAAATCAGCTATCAAAATTACCTTTTATGCAAGTAATTTAAATAATAGAAAGCAAAACATAATATACAAGGTTAGCATTATAGTGTACATATAATAAAAACTCTAGAATAAAAGCAATATCCCTCAGACCAATGAAAACACTAATGATATCAATATATTACATAATCAAAAGAAAGATTTAACAGTGTATATATGAAGCATAATAGTGGTGGAGGCTTCATATTTGTCAACCCCACCAACACCATCTCCACCACCACCATCTCCACCACCACCAACCCATCCTCCCCTTCATTAAGAAGAACCATGATATTTTTCAAAGCTAACGATGTGTATAGAAAATGATTATAATAAGTGGTCAACAATTTACACAAAAAGGATAACATTCCTTCACATATAACATGCTACTTATTATATGTATAGTGACTTAACAATGAACTTAGTCATCTATCATACTTCCCATATTCATTCACATAATAATAGTTGGATGGGATGTATATTTTGGAGGCCTAACAATAGTGCAAAGACAATCTCTCATATAAAAACAATGTATATAGCCATCTAACCTATGATAACATTGTATAAACCCATGTGTGCATATGGGTTGGATGTCATGCATATAGACATAAATTTATCCTAATATCTTGTTTCTACCATTACCAATAAAATGTAAATTTAATAGTATACACAGGAAAAATGAGAGTGTATGCACTACAATGTACACATAATACCTACATTTCACATTACTGACAAATCTAGATTTTTCCATTCAAACAAGGACATTATTGTTTAATAAATAGAGGAGCAATAGATAAAACTTACAATGTTGTGTCTCCATCAATCACCGTCAAAACAGAGGCCAGAAAGTGCCCTCGGAAAATCGTTGTCGATGTCCTCGGAGACGGTTTCACCCTTGCCATGCACCGCTGGTGGAGGATGACAGAATGGGATGGGGAGAGGAGGGCTTCGACAGAGATGAAAATGGGAGAGGAGGGCTTTGACGGATGGGGTTTTGCAAGAGGAAAAATCGACTAGATTTGGGTAGAGACGATGGGGGGAGAGGGGTAGAGATGATGGGTTTTTTGGGAGATAATAGATTTAAATGGGAGGGAAGAATAGATATTCTAAACGTCCGTTTGGTGGTCTTTTTGTCAGAGGGGCTCAAAGATAATAGATTTTATTTCCTGGGGACTTATTATTAAAGTAAAATGTTCCAGAGACTAATAATTAATACAAAGGTATCATCAAGGACTTTTAATTAATTTTTTCAAAATAATTTGACTTTAAATTTTGTAGTACTGATCTTCTATCCGTGTATGCACAAACCAATAAAATGAAATATAATGCAAATAAAATAGAACTTATCACATCACAAAAGAGAAACCAAACTACCAACTTATAAAAATCAATCACCATCTACACCATATAGTACTCAAACCCCATTAAACAATCAATCTAAAATGTAAAATCATCCACAACAGAGCCCTAACTATCAAAATAAAGACCAAAACTCATTGAGTACCGAATCGAAGTACCAAATAAAAAAAAGTATTGCAATCAACAAAGCCAAATAGCTCGAACATTGAACTTGAAAATTTATAGATGGATCAATTCCAACACAATATCAAAAACAATTTGGCATCAAATTTTGTACAGGATCTTCTCTCCATGTATGCGCAAACAAATCAAATGAAATGCAAATAAAATATAACTGATCACATCAGAAAAGAGAACTCGATATATAAACATCCTAACAACTTACAAAAATCAATCACCATCTACACGAAATACTATATATTCAAACCCCATTAACCAATTAATTTAACATATCTATAAAAGCTGAGTAAAATAATCTATAACAAAGTCCAGAATATCAAAATAAAGGCTCAAAGTTATTGAACACCGTAGCCAAGTTGTCGCAGTTGTTGAAGTCGCATGTGAAGTAAAATCAATCGTTGTTTTTGTTGTCATAGATGTCTCCACCACCGCCCCGCACGTTGTTGACCACGCCATCCGCGCAAGCTCACTTCATCTCCGCCGTCATCCGCTGCGCGTCTCCACCTCCTCTATGATCGGCACCTCCACATGGGCATCGTCATCTGAGACTGGCGACGACGCCAGACATAATAAGCCAACCAAGCATTCGATACAGTACTCTGCGACGGTGCTTGTCTTCTCCTCCACAAGTGAACCTAGTACATCAAAGTCCACGTCCTGCACGTCCTATTTGTAGAGGCACCGCATCAGCGCCATCTTCGTCTCCGCCTCACAGCTACCCTTTTCGAGCCTCCCTAGCTGCTCTTTCAGCCTTTCAACAAAAATCTCTCCTGGTTGAGGTCATGTTTGTCTCGAGCCAACGCGGGGAGGCCTCAGAGTCGGCCAATCAGGTTTTCGGCATCGACTATGGAAGGCCAAATCTTTGGTTTGTTGGGCTCGCCGGGTGCGATGATGATCGCACAAGTGGAGACGCCGCAGAGCACGCTCAATTCATCCACCTTCTTGACGAGGCTCCTCTTGCGCTTTGCCAAGGTGCATCGACGAGTGGTGTTGTCGGTTATGTAAGCCATTTTCATTTTCATGCGTGCCATGGAAGGAAACCCAATGAAAAAACGAAGAAGACTTGTTGATCGATTCTTCAATTCGTTGATTGCGGTGTTCATATATAGTGCTTGTGACTTGTGATGCAAGTTAAGAATAATTTCTGATGCGAAAGGGATTCATTTATTGCCTTAATTGCATAATAAAATCAAATCGACTATTGTGAGTGATTGCATAGGGAGTTGTGAAGGGTGGTCAGTTGGCTTGGTTAAGAATTCGTTGGGATATACGTTGAATGTTCATATTATTGCAGAATATACAGTTGGTTAATGATTCTGAGTTTTTTTATGCAACTGATTTTTCTTTGACAACTCTTACAAATATTGGCTTGCCTTCAATTTTTTTGGGGAAATAAGTGTCAAAATGCCAAAAAAATCTACTTTACATTCTTTTGGTCCTTGCGGTTGGTAGAAATCAAATATTGATAGAGGAAGAGATGCAACAAACATAAGGTAGATTTGATAAGTAGAATTTTGAAGTGATATCAAAAAAAAAAAAAAAACCATTCGTTATATATAAATAACAATAAAATAACTTCTTAAAATCTAACACACACACACATCATCTTGCCTACATCCAATCACGAAGTCCACAGTTGGCTTGTTAGGGGCAACGACTGTAGGACGATCTAAAGAAGGCAGAATTGTGAACTAAGTTTAAATTAGACCCCAATTGGAACCCAATCGTCAAACCTTGTTCTTAAACATTTAATTTTTTATTTTAAACGAGCATTCTTAGTTTTAAATGAGACAAACTACAACTGTACATGAGGGTAACAAAAAGAGAGGAAAATTTGACTTAGGAGGAAGAAACACATTCCCCCTAAGTAATACATTGATGCTAGTCAATACCGATCAAGACACATTCGCCAACACCTCAGTTGTTATTTGATGGTCACCAATGTTTTAGGATGATCTGAGTTGAAAAACCCTATTCTTGCCTTGCAAGATTAGTTCCCAAATTTTACTCCACAGATAGATAAGCAGTATTATGGAAACTCCAATCTCTGATTGAGTTGCTGCCATACAGTCTGCTACCTTGTATCCCTCTCGGTGCACATGAGAAACCTTCCACTCCTTCATATGGGCTATATATATTCAAGCATCTCTCATTGACAATCACATCTATTCAAACTTTGGGACTTATCCGAGGACATCACCCAAATACGGAACTATCTATTCAACCTGTCGTGCATCTCAACCATCAGCAACTATTATAACTAACGATGAGATCCTAACCAACCCAAAAGCTAGCCCAACCGAAAGAATTTCAAGTTACCTACAAGCAATGGCTAGAGAAGAGTAATCGTCGGCCAAATCAAATGAGACCGAATTATTTATAAAAAAATTTAATGAGCAATGATTTAAAAAGGTAAACTTCAAGGCTCAATCGCAGCAGAATAAAGGCCTAACCAACTCCCCAAATTTTCCTGTAGAGCTCCCATCTATAACTATCCAGATCTTATTAACTGAGAAGCAAAAGCTAGAATCTGTGGTAAGACAGTTGAGGGAGTTTGGCTTTTGCTTTGATAAATTAACAAGCATTTTAGGAATCTAGTATGGATCTTGCTATCATATACATGCCAAATAGAGTCACCCAAACTACATCAAAGAAATTAATTAAAAACAAGGGTTTTTTGCATATATACCCTTATTAGGATCTTCGTTTGTAGAAATACTCTTGTTAAATTCTTGATTGCAAAAATACATCTCCTAAACTAATAAGCAGTGCTCCTATACCTCTCTGTTACTCACCATTAGCTAAACAGAATCGACAATGATTAATTTGTTAACCACATATGTGGAGATTACCTATCTACCCCGAACTAATAATACCCTTACCCAACCTGAATACCCTCTCATCCTCTCTCGAAAACCCTCTCCTTCCTCTCATTTCTTCTCCACCAAACCCTAAACCTAACTCCTCTATCCCTCTCTCAACCAAACCCTAGCCACCAACCAAATCCACTCCAAATCAAACCCAAATCTGATATCAAATATTTGATGAGTTTGCGAAGACAATCCGTGTGATCTATGGAAGAAGGGACCATCACTGCATCAAATCAACATCCCCAACCTACATATTCCTCATTTCAGGTATGCATAACAAAAATATTTCTTTTTACTGATAAATATGTTGTTCAAAATTTATTGAATATGTTGTACTGCCCTCAATGTTGATGAATACTATCTCATTGAATATGTTGTTCAATCAATGTTGATGAATAGGTTTTTCAAACATGTCATGTTGAAATTGTCTTGTTGAATAGGGAGATGTTGTGTTGTGTTGATTATAAAGTTTTTTTTATGTCTATTTGAATAGGAAGATGTTGTGTTGATTATCATGTCTTTTCTTCTGCTGTTAAGAGGAAATCTAGAAGTTTTGATTGAAAAATTTGAAAAAACAAGGAGAAAAAGGAGGAAGAAGAAGGAGATGGGTTCAACCAAAAATGAGTTGAAGGAGGGTATATTTGACTTTTCCATGCACTTATCAAATGGCAACAGTGATTTTTTAACCAGACCTCACGGTGACTAACTACAGGAGCATCAAAGCACTACTTATTAGTTTAAGAGGAGTATTTTTGCAATCGAGAATCTAATAGGGACATTTATGCAAACGGGGATCCTAATAGGGGTATATATGCAAAAAAATAAAACCCTAAAAACAATTGCAATCAACAAAGTTAAATAGTCCAGTCATTGAACTTCCAACCCAAATAAAAAAAATTCAGCTCATTATTGAAAAAATAATTTAGGTTTTAATTTTACACGCATTCAGGAAACACACAGTCATACACATACACAAATATACATATATCTCTCTTCGTGTTCAAGAAAACGAAATACAGATAAAATGAATATATGAACATCCTAAAACATCGTATTAAATCCACCACCATCTATTAAACAATAGTGAATCAAACATGTTTACATAAACAGAACAACATCATCCTAAAACATAGCCAAGACTTTTAAAACAACGGCCCAAAGTCATTGAACAATGAAGCCAAGTCGTATACACAGTAAAACCGGTCGTCTCCATCACTAGCACCCCACGTGTTCACGACCCCATCTAAGTAAGCCCATTCCATCTCCGCTATCATCCGTTGCACGTCCACCACCTCCTCTGTGACCGGCACCTCCACATGGGCATCGTCATTCAAAACCAGCGGCGACGCCAGACACGATAAGCCATTCAAGCATTCGATACACTCTGCGACGGCTCTTGTCTTCTCCTCCACAAGTGAACCCAATACATCAAAGTCCACGCCCCACAAGTCCTCCCTGCAGAGGCACCGCATCAGCACCACCTTCGTCGCCGCCTCGCTATTACCTTTTTCGAGCCTCCCTAGCAGCTCTTTCAGCCTTTTGACCTCCTTTGATAGAAACCTCTCTCCCAGTCGAGGTCATGTTTGTCCCGAGCAGACGCGGGGAGGCCTCAGAGTCAATCAATCAGGTTGTCGGTGTTGATATGCAAGGCCAGATCTCTGGTTTGTTTGGCTCACCGAGTGCAATGATGATCGCGCAAGCGAGGACACCGCAGAGCACGCTCAGCTCATCCACCATCTTGAGGAGGCTCCTCTTGCACTTCGCGAAGGTGCGTCCCCGAGTTGCGTCATTGGTTATGAAAGCCAACTTTGTTTTCTTGCGCCATGAAAGAAAACACAATGAAAAAAAGCATAGATGATGACTGGTTGAGGTTTTTCAATTTGTTGATTGTGACTTGGGATGGAAGATAAGAATTAATAAAAGGGACTTCATTTAATGTCTTGATTGCCAAATAAAATCAAATTTACCATTGGTGAATGATTGGGAGTGAATTGCATAGGGAGTTGTGAGGGTAGTGAGTTGGCTTGGTTAAGAATATAATTAATTCGGGCATACAGAGAGGATTTGATTGAATGTGCATTTAATTTGGACATACCGAATCAGACCGTTGTATGGGGTGATTAGGAAGGAATTTAATTGTTAGTGTTGAGTCCATTTTGAAATACTCATTCTTTGGTTGATCAAAAATTGAGTATTCATTTTTTTCTTTTCAACACTTTAGTCCCACATCGTTTAAAACCACTTTATTGTTTCACCTTATACATAGAGTCAAACCATTCCAATGTTAAGACTTGTTGGACCAAACCCCTACGCACACGCACACAAGGCCCAACCCATCAACCCGTGGGTTTGGATTACTAGTGGAAAAACTAGTTAACCGGGCGTGCGCGCCTGCGCACGAGACGGGCCGGGCCGAGCTGAGTTGCGGGCCACACTTGGGCGCACGCACAGGGGGGGTGCAAATCCCTCTCCTCGGGCCACTCTGGGCCCTCTCCTCGGGCCACTCTGGGCCCTTTTCTCGGGCTTGGCCCGTATGCGCGTGGGTTTCTTTTTGTCTCTCGTGACAACTCCTTTTCGAATTTGAATTGTTTCTAAAACCACCATCATGATTATTTCTAAAACCGTCCGCGCCGAGATCTCTCAACGGATGCGTGTAATTATTTCAATTAATGTGCGCAATTAAGTTTTAATGTGCACAATTAAGTGGTCGGTTTTCTTTTTTTGTGAACGTTGCTGGACTGCCTATATAAAGGTGTCAAATTGGTCTATCTCAATATCAACGAAATCACAAGTCTAGAGCCCACCTACAACCACTAATCTTCTGTTTTTTTGCTTTTTCCTTTACAGAGGAGTCTGTTCTTTCCACTTTCTTTATTCTCTAATCTGAGCGTATGAAAGGATCGCGGCTTTTCACTGTGGTCTCCTCGCACCCCGAGGAGGCATAACCCTGGTGGTCGTATCTCTCAGTGGTAGGAGCCGTTCATCCCTGTGCGTGAGGGGGTCTTATTCACCGAGGACAGAACGTCTCTGCTCGCTTCCACTAAAACTGATATGTTTTTCTAATTCTCTGTTCTTTATTTACAGAATATTTGCTGTGTTTTCATATTGGTTTGAATCTGTGGCCTTACTAAGTTCTTTGTATTGCCCTGATTTTGATAAAGTTTTTAACATTAATCTAACCACATGAGTTTTTTTTTACACCTCTTACAACATCAGGTGATAATCAATCACATTTCTCCATATATGGTTGGCCTACATACATTTTAATGTTTTGAAATATTTTGCTAGCAACCATAACTTATGGTTTTTGGTGTCCTTGATCTTTCAGTAATATGGATACTTATCTTATGATACATATATATACAAAAATGAAAAACATGTTTATTTTGTATTTTTCAAATCTGATATATATTAGCTTAACGCTAATCTAGATTCTTTTTTTTATTTAACATGATCATGTCACATGACAACCGAAATGGTCGCAAACAGATACACTAAATATTTAATAAAAATAACCCATTCATCACCATTTTAAATAAATCAAGCAATAGTTTTTGCCATACCGAGATATTTGTATATTTCTATTACCTGAATCATCACGGTTTACTAAAACTATGATAATCAATTTATTATTGAGCACGATTTATGTAAAACTGTGATCATAGTTATTATGGTCACAGTTATTTAAAATGGGATCCATAAATCCTGATTTATTCAAGTTCACGTTTTCAATCTTTCTAAAATCAAAACACATACAGCTAAATTTAATATTTTGGGATGGACATATAAAAATGACAGTGCACCTTAATTTAATAATTTTTAACATAACATATAAAATGTAAATTAAAATAACTATATTTTATATTTCTATATATGCATTACTTACACACACACACACATATATTGGTAGGTAGCATTTTTTTTTTTTTCTCTAGCAAATTTTTATAAGTTAAATGTAAATAAACTTGGATTACAGCTCTCTACGTAGTCTCTGACACTTAGCATTTTGAATCATGAGTTAATAAGGATTTCTCATTATGTTACCAGGTTATACAATTTTTGATACTTTTATAGATAAAGTTAGGGACGATCCAAATGTACAACCCACATATAGTATTCACATATATTGATTTTTAAATGTGTATATTTTTTAGTAAGGAAGGTGTATATATTATGTAACAAACATATACGTCATAAAAATGAAATATATACTACAAATATATACATGATTTATTCTATTTTTCTTTTTGTCAAGGATATTATGACTCATGTTTGAAATATTATTTACTTTATACTCATCATCATCGAATTGAATAAAATAAAAGAAATAAAAAAAAACATGAATTGAGAATATGAGAATATTGTCCTACATTGGCTTATATGGGATCCATCTTTCAAACATGGCATAACTTAGGCCGTTTCTCTCGGGTGTGTGACTCCCTCCTTGTATAAATAAATAAATAAATATTTATGATAAAAATCTATGTTAAACATTTGACATTATACTCACAAATAAAATTCAGTGACATATCAATGAAAGATTATGAGGCATACACCATGTATTAGAGAAATATCTTTAAAATAATAATGTTAGGAATTACCAAGCAAAATAATAATAATAATAATAACCAGACAAAATATTCACAGAATAATCCTAATCTTTTAGTGAAAATTTAATTCAGGGGGTTATTTAGATTTACATAGGTGTTTTCAGAAGATTATATGGACTTCAAAAAATGTCAGGAGGTTAGATGAATTTCAGACAGTTTCCAAGGGGGGTATATAGATTTTTCCCTCAAAGTAAAGGTAAAATAAGGGCAAGAATAATGTTTATTAAACCCCAACCTATAGGCCCCTTCACAGCCCCTCTGAGATGGCAAATAGAGAATTCCTATTATACCATTTTTTACATTAATAGATGACCAATCCCCCAAAACGTACCACGATTTCGATTTTCATATTTGCATATGTGCAACATTAATTATCGTTTTTCTTTTTTTAGAATGCTGAATTGAATTCTTATTCTTTCATCATTATTAATCTTTTTTTTTTCGGAACTGAATTTTCCATGAAGAACACCTAGTAGCATATCCAAATTTCTACTTCGGGGGAATTTGATGTCATGGATTCATTTTTTTATTTGAATTTCGTCTCAATGTCTATCTGATCAAATTTGACATTATTATGTTTTTAGATCTGCAATCGAGTTTTATTTGCTTATTGGTTTTCATTTAATATTTAAATGTTTTTTTTCATGTTTTGATCATATTGGAATTTCACTTATATCTGAATTTGAAATTAACCTTTTTATGATTAATCTTGTTTTATATCTGAATGTCAATTTTTATTATGTTATGCATGTTATATTGTGAGCCAGTTACTATTACATTTACGTAAATGTAACACATCAGTAACATTTACCTAAATTTCTTATATTTTATACTTTTTGTTACATCTACATAACATGGTTACATTTACTTAAATGTAACATAATAGTAACATTTACCTAAATTTCTTATAGGGTGAGGTTACTCCCAGCAACCAATTTACTAGCAACACCACCCTTTTAAAACCCCCCACCTCCCAATTTAGCTTTCACCAACCCCACCTCATAATAAATACACACCTAATGCATTCCCAACCCCACCACCTACCTATTTTGAAATGAACAACTCTCTCTTCTCCCTCTTCTCTCTCTTTTTTAGGTTTTTTTCTTCACATCCGGTGCAATTTCCGTCGTGAATCCGCCGAGAGTCCACCACGAGGTTGCCATGAGACCGCCACGAGACTGCCGCAAGGCCACCGTGACGGGATCCCTTTCCACAGTCCGCCCTAACGCCCTCCACGACGCCCCCAAACATAAAGAGAGAGGTAAATAATTCTTCAAATCTATTTTTCCTCCGTTGTTATTAGTGATTCATAAGTTATTTGATCTCTTCCTACTTTTCAATTATTGAGGGTTTTTTTATTGTAAGTTAGGGTTTTCATAAGTATTTAGAATGTTTTTTTTTTGGATTGCAAATTATGATTGTGATTGCATTTGTTTGGTATAAAACCCTTACCCTACAAGTATTGATATTTTTTTTATTCAAATATAGGGTTTTGATAGGAAGCTAGGATATTGTTAAAGCAATGTATGGTTTGATTTATTTTTATTTTTTTGGAATTGAAAGCCATGTGTGTGATTCTATTTGTTTGGTTTAAACTCTTACATTACAAATAATGGGTGTTTTTTTTTGTAAGTTAGGGTTTTAGTAGGAATTTAGGATATTTTTAGAGAAGTGAAGGTTTTAGGGTTGGAGATCACCAATTAAGAAACCTTGTACCCTTTGACATGTGAAATATTTTAGAAATACAATTTCTGTCTTCGTAAGCATACGCACATGGGAAAACCTCCTCACTGTATCAGGAAAAAAAACCTGGGCCCGTGAATAAATATAACAAGATGTCTAGTTGGGTGACTTACAAAGTGAGATGTAGTTTTTGTTTACTTTAGGAGAGATAGAGTCAAAAGGAAACTCAGAAAAGGAGAAAGGGGGGGTTTACATTTTTAAATCCCATGTGATATATGTTAAATCATTGTTCTTTTAACATGATTTCTTATTAACTTTTTCTTTATCTCCGGACAACTTTAATTGTAATAGTTAAAGAAAAGTTACATTTGTTCAGAGTAAAATGTTACATCATGTGAACTGAGTTTTCTATTTAATGATTCCATTTGTTTGGTTTAAACTCTTATATTACAAGTAATGAATTTTTTTTATTGTAAGTTAGGGTTTTCCCTGAGTGTAGCGTAACAACAATGTCGTTCACTACCTCGAAACGTTTCCTGATATGAGCTCTGCTGATACCACTACGGATCGAGGGATTCAACATGTGATCCACTATTTCAAAGACGGAAAATCACTTCCCGACTCAGCTGAGACACAATGTAGGTCGCCAAAAAGGAATGATCGACGGCGATGACCCATGTGCTTTTTTCTGTACTTAGGCCCCTTTTTTTGGACCAAGTTGTTTAGGCCCAGTCTTTTTGAAAGATTTTGAATTAGTACATGTTGTTTGAATTTTTGTGGGCAATACATGGAATTTTCAATGTGATATTGTTTAATAATGTACGGAAGTTTGTAGGCAATATCAACAGGTGAACCTAATTCGATGTGTCCCAGTCAATTTTCAACATGTAATCTCCACAGGAACTGGTTGAGTAGATATATTTTCACTTTTTGAACCCAGTTTGACAGTCATCTGTCAACCCGATGGATACTAGATGATATTACTCCGTCAACTCTGCAATATGTATTTCGACGTGGGTGTGTCATATGAACATCTCAATTTACAGAAGCCCCAGTTCAACGGCCATCCGTCAACCCGATCGATTACGGATGCCATTATGTTGTCAACATTACAGAATGTATTTCGACGTTGGTGTGTCAAAGGAGTATGACTGTTTACAAAAGCCCTAGTTCGACGGTCATCTGTTAACCCGATCGATAATACATGACATTACTCCGTCAACTCGGCAATATGTATTTCGACGTTGTTGTGTCACATGAAAATCTCAGTTTACAGAAGTCCCAGTTCGATAGAGTTCTGTCAACCCGATCAATTCCAGATCATGGCAAGAATGTAGAAAAAAATATAACCATTACAACAATCACCACCAACAACATTACTACATTATAACATTCAATGATCCATACATTACTATAATCACCAACAACAACAAAAGCGCCACCTTAAACACCATAAAAAGAACACACACACACAATGCCAAATACAATAATTATTTCCACAACAACAAACCCTGAATGTACCACCACTTCAACAACCAAGACAACCATAAAAAGGACAATCACAAAGGCCACATGAAAACACAACAAATAATAATAAAAAAAACACAAATTAAGAATGTCTCACATATTCACATTGGATCCCTCTTCTTTCATTTAGGGCATCACATACACAAAAAAAAGAGGATGCAAGGTGTCGTTGGAGACGAACTAGAGAGTCGCCGGAGAGGGGGGGGGTCGGCTACCGGACCGTTGAGATCGCCAATTCCCGTCGACAGCGGAAAAAAGGGAGATATGGTGAGGGAAATAAGGGTTTAGTTTTATTTTGATATAGGTGGTGGGATTGTGTTGTTATTTGATTTTGGGTGGTGGGATGTGTATAGGTGGTGGGATTGATGCAATATAATGAAAATGGGAAACCAGGTTTTTTTGTAATATTAAATGGTGGGATTGTGAACTTGGTTGGTGAGAATCATCGTACCCTTTCTTATATTCCACGCACAATTTAAAAACAAATCATCTCCTCAATTGTATGTTACATTTAGAAAATGAAAAAATAAATCTGTTACATTTTTCATTTTAAGCTATACAAAAAACAGATGTGTGAGATATTTTTTGAAAAGGAATCTATTTTTCATGTAATGAGATGTTTCCATTGTTTTGTGTGTATGTGCTATGATGAATCTCGAATCAATAATTAATTGTTAAATGTAACTACCGATATAAAATGTAACTACTTCATATGGTAATTATATGTGTTTTTTATTTAAATTTGAATACAATAAATATCCGACTATTATAATATTCAATTAATTACCTTCTTAAAACACTAATGTGTATAATAAGAATGCAAGTTTAAAATAAAAATCTATGCTATTTGAAGGATTTTGATGAAAAACAATTTAGTAAATTTTGGTGTATTTCAGGTAAATTTTGGTGTAACTAAAATAGAAATTGAATTACAATTTAAATAAAGATTTTGAAATTCAAATTTTAAAATAGATAAATTTTAGTGTAACCTGGAAGAGTAATAACCCAAATCGAAAAAAATTGGGGATTGGGGTTAATGGGATGGATTTCTAACAAATGGCAGATCCGTATTTTGTCATTTTACACTTTTTAAAACGTCAATAAACCATCTAATAAGATAATAACATCTAATGGAGCTTATGAGTGAGGTTTATAATCTGGAGCCCAAATTATCATCCGTGTAAGGGCAAACCGACTGACAAACCACCAGTTTTGTTCTGTCATTATAATCAGAGTTTCTAAAAGGTAAGCCTCCTCCACTTTTTATTCACACAAACATCTACCTTTCCAACTCTTTTACATCTGTTTTGAGTTTTTTTCCCATTCATGTTATGTTTGATCTGTCAATATAAAAATTTAGGGCGGTTTTCTTGGATATGCTTTGTTTGGGTTTTGGTGAGCATATAAAGTGGGAAAGGCCTCCTGATTTTATGAACTGAGCTGAGTGAACATGAGGTACCCAGAATATATTTTCCAAATCTTTATGAATCTTGGACTAATGTGGATTGATCATGCCTGCTGTATTTTCTTCTTCCATTATAATGCCTGGCCACCTAGGTTTTGATGGGCTGTCATGGAAAATTCTTGATGAATCTCCCATTTTGTTCTATTGGGTCGCGGCTTTACAGCGACAACATGTATGATTTAAAAGATTTAATAGATGTCACAGTCGACAATATTTATGATTTAAATGATTTCCATTTTGGTCTTACTCTAATGATATAAGAAGATTTAACCAGGAATTTTTTTTAAGAAAAAAAAGCAAGCACTTACGAAGGAAAGTTATAGTGTTCATCTGAAGGGACCAGATTATGCAATTGATAATACTTTCACTTCCAAAACTAAGACGGTTGTTTGGTACTTGAGTTTCAAACGTTTTTCTTTAATTCTGCATGAAATATAGCTGAATAGTGTTAGAGATCTTAAATTCCACGTGTTTGGTTTTACCTGAAGCTTCCTCCAAGTTCACTTGTTTTGCTATAAGGATTAAGGTAGCCTCCCATGTTTGGGTTGAAAAATAGATGTGGAATAGGGTGAAATAGGGTTGAATAAGCCCCAAAAAACTGTTTGTTTGCAAGGATTAGGTGTTTATAGCTGTGACAGAATAGGTTGGAATAAACTGATATTAGTATTCCAGGTCCTCCTTAGAATTGTGTTAATCAACTCATTCTATTCCATTGGTACAAGGGAGTCCCACATGTCAGATCACATTTCATCACCTTTTATAAATCAGGGGCCCACACGTAAGATTATTTTTCAGTTTTCATAAATCCTTATCCACATCATATTATTTTCATCCACAACTTATTCATGATCAACCAAGTTCATTATTACGTTTTTCGACGAGAATAACTAAAAGCCACAACCAAATAGAAAGTGACTTATTCCATTGGTATGCTTAACTATACTAGAATAGTTATCTATCCTGCAATACCTTATGTCTCTACCCAAACATAAGAGTGGATTGACTTTTTTTATCTTTCTTTAAAATTTGTTGTTTTTTTTTTTTTTTTGATGGTTAATGGTAGGCTTCCATACTCATATAAATAGGAGGGTGAAAACCCGGAGGAAATACAAGCTAGCCCTGTGTAAAACTTCACACAATTACATCTTAAGTAGTGGAGGTCACAAACTAAGATGTACCCCACAAAACACTAGCTAATCATGCATTACAAAATTACCACCCAAAAAGGCGAGGGAGGTCACCCCCACACAACATCTTCCCCAATCTAGAACGAAGCAAACCACCGAGTCCCTAATATTCTCAACATAAGGACGATTGCCTCGAAAAATTGCATGGTTCCTTGTCAGCCAAATGGCCCATACTACTGCAGGGACAAAAAGCTATGTCACCTTGTCAGTAGGACTTCGATCCCCCTGCCGACGGAGCCTTCTACCTGCTCTCCAAATCTCCTCGAGTAAGGAAAGAGGACCCACCAATCCCGATGCAACGCACATCCAATTCCACGCCTCCTGTGCCATCGGACAAAGAACAAACAAATGCTCCACCGACTCCTCCTCTAAACCACACAAAACACAAGTCCTATCCAATATAGGTGCCCAATGAGCGATAGTCACTTTGGTCAAGAGTTTCTGTTGGTACATAAGCCAAAGGAAGGCCCTGACCTTCAGTGGAGTCTTACAGCCCCAAATCTCCTTGTTCATGTGACCCACCACCAATCCTGTTGGGCGAGATCTCCTCAACCATGCATAGCAGCTCCGAACTGAAAGCCATCTGTTGGTTTGGGAGCCCACGAAATCCTATCCCTCTTGGACTGATCAAGCTTCACACTTTGTAGTAACTCTAGGATCCTCAGATATTCATCCACCTCTTCATCGTGTAGGTTACGTCAAACAAGAACCTCCCAGTATCCCACCTCCCCTCTAGCGCACCAGAATTGGCAGACCACACCATCCATGTTTGTTGGATCTGAAAGATGCGAGGGAATTGCTCCCGTAGAGCAGTGTCACCCACCCAAACATCGTGCCAAAAGGAGATCCTGTCCCCAGCTCCTAACACCCACCGCAGTGCTGTGCTAAAATCAGACAAGCCTGTAATGATGCCTCTCCATATCCTAGAGAGTCTGCTCGAAAAACACGGGAATCTATCCACATGAGACACCCCACATCTATATCTTTCCCGCGCTATCCGACACCAAGGCAGCTGTTGGTTGTCTAACCACCGCCATAACCATTTGTTGAGGAGAGCGTGATTCATGTCTTCAAGATTAGTGATGCCCGCACCCCCATCTTTTTTACTTTGACACAAGACTCCCCAGTTCACAAGATGAACCCTCCTCCGAGTCTCCTTCGCCCCTCTCCAAAGAAAACGCCGACGCAACCCATCCAAGCGCCCAAGGACCCCCTTCGGGATCTTGAACAAGGACAAAAAATAGATGGGTAGGTTTGACAGTACCAACTAAAGAAGAGTAATCCTGCCTCCCAAGCTCAAGAAACGACTCTGCCATCCCTCGAGCCTCCTCTCTAGGCGTGCAATCAGCAGTGTCCATTCTGCCTTTGGCATCCTCCCAAGGTGGAGAGGGAGGCCCAAATGCCTCAGGGGAAATGGTTGAATTTTGCACCCCAAGATCCCCGCAAACCTCCTCAAAACGTTGTTCTCCACATTTATTCCAGACATCGAGCTTTCGTGATAATTAATTTTGAGCCCCGATACCAGCTCAAAGCACCAACAGACGAACTTGATCCCTCTAATGGACCTTTCCTCCACCTCGCATAGTAAGATAGCATCATCAGCATATTGCACCAGCGAAGTACGGGATCCACCCACCATGGCTCGGAGACCGACCACCCAACCCTCTGATTCAGCCATTTTCACCATTCTACTTAAAGCATTTACAACAATCATGAATAGAAGAGGAGAAAGGGGGTCACCCTGTCGTAGTCCCTTGTGAAGATGAAAGAATCCCCAAGGAGAGCCATTCACTAGGACCGACGCCTTCGCCGTTGTCACGCAAGCCTTCACCATTCTGATCCAGTTTGGTTCGACCCCGTGGCAACTCAACAAATGGAAGAGGAAATCCCATCTAACATTATCGTATGCTTTAGCAAAATCCAGCTTAAGGACAATACCTTTCCTCTTGTCCTTGTGAACCACTGTGATGCATTCTTGCACGGTCATAAATCCATCCTGGAGAAGACGACCAGGAATGAACGCCGTCTGACACTCGTCCACTAGATAGCCAATCACCTCCTTCAGCCTATTAGCCAAGACCTTTGAGAGGATCTTGTAACTACCGTTGACCAAGCTGATCGGCCTATAGTCTTCAATTGCCACCACACCTTCCTTCTTCGGAATCAGAACAAGGAAAGTAGCATTGAGATCTCCAATCCCCTGGGAAGTCATGGAGAATTCCCCTAGCATGTCCATGACATCACTCTTTACACATTCCCAAAATTCTTGAAAGAAGCGCAAGCCAAAGCCGTCGGGACCGGGGGCTTTGTCCGCCTCAACCCCAAAGATTGCTGCCTTTACCTCGTCCTCTGAGAAATCTGCCTCCATGCTAGGCAAGCAGTTGTCTGGAATCCTACTGAGCTCTTCATCAATCCAGGTGGGACACCACCCTTGGCGACGACGGAAGGCATTTGTAACATGCGCAACAAGGGAGCCCTGAATCTCCTCCATAGTCTCAATATACCTCCCATCCACCATCAAGTGCTCAATTGAATTGATTCTGCGTCTTTGGCTTGTAACTTTATGGAAAAATTTTGTGTTGTTGTCCCCCTCTTTGAGCCAAACCACCCTCGACCTCTGTCTCCACTCTGTCTCCTCCATGCGCATCAGTGAAGCCCACTCCCCTTTACACACATTACGAGCAGCATGATCTTCCTTGTCTAGGAGGCCCTCCACGCCATCAAAGACAAAAATCTGTGCGAGAAGACTTTTCTGCCTTGATCTGCGCCTCCTTGATTCCTCACGGTGCTAGCTCTTCAGCGCTAATTTAAGCCTTTTAAGCTTATGAGCCACCCTCTTCGCGCCCCTAAGGCCCTGCACCTCCACCCTCCAAGACTCCACCACCTTACTGTGGAACCCTTCACACTGCAGCCACCAATTTTCAAACCGGAAGGGGTCTTCCATCGCTCAGCAGCACCTCCGGACAACACAATAGGCGAATGATCAGAATAAATTCAGGGCAAACAACTCAGTGAGCAGAGGGGAAACCGTTCCTCCCACTCCGAGTCAATGAGCACCCTATCCAGACGTGCCAAAGATGGCACCTCCCGAAGGTTGCTCCAAGTAAAAGACTGATTAGATAAGGCCACATCAATAAGCCCCTCCCCATCAATCCAAGCCGAAAAGTCTTCCATCGCCGCAGATACTCAGTACCTCTTGATTTCTATCCTCCACCCACCTAGCAACATTGAAATCCCCAAAGATGCACCAAGGGAGATTCCAGTCCTCCTTGACCTTACTAAGGTCCTCCCACAACTTAGCCCTGTCATTGTCCACCTGAGGACCATACACAGAGGAACAGATCCATTTCCAGTGTGACACCTTGTCCTCTAAGATCACAGAAATAGAAAACTCATCACACCTAGAGTCCAGCATATGCCAAAACCGTTCATCCCAGCAGATAAGAATTCCTCCAGACGCTCCCACCGATGGTTTGAAAACAAACTCCTGAAGTCTTCCACCACTAATAGTTTTGAGGGGTCTAGGGGCCTCAAAAGTGAGAAAAATGGAGAAGAGGAGAGAGGGGAAGGTTTGGTAGGGATGATGAATAGTAACTCGAAAATTAGATCTCACTTATTTATAGTGTGCGACTTAAAAACCCAGATACGCCCCGGAACTGCGAAATTTTGGAAACGTTGCCGGAATTCGATGAAATTTTCATGAGTGGCTTAAAATGGCACCAGGACACATAATATGCAGTTAGATTTTCAATCGGAGTCCTCTAACTCAGGACGATAGCTAACAGTCCAAAATTATGCGGTTCCGATCGAAAAATGCAAAAATTTCAAAAACTGCTAAAATGCTCAAATGGTTACCAGCAGGCCAAAAAAGTAACACATATATAACAGGCACCCCCCCCCCCCCACCTTCACCTTCATCACTGAAATCCCCCTGTGGGCTGACATACCTTTCCACTACCCGCGGAGGACAAGAAGATGTTGAAACTGAGACTCCAATTTCCTGGAGCTGCATAAAACTTCGGGTCACTGAGTTCCTCCCCGAGGAGAGTTCAATGCTCCCAATGATTATCGACTGAATTCTCCTTCGGGGAGCCTCCTCAACCGGAGAAACTCCGTCCTCCGGGGGAAAGGCCAAACCATCCAAAATTCCATGAGACGAATGTATCTCCTCTGCTGGAGATATGTTATTGGATGCAGCCGGACTAATAGAGGCTCGAGAATTTGTTTTGGAAGGGAAGCAGCCCCGTCTTTCGGAGCCCAAGCTGTCCACGAACTTGGCCCAATGCCCACCATTTAATTTGTCAGGTTCGGGGCTGAGAGAACCAGGCCCATTTGGAGGGGCCCTGACTAGAATAGAAATGAGGCCCATCAGGAGATGAGGCCCGGCTATGCAAAGGGACCAGCCTAGGCCCAACTAACTGAGGATGTCCATCAGTCCCATCTACTGCCAGGTGTTCCTTTCCCCTTATCGCCACACGCCAAACCCTATTGAATGCCTCTGACTCCTCACCCCTTCTGGAAGTCCCACCAACCCTTCTTGGTGATCTCTGTCTACTGAGTCGACCAGACGAGGTCGAGCTGCAGAGACGAACAGAGGCCACATGGAGCTCCTCCACACAATTACGGCCACGTGGACACACCTCCTCAGAACGCGCCATCTCCCCCTGCGACAAAGTGGCTTTACGAGGTACGTCCCCTGCAACTTTTGACCGCACCGCCCCTTTGTCGAAACGACCCATCCTCCACAGTAACCCACCCCTTCTGCTTCTCTGTCCACCCCTCCAGCCCCTGCAACCTGACCCACCCCAACGACCTTGTGCGACCCGTGACTCGCCCGAGTCCGACCCACGGATCGGTCGAGACCCAATGACGGTTGCCGGATCAGCTTCCGTCGGCCTCCCCGAGCGGCCAACCTCCATCCCCACCACCCCCAACCCCACCAATCCCTTTGCCCTCAAGACCTCGGCGTAGGACGCCGGGGACCCCTTGCCATCCAACTCCACAGAAATATCGATTCGCCACCCATCCAGTTTCACAGCCACTACCGATGGAACAACCTCCCCTACCCTAACCCAGACCCCAGCCCGAACCGCCATCAGCTCCTCCCCTTCCACCGCCACTTCTGAGAAATCAACCAAGTGCCCAAAAAGGCCGACCACCTTCCGGATCACTTCATTTGTCCTCCATAGAAGTGGGAGTCCTCACAGGAAGACCTCCACCCTAAGACCGCCCCCCTGGGAACCACCAACACCACATTCACAAGGCAAGAAGTTCACCGTCCCAAAAGGCATGGCAAGCGAAGCAACTCCAAGAAGGAAGGAAGCTGCCTCCGCATTCGGGAGACGAAGGAAAGCAAACTTGAGTCCCAAAGACCAACACATGAGTCCCAAAAACATCGGCCACCTCCTCTGGATCACCCCTTCCACCTCGGACCACTGAACCTCCCCATTCCCCTGCCACACTATGATCAGGGAACGCTTGAGCATGTCCTCCCTTTGGGCAAGTTCCAAAGACCAAGGAATGTCCACTATCGGATCGTTTGACCCCACGGGAGCAGGCACCGCCAACCTTAACTCCACCGAGGACAATGCACCTTCACAAGCCAGACCTCTCACTGTGTGCCCCCGACGACTCCAGGAGCAGGAGAAGCTTCTATGACCCAGTCCTCCACATGTCCAATGATTGAATATTTAAGTTGTTATTAATTACCGCAAGTGCACGGATCGTTACAGAAGTATAGATCTAGCAAATACGGGTCGAACCCATAGAGAATTGTTTAAATCAGATTATTAATCAATTTAACTAATCGAACTAGAAAGAAAGATTGATGAAGTTTTTTATTTATTTATTATTATTATTAAAAAGAGAATATTAATATGAAAAGATAACTAGGGTTTTAGAATCCACCATGCAATACCAATTTAGGGATTATATTCAAATATGAAACTCCACCATATAACTCAATCAATATTGACGTTAATCAAATACCAATCGGAAAATAAATATTTAAAATCATATTAATTATTTCATAAAATCATATTTGAAATCAAAACAATCATCTCAATATTCACATATTAGGAAGAGAATAAGATATCAAATAGTTAACCAAGCATACCCTATCAAACCCTAAATAAGAGATCCTTGAAGATGATTCTACAATTAAAAATCTTGATTTATGAAAATCCAATAGAATGATCTATCTCCCTTCCCTTTATAAAATCTACCAACTCAATATTCAACATGTTAAGAAGAGCATAAAATATCATAGAACTCAATCAAAGCATATTTTATCAAATCAAATACAAGAGATTTTTGAAGAAGGTAATAAGAAATTCACATAAAAGGTTTCAAAAGAGAATTGAAGGAGAGATTGATACGCAATAAAGCAAACAATATGGAGAATTCAAATCTAAATATAAAATCCTAAACTAGCATTGCATGGTTTCATCTTCAACCCTAGTTGAAGATTTAGCTACAAGAAGACAGATCAAATAAAAGAAATGAAAATTAAAAGACATCATATTATTAAAAAATTCTTGAAAATAAAAACACAAAATTAATGTTAAAATTCAGATCTAATGGAATACAAGAATCAAAATATATGAGATGAAAAGAAAAACAAAAACAAAGCAAAACTCTTGAATTCTTCTTCTCCTCTTGATTGTCTTTGTCCTCCTACTGGTTTTCCATTCACATGTGCTCCTTTTATAGTCTCCAGCTCTTGAATCTCAACCATTTATTTGCAATATAATGGATGGTTAAGATTGGGTAGTTAAGATTGGCCTCAACCTTCCTCATATGAAGTTTAGATTTAATTCCCGTCATTGATTTTCTGCAGAATCTTCAGATGGCTTTTTGACCCGTAATAAGATGGAATTACGAAATCTTCATGAAATAGTGATTTGTAGATCTTGAAATTATCTTTCCAACGCCATATCATGAGAATAAATCAGATACTTGAGGCAAAAGTTATAATCAAAACAGTGGGACGGGATTTTGAAGAATATATTTGATTGGATTGATTTTTATTCAATCTTAACCAAATCTTTTTTCATAAGGATCTTCTAGAAACTCTTGATTCTCCTTCACATCTTTAACTGATTTGTAGCATATCTTATATTGATAATAATCATTTAAGTCAATTACCTACAATAACACATGAATTCTTAATATTAGTTATTATTATACATAAAATAAGGATATAGAAACTTAGATTAAAGGGTTTTAATGTATAATTAATATGTTTATCATCCAACATTTCGGAGGTTCTCGGCAGGCCCTTTCCATATGACCCCAACCAAGACATCTGAAGCATTTAGTCTCCCTGAGCTTGGGAACCTTCCCCACCTCCACCTTCCGCCCTCCACTTGCCCACTTCCTCTTCCTGCTCACCACTGTTCAGCCCCCATCCTTTTCAAGGATCCCTCCCCCAGGAGGAGAAGAAACCCTCATGTTGCTTGTCTCTCCCCGCCACATATTTTTCCTTCGCGCACCCCTCATCTCCTCCTGCTCTATCGACGACTCCGTTGCTGCCTCCTTCGCTTTCCCTTTTGCCGCCGCCATCTCCATGAAGGTCTTCGCTGTTGCGATCACCGTTGTCGGGGAAAAGGAAGCAGAGGGAACCATTGAACAACCAAAACCAAAAACAATTTAAAATTTTTTGTTGATACTTGGAATCCTCATTTAAGCTTTGATATTTATGGAGCAAAACATTATATTCTTAGTTTATTAGTGACATCCATTTATGTGTAGACACCAGAAGATCTTGAAGATTCATATGCCCAGCTTGTGACTGAGTTCATTTTCTATGTTCAGCATTCATGATCAAATTTTTTGCAGGTACATTCTCTTTAGTTCTTAATGAAATATAGTATCAAATGTTAGAGTTCTTAAATTCCATATGTTTGGTTTGATTTGAAGCCACCTCCAAATTCACTTTGTTTTGGTATTAGGAAAGACGCTTCCTAAGAATTATAAAAGCCTCTTAAAGTAGATGGATTTTTAGAAATTTTAATATTCTTTTATGTTTCTATAAGCTTTTGCTGTCTCGTTTATACATATGCAATTTGATATTTATGGAACAAAACATTATATTCTTAGTTTATTAGTGACATCCATTTATGTGCAGACATTAGAATATCTTGAACAATCACATGCCCAGCTTGTGTCTGAGTTCATTCTCTATGTTCAATATTCATGATTAACATTTATGCAGGTACATCATCTTTCATTCTTTATGAAATATAGCCTATCAAATGTTAGATCTCTTAAATTCCATGTGTTTGGTTTGATCCGAAGCCGCCTCTAAATTCACTTTTGGTATTAGGGAAGACTCTTCTTAAGGTTATGGTAGCCTGAAGCCTCTTAAATTGGATCAATTTTGAATATTCTTTAATGTTTCTATAAGCATTTGCTGTCTCATTTATACATTTGTGCTTTGATATTTACGGAGCAAAGTATTATATTCTTAATGACATCCATTTATGTGCAGACACTCGAAGATCTTGAATAATCACATGCAGGCAGCTGGTGTCTGGGTTCATTCTCTATGTTTTATGACATCTATGATGCTTGACTAATTGCTCTGCATTGATAAAATTGTAATGATGGAAAAAGCTTGTGAACAGTCCACTTGTACAAACAATAAAATGAAGAAGCAAGAGAGCCATAGATCCTATTTTAATAAAGGAGCACCTCATAGTGAACTTTGGACTGATGGACTCATATGTGCTTTCGAATTTGTCAAAGGCTGTAAGAAGTTGAGCCCGTCTAGGCCTTGTTTAAAGGGTCATCACCTGCATCAGAATATTGGACTAGATCCAAAGAAGCAAGTACCATTACCTGGCATGGTTAATTCTTCCAACCAAACCATGACTAGAGACGATTCCTCGAACTCTATGTCTCTAATAGAGTTAAGTGAGGCCACATCAATATCAGAAGCCGATAGAATCACTCACAAGTTCTTGGACGGGGCACGGGTCATGGAAAAATGTTCTGATAACCACTGGGTTCCTATTGGGTGGGCTAGAATCTCGGAACTAGTCCAAACAGTGCAGGTCGATACTGATTGGACTTCCCGGGCAGTTGAATTCAATGATGATGAGGATGATGTCACTGTTGCTGACTTGGCAACTCCATACTGGGAGAGGCCAGCAGGACCTACCTGGTGGTGTCATGTAGTGCCTGGTCATCAACCCATTGATTCATGGTTAAGTAATGCTCAGTGGCTGCATCCTGCCATAAGCATTGCTCTGAGGGATGAAAATCGTCTAATCAGTGAACGCATGAAGCATCTTCTTTATGAGGTGATTAATCTCTGAATGATGAATCAATGTTCTTTATTTTTCTTTTGACAATGTTTATTTGTTTTTAAGCACCACCAATAGGAAAAATATTAGTCTTCATTAAGTTTTCCTTTTGTGGTTGAGGTGTTGCCTCCTGCGCATGTGAGTGGATTTCTTCATATTTTCCATAGACCATTATTATATGGTTGATGTTTTCCATTTACATATCTCTGTCAACTGTCCCTTTAGTCTTTTGAGTTTGATTGGATTACAGATATAATTTTAGATCCCAACATTAAAGCTTTAACATTATCAATCACTTTTGTGAAAAACTGAAAATATATTTTTTGTTTATTACTGACCTGCTGCAAACAGTAAAAAATCACGGCCCTGTTTTAAATTTTTGGAGTGTCAGTGGTGACTGAAGATTTGGATGCCTAACTGAATGCAATTGTTCCTAGAAATAGGTGTTTCAATTTCTTATATATAATGGATAAAGATGCATTCAGATCTTTGCCTCCCGCAGTGTTGATCTGTTGTTTGTCATCTTGATTCAAGTAGATGTCTTCATTATAGGGATGTTTCACAATTGGAAAACTATCTAATTTGTATGGATGTCTAACACTGGAATTGTATATTTTCCATGTATTTTATGTAATAAAACTATATAAACTAAACATTTTTCACATTCTTACAGATTTGATGATAGTGTGCAGGAACTAGGACATTATGAAATAATTTGGGAATCAAGCAAGAGCCTCTCATGATCATGAACTTGTATATAACAGATACTAAGAGAAGATAAAATTCTCCAAGGAATTTATTATTTTTATCTCTCAAACAATTCTTGAGTTCATGGAAACACATACCTCACTTCAATTTACCTTTATTTATTACATAAGAGCTCTATGTAAATGATGACTGTCTTATACCACCGAAGAATTCTCAAAATGACTGTCTTATATTGAAGTCTCTGTGGATTTGAATGACCAAGTAGATATGACAGTTGATGGAATTGTGTGTCATGGAGACCATGGATTTAGTTAAAAAAATTGTATAAAAGGGAGGAAAACTTTAATTTTTGTGGTCACATATGTTCTTTAAATGCTTCTTTGCTTTAAGAGATGTCCATTGGAAATTAAAGCACTAGAGGGTTTTTTTCACAAATTTGTTATTGCTTTTCAATCAGCCTCAATGAAATGAAGGTCTGTCTTGCATGGGTTGCTGCACACGAATGCATTATTCAATCCCTAAAGAGAATATTAGGATTATTATATGTCAAATTGGTTTTGAGAAGAATACTACTTGGGCGGGCCTTTTGTCAGTGAATAATAAAAAAAACTGGAATTTACTAAGATGGTTGAGTTGGATAATGGATTGTATCTCTACTGTGCACTTCTCTGTTTCAATAATGGGATCACCCCCTTTTCTGGCTCTTTCAATGGCTAAAACAAGGAGATCTGATCTCCCATTTTGTATTCATTATGGTTGTGAGGCTTCTTGGTGGGATGTGGGTAAAAGCTGAAGCTGGAGTAATCACAGGGATTAGCACTGATTGAATTCTCCTCTTCAATGTGCCAATGAAGTTTATATGTTGTGTGAGGCTGAGAGCTTGGTTAAAATTCATGAAAATTGATTCTTTCAAACTTATGGACCTTAAGTGGAGATTTAGATCTCCAAGCTTCTTTAGACAGCCACTCTGAGCAAACTGAGAGATAAATCAGCAACTCTTCCTTGATTTAGGCATCTGTCAGTTTTGTGTAGAACCTTATTTCCTTTCCCTCCCACAAAAGCCAGCTCATTAGAGAAAGCACACGGAGAGTACAGCCCCTGCAGTATTTCTTCTTGATAACCCTGGTCCACATAGTATCTATTCTTTAGTCAGTCTCCGCAACCATATTCCAACAAGAGCCCTATTCATCCATCTCAAGTTCAGAACTCCCATTCCTCCCAGCCATCTTTCTGTTTATCTCCCAAATAGATTCCTTTTCTATAATTAGATCCCAAGTAGATTCCTTTTCTACCATTTTCTTCGCAGTCCATAGAAGCCTCCTCTGAGTGATTTCTAGCTTATCCTGGCACATAGAATACAGTAAAGAAGAGAGGAAGGTTGGTTGACATAGATTTTAATAATGCAACCCACCAACCCCCCCCCCCCCCCCCCCCCCAGTTTTGAGTTTAAGCCAACACTTTAATAGGCCTGCCAGCTCTTTTGGCAATGATTTTGTAGGAGCCATTCAGGAGAATTATAAATCTGTACCCCCGTCTCAGGCCCTTGGCATTTAGGAATAGGGGTGATAATTGTAGCATTTGTTTCCACACCCTTGTTCTCATCGAAGAAACAGTATTGAATCTTCACGACATCATTTTTTATGAGTCCCCAGAACTCTTGAAATTATTACCAATAAAAGCCCATTGTGGGCTGGTTCTTTTGTCATTTTGCATGCTGAAGACAACCCCATCTGCCATTTTCCTGAAAGAGAGCCTCTAGTCTTTGCAGCCAGATCACTTGGGATTTGTGGTAGCTCTTCATCCAACCAAAGTAAGATGAATCTTCTCTGTGCTGAAAGCTGATCTGTAATTGATTCACAAGTGTATATATTTTTAGTCAATATTCTACAACTGAGCCAATTATCATGTTACCGACAACTTGCTCTTCAGCTTGGAACCAAGGGATGTTAGAGAACAAGGAACAAAGAGTCAAAGGAGTTGCTTTTTTAACTCAAAGATGCAACATCTGTCATATTGATGAATGAAATTTGGTGGTAGGATCCTTACCAGTTTCTTTTAGGGAAAGAACTGTTATATTGAGTTGTGTACCTCTAGTCGTAAGAGTTTTCTTCTTTTTTAATAAAATTACATGTGGTGAGTTCCAAAAATAATGATATAGAATGTGTCCATGATCACTTCAAAACTTGCCAACTTCATAAAAATGCTATTATAAATATAAATTTTCAACAGATAATCACTGTGTTAGAAAGTTGCAGCATCTGTAATTCTGTATTGAGTTGCATACTTTACTCATTGGAGTTTTTCTATTATTTTTCAATACAATTGCAGGTGATGAATTGTAAACACATCCCCCCTCCTTCCCCAAATAAAATAAAATAAATATATAAATAATAAATAATCTCACTCTGGGTTGCTCCTTAGTAGTCAATGTTTTTTTTTTATGCTTTTGTTTATGGTAGTGAGATTCCTTCTCTTATGCAATTCCATTTGGGAAAGATGTTTGATGTGGGTAGTTAATTGTCAAATTATTATACTCAGGTCCCAGTAAGGGTTGCAGGTGGCTTATTGTTTGAGCTCTTGGGGCAATCAGTTGGTGATCCCTTCTGTGATGAGGATGATATTCCCATTGTGCTTCGTTCTTGGCAGGCACAGAACTTCCTAATAACTGCCTTACATGTGAAAGGATCTGCATCGAACATAAATGTATTGGGCATCACTGAAGTTCAGGTACAGCTTTCCCTAATTCTTTTTAATTTCGTAGTTAAAACATCTGTTGACTGCCACTGCGCAAATTTAACATATTTTGGCCACAAATTTTATTTCTAAATTTGACAACTTTCTCTTCTCTTGATTTTATAGTGTTTATATGATTCAGGAACTTCTTCTTGCTGGGGGATATACAGCTCCAAAATCAGTACATGAAGTTATTGCACATTTAGTTTGCCGCCTTTCTCGATGGGATGATAGGTAACGAAAATATGTTTTATTGTGTCCTTTTGATATCTCGCAGATGCACAAGAAATCGTTTTGGTGAAATTGTTTATCTGTGCACTGCTTATGTGGTTCTTTCATGAAAATTCTAGTTAGGTGTTCCTCTAAGTGTAGTGTTTAAATCAAGTTGGCAAAGTGAAGAGACCAGATCTAGTCAGGGGAAGATCTGGTCAGGTTTAGTCTGTCTCCTCACGGAGACCTCCCGTGTGAAAAATGTCACGTGCTTCACACGAGTTTTTTGTGGGAGGGAGATAACAGTGAGTTTTTTTTTTTTTTTTGGGGGGGGGGGGGGGGGGGACCAACTTTTGGGCTTTTGGGGGGGAAAACTCGTTCTTCACTTCCCCCCCCCCCCCCCTTCTCTCTCTCTCTCACTGTCTCTCAGTCTATCTCCCTCCCTCCCATGATCGACTCACTGCCCTCATCACACTCATCGAGGGGTTCATCTGCGGCAGCTACAGAGTGCATCCTCTCCCTCATTTTATGTTCTATCTGATTGTGAGGGATTGTGGGTTTAGAGAGTGATCTAATATCTGATTTGGGGGATTTTTCAGGCTTAGGGGACTGATGTAGTATACAGGTTTGTTTTTTAGTCAATTATTTGGGGGGGGTGGGGGATTTAGGTATATGTGGGGTTAGGTTGTTTTAGATGACGGTTTTTTTTTTGCATTTTTTAAGTTCTTTTCTTTTAACTTAATCCAATGTTGGGTATGTACAGTTCAATACAAACTTTAAAAAAACTCAGCGCATTGTTTTCATGATAAGTTTGATTTTATCAACTCGTTCAATTCTATGTTAACTGGAACTGTTCTAAGTTCAATGTTATTTTTTGGTTCATTTAAGTTGTTTCAGATAATGAGGTTTTTTTTTCTTGGCATTTTTTCTTCTATTTTCCTATGCAATTCAATATAGACCCTATACAGTTCATAATAAACTTCAAACTCAATTCAATACATTGACTTTATGGAAAGTTTAATTTTATCAACTCAAGATCCATTTTAAGTTACGTGTCTCTATATTTAAATCGCTATAGTGCATTGCTCATTCAGTTCGATTCTATTTTACTAGGAATTGTGCTAAATTCAATGTCACTTTTTTAGTTCATTTAGTTGTTTCACATAATGAGACTATTTCTCTTTTTCATTGTCTTTATAGTAATATATAACTATAAGAACTAAGTTTTATTGTATCATTTCAATATCCATTTTGAGTTGTCTCTATGTTTAGTTCACAATGATACATATTAAATTCACTTCTATTTTGACAGGAAAATATATTCTGTTAAAATGTAATTAGAGAGAACCAAAAATAGACATTTTAAATCGATCTGGAGATGATGAAATCAAATTTATCATGAAAACAATGTGTTGCACTGAGTTTAAGGTTTATGTTGGTCTATCTATGGCCTGTACTAAGCTTTACAGAATAATAGAACAAATAAATGGCCTAAATGAACTAAGAAATGCATTGAACTAAGCATTATTCAAGTTAAACTGATTTTTTGAAAGTTTATGTAGAATTGTGGGGGCCTACAGTGAATTGAATAGAAAGACAAATAAAAATGCAAAAAACCCATTATCTGAAACAACCTACCTCCACCTAAACCCAACATCCCTAATCTGTGACTAAGTCAGACCATAAAACAATCTCTAAACTCAAAATTCCCCAAACCTGTCCAAAACCCAAAATCTCCCATATAAGACAGAATTTTTTTTAAAAAAAAAAAGAAAAGGAAAGGCAAGGTAAGGGAGAGGGAAGAGGACACTCGCTGAGCCATTGTGGATGGACCCCTCAACAGGCGTGGTGTGGGAAGCGAGTTGACCCCCAAAAAGAGAGTTGGACAAAGAGACCAATTGAGAGAGGGAGAGTTTTTTTTTGTTGGGAGGGGGTGGGGGTGTTGAGGTGGTAAGACAAAGAGTGTGAGGGAGAGAAAGAGCAACCCTGTCTCACTTTAATATACGATGACTACATATAGGCGGCAATCATATATTGGAATACAAAGATTTTCTGTCATCCATTTTTTTTTTTTTTTTGAAGATTGGTGCCCCCCTGGGTTTGATCCCCTACCTCCTTTAGGGAGAGAGGGGGAAGGGGTGATTGCTAGCCGACGTCAAACCTCATGTCAAAACTTTGTCATCCATTTCATATTGGAGGTCAAAATTGGAAATTTAATGCGATCACCTTGGTAATAGTTCTTCTTTTTATAACCTTATTTATTAAAAATTATATAATCTAATTTACATGAACTTGCAAATTACAAGCAATATTGATTGAGCTTTGTCTTTTTATACTCTTTGCCTTTACTAATATAGCCCAAGCTACTATTAGAGAGGCAGAATTGTAGGATGTACGTCTGCTTTAAATATTGTTTCCATTTTGGTTTTATTCTTTGCATTTGTTCTTAAATGTCAATATTCACTTCATAAGTTGCATTAGAAATGTATAGTTGTTCGCGGAATTTTATGATTATGATATTTGCAAATTGGTCCTTTTTTTTGGCTTGTAACTTTTGTCATTCTAACTTTGCCCTCATAAGATTGTTTCGCAAGTTTGTGTTTGGGGCTGCCGATGAAATCGAGTTGAAGTTTGTGCACAGGTACTCCCTTTTAAATGCATAGGTTCAGCATTGCTTTGTCTTTGTGTATGGGCAACACTGAGATGAAAATTGTTCATCAACGAGCAGGAGAAACCATGAGGATTTGAACTTGTTGAGTATAATTTTAAACCAAGAAATCAGAAGACTATCTACTCAGGTACAATTTTGAGAACATCTCCTAGCAATGCGTAACTCTAATCTGCTTGAGCTTTTCTTTTCTTTTTGTATTGTTAAACACTGTTCTTGAAAGATGACATAAATCTTTTTGATATTGATAGCCTCTAGGATGTCCCTTTTACTCATTTACATCTTCTAACCTAAATCCGTAAATCAGAAACAAGTCAACAACCCACACATCAAAGAGCTCGAGAGAGAGAGAGAGAGAGAGAGAGAGAGGAAAGACAGTTGATGATCCACGAAGGGCGCTGGGCACAGAAAGGGAGAAACAATGGAATTAGAGAGAATATCTGCTTTAGATGCAAAGAAAAGGGCATTGGGTGAGCAAATTTCAGGAACTGATGGCTCCTTTAAAATGTAGGAAGAATGGACATACAACTTGAAGTTACATCCATTTGAGGATGTTGGGTTTCTGGTGTCAACAATCATTACCAGTGGATCCTATCAGTCCTGTGCAGAAAGATGGTGAGTTTTGTTGGAAAAAGTTTCAAGGATGGGGAACTTGAAGCAGTGAGAGGTTAAAGGGAGGGAATAATTGAAAATCTGGTTTATTCAAATGGAGAGTTGATTTCCAAACTAACTGATGTTCCTTCAATAGGCATTTTTACCATTATAAAATAACAAAACCAACAATTCCTAGCAATGTCATTATATAAGAATTGACCTAAATCGGAGCCCTTGGCTATGTTAAATGATTAAATCCATATGATAATTCAGAGTCAGAACTACATAGGTACAAGCAAAAAAACTTGTGGGTCAGTTTTCACATGTGAGGCACCTGAATTCTATGAAAACAAAGAAAAATAGCGAAAGTAGAAGGCTAGGTCCAAAGACAATGTCATTCGAGAATTATTAAATTTTTAAATATAGGATTCATTATTGTTATCAAGAAGTAAAACAGAGGCGTGTTTGGGCGAAAGAATGTCGAAGATGCTCAATTGCATCATATAAAACCATTTATTGTGTTATAGGAATACACCATTTTATGGACTTAAATCAGATCAAGCTAGGAGCATCTAATTGTGGAAACTTCTTGCATCAGGCTATCAGCTCCTTTTGGATTGCATGAATATAATTGAATGGTTTGAGTGTCAACATGCAAAATTTGTGTAATCTATAAGAATGTAATTCATGGCTTAGGAATGCCAATTTAATGGTAATTGAACATGTTTAAGTGTTGTTATTTCAAAATGCATCTGCCAAATGTAGCACATGAAGATTAACTTGATTTAATAACTGACCATTACCCTGTCATCAACCCTGTTTGGATAATTGTCGCCTGGTGAAAATGAGAGGGGCACGCAGTGAAGTGCCTGGTCAATTTCGGCTGGACAATTGAAAAATCTATTTTCAGGTTTAAGTTCATGCAACTATGGAGCAACTCTTTGACTCAACATTTGGGAGCATCCAAATGCTCGATCTACATCTACCTCTAAGGAAATTCATATTAAATAATTAAAGTTAGCCCATAATGAGCACCCCATCTATGCAATTACAATCATGGAAATTATACACGTGCTTGAAATTAAATTGCACCTTGTTGAATTTTCAAGCATTGGTTTACAGAATGATTTTATGAACCTTAACAATATTGAACAATCATAAGATGAGAATCATGTATGTTCTATTCTCCAGTGAGCAAAGCAAACTTTGTTTATGACTCATTAGTAACTGCTACTTTATTTTTTATCTGTTTTGAGAATCCACACCATTTGGTAGAATGCATATCCTCTTGTTTCTTATTTTTCAATAATATTTTACGGGACTACTATTAGGACATGATTGAATAGATTAAAGAGTATCCAATGAATGTGATGCTCAACTAACAAGTAGCTGGCCAAAAAAGAGGAGCAAGCCAAGCTATGATTATCCGGTAAGCACTAACTCTAAAGAGGAGGCTTTGGTTAATATCCCAGCCCTGACCACGTGTGGGGTCACGCAGGGTAGGTAGGCATCTAATTCCAAAAAAAAAAAAAATTGCAGCTGTCTGATCAAGTATAAGTAGAGATAAGTAGAGATTTGTTGGTGTGTGAAGATGAGAGAAGGATAAGTAGAGATTTGTAGCTAACTAGGAATTTGTAGATTATCCGGACATATCTAGTATTGGAGTCATTATATGGGCATGTGGGGAATCGCCGATTGGACGCATGGGGGTTCGGGGGCAGCGCCCCCAACTCGAATTTTTGTCATGGATATTTTGATCATTTTCTGTTTCTAGGGTTTTTACATTTTGTAATTGTATAAGGGACCTTTCAGCCTCCATTACTCAATACAATATTATTCCATTTATTTCTTCTTGGTATCAGAGCCGCAAAAAAACCCTAGGGTTTCACGATTTTTTTTTCATCACGGGTCATGGTGATCACTATTATCTTTTCCTCTCTCGGGTCGAGATTTGAGGTTTGCAATGGATCCAACGCTGAAGGACTACACGCCACTGTCGGGTGGGGAGATCAAGGACACCATCATTCCGTTAGAGCATAACTCTCATGCTCAACGGATTACCAATGTGCTTCTTGATGGACGAAATTATCCGTCCTGGTCGCGTTCCGTTCTATTATATTTGAGTAGTCGAGGCATGTCAGGCCTTCTTCTTGGCACCATTAAAAAGCCGACAGAAACTGATGCAACCTTCAATCAGTGGGAGATCAACAACTGTACAGTTTTAGGTTGGCTCTACAACTCCATGGAGACCCGTATCTATAATATGTTCATGTATCACGATACGATCAACTCTCTATGGGCTGCGTTGAAGAAAGACCTATAGTCATGCTAGGAATGACTCACGGATCTATGAGTTGTACAAGGATATTGTCTAGGCCACCCACCCATGGTACCCAATCTCTTATCGATTATTTTAGATTTCTTCAAGCTCGTTGGGAGGAACTTGCCCATTATGAGCCTTTTTCAGAGTTGCCTAAGGAGGCTGCCACGATTGTGGTTGGCCGACTACAACGCCAACAGACGTATGCGTTTCTTATGAGCCTTCGACTGGAGTTCGAATCTCTTCATGTTCAGATCTTGAATATCACACCACTTCCTTCTTTATTTGATGCATTTGCTATTATCGAGGGTGATGAGCATCGCCGTCAGATCTCTTCCTCAGCAACCACTGGAACCCTCAGTGATCAGATGGCATTGGCAGCCACCTCTGGATATGACTCTCGCGGCCACGGAGATAGTGGTCGCGGTCGTGGTCGTGGACATCAATATTGTGACTTGTGGCCACTGTGGAAAAACAGGGCATGAAAAAGTCAGGTGCTTTCTTCTGTACCCACAATCGATGCGATCTCGGAATGTTGGAGCTCCTTCGTCTGCCCCTCGTGCTGCTGTTGCTGATGCCTCGGTTCCGGGTGATGCCCCCACTGCTCTATCTGGGTCCTTTGATATGCGTACTATTCAGAACCATATTGATGCCATGTTTCGGAAGAGCCTTGTCTCTTATGTCTCTCATGCTGGTCCAACATCCTCTGCTGCTTCTTCCTCTACCTCAGGTATCCCCTCTGCCTACCATGTTAACCAATCAGGGTCTCCTACTTGAGTCATTGATTCAGGCGCTACTGAACATATGTCTGGTGAGTCTCGATTGTTTGCTCCCTTGACATCACCTTCTCTGCACAGAGAGGTACGTCTTGCTGATTGCTCACTTACACCTGTCATCAGTAAGGGTACCGTTCTTTTATCTTCTTCTTTATCGTTACACTTTGTGTTACATGTTCCCAATCTTGTTCTTAATCTTCTTTCTGTTAACCAATTGACTAAAGTTTTGAACTGTTCAGTGACTTTTTACCCTGATCATTGTGTTTTTCATGAATTGAGTACAAGGATTTTTGGCAAGGGGTATGAGAGAGATGGCCTTTACGTCTTCGGAGAACCACCCACCACGGCCCATGCTTCCATTTGCCCACCTATCATTCGCATAGTTTTTCTCTACAATCTCTAGATTTATGGCATGCTCGTTTAGGACATGTCAATTTCTAGCATCTATGTTCTTTATTTCCTACTTTTCGCTCTTCATGTAAGACTCATAAATTTCAATGTGTTGTGTGTGAGCTTTCTAAACATACACGTACTACTTATATTTCTTTCATGAATAAGGCTTCTGGGTTGTTTGATTTGATTCATTCTGATGTGTGGGGTTCCTCTCCTGTTACTGCTTTTGGTGGTCATAGATATTACTTGACATTCATTGATGATTTTTCTAGATATACTTGGGTTTATCTTCTTAAATCTCGGTTTGCGGTATCATCTCACTGTGTTAATTTTTTGCTCATGATTAAAACACAGTTTAACATTACTGTCAAGAGTTTCAGGTCTAATAATAGGGGGGATTATGTCTTGGATTCTTTTAGGTGTCATCTGAATGAGTTCGGAATTCTTCAACAATTGACTTGTCCATGTACACCTGAGCAGAATGGAGTGGCGGAACGCAAAACTCGTCATCTCATGAATGTGGTTCGTTGTCTCCTTCGAGGAATGAATGTTCCAAAGTCCTATTGGAGTATGACAGTCCTCACTGCTGCCTTTTTTATTAATCAGACTCCCAGTCGTACTTTAGGAGGTCAAGTTCCTTTCCATGTTTTGTATCCTGATCGTACTCTTTTGCTCATCACTCCTTGAGTCTTCGGGTGTACTTGTTTTGTTCAGGATAGAGGGCTCTCACGCACCAAGCTTGATGATAAGTTTATACATTGTATTTTCCTTGGTTATTCCACCATGTTCAAAGGATATAGATACTATGATCCTATTTCTCGGAGATTGTTTCATTCCCTTGATGTTACATTTTTTGAAGATGTGCCATATTTTTCTGACACGGTTCTGCAACATTCATCTTCACCGGTTTAACCAATTTCATTTTTTCTGTCATTGCCTTTGCCAGTCACAGTCACCACCACCACAGTTGTCACCACCATAGTCTCCTCTTATTGTATACACTCGTAGACCTCGGTCACCTCTCTCTCCTGCTCACTTGTCGACATCCTCCTCAGACTCAGGTATACCTTCTTCCTTGATCACTCCACATTATGTTTCTGATTTGCCTCCATCTGACTCTAATGTGCCTATTGCTCTTTGCAAAGGTCGTCGGAGTTGTGCCACTGCTCATCCTCTTTCCCAGTTTGTTTCTTATCAAGAATTTTCTAATTCCTACAGAGCTTACTTGGCTGCTACATCGTCTATCCGTATTCCTCATACTGTTACTGAGGCATTACAGGATTCTCTATGGACCGCCGCTATGACTGCTGAGATGGATGCCTTGCAGAAAAATCATACGTGTGAGTTAGTTGATCTTCCACCAGTGGAGAGGACCGTTAGCTCCTGTTGCCAAGCTGACTAATGTTCGGCTTCTTGTCTCTCTTGCTGCTTGCCACAATTGGCTTCTTCATCAGATGGATGTGAAGAATGCTTTTCTTCATAGCGACTTGACCGAGAAAATTTATATGAATCCTCCGCCTAGTTTTCGTCTTCACGGGGAGTATTCTGGGAAGGTGTGTCTTTTTCTCAAATCTCTATATGGACTGAAGCAGTAGAAGAAATAAATGGAATAATGTGTATTACGTAATGGAGGTCGAAAGGTCCCTTATATAGTTACAAGATGTACAAACCCTAAAACAGAAAAAGACCAAAATACCCATGACAAGGCCTATCCAATAACTCCAATACTCCCCCTCAAGTTGGAGCGAAGATATCAATCAAGCCCAACTTGATCAAGCTAGAACGAAGAACAGAGGGACCAACGGACTTGGTGAACATATCAGCAAGTTGCTCATTGGAAGAGACAAATGCTGTGTCAATGGCGCCTGACTGTACTTTCTCTCGAAGAAAGTGAATGTCAACCTCAATGTGTTTGGTCCGCTCATGAAGAACTGAGTCTGAGGCAAGCATAATGGCAGATCGGTTATCACAAAACAAAGTAGATGAACCAGCTACAGGGAATCCCAACTCTGTCAAAAGAGAGCGCAACCAAATGATCTCACATGTGCCTTGGGCCATGGCACGATATTCTGCCTCAGCAGAAGAACGAGAGACAACACTCTGGTTCTTACTTTTCCAGGAAATAAGGTTGTCCCCATGGAAAGTACAGAAACCGGAGGTGGATCGACGATCAGTGAGTGAACCAGCATAATCTGCATCAGTGTAACAAGAAATGATAGGCTGAGCACTAGTAGCATAGAATAAGCCAAGACCTGGGCATGACTTCAAGTATCGAAGAATCCGGTAAACAGCATCTAGGTGAGAAGTCCGTGGGGCATGCATGAATTGACTCACCACGCTGACAGCAAAAGTCAAATCAGGTCTAGTATTCGTCAAGTAAATCAAACGTCCACTAGACGCTGATACAAAGAAGGATCTGGTAGAAGGTCGCCTGATTCAACATGAAGGCGATGGTTCTGGTCCATAGGAGAAGTGGCAGGGCGACATCCAAGCATACCGGTATCCTCAAGAAGGTCAAGAGTGTATTTTCGCTGGGAGAGTGAAATACCATGGCGTGAGCGAGCAATCTCAATCCCCAAAAAATACCGAAGAGGACCTAAATCCTTCACATCAAACGCATGTCCAAGCTCAGTCTTCACTCTAACAATGTAATCAACATCATCTCCTGTGATAATGATATCATCCACGTAAACTAGAACAATGGTGCACCGTCCATTACTTCGACGAATGAAGCAAGTATGATCAGCATGACAACGAGTGAATCCAAGAGAGAGAATGATTACACTGAATCTTTGAAACCATGCTCTCGGTGATTGCTTCAGTCCATATAGAGACTTGAGAAGAAGACAGACCTTCCCGGAATACTCCCCCTGAAGACGAAAACCAGGCGGAGGATCCATATAAATTTTCTCTGTCAAGTCGCCATGAAGAAAAGCATTCTTCACATCCATCTGATGAAGAGGCCAGTTGTGACAAGCAGCAAGAGAGACAAGAAGCCGAACAGTAGTCAGCTTGGCAACAGGAGCAAATGTAGCATGGAAATCCTTCCCTGGAGTCTGAGTGAAACCTTTTGCAACAAGGCGTGCCTTATAGCGCTCAACAGCCCCATCAGCCTTGTATTTTACTGTGAAAACCCATCGACAGCCAACAGTTCTCTCCCTGGTGGAAGATCAACTAACGCCCACGTATGATTTTTCTGCAAGGCATCCATCTCTGCGGTCATAGCGGCGGTCCAAAGAGGATCCTGTAATGCCTCAATTACAGTACGAGGAATACGGATAGACGATGTAGCAGCTAGGTAAGCTCTGTAGGAATCTGAAAGTCCCTGATAAGAAACAAACTGGGCAAGAGGATGAGCAGTGACACAACTCCGACGACCTTTGCGAAGAGCAATAGGTACATCAGAGTCAGATGGAGGCAAATCAGAAACAGAATATGGAGTGATCAAGGAAGAGGATATACCTGAGTCCGAGGAGGATGTCGACAAGTGAGCAGGAGAGAGAGGTGGTCGAGGTCTACGAGTGTATACAATAAGAGGAGACTGTGGTGGTGATGACTGTGGATGGAACGACTGTGGTGGTGGCGACCGTGGCTGTGGCAAAGGCAATGGCTGAAAAAATGATGCCGGTCGAACTGGTGAAGAAGAATGTTGCAGAACCGTGTCAGAAAAATATGGCACATCCTCAAAAAATGTAACATCAAGGGAATGGAACAATCTCCGAGAAATAGGATCATAGCATCTATATCCTTTGGACATGGTGGAATAACCAAGGAAAACACAACGTATAGACTTATCATCAAGCTTGGTGCGTGAAGGCCCCCTATCCTGAACAAAACAAGTACACCCGAAGACTCGAGGAGTGATGGGGAAAAGAGTACGACCAGGATACAAAACATGGAAGGGAACTTGACCTCCTAAAGTACGACTGGGAGTCCGATTAGTCAAAAAGGCAGCAGTGAGGACTGTCATACTCCAATAGGACTTTGGAACACTCATTCCTCGAAGGAGACAACGAACCACATTCATGAGATGACGATTCTTGCGTTCCGCCACCCCATTCTGCTCAGGTGTATATGGACAAGTCAACTGTTGAAGGATTCCCAACTCATTCAGATGAGACCGAAAAGAATCCGAGACATACTCCCCCCCCCCATTATCAGACCTGATACTCTTGACAGTAATGTTAAACTGTGTTTTAATCATGCGTAAAAAATTAATACACTGAGAGGATACCTCAGACCGAGATTTAAGAAGATAAACCCAAGTATATCTAGAAAAATCATCAATGAATGTCAAGTAATATCTATGACCACCAAAAGCAGTAACAGGAGAGGGACCCCACACATCAGAATGAATCAAATCAAACAACCCAGAAGCTTTATTCATGCGAGAAATATAAGTAGTACGGGTATGTTTAGAAAGCTCACACACAGCACATTGAAATTTATGAGTCTTACATGAAGAGCGAAAAGTAGGAAATAAAGAACATAGATGCTGAAAATTGGCATGTCCTAAACGAGCATGCCATAAATCTAGAGATTGTAAAGAAAAACTATGCGAATGATCGGTGGACAAAATGGAAGCATGGGCCGTGGTGGGTGGTTCTCCGAAGACGTAAAGGCCATCTCTCTCATACCCCTTGCCAAAAATCCTCCGTGTACTCAGGTCCTGAAAAACGCAATGATCAGGGTAAAAAGTCACTGAACAGTTCAAAGCCTTAGTCAATTGGCTAACAGAAAGAAGGTTAAGAGCAAGATTGGGAACATGTAACACAGAGTGTAATGATAAAGAGGAAGATAAAGGAACGGTACCCTTACTGATGACAGGTGTAAGTGAGCCATCAGCAAGGCGTACCTCTCTGTGTATAGAAGGTGATGTCAAGGAAACAAACAATCGAGACTCACCAGACATGTGTTCTGTAGCGCCTGAATCAATGACCCAAGTAGGAGACCCTGATTGGTTAACATGGTAGGCGGAGGGGATACCTGAGGTAGAGGAAGAAGCAGCAGAGGATGTTGGACCAGCATGAGAGACATGAGAGGCAAGACTCTCCCGAACCATAGCATCAATATGGTTCTGAATATTACGCATATCAAAGGACCCAGATGGAGCAGAGGGGGCATCACCCGGAACCGAGGCATCAGCAACAGCAGCACGAGGGGCAGACGAAGGAGCTCCAACATTGCGAGATCGCATCAAGTGTGGGTACAGAAGAAAACATCTGACTTTTTCATGCCCTGTTTTCCACAGTGGCCACAAGTCACAATATTGCCGCGTCCACGTCCACGACCACGACCACGACCGCGACCACTATCCCCGTGGCCGCGAGAGTCATATCCAGAAGTGGCCGCCAATGCCATCTGATCACCGAGGGTTCCAGTGGTCGCTGAGGAAGAGATCTGACGGCGATGCTCATCACCCTCAATAATAGCAAATGCCTCGAATAGAGAAGGAAGTGGTGTGGTATTCAAGATCTGAACACGAAGAGATTCGAACTCTGATCGAAGGCCCATAAGAAACGCATATGTCTGTTGGCGTTGTAGTCGGCCAACCACAATCGTGGCAGCCTCCTTAGGCAACTCCGAGAGAGGCTCATAGTGGGCAAGTTCCTCCCAACGAGCCTGCAGAAATCCAAAATAATCGGTAACTGATTGGGTACCTTGGGTGGCCTGGGCAATATCCTTGTACAACTCATAGATCCGTGAGTCATTCCTGGCATGACCATAGGTCTTCTTCAACGCAGCCCATAGAGAGTCGACCGTATCATGATACATGAACATATTGTAGATCCGGGTCTCCATGGAGTTGAAAAGCCAACCTAGAACCGTACAGTTGTTGATCTCCCACTGATTGAAAGTCGTATCGGTTTCTGCTGGCTTGTTAATGGTGCCAAGAAGAAGGCCTGACATACCTCGACTACCCAAATATAATCGAACAGAACGCGACCAGGACGGATAATTTCGTCCATCAAGAAGCACGGTGGTAATCCGTTGAGCATGAGAATTGTGCCCTAACGGAATGGTGGTGTCCTTGATCTCCACACCCGACAGTGGCGTGGGGTCCTTCGGCGTTTTGTCCATTGCGAACCTCAAATCTCGACCCGAGAGAGGAAAAGATAATAGAGATCACCACGATCCGTGATGGAAAAAAAAAAAAAATCGTGAAACCCTAGGGTTTCTTTGTGGCTCTGATACCAAGAAGAAATAAATGGAATAATGTATTATGTAATGGAGGCCGAAAGGTCCCTTATATAGTTACAAGATGTACAAACCCTAAAACAGAAAAAGACCAAAATACCCATGACAAAAATTCGAGTCGGGGGCGTTGCCCCCCAACCCCCGGGCCTCCGGGAATAGGCCCAACAACAGGCCTATCCAATAACTCCAATAGCAGTCACCGAGAGCATGGTTTCAGAGATTCAGTATAATCATTCTCTCTCTTGGATTCACTCGTTGTCATGCTGATCATACTTGCTTCATTCGTCGAAGTAATGGATGGTGCACCATTGTTCTAGTTTACGTGGATGATATCATTATCACAGGAGATGATGCTGACTGATTACATTGTCAGAGTGAAGATTGAGCTTGGACATGCATTTGATGTGAAGGATTTAGGTCCTCTTCGGTATTTTTTGGGGATTGAGATTGCTCGTTCACGCCATGGTATTTTACTCTCCTAGCAAAAATACACTCTTGACATTCTCGAGGACACCGGTATGCTTGGATGTCACCCTGTCACTTCTTCTATGAACCAGAACCATTGCTTTCATGTTGAATCAAGCAACCTTCTGTCAGATCCTTCTTTGTATCAGCGTCTAGTGGGCCGTTTGATCTACTTGACGAATACTAGACCTGATTTGACTTTTGTTGTCAGCGTGGTGAATCAATTCATGCATGCCCCACGAACTTCTCACCTAGATGCTGTTTACAGGATTCTTCGATACTTGAAGTCATGCCCAGGTCTTGGTTTATTCTATGCTACTAGTGCTCAGTCTATCATTTCTTGCTACACTGATGCAGATTATGCTGGTTCACTCACTGATCGTTGATCCACTTCTGGTTTCTGTACTTTCCATAGGGGCAACCTTATTTCCTGGAAAAGTAAAAAACAGAGTGTTGTCTCTCGTTCTTCTGCGAAGGCAGAATATCGTGCCATGGCCCAAGTCGCATGTGAGATCATTTGATTGTGCTCTCTTTTGACAGAGTTGAGATTCTCTGTAGTTGGTTCATGTACTTTGTTTTATGATAATCGATCTGCCATTGTACTTGCATCGGACACAGTTCTTCATGAGTGGACCAAACATATTAAGGTTGATGTTCACTTTCTTCGAGAGAAAGTACAGTCGGGCACCATTGACACAGTTTTTGTCTCTTCCAATAAGCAGCTTGCTGATATGTTCACCAAGTCCGTTCGTCTCTCTGTTCTTCGTTCTAGCTTGATCAAGTTAGGCTTAATTGAAATCTTCGCTCTAACTTGAGGGAGAGTATTGGAGTCATTATATAAACCTGTTGTTGGGCTTATTCCCGGAGCCCCGGGGGTTGGGCGGCAACGCCCCCCATGGCCCGAAGGGAATAGACTCAACAACAGGCCCATGTGGGGAATCGCCAATTGGGCAGACGGGGGTTCAGGAGCTGCGCCCCCGGCTCGAATTTTTGTCATGGGTATTTTAATCATCTTGTAACTATATAAGGGATCTTTCGACCTCAATTATTCAATGCAATATTATTCAATTTATTTCTTCTTCTAGAACGTACATAATCTTTAGAACCCATGTAGACCCTATAGTGCTCAGATGGACCGTAAACTAAAATCAATCTTCTACTTGGACTAGTTGCTTTTAGACCATCAAATTCAGTTTCAGGGATTCCTTCCGTGAGAAGACATATCAATTGATGGATAAAGGTTCACTCTTTGCTAGACCATCTTATTTGAATAGCACATTGTTTCATAATTTTATGACCCTTTAGTTGAGTTGGCAAATGTTCTATCGTGCAGCTTTTTGTAAATGGTTAAGTGAAAATTTTAATATATTTTAGGTGATGATATCACATGATCCTTTAGGACCATTAAGCAACACAGGATGTCAAAAAGCAATCAAATATTTGAGTGAAACTTTTAGTTTTCTGGTTCCGTGACAGGTGATCCGAGTCAAGTGGTCACTGCATGCAAGGGAAGAGATTGTGTTTGAGCTTCTTCAGCATCTGAGAGGTTATGCCACTAAAAGTCTGTTGGAAGGAGTCAGGAAGAGCTCAAGGGAAATGATCGAGGAACAGGAAGCTGTCCGTGGCCGCTTGTTCACTATTCAAGATGTTATGCAAAGCACTGTTCGTGCATGGCTCCAGGTACCTATAAAGTGTGATTTTGAACTGCTGTATTCATTCTTTAAACAACCATAATTTTGCTCTTGTTGCTTAGACAGTTTTTTCTCCCAACAATTACCTGTTTTCCAGGATAAAAGTCTTCGAGTGACTCATAATTTGGCCATCTTTGGAGGCTGTGGCCTTGTTCTTTCCATCATCACCAGTCTTTTTGGGATTAATGTTGATGGTATACCGGGGGCACAGGATACACCATATGCATTTGGTCTCTTCACTGGGATTCTCTTTTTCGTAGGTATCATATTGATTGGATTGGGGATTATTTACCTTGGTTTGAAAAGACCCATATCTGAGAAAGATGTCCACATAAGGAAGTTGGAGCTCCAACAGCTTGTCTCCATGTTCCAACACGATGCGGAGACTCATGCCAAGGTTAGGGAACATATAACTCGGCACAATTTGCCTCCAACTGCTGCAGATATGATTCCAGCGGGCACAGATTACATGCTCATTGACTGAAGAGAAACATATTACAATCCCAGCTAGAATATATAATTTGTCAGCTTCATGGAATAAAGTGATTCGAAAGGCCCCCAAGAATATACAATCCCTCTTATTCAGTTCATTAATAAAATGTGTATGCATTTCGGTATTTTAAAGGGACATTTCTGTGGGTGGAATATTCTATGTGGTTGCATTGCTTTCTTCATGTTGGTATTAGATCTCTATTTTTGAGAGGATTTGATGGCATTAATGATAAATTTTAGTTCAATTCTCAGCACGGATGGGTTGTTCATCATCCATGAAAATATACAATAGAGCGCTGTGACACGAAGTCTGCATGAACAATCCTACAAACAATTTATATATCTCTATGGCTATCCAGTGAGATATATATCTCAAAAAAAATTTACATTTGTTAAGGTGAGTCCATTTAATTTGTGGAGCGATAAAACATTTTTCATCAACGCGTGTCTCAATAGAAGAGGTTTATTATTTTTTTAAAATCAAAACATTAAAACATTAAAAGTCTGCGGTGTGGAACTGTCCCTACAATGTTCTTATAGGCACTAATTAATCCCCCCCCCCCCCCCCCCGCCTAGGCTTACTTTTTCCATTAACCTTGATTAATAAATTATTAAATTATCTTATTTATTATGTATTTATTTATTAAGTTTTTTATGCTATCCTCTTATATTATTAATTTTGTTTTGATGTTACTTTATTATTATTTGTAATCTAAAATTATTATATATATATATATACACACACATATATAATAATGTTTTTTAGGCCCCAACTTCATAGGCCCTATGATGTGACAAGTGTACACTGTCTATGATACTCTTAATGTTATTTTTGGGATTCCCGACAGTTACGAATTCATTTTGAATATGACGTCAACAATTAATTATAACCACAGGTCGTGAAAAATTACAATTGGGGACCACTCTTGGTTTACAATTGTCGATCATTTTCGATCTCCAGCAAATCGAAACCTAATAATATACGATGAACATATTATAGCAGGCTTGGAATTTTAATCTTGAGAAGTTTAAAAACACTGATTTGTTCTTTATCGACTTGGATCTCCTATCAATGTCTTCCGAATCAGGTATTTCAATTGTTTTTCATCGTATTTTGATCTTATTGGAATGAAATTCACATCTAAAATTAAAATTAAATTTTTTATGATCAAATATTCAATTTATGTTACATCTTTCAATTTAAAAAATGAAATCTTGTTATGTATTGGTCGTTATTTCACACTCTTTGATTTTGTTTTATTTTAATCTCATAAATGTATCATTTGATATTGTTACATTTAAAGGGGCGAATACTACCACCCCGTAACTTAAGAATCCCACCCAACAAACAATACAAAATTATTTTATTTTTTAAAATTGGAAACCCACCCACCCATTCTACTGATGACGACGGCAATGTGGGCGTGAACGATGATCCCGACCTCAGCCGGACAAGTAGGAGCACCGCCAGAAGATGACCCCGATCTCCGCTTGCCGAGCAAGAGCACCGGAAGAAGGTCATCTAGGAGCTCAACGCGCTCGTTTCAGGATCGCCGGCAGCGACCGATGAGGCGACCGTCGACAAGGTCACCAACACCGAGTGGTTCTTCCTGCTGTCAATGAGGCAGGCCTTCTTCACGGGGTCGCCGATCTGGATCTCCGGCGGGGACTGACTCACCATGCCTCTGTGCGATTGGGCGAGGTGGGGCCAGACGTTCGGGCCCCAGACAATGATGTGCGTCCCTCTCTCCAGCGTGATCGTCGAGCTCGGATCGACAGAACTGATCTACATATCCACGGATCTGATGAGCAAGGTGAGATTTCTTGCGTAGTGAATGTGTTTGCGACGGTGGCGAATCGGACCTGGAAGTGTTGATGAAGTCGAGCCAGGCGGCCGATCACCACCGCAGCCATGAACATTGCCAGTGTTTCCATGGGTTTGCTGTCGGAGAAGATGGGTGGGTGGGTTTCTACCTTTTCAAAAAACCAAAATTTCATATTATTTATTGGGTGGGGTTCTTAATTAATGGGGTGGTAATATCTTGCCCCTACATTTAATTGATAATGGTTTGTGTGATATTAATATTACATTCCTAAACTCGATTACTCATTTTTTAAATTTTGTTGCATTCATAAATATAACAATCTGAAATGTAACATTCACTTGTATATTGCATTTCTTTCAACAATTCAAATAGAAATTATATATAAATGTAACAGTGAAGTACATACTTTTGTAGGTAATTATGCTACATTTTCTTTGGAATGCAGTACACTAAAAGGTGAAATAGATGATTTCTAATAGCAAAGTACTAAAGTTATTGTTCCCAATGCTGGAATGTCCTTTGGATCAAAAAATAGATGATTTGAAATGTAACACTCTTCTACATGCGTGTTCTGATTTGTATTTGTTACATTTATAAATATAACAGTTAATTATTTCTATGTATTGATGTGAAAGAGACACATTTATGCAAACAATTACATTACAATGTATTTACATATCGAGAGCAAATGTTTGAATTATTTTTGTAGGAGATTCTGTTACATTTTCATTGGAAGGCATTCCACATTAACTTCAAATTGTCGACTCTAAAAAGCGAAATGCAGAAGTTATTGTTCCGATTGTTGGAATGTCCTTTCATACTTTTTCCCTTTGCTTTTATGTGCTTGTTTTTTTTATTTTTTGTTTGTGCAACATTTTTTAACATGAATGTATATGTTTGTTACATTCTATTACATTAATGTGACATTGATTGGTAAGACTAATACATTATCATTTTACTGTTACATTTATATAGCACAATTACATAATCATGAGACTGTAACAGCTCACATTTAGCATGTAACAGTTATAATCACATGAATGTAACGGTACCAAAATAACACATACACTGTCATAATCACATGAATGTATCAATACCAAAATAACACATACAATGTCATAATCACATGAATGTAACAATTATAATCGCATGAATGTTACATTAATGATTAAATTTTTTTTATGTCTCTACACATACAATGATTTTTCACATATAAATGTAACTATCACCAGCAGACCTTACCTTCACTGCACAAATTCAAATCATTTGTGTTATTTTTTGTTACAATTATGAGAGATAGAAACTAAACATGTTACATTCTTCACAACACTATTACATTTTGTTATTTAACCCAAAACAACTAATTGTTTCTTTCTTATAACAGAGTAAATTACAAGTGTAACAGAGTAACATAAAAAATGTCTTTCTTATAACAAATGTAACAGAGTAACATTCAACTGTTACATTTTACACAGTTTTAAAAGTATTACATTAAATTAAAGAATTCATCATAAACCTAATTAAAAGATACATTTCATCTAGAAAATTTGTTGTACAATGCAATATTAATTACTTCAAAACAATGAATAGTTAGAAACCTAAGTCATTCAATCAAAATATTGATAAATATCTGTGGGGGATGAAATCAGGTCCTCCACTCCTAGACCTAATGTACGTAGATATGGGCTTTTTGATGTAGATTCGAGACGATGTTGACGCTGACTCCTCTTTACGACAATCCGAAGCAAGCTCCTTCTACGGGTCGTCCTCTTCCTTCTTCGTCCTTCAAACACCTGAAACTCACACCAGTGTGGTGCCGGTTAACGCCCCTCAACTTAGAATTCTTGAGTGCAAGTATGGGAGAGAGTGCCTTCCTTCGGGGGGAGGAGACGTCCCCTTTTCATATTGAAGAAGGGGCGTGCCGAGCTTAGCCTTGTGGAGTGAGTTTATCATGAGATAGAATCTCCACGCGGCTCATGGATATGTGGACGCGTGTCATCTAGGGATTGCCATTCTGTAACCGATTTTCTAACATCCAGTTCTTTTCCCGTGTCAGAGAATATTTCCCGGGTTAACCGTTATTTTTCAGAGGTGGGCGTATGGCCGGCCAGTGTTCCTGTTCGGGCATTACGGTTTGGACAGCTCATACTCCAGGTCAGACCTTTTGTATTCGACCATCTTGCCTTGATCGGCCAATATCAAATGTCCGCCTCTGGTCGGCTTAGGAATTGACCATCTGACTTGTTCGGAAGTCCGACTTGACCTAGTCAATCAATGTCAAGTGTCTGTCTTTGGTCGAGCAATACCATTTGTCCGTCCTGATCTGGTCGGACAATGCCATTTGCCCGACCTAACGAGGAAGATGGGCCTGAGTTTTGGGCCCTTGGGCTTTCTTATTTTGGGCCACCTGTCAATCGTAATGGGCCTTATATGTGCTTTATGCTCATGCTTATGCGATCTATTCCTTATTCTCTTTGGATGACAAATTTGGTCTCCTACAATATCAAAAAAAAAAAAAAAAAAATAGAAGTTCCTTAGTGTTCGTCATCATTGCTCGAATCTGATTTTGAAAAATTTGCAAAGAAGCTACAAGTTAAATTCAGGGTATCAGACGAATAGATTTTGGGGTTGTAATGCAAAAAACAAAACCAAATGTCTCTTCGTATTGTCAAAACGGAATGAAAGGTGGGTTTTGACTAAACGATTGGGATTTTTGTGACCTAGATTTGTTTGATTTTGGAAAAATATGAATTTGAATGTTTGTTCTGACTCAGTGACAGAGACGGGATGTGCAATTAAAAACGTGAAACCGTGATTTTGATTGATTCGCACTTTGAATTCGATGGGTTTTTAAATGGGGGTAGTTTTTGTTTTTACTATTTTATCATTTTTGAAAAATCAAGTCAACCAATGAAATGATGACACTTCATGGGCCTTATAAGTGAAACTTATATTTTAAAGCCTAGATATCATAACTGATATATATATTATATTATATTTATTATTATTCTAAAAAATGATTTATTAATCTCTAATTAATTTTCACTTAACCAATTAATCCCTAGTCCTTTTATCAACCACCCGATTACGCGTAACGCTTTTTACAACATCCCTAACATTATATCCAATTAAGAAATGACAAGCACACCACCACTTTATGTAGATGACCACCTGCAATGAATTGGTGCATGTGACGCATGTGACAATGTACTCTTTTATCAATATTTAAACTAAAACAAAAATGCTTGTCAGCAATCAACCATACACACAACAATAAACAATAACAATCTACCAATCAAGAGCAAGACTAAACTGTGCTTAAATTGCAACAGCAACACCACAATCTAAGATCACGTGTGCATCCATCAAGCAAACTTTGCCAAACAAAATCACTGGAACTAGATAATTAACTTTGTTAGACAAATTAATGAGCACGTTACAGATGAGGATTGTCCACAGAAAACTAACACACAAAGCTCAAAAGAAAAAAGAAAAAAAAAAGACAATTAGTAACGTGGTTTCCTCAGTTTATAACATAGTAGGCTAGAATACAACCTCAAGGAACACACAGGCAGACAAGCAAACTGAGTGTTCATTTCATATATGTACAGCTGATCAGACCCAAACTATTTAAAAATGCCATCACACGGAACGATCAAACCATACCACATTTTCTCGACGGGAGGTGCGTGATTGAGAAGGGTCAGTAACTGTGCTGCCAGATCTGGTGGGATTGCTGAGAGGGAGGAGGGCCCTGGGAGCTGTTTGAATTCCCATCACTTGAGGTCTGCTGATGTTCCTGTGACACCCCTGTCTGGGAGTGGTAAAAATTTGGATATCCTTGCGACCCGTATTGCGAAGGCTGCTGCTGATTCTGTCGGAAGCCGCTTTGTTGGTTCTGACCCTGGTAACTGTAATACGTGCTGGATGGAAGAGCAGCTGCCATTGTTCTTGAACCTGATCCTTGAAGCCACATCCCAGAGTTTTCATTCTGCAGAGAATGACCCGAGTCAATAAATTACTTTCTATGGTTAAACCGTGCATGCTCTGCTAGGATTTATATAGCCCCCATTTATTTAGTGAATGAGAGCGATGGAAAAGAGAAGAATATGTTTAATTCTTAAGGCCTGATTTGGTATTGGGATAAGGGGTTAGGATAAAAATAATTGGGTTAAATCACATGGGATAAAGCATAGACAATTGTCCGTATTTTGAGAGAAAAAGTGGGGATATTTTGTTCTAGGTAAAAGGTGGAATAAACTTTATCCCCATTTTTTAACCTCATTTGTAAAATATGGACAATATTTATGACTCCCCTTCCAAAAAAAACAAAAACCAAAAACTCCATAAAACCAAAACCAACAATATTAATGCCTCTTTAATAGAAATGATAGGCTTGATATTTTTTAAAAAAAAATCAAGTTATCCTATATTTTACATCATGTGATCCAAATACAAAGTTAAGGATAAGAACACAAAAAAATGGAGATAACAAAATACATTATCAAATGTAAATATGGCTAAATTATCCTAAATATTTACCCATTTACCAAACTAGGCCTAAAAAAAATCAAGTTTGTTTAATCAAGATAAACTGTAGTAGTTTGAATAAATCACATACCTAGGGAAGGTAGCTATAGTTTATTCTTACTTATCCACCCAAAACTATACCTATGCTCTAAGAAGACAGACACAAAAGACAATAATTATAAAAATTGAGAAAGGAATAACCAAAGAAAAAAATCATCTAATTCTCCTCTATCCACATATTACTACTTTACGCCCGCATAAACAAAGAACTAAATGGGGGATAAAGGCAACCTACCTGCTGTAGACTGCTGTAGTGAGAATTCAACAATTCCTCATAGGAGGTGCTTGCTGCTGGTGCAGTGGAAGGATTTAGAGCAAAATTTCCAGGAATGTTGGCTGAACTCCCAAAGCTTCCATATCCAGAGCCTACAGCAGCAGATTGAGGTAAACTGCTCATGGAGACACTGTTTTTATACTGTGGCAGCATGTATTTAATCCCAGCGCTGTGTGCTGCTGCTGGGGACTGTTGGTAAGCATTGCTGCTTGGGTAGGTTTGCTGGAAAGCATGTGGAAGGAAGTAGTTTTGAGGCAACATAGGGTAGCCATATAAGTTAGGAAAAGCTGCCCCTAAAGGAAGCGACTGTTGTGGATATGGGTGTACTGCTAAATGCTGCGCAAGTGACGGAGTCGTGGGAATGCCGGTATTGGGCATTGTCTGGGGGTTCGCCTGTTGGGGTGTAGAGAAAATGCCTGGCTTGGCAGTCTGCACAATGAACAAAACTACTTAGATGAATACGTAGAGCATTGATGCTGGTATTGCTGAAAAACTCCACTAAAAGAGGAAGTCTCAATTCAAAGCACAATGTAAAAAAAAAGCTAACTAATCATTCAAGTAGTCACACTCAAAGAGAGTACTTATATACTTATATAGAGAACAAGTAGTCATTCATAGGGAATTAATAGTGGATACCTCAGGCATGGACATCGTTGGTCCACTTATTGAAGATTGTGTAGTGCTGTACTTTGTTGGCATTGACTGAGTTGCAAGGAACGGCGCGTAGGAAAATTCAAGTTCTTTCACAGGCTGCACATTCGGTGCCAAAAAGTTTGTGGGCAAAGAATTGGTGTAACCTTGCTGTGCACCAAAAAAATATATCAGACATTATGTTGGAAACATGGTTAACATAAACATGATATGACTTGATGCAGAAGATTAGGTCAAAATATTAAGCATATTTATAGTCCAATCCACCCCAGAGATTCTTTAAAAGCCATTCTTACGGCATACTGTCAATGATTAGATATTACTATAGTCCAATCCACAAAAAAAAAAAAAAAAATTAATGATGATGATTATGATAATCAATAAATCTGAACCAAAAAAGGAAAGCTCTACCCACCACAGCCAATTTTTCAACAACCTCAACCTCATCCCTGTTAAAATGACTATTTATGTATAACAATCTCCAAAAGAGCAACAAGCTCTTCCATATGATTGTTCTTGACCACGAGGCATTTAGACAATACATTTTCATAATCCTCCTTCAAACAAGCATACGGGATACTTGACCTCAGACACCACGTCCAAAAAAAATAATAATTTAAAAAACAGTGAGTTGTTATAAGTTAAATCCTGAATTAATATTTACAATGGGAAAAGTAGCATGATCTTGCAACTCGATGCTCAAGATATGAATGTTTATATAAAAATAACAATATCTTTCATGGTGTAATAGCTGCTGTCTGATCATCCTCAACAAGGACACTTATGATATGCAAAACTAGTTAACAATTCACAACAGCTCTACTTCATTTAAAAGAAAAACAAAAGGTGCTGATATGTCTCTCCACATGACAGGTGGCCTTCTTAGTAGTCCATATTCAGAAACTCATGATCTCACTAAGTATAACAAGGTTTAAATGTTGCTTGGCTTAGCAACCTCACAGACACACTGTATTGTCTTCATAATAATGAATATCACTTGTTAATTAAAAAAAAAGTGTAAAAGTTTAGCAAATGGAAAAAAGCATAAAACATACAACAATATAACTGAATACATCATGGGACACCCATTAAATACAGAGAACCTTCCTACATGCTCCTCACTTTGAAGAACATAATACATATCATTACTGCCACCTACTTCATGAAATAGTCTTAAGATATCTTCATGAAGCTCAAAATTCTTCACGATGCATCAATAAAATGCTCAATTCAACCCATAAAAAAATCCAAATCAATCCTCCACTCATGACTTTTGACAATAGGTACGCTAGTGAAGTACACAGTGTATCTTATTAAAAATTTAAGAGTCACCAAAATGACTCCACAACCAAAAGTTTCTTAGGCCCATGATCAAAATCAAAATTTAACAAACTTAACATCAATTCCAGCATAGCATCTCAGAAATTTATAATAGAAAGCGTTTACGAACGATAAGCTTAAATAAGTTATAACATTTTAATGAGTTTTAATCGATATAAAATGAATTTCATAACCCTTCATAATATTTTCACAGAATTATTCTTCTTCAGTGTTATACAAAATTCTTTTGAGAATTTGGCAATCACCATATCCAACACCTCATAAAAGTGCATGGCCTTTCTATAAAATTTTAGATTATTTTAGGCTGGAACCAAAATGCATTGAGTTTAAACAATGAATAGCAAGGAGTTCATAAATTATCCCATTATCACTTTTATGCCAGAGTCCCTTCCATGCAGGCCATACATTCCAATCCTTACTGCAGATGTAAGAGACTCTTCTGCATCTACAGACTAAACTAATTTACTTAATGCATCAACTAGTGAAAATCTCAATTGATCCCTTTCTAAAATCAAAATATCCTTGAATCTGCTTCTTAATACCACCATTAATTTAAGAATATCAAATGAATTAAGTCAGCAAGCTAACTTGCACAGCACAACAATTGAACTGCCAACATCAACCAATATAGATAGCTAATTACACGCAAGAAATTTTAAAAAAATTATAGTTATTTGAACTACAAGTATATTGTTTACTAGTGGGTATCACGCCTATATATGACATGTACAAACAAAGAGAAAATTAGAAGGATATGGACCTATTCCTGATGTCTTAAAAATGATGAGTTCCAAGGCAATATGCTGGTCCAGGATACTAAATGCAAAAATAACAGGATTAGCTACATAGTAATCTCTGCCTCTGTGTATATGTACAACATTGTAACACTCAGACGTGTATAGACACAAAATTTCATCAGATCATATATAAAAGGCATTTAAAAAAGCCATCTCGAATCAGTTGCAAACAAGAAGATAAGCTAAATCTAACAGTCTAACTAAGAGTAAAAAATGCACACCATAACACTTGATAGTGACGCAAGGTTTTGCATCTGAGAGTTTGGTTGTGTAAAAGAGTATGTTCCAGCACTCGGTTGTGTTGTGCTTGGCAACCCATAGCCAGGTACTGATGAAGGAAAGGCATACTGGTCTCCATGTGCAGTCTCCTCTGTGTCATGTCTTACAACTTCAGTTTGTGATACGGGAGGTGCCTCATAACTCCCAGAAGTTGCACTACTTCTAGAGACGACATTTTCATTTGAATCAGATCTCAGCGGCTCATGGCTGTAGAACTCTTCATTTCTGCATGATGGCATATAATGCTTAGAAAACAAATGCAATAAATGAAAATCAGACAAAACATGAGAAGGCTTGCCTGGCTTCCATATTATTATCAGTGTTAGTATTAGCTGCAACAGAGGCCTCCTCCAAATTATTTCTCACAGCCTTTGACGCAAATGATCCAGAAAAGGCACCACCAATAACAGATCCAAAACTACCAAAGCTTAAGTGAGAACAGTCTGCGGAGGAAATCTGTAGGTGATCTGGAAGGATCACTGCTGGATTATTGTCTACAGGTGGTGCAACAGGCTCCTTGCCATGAAAATTTAGTTGCTGTAGATTAGCAGCAACTGATGAAACTGCATCATCTATGAGGAAAAGAAATACAGGATTAGGTAACAATGTCCTATGAAAAAATGAACCAAACACGATACAGCCATTCATAATAACTAAACTGGAGTTTCAATAATCGGATGGCACAAATTAGAGCAAAAAATTGAGGTGACACACTACTGAGAATGGAATTCAAAGAGAAAATCAATAATATATCTTCCCCTTCTCTGTAGTGAACAGGAGAGATAAATTTCAAATGCTACAAAAGTAATGCCAATAGGTTCTACGACAAGAATTTGGAAGTGTTCTCTTCTTTTTCTTCTTCTTCTCCTTTTTTTTTTTTGAAAGAATGTGGGCATCCTACCCCGCAGTTTATTATGTTGAAGCAAGTGCCGATTACCCAAAGCAACCACCCGGGCAGATTGGGGTGTAGTAGAAGAGGTATCTACCACCCACCCAACACCTCAAGCACCTACAAAAACAAAAGTCTACTCCTCAGTCATAATGCGTCCCACCGAGTACAAAACCATAGAAACCCAAGAACAAAATCTACCTTAATCTTTTATAAAACGTATCACTGATTTCCAAACATTTTCAATACAATGTCATCCCCTTGAAGATAACCTCGTATCACATGAGCCACATAACCCAAGCCACTGACGGGAGAAAAGACTAGGACATAGTCACTTTGATGCTTCTATCTCCTATCGCTTTCAACTTTTTCCCTGACAACCACATCCCCTCCAGAGAGCTGAAATCCACCTTCAGTCCGGTTGCAGAAGCCATCAAACCCCAAATCTGCTGCGCCACTGTGTGTTCTTGTTGTTAAATTGGCCACAATTGTACAACATCCTCAAATTAATGTGAGTTCAGATTATTACAGCCTGGATCTAAGCTTTCACTAACAAATTGACCGTAGAGAAAGATTGTCCTCCCTTAAGTGAATGACCCAGATTTACTCCAAACTCAAAACTGAAACATGAGCCCTCCAATGTGAATCAGCCTCAATGAGCACTGGACAACCATCCCATTTCAAGTAATATTCTTCTCAATGAATAAGAGAAAGACAAATAAAATCATATAAACGGACACAAACTGACATTTTGGATTCCTTTGCAAATAATTCAAAAAAGTATAAATGTAACACTTGTAGAAGTGATATGACACCAAACAAACAAATTTAAAAAATGAGAAAACTCAATATATTGAATAAATGATTAGATTTCAGAATCTATTTATATGATTAATCTTAGTTCTAAACTAATACCATACACTATTACACTCAGCTTTAATACCAACATGCACTTATCTAGAAAAACTCTGTTGATTAACAAAATCAAAATTCTGCCAAATCAAATACTCAAGAAGTAAGATTTAATTAAAAAAATATGATTTAATTAAAAAAATATGTTCGAAGGACTAGCTAAATCTCCATGTATCACTTTGCCTGAAAAATACAATATATCTAAGTGGCTAAGCAATCTTCTCCAAGTCAATCATCTCGCAACTGGAAAGAAAAATACTTCTAAAAACAGTATTAACCAAAAGAGAGACAGACTGGTGTCGATCAAGCACTACATCATCCAAAGGTTGGTCGTTGGGTGTGCATCATCAGATGATAGTATATATGGCTTAGCATATACCTCATAGTTCAACAGGCACTGATCACTAAAAACAAAGAGCTCAGGAATCTTGACATTGTGAAGCTCTCAGTCATATGCCCCTTAACTTCCCATAAGGACAATTCCAGTGTTGTAATACAATATAACGCAATAAGATGGCCACCTATTAACATGGGTAATCAATACATTTTAACTGATGGTCCGAGAGCATGCACTACCAGTGCTTGCGACACAAGTAATTCATTGTCTACAGAAGTTTTAAAAGGTAATTTAAATGTAAAGAAAATAATAAGGATCAATCAAATTTCACATTATTACAATGTATAATATCTTAAGTTTATTTCATTAAGCTGTTAAAGAACAATAAAAAGTTGGGAAGTCAGACCCATACATAAATCATGTAATTGGCATTACTGTTTGAAGAACCCATTCCCAAAATCTAGAATGATTTAACTAATATAATATGGACTGTCAAACACATCCTGGTCCATCACTAGGATATTTAATAATATACACATATACTGTTATAAATTCATGATCAAATTGTTTCATTGCCAATGATTACCTGCATGCTGCTCATATTCATTCCCTTGACCATGATAGGAGCTCACAGGGAAAGAGTTATCATGAAACCTAGTTTCAGCTCTGGAAACATCCTCTGTTACTTCTTCATCAAGAGAAGGCGTAGATTCAACTGGGTCCTCAGCTAAATCTTCACCATCAACATTTGTTTCTGTTACTTGATCATCATCTAACTGTGAGCTTTCATGTAGATTATCTTCTTTAACATTCATCCCAGACTTGCTAGATGAGTCATCATAAGTCATGGAAGTTCCAGATGGTTCCATAACAGACGGAACATTTCCCACTGATGATTGCTCAACCAAAGACCAGTCATCATGTGCAACATGCTGGTTTACAGATATGCCCTGCTCATGAATCATGTCTTGGAAATTAGATGAGGGAACCTGGGAAGAATATAAGTTTTGATGCAATTCTGATGGCAGGGGTGCAGAAGGCAAAGAACTATTTGATGTGTCAGACACAACCACATCATGTGGTGCATCAGATATCCCGATAGCAGAAGCAGGTGTGCCAGTAGCCTTGCTTTGAGGCCTACCCATCTTCACAATGTCTGCCATAGACATTTGTCCTGGCACTCCCAACCAAGTAGAATGGTATCCTGATGGAGGCTGTGAGGGCAAAGAGATTCCATCAGCCATGCCTGTTCTCTGTGTCATATCATGTCCTGATGGAACCTCACTGTTGACATAATAAAGCATTTAGTCACATAATATGAAACATTGATGAAATATATGTATAAGAGATACATGAATAGATTTGATATTATATGCCGTGATTTAGAAATGCAACCACAAGTATTCAGCATGAACTACCCATCTCATCCACCTTATCATAACAATGTAAATTTTTTTCTCAAACAGAACTGTATAATTAATTCAACTGTACTGTACAAAATAATTAGTTATAAGTTATAACTAACACAAACAAGCATTCAACTTCCTCTTACAAAAATAATTTGATATATAATAAGGATTTTGCCCAAAATTCTTTTATCCAATGCCACAGAGGATAATAATAAGGAATGAAGACCCAGAAATGCTATCCTGTAATATTGGTTTACAAAAGGTTTCGATATACTTTGGATATCAGCCAACTGCCAATGAGGGGATTCTTGACAGATGGGATGAGCTTAGTTTCATTATCAATCATGTGAAAAGTCAGCAAATTCTTTGCGGATATCCTAGAAGGGGATGAGAATAGATTATCATAAAAATATAAAATCATATTTTGTCAAAATATATAACGTTTTTATTGGATTCCAGCTTAACTTTTTATTTTTTACAAATTAAACACGATTTTGTGAATCTTACAACTGCTATTCTTCAATTCTTCATTCATAAATCAAAGTTTTCTGTGGAGCCCCATGATATGGTAGCTCCACTTGCGAAAATATGATAACTAGAATACAAGTGGTCAAACAAAGTAAATCTCCTCAGCGTAGATGAAAAGCTTTATTAGAAGGGATTTTCTCTTTTCTTTTGAGAGAGAGAGAACGGCAAACCCCACTGCTACACCAGTTTTATATTCCAAAAACCTAAGTTACAAGAAAAAAATTAACTCATAAGATGGAAGTTATAAAAAGCTTTGATTTAGAAGTTATATACTCTAATTCATAACTCATAACATATAAGTTCTGAAAAGCTTTTTTAGAAGTTATACACTAAGCTTTTTTGGAAGTTCTATAAACTTTTTTTAGAAATTGTACTCTAATTCTACATGGAAGTTCTAAAAAGCTTTTTTAAAAGTAATATAGCAGAAAAAAAGTAACTCACCAGTCATAAAATGGAAGTTCTAAAATGCTTTTTTAGGAGTTGTACACTAATTCAAAATATTCTACCCAGCAGAAGTACTCAACCAGGACTAACATGGGATCACCTTGGAAGTGTAGAACGTCGACTCACAACATCTTCACCAATCCCCCACTGGGAAGATGAACTTGGAAGAGTATTTGGTCCGTTTTCTTTTTTGGGGGTCGGTTTACCACGAGTAACTCCAGACTCTAGCAGAATAAACATGAGAAATATAAATATCCGTGCACAATCTCCACTCTATGATATCTAACAAAAAATATAATAAACATCAAACGAGAAAGAATAATAGATAACCATACCATTAGAACTGAACTGAAAATTACTTCTTCCACCACGATCATTACCACCACGAACACTGCGGATTGATGTGCCACTGCTAACTGCTCGTGGCCTGGAGTCCACAGTCTCTTTGATCTGCAGCAACAATTTCACTATGAAGCATTGCTGAAACTTTACTTTAATAAAGATGAAGACAGCAAGGCAAATTCAAAAGGATGAGGCACAACTGATAGAATAACATATATTTAATGGTAGTATGTTATAACTTATAAGATATTTTCAGTAATTTATAAGTAATGCAAAATGATTAATGAGAGAGAGAATGGCATTTCCACACAAGTTGCAGCCATCAAATAGAAAAAAGGAACTTGCAATGAGGGAAGATCATAAACAAAAACAAAAATAGTGAATCCAGATATACAGAAATTTTTCGCGCACCTCCTTTTTCTTTTCACGCTTGCTCTTCACTTGATGAAAAGGATCTGCAAAAACAATACTGCTTATGTTAAATAGGACGTATCATACCATCGGAGATATTATTAAGTTAAAAAAAATAGCCTAGGGAGATTCCTCAGATTTTTTTGAGCTAATATTAAAAGAATATCTCCTAATATATGGTATTTTAATTTGATAAATGACCATCATGAAGGCTATGCTTTTTTTCCTGGATAGTTGAGGTTACATTTATTAATCCGCTAAAGTCCACAACTACCTAGGGATTAAAGTAGACAAAAAATAAACAGAGCATTAATTCTAACCTATTAAACCACCGGAAATCAAATGAAAGCAAATAAAATGGCACAATAAGATCCCTTGACAACTCCAAAGCATATGAAGCAATTATATGAATTATACAAATAATATAAATAAGTAAAATAGAAAAAAGGACCCATTCCCTTCTTTTTGAATGATTTCCTAACAAAAGATATGTAGAATATGAAGTGCTACAAAAGTACATCCAGATGATAAAGTTTCAAACTGCAGTATTATGGTGCCATTATGTTTTGTCCATGGAATAAAATATCACTACATATCATAGCACATCATAACACAGATAACCCTATTATGACTAAACTAGAATATAAACTGGTACAATAGCCGTTTAAATTCGTTCTTTCATTTCTTTTCCTTCTTTTTACTATTCCTGTTCTGTGTTTCTTTTTATTAAAAAGAGGAGGGTACTACATTTCCGTTCAAAGATAAAGATAAATTTAAATAAAGAGATCAATATGCCCTTATAACTACAGATAAAAAGCAATCGCCCAGATCAAAATCACTCTCTAAAATCCCATAAATCCTCTAAAATGATTAAGAAGAGTTTTTTTAAAGAATTTAGGAGCAATCTTATGGGGAAAAAAAAAGCCCCCAAACAAAAGAAAATTGAGGGATATCCATATAAAATAATAGAAAGAGAAAGGAAGACGGGAGATGACGCTCCACAAAATTGGAAGGCCATCTCAACAAAAAAAAAGTACTTCACATCTCAAACCATAAAGTACTCATAGTGGTGGATGGCACATCAGCCCTTAAATCATTTTGACCCAATCTCTAAGGAGGGAAGATATTGCCAACCATGTGTTAGGAGTAAATGATGCTTGTCATTGGAGCAAATGATTAATTAAGTGTTGTAAGGACTATTAGCAACCCCAAAGATTAATCGGTAATTTTGCTAAGCAATATGGATCTCTTCCCCGTTCCCATCTGAAAAGCTCGTCATTGGCACCTTATTCCTTGATAAACCTGAATAGCAAAGAGAGAACTCAGCATAAATTGTTGTCGATTCCCTGAAACATCGGTGCTTTCTCTCTTTCCAAATCATCTATAGAACCGCAAGGAGTACCAACCAGCACAGTCACCATCTACCAGTCTTCCCATCACTGCAACCATGACAGAAGAAGCAAACCAGCCTGTCCACATTATTCTATACAACCCCAGTCTTCTCTCCACATCAGACATGAACTTATTTTCCTCTCTTCCATATCGCAAAAACAAATCTCCTAAAACTTCTACATGAAATTTTATCTATACAGAATGCCAATTTTGATGCATAATCAAGATAGTTATAGCACCTAGAGACAGTTGAAACTCATAAATTGAAATTATAGAATAATCCGTCTTGAGGAGATCATATTCTCATTCAACAAAATGCCTGATTAACGTAGTGAACAGTAAGGTACAGGACATGGGTTGAAAAAATAGAGAACCCAATTATGCAACAAAAAACAATAGTGCCTCGAGATTCCCCTTAAATGGATTCAATAAGAAACTTATAATACGCAATCAACGAATAAATTAACTTACAAAAATCACTGATACAGTTAGCGCTCAAGTATACATATACTTCACTACTACAACTTCAATGAGCAGCAAACCATGGATATTTTTCTTCGCAGTAATATTGAAGCAACATGAAGATAGAGAAAAGAAATCCATTCCAAAATAAGTCTTAATAAACTAAATTATAAGCACGAACCAAGTCATACACTAAAAATAAGAGTCCCATATAAAATAGTCTGCCCAGAGTGATCTCAAAAGCAACAAAAAAAAATGTGCACTAAAATAAAGCAAAGATACTGGATTCCTGATCTTGGGAAAAAATGGATTTTGTTTGCTACCGAAAAAAATCGATCAGTTTCCTTACCTAAGTGCATAGTTGAAAGACATCACATAATTAACTCCAACTCACAGTTCTAAGTACAGTCAAAACTCAAAAGATCAACATCAATGAACCCCAAAAAAAATATTAAAGATGCACAAAATAAATCCCAATCCAAACTTTAAAAAATCCAACAGCAGCGATCCGACCCTAAACTTCAAAACCAAAAGATCAAATCATCGAAATCAAACCAATCGCCAAAGATAGCCCCTTTTTACCTTCCAAACCACCAAAGAAAGAAAAAAAAACTGACACTGTGACAGCTTCGTAGATCAAATCGCAATTTCTAAACAAAAAAAGGATCGATCCTTCTGGAAACACAAAAGCAGACGCAAAGACGGATAGAGAGACAGAGACCTTGAGAGAGGAGGCGATGGACGGCGTCGTTGGGGTCCATGTTGCACTCCTTAAGCATGGCATAGATCTCGCTCTCCGGACAGTTCACGATCTCCTTCAAGCTCTGCACCACCTTCCTCGACGTCGCCGGTATCCCCGCCATCCCAACCGCCGCCGCCGTCCCTCCCCCTCCGCCGCCTCCGCCGCCATCCCTTCCTCTCCCTCCGCCGCTCATCCTCTCACTCTCTCTCTCTCTCTCTCTCTCTCTCACTCACACACACACACAAAGCTCCTTCGAATCAGACGAGGCGGCGATAACTCATGAAAGGAGGAGAAAAAGAAAACCCTCGCCTCCCTCTCTTTCGCTGCTTTATTTCACCGCTCGCTTTTATTTTTATATTTATTTAATGATTAAAAAATTAACCGATGCTTTAAATGATCACGTCTCGTACGCGGTCCGTTGAGCCAATCGACGGTTGTGATTTGCTGTGCTTTAACTTGGGTTACAAGGGGAAGCTAAGTATCTCTGGGGTTCATCGGATCAACGGTTGAGAAGTGGATTTATTGGGAACCCTAAAAAGGGAGGGCCCAGGAGATTCGTACGTCACCCGAAAAAGAAAATCCAATTGGGGAGTGGTCTGTTGTAAAATGTGAGAGTTAGATTTTGTGATAAAGATGGGTTTCTGAGGATTCTATTTACGTATTGGAATTATAATTTCCCCAAAATGACACAACATTTACGTAGCTGCACAGTGTTGTGGTTAGCCTGGTCAAAAACATAATAATGGATCAAGGCATTCGCAGACTTCAAATGAAAAGGAACCTTGAGCTATCGTTCGGCAACAGAGTGAGTGTTGATAGGCTCAGTCTCATCTTTGATCTATTATACTGAAAGTTTTCTCTTTTAGCTCCTGTTTGAATAGAAAATTAAGTTATTTTAAGTTTTATGACTATTCTAACATAAATAAGGATAAAATGATTTTTGAATTATTTTCGTTGAAAACGTAATAATAAATTTTTTGTTATTTAGGTAAAATGTGAATAAGGTGTGAATAAAGATTTATAAAACATAAAAATGATGATAGTTGATTTATAAGAGGTGGTGATAATTGATTTAACAGTGGGCTCACATATTCTTTTAAGTTAAATAATCTGGAATAACTTAATTTCAAGAGCAAGTTGAAATCTACATATCAGTTTATTATGGCATACAAGTTCTCATTTATTTCAGCCATCCAAACAGCATTAAACCCTTTATTCCACATTACACCCATTTATTCTACCATTTATTCTCAATCCAAACATGGGCTTAATTAACTATATATATATATATATATATTTCATAGTAGAGTATATATTATAATATATTTTAAATATTGTAAAATGTAGTTGATTAATTTTGTGATTTTTTAGATAAATATATGTGTTGGATTATTGACCAATGCACTTCATTTTTCATAATAGGATTACAAATATATATTTATATAAAAATCAAAATAATTGGAAACTATAGACATTGCTGCAAATAGGATTGGACATATCATTTTTCTTTGTTAATAAAATTGTGAGATCAGCTTGTACGTGTCATTAATATTTGATAAATCATAATCAATTTCTTTCCTAATTATTGATGATTTATTAATTTTTTACTAAATTAATCATATTTTAAAAAAAATACCAAAGTAGTCATGCAGAAGATCAACACATCACATTTGCATTTTTAGTATTTTTTTAATTTTTCAATGCAAAACGCCAATTGCAATGGAGTTTTGTGCTTTGATAAACAAAAATGGCATTGTCATTGCCATTTTGATATTTAAAAATCATTAAATTTGCATATGGCGTTGTTGTTTCTAAAATTAAACAGCAATTATGCCAAACAACAATGGCATATTTAATATAAAAAAAACTAATAAAAAATCACTAAAATTCAAATGGCGGTGATATTTTTATTAGGAGTGCAATTCGAGCGATTTGGTTTGATTTATTATAAAACCAAATTGAACAAAATTATAATCACATCTAACCTAAAAATCAAACAGTAAACCCAAAAATTGAACAGAGTCGGTATGCTTGATTAACCTAGTGTTCGAATATGTGATTCATGTGATCTCATATGCGGTCGGGTGACCAAACCGCATATGTTGAGGTGGTCCCATATGCAAGCATATGCAGATCACATCCGCCTATGCACTCGCTTAAGCAGCACATAGGGTTGGAAAGTTTAAACAGGCCGAGCTTGGCCTGCCTGATCCCTTTTATTTTTAAAAAAAATGAAAATTCAGCCGGCCATAATCTTCTTCATCAATAGACCTTCTTTGATCAGGGATGCTTCTTCTTCTTCCATTGAGTGCTTAAAAAATTGAAAACCCAGCTGGACCTAATCTTCTTCATCAATAGATCTTCTATATCAATAGACCTTCTTCGATCGATGATGCTTCTTCTTCTTCACACCTACTTCTTCTTCTTCACTCACCTTGGATCAAAGCTTTTTCTTCGTTAGGTCTTCTTCTTCTTCCTTAGGTCTTCTTCTCCAACACTCCAGCATTTGCTACAGCCCAAGCTTCTTCTTCAAATCACTTCTTTGCTTTTCTTCATCAACTAGATTCCTCGGCTTCATCTTCTTCTGGTATGTGTGATGCCTGGCCCAGGCCCAAGAGTACCAAGAGGCCCATGGATTGGGTGAGGGTGAGGGTGTTTAGTCCCATATCGCCTAATGGGATGAGATAGTCTGTGCTTATATGTGAGCATAGCTCTTACACACCAAGACGCGTTTTAAACTCATGAGCCCATTCAAGGGCAAAGCGGATAATTTCTTGCTGTGTAAGCTTGGGGCGTTACAATTGGTATCAGAGCCTGTTCATTTCGCGATGGTGCGGCCCCACACGAGGACATGTGGCCCATTAGGGGGATGATTGTGACGCCTAGCCCAAGCCCAAGAATCCAAGAGGCCCATAGATTGGGTGATGGTGAAGGTATTTAGTCCCACATCGTCTAATAGGAGAAGATAGTCTGTGCTTATATGTTAGCACAGCTCTTACACACCAAGACATGTTTTAAAGCCATGAGCTCATTTAGGGGCAAAGCGGACAATTTCTTGCTTTGTAAGCTTGGGGCGTTACAATCTGTAACGCCCCCGAATCCACCACTCCGTTTTAAAGCGTGAGATTCGGTTGCATTAACTAAATTTCCTCAAATCTCAGAGTTCTATTATTTTATTTTTTTTCCCTTTATCCAGAGAACGTAAGAAAACATCACCATATTTTATTCATCAATTATCAAAGATAAAATCTAAAACAAGTTCTCAAATACTGGATATACATCGGGAACAACTGAACTCTAAATATCATCATATTATCATACATTCGGGTCCTCTACATGCCAAAGAAAAGACCAACACCTTCTATGCAAAGGCTAGCCTTCTAGAAAACATGATCTCGTCCACAACTACATAAGATCCACCAATCTAGGCCTTTAATCTGAAAGATGGGAAAAAGGGGGGGTGAGCAACCACACGCTCAATGAATGGACCTATGGCGTCCCGTTAATAATAACTTTGAAATAACAGAGTTATATAATCTAAGTCATGCAGAACATAATATATCATAATATGGAAAAAATTTGTAAGTCGTACTAAATTTGTAAAATAATAATGCACCTCTTTAAAGGAATAACCATAAAATTCACAAGCAATATACTATATGATGCGTATGATGCAACGGACACGCATGCCCGTACGGCACGCAGCCAAAGAGGTGCTCCATCTAGAGCTTGGTCACGCAGACAGGGTCCCACTGGACCATGGTCAAGCAGACCGACATCACGCAGACGATATCACGTAGACGGGGTCACGCAGACAGATGATATGCATGCATGATCAACTACTCACACTCCAACTACTCAACCATGCAATGCAATATAATATAATATCCAAAATCATATGAGACATATAAAATAACCACCTCATATCTATCATGATGACATGCTCAAATACTCGATACCCCGAATAAAGTTGCATATTCTAAAGTAACCATGATGCGGAATGATATACTATATAGGTAGTTTGAAAACTACATAAGAGACTAGACCCACTCACCTTAGGTCCAACGACATGAAACAACTCCAGAAGGTTTAAGGCAACCTAACCAGTCTTGAAACGATAGGAATCGATCACAAAATGTACAAACAGTACGGGACCTGATGGAGCCCGTACACACAGAAAAATCACAAAAACTTGACGGCTCCTCTTGGGGCCGTCCCTTACAAACCCGACGGCTACTCGGGGAGCCGTCTAGAACATGCCCGACGGCTCTCGACGGAGCCGTCCTGAGGCAAAAGGCATGAAACCTTAATTTTTAATTAAAAATATCCTAACACATTCTATCATTGAAAAACCATACACGAGTCGTTTAAAATGGCGGAAAACAATATAGAACTCATCTTGAAAATCAAATCATGCGTACGAGAAATTTAATTAAAACCAATCCAAAAACTCTATTTTTTTTTTGTTAAGACAACCTAACACCTTTTACCATTTACATACATATATGAGTCGCGTAAAACAATACAAGTCAGTAAGGAATATCAAAGATTATATATGTGTAAGAAATCCAATTAAAACCCTAGTTTATAAGGATTCACAAAACACGTATATAAAACCAATTAAATCTTATTCAACTTCTAAAAAACTCAGATCTATTCATATTATCAAAAATCAATATATAATATGTAAACGATACAAAACATTTAGGAGATAGATCAAAAATCGTATATAAGAAAATTCATTCAAAACCCTAGCTTATGGAATAATGGTAAAAATATCGATGAAACGTTAAAACTCTTGGTACACCCAAGGATCTGAATATACATTTAAAAATACTTTGAAAACCGCAAGAGATAACATATTATTAAACCTAGCATGATACCCTCTATTCATAATACTAGATTTAAAAGGATTCATAAAAAAACATATATAAAAACAATTAAACCATATTACAAATGTCACGCCCCAGGGCGGCCGTCCCCGGGACGCGGCAGGTGTATATATCATATCAGAGGCCTACACATGAGGTCAAACACATATACTCTAAACCACAGATAAAAATGACAATACAGATATCAAACAAGGCTGACATAATATATACACAAAATAGCGGAAGCTAAAACTGAGTCTGTAACCCAAAACATGTTACAGACTCGATACACAATCATACGTCCTGTGAGAGCCAATATACATGGAAACAACTGAATATATATACAGACACGTGCCAAGCACGGAAATAAAATACATACAGCCAAGGAAAGGGATGCTGATAGCCTCTGGCACTCGCGGACGTAGCGCTGCTCCGCTACTGAAGGAATCCCTCGGAAAGCTCCAACTGCTGCTCCGGCTCTAGCTCAGGCTCAGTGACCACTGGGGAAAAACATATGCGAGGGGTGAGCCACACGCTCAGTGAACAGCACAACCCATGCATCACAGACTATATTTACCACAATTCCATTATTTATCCAATCTCCAAGACATAACAACATAATCCAGTGGTTCGTACTTCGCCGAACCACCACACCCTCACCCTCACCCATCAATGGGTGACATAGGCTATTGGGACTGATAATAGTCTATTCACAAATCCAGTAGGTCGCTCATCGCCAACCCACTACACCCTCACCCTACCACGGGTGACATAGGATTTTGGGACTGACTAGGCTGTTGGTCACCCTTGGTCCACCGATAGTCTCTCCCTCCACTCCGTAGGCCGCTTGGTCTCCACCCACAACTTCAGCACAGTCCGTCACAAAAATCGGGAGGCGCCTACTGATGTGGGTCCTCCGAAGGACGACCTTTCTAACGCTGGGGGTAGCCTCTACCGGATCCAACGCAGGGAACAGAACAGCCTATCCATACGCATATGATCCACTCGGATCCGCCGACAATACATCTCTACCACTCAAATGTCATGAACTCTTCAGAGTTCCTCCAGGGCGCATATCCAAGATGCGGGGAAATAAGTACAATCAAAAGCAATGTTGGAATATCATTGGGGGAAAGAAACTCGGGAGGGCGGCGTGAGTTCCCGATACAGGATACCCCGACAACCAAACAAGGAACACGGAGTACCCTAACACGGGTCCCACCGCTGTCCTCGCAAGGCCCCTCCCCTATAATATTCACTACTCATGCTAATAATTATACCAAACATACAACATTACATATAATATTATTGGGACTAGAAACCTTGGGAGAGCAGCATGAGGTCCCGATACAGGACATCCCGACAACCAAACAAGGAACACGGAGTACCCTAACACGGGTCTCACCGCTGTCCTCGCAAGGCTCCTCCCGATAATATTACCTAAGGCATGCGATTTAACATACACTAGTATTTAATTTAATAAACAAACTAGTAGGACGCATACACAGGTCGAGGTTTCCTAACATGAAACAGGAGGCATGGTGCATGGCTCATACACACATCCTAAGGGTGCAAGTCCCTAACATGCAAAGTCTAGGGTAGCATGCACTCTACAATTAAATCATGCGAGCATGGATTACATATTATTGCTGGTTAATATACATCTACGGTGCCCCAGGAGAGGTCGGTATACGCCCAAGTGCGTATAACGCCTCTCTACTGGGTTGGATTGTCCCACTCACCAGTATCTGGGTCGTCGCGCGACCGCCCGTCTAGATCTGCAAGATAGACATTCAATATGGTGAGTTAAAATCCACAAATACTACAAAATACACAAGAACTTACATAAACCCACAACTAAACTCCCAACACTCGGGCAAACGTGCATACGACCCGCACGCACGCTAGCCCGAGCATCCCGGCAAGCACCCGCACGGCCGGCAACCACCCGCACGGCCACCCGACCGCCCGGGCGCACCGCCGCGCCTCGGCCCGCGCACTCCGCGCACCGCCGCGCCTCGGCCCGCGCACTCCGCGCACCGTCGGGCCCCTGCCCGCCGCCGAGACACGCCGCCGAGCCTCCCGTGTGCACCGCGCGCCCCCCTGCGCCCCAGCGCAGCCGCCCGCGCACACTCCGCACGCCATCGCTGGCCCGCGAGCACCCCGCACGCCCCGCGCGCAGCGCCTCGCCCCGCGCGCACCCCGCGCGCACCACCTCGCTCCGCGCGCACCCCGCGCGCACCACCTGCCTCTACCCGCACGCACCACGCGCGCACCACCAACTCCGCCCCGCAGCGGTGCCCAGCGCCCTCGGCCAGCACCCGGTACCCGCGACCCAGCGCCCATCGCTCAGCGCCCAGCACCCGGGACCCTCACCCAGCGTCCACGCGCACGCACGCGCAACACGCCCCCAGCGCGCCTGGCAGTACGCGCTGGCAGTACGCGCCCAGCGCGCCTGCCAGCCTGCCCGTGCTGCTGCCCGCGTTGCCTGCCTGCGCGCGTCGCCGAGTGGCCCGAGCACCGCTCGCCTGCACGCCCGGGGCACTGCCCGCCTGATACCCGAGCGCCCCTGCCCTGCTCGCCTGCGCGCCCAGCCTGCTCGCCCGGCCTGCCAGCGCGCACAGCCCAGCTAGCCTACCCGAATGCATCACCCTGCACCCCCCGAGCGCACGCCCGCGCGCGCGCCCGCGCGCACGCCCTCGCGCGCCTGGCAAACTGGTGCGCCTGCCGCCTGCCGCACGCCCGAGTGCCCTGCGCCCCATGCGCAGCACCCGCGCGCGCCCCGCCCTCACGGCCATCACCCCCAGCACTGCCGCCCAGCTCCAGCCGCTCGACCAGCACGCCCAGCGCCTGCAGCACCACCCGAGCGCACGCCGCGCGCACGCCTGCGTGCACGCACCCGCACGCCCGACCACCTGGTGCCCCACGCTGCTGCGCCTGCTGCCAGCGCTCCCGGGACAGCCACCTCACCTACCCGAGCAGCCTAGCTCCCCTACCCGAGCACCCACTCACCACCACCGACCACCCACGGCCTCCGACCACCACCCCAGCCCTCCGACGGCCACCCACCGCCTTCGACCTCCACCCAACCTCATTTCCCACCTCCTAACATCCATCTAAACAAGAAAAGAGGGGAAAATAGGGCTTACCAAGGGAGGGAGCGAAGTCCGGACGCTCTCCGCGCGCCGAAACCTTTCTCAACGGCCCTCTCACGCCCCGATCTACCTTGGCCTTCAAGACGGGCCAAATCAGAGGACAAAGAGGGGAGGTCGGGGAGGCTAGGATTGCCGGAAACGGGATTTGAAGACACCGGTGTGTAGATCGGGACCCGATCTACACTTCCCGTGCTTTAGGTTTTTAGGTTTGAGGGGCTTAGGAGGCTCAAAAGTGAGAAAAAGAGAGAGAGGAGAGAGAAAATCACTTTGGTAGGGATGATGAATAGTAACTCGGGAATTAAATCCCACTCTTATATAGTGTGCGACTTAAAAACCCGGATACGCCCCGGAACTGCGAAATTTTTGGAAACGATACCGGAATTCGATGAAATTTTCGTGAGAGGTCTAAAATGGCACCAGGACACCAAATATGCAGTTAGATTTCCAATCGGAGTCCTCTAACTCAGGACGATAGCTAACAGTCCAAAAATTAGCGGTTCCGATCGAAAAACCGAAAAAAAACGAAAAACTGCCAGAACGCTCTAACGGTTACCAGCAGGCTAAAAGTGACACATATATAACAACAAAAATCCTCGAAAACCATAGATCTATTATATGTAAAAACAACTAATATGGATTGATGATAAAAACTCTTAAAAAATCATAAAAGCATGTATAGGTTCGGATCTATGCATATAAGAGTTAAAACAAGACTTTAAACATTTATAAACATGCTTTCTACCCTTAATAAACAACCCTAGACATGATATATACATATCCCCTTCCTTTTGACATGAAATATTTGAAAATTACCTTGAAAACACCATGATTTCATGGATATAACATAAGGGTCCGAAAATCATATAAACTTCATCAAGATCTATGAAAACTCATGAAGAAAACTCAAGAATTTAACAAATCCAAAAATACATTCGAGGCCTAATAGCATTATCTAAAACTCTGTAAAACATCACAAAACATTATGATTTCATAGCCATCTTATAAGGACCCGAAATCATACAAAAGTATTCCAAAATCATGAAGAAAAACCATATCTTTCCATTGAAAAATCTCAAAAACCAAAATACATATGAAGGGATTTCAAGAGGATCATTATCAATCAAAAGCACCTTGAACAATAAAAAAGGATACTTACCAAACAACTCCCTTTTCGGATCCCTACACACACCCACCGAAATATGGAGAGAGGAAGACAGAGACTTTAGGTTTTAGGGTTTGAATGGAAAAGGAGAGAGAGAGAGAAAGAGAGAGAGGGGTATATACATACACTTACACACGTGGGGAAAGAGATACCGACCGTATCCCAATCATATCAATCAATAATACACATTAAAACCTTCTAAAAACTGAAATATAGGAGTTTGAAATTATTTCCAGATCGACGGCTCTTATTGGATCCATCACAAAAACTGACAGCTCCTATAGGATCCGTCACATTACCGACGGATCCCCCTTGAGCAGTCGCTATTTTCTCTGTCTGACCTCTCAACACAATTTCGCACATAACTTGATCGATACTAATCCGATTTACAATCCGTAAAAAGCGTTGGAAAGCTAACAGAATAAAGATTCCAACCATACCTAACTTTTGATATTAGAAATATATAAGTTCTCCAAAACCTTATAAAAATATGATCCAATGCACAAAATCAAGAAATGATTAGGAAAAACCATAATCGTTACAATATGCATCTCTAATTTCCCTCTCTCTCTCTCTGTTCTCTGATCTCCTCGAGCTAGGGCTTGGGCTTCATTAGAGTAGGAAGAAATTTGAGATACACTTTCAATCCCCAAAAACTTTCTGACATTCACTAATTCATACAAACTTCTCAGTTTCATCAAAAGTATAAATAGGGATAACCACATGTCTATGGCTCTTTGGAAGTAAATTAATTCAAGGCTATCAATCGATCTCTTAACTTTAGAACCTCCTTTAGACTACAGGGGTTCCTTTCCAAGAAGTGTCTAAATTTAATCTAGGTTGGCTTCTGTTCCTTTGTAAGGAATTAGATATCCCAAGAACTTACATGCGATCACCCCCAAAGGAACACTTTATAGTATTGAATTACTTTCTCATAACCCAGTCTTCAAGTGCTCAAGATGATCTCAACATTACTTGCTCTTTACCATCATGTCCGTAATGTAGACTTCAATGGTCTTCCCTATTTGTTTTTTGACTATCTTAGTGACTAGTTTCTGGTATGTTTTCCCATTTCCAGCATTCTTAAGTTTGAAGAGCATTAATTTATAATATATATGCCTATAGGAGTGATGAATGTAATTTTCATCTCATTAAACTCGTACACCAGATATTGATGATAGCTAAAGTGTGTCTTTGAATATCATCATTTCATTACCTTCTAGGGCATCTACAAATTGATCGATCTTTGGCATAGAGAATTTGTCTTCGGGCAGGTGTTGTTCAGATCCATGAAGTTCATGCACACTCTCTACATCTTTCTTGGGCACTACCACTATATTGGCTAGCCACTCTAGGAATTGCTATTATGCTTGTCATTTGGAGCCTTATTTTTCGATTGGAGTCGTTGGAATTTTGGGTTTTAGCCCCTGCGGGAGTTGGGGTACTCTGATTGAAAATCTGACTGCATAATTGTTCTCTTGGTACTGGCATTGGCCTACTTGTAAATTTTCGTCACAATCTGATGTCTTTTTAGAAGTTATGCAATTCTGATTGGTATTCGGATTTAATTTTGTTAATGCCCAAGATAGAGTAGTTTAAACATGATTTTGTCATGGGATATTCAGTTTTGAGTTAGCTTTCATACAAAAGTGGAATTAGATCAACTAGATTCATGTAGCAAAAGTTATGGGTATTTTTCCAATTATACCCCGGGGATAAGAAAATCTTAGCAGCAGCCCTGTTCGATGTTTAGCTCCCATTTTGGAATAGCTGGAGGGGTTATTTGATCTGAGCATAAGCATGAAAGTTGTAGATAATCTGCTTGGCTTTCCAAAGGATTTTGAAATGTGGAATGTGGAGCTATATTGTGGAAGTTATGGCTGTTCTAGTGAAGCCTATCCAGAATTTCTGGTCAGGGACGATTTGGTCCTTTGAACCACTTTTGGCTATTAAATGCCCTCTTTTGTGTGTCTCTCTCTCCCCTGACAATAGGCCATCCAAGCCCCTCTTATTTTTTCTCCTTTTGTTTGGTTTTGCATGGAAAAGGTGAAGGAGAAGATGAATAGTGCTTGAGGGGAAGATCAAGTGTAGGTGTGTATGCATGTGTGTGTTGTGTTGTTTCTTTCCTTTCTCCATTTTCATCTCACTCATGCTACCCTCTTGAATTCCCCCCTGTTTCAGCCAAGTAGAAGGTGTGCTGTGAAGAAGTGAAGGAGATGGTGGTGAAGTGGTGGTGGTGGTGTGTGTGTGGTGTCATTGTGAGCCCCAACACCTTCCCTTCTCCTCCCCAACTCTTGGTAATCTTCTTCCCCTTCTTTTGTGCTTTCTAGGATGTTGTGGAGGGTATGCATGTGGGTGTTGTTATGTGTAATTGCTGCTGCTCATGGGATGTTTGTGTTAATGCATGAATGGGGTGGCTTTGTGTTGTAAGGCAGATTTTCTGTCTCTTTAAGATCCTTGTGCATTGGGTACTTAGAGGCATATTTTGAGGCTTGTGTCCTCATGTAATATGATCATCTATGTGTCTAAATATTATATATGAAATTTGGTGTCAATATGATATCTATGTTGTAAGTTATGATCTGTTTTGCATGGCCTGTCCAGATTCGCGTAGAATTTGATCAGTTTCTGGAAACATTTTATTTCAGGCATGTAGAGGCTAAATTAGGTGATGATGTCTTCACGGATTATGATCACAACATGTCAAAGAATGTGTGTGATTTATTTCATAATTTTTGGATGTGTATTTGATGCCGTGGAGCTCAAATAGTAAGGCTGTTTGCTGCAGATGCACCAGTTTTACATGGCTGTGTCAATGAGTTATTTATGCATGTTATAGGCAATATTAAAAGTTGGTTTCTCCATGAAGTAGGCTTGCATATGTGTCAGGAATCTTCATATTGGATTTGAGCACGTGGTTTATCTATATTGTGTTGTGTCTTGCATATTTCATAGACCGGATGTGCAGCGATTCAAATATTTGTGAGTGGTTCGATCCAACCCTTCGGAAAGCGTTCGATGCATGTAGACGTGTATCGCGCATCTAGGATGCATCTTGGCACCCATATTATGTTAGATATTTCATGCTAGGATTGTATATCTCGTATATTGCGTAGAACCCCATATTCTATCATGTACTTGCCTATGTATGGTATTCATTTCAGAATGATTGTGTTACATGCGCCCCTCTGGTTTGGGCTTGCTTTATGTGTGGTGTATGGATGTATAGAATATGGCATGCCTTAGGTAGTCTTGTAATACTACCCTTATATTAATTATATCTAGCATAATCAAGCTTGGGTTAATATTCGGGTACATGCTTAATGTTCCCTTGTTATAAAGACTTGAGGGCATGGTGTAGTTGTTGCGCCCATCTTGTTGGGGGCAAAGCTATGACCTTCGTGAGATGATGAGGCTTCATCTCTCTCTCGCCCTCTCTCTTTGCGCGAACTGAGTAAGTAGATGTGGTTCCTACTTGACTCAGGTTTGCTTGGGAATACTGGCATGCACCTGTTGATGCGTGAGATCGCGCTTAACCCTTCGTTGCCCTTTTAAGTTGGTGATATCCAACACATGTTAGGTTGTATGTTGCATGCTTGCATGATTAATGCCCTTGTATGCATGTGTAGCTAGGCCATACTTTGTATGATATGTTGCTTATGATGTGTATTCATGTTAGGAGGACCCCTATAGTCAATTATTTATGTTATCATGCATGTGGACCATGTATATAACTACGATAGAATTCTCCTATTATAATTGCGCATGTTAGACTAATCGTGCCTACCTGTGCTAGGCGTGGGTATGACCTGTTGTCGGGTTGTACCTTAGTTAGTTAGAGCGCAAGCGATGTAATTGCCACCCTGCATCCGTGTGATGCACTTGTTGGAATTTAGGAGAATTCGATGTTATACCGGTGTTTCAAACCATTGGTTATGGTATTTAAGCTAGGCTTGTCACGCCCCAGGGCGGCCGTCCCCGATACGTGGCAAATATATATAATATCAGCAGTCCATACAGGAGATCAATAAAAGACTCTAAACAACCTCGAAGATAATAACACAATTAACCATGTAGCTGACATAATATATATACATATAGCGGAAGCTTAAACGACTGAGTCTGTGATTCAAAGACATATTACAGACCAGAGTACATAATCAATTGTCCCGTGAGAGCCAATATAAACAAAGACATCCATATATAACATTGTGCCCAAGCACGAATAACAATACATACAAGGAAAAGGAAGGGGATGCTGATGGCCTCTCACTCGCAGAACCCAAAACGTGAACGCTGCTCCGCTACTGATGTGATGCCTCGGGGAGCTCCTCCTTCAGATCCGACTCAGTAACAACTGGAGGAAAAAGATATGCGAGGGGTGATCCACATGCTCAGTGAATGGCACAATCTATGCAACACAACTCATATTAACCTTAAAATAATTAAAGTCCCTAAACGGGAGTAACTGTACAAGCTAGTGGGTCGTAGCATCGCCGACCCACCTCACCCTCACCCTCACCCCTTTAGGGGTGACATGGGCCTTTTGGGACAGACTAGACTTGTTATATATGTGTCACTTTTAACCTTCCGGGCACCTTTGGCACATTTCTGGCAATTTTTCAACTTTTTATTTTTTCGATCGGAACCGCTAAAATTTTGGACTTTTAGCTATCATCATGAACTTGAGAACTCCGATTGAAAATCTAACTGCACATTATGTGTCTTGGTGCCATTTCAAGCCACTCCCGAAAATTTCATCGAATTCCGGTAACGTTCAAAATTTTGCAATTCTGAATTGTATCCGGGTTTTGACCAAGTGGGTATGTCAAAGGGGGACTTGACCAAGTCAAGTTTGACCCTTGACTTGGTCAATTGGTTTTGTTTGGCTGTGTGGTTGGGTTGACCCAAAGTCAAACACCAAAAGTGTGTGTGTGTGTGTGTGTGTGTGTGTGAGTGTGTGTGCCCTAAAGTGGGCGCCCACTTCTTCTTCCCTTCTCTTCTCTTCTCTTCTCTTCTCTTCTTTATCTCTCACACACAAAAAGATCCACCTCTCCCTCTTCTTTATTTCCCCCATTAGAGCTAATAGGAGAAGAAAAAATAGAAAGCCATTGAAGGAGAAAAGATAGGTAAGCTTGTGATCTACCTTTCCATGGTTTTGTTTTTGCTTTCCCCTTTGTTGACCTCCCTCTCATGGCTTTTCTTCTCCCCTGTTTTCAGCCATTTTAGGGCTGAGAGTGGTCTTGGTGGTGGTGGTCTTGGTGGTGGTGATTTGGTGCGCAAAGGGCACCCGAGTTCCTCCCTTTGTTCTTCCTCTCTTTGGGTAAGTGTTCCTCCTCCCTTAGCTAGTTTAGATGCTTGTTTAGGGTGTGTGATTGGGTGTGCATGCTTGCATGGGTGTTAGGGGGGTGAGGGTGAGCTGAGGAGCGGGTGGGAAGGGCTCGGGCGCGCGTGCGGAGTCATCCGCGCGCGTGCGCTCGCGTCTGCGCACCCAGTCGGGCGCTGGCGCGCGCAGACGGGCGCGCTAGCGGGTGCGCGCGCGTACACGCAGTCGCGCGGGCGTGCGCACGGGCGTGCTGCGCAGGGGCGCAGTACGCGCGGGTACGCACAGGGCTGGACGCGCGGTGCGCGCGAGCGCGCATGAGCGCGCGAGCGCGCGCGGCAGCGTGTCTGGGCGCGCGGGTAGGGGCACAGCAGCGCGTCTGGGCGCGCAGCAGTGCGCCCGGGGTGCAGGGGCGTGTGCAGGCGTTCGCATTCGTGCGTGCGCGTGCGGGTGGCCGTGCGTATGGCTGCCCGTGGGTTTGGGAGGGTGTCGATGTCACGCCCCAGGGCGGCCGTCCCCGGGACGCGGCAAGTGTATATATGATATCAGTCTAAACAGGAGTTCAATAACATACTGTCACGCCCCAGGGCGGCCAACCCAGGGACGCGGCAAGTGTATATATAATATCAGAATCTACACAGGAGGTCAATAATATATATCATACACAGACAACTAGAATGACACACATGCAACAAAAGGGGCTGACATGATATATACACCAAATGCGGAAGCAAAAGACTGAATCTGTGAATAAACATTCTACAGACTCGATACTCAATCATCTGTCCTATGAGAGCCAATATACACAAATACAACTGAACATATACAAGCACGTGCCAAGCACGGAAATCAAATACATATAGTCAAGAAGGGATGCTGATAACCTCTGGCACTCGCGGAACGTGGCGCTGCTCCGCTACTGAAGGAATCCCTCGGAAAGCTCCAACTGCTGCTCCGGCTCTAGCTCAGGCTCAGTGACCACTGGGGAAAAACATGTGCGAGGGGTGAGCCACACGCTCAGTGAATAGCACAACCCATGCAACACAGACAATATTTACCACAATTCCATTATTTATCCAATCTCCAAGACATAACAACATAATCCAGTGGTTCGTACTTCGCCGAACCACCACACCCTCACCCTCACCCATCAATGGGTGACATAGGCTATTGGGACTGATAATCATCTATTCACAATCCAGTAGGTCGCTCATCGCCAACCCACTACACCCTCACCCTCACCCTACCACGGGTGACATAGGATTTTGGGACTGACTAGGCTGTTGGTCACCCTTGGTCCACCGATAGTCTCTCCTCCACTCCGTAGGCCGCCTGGTCTACTCCCACATTCAGCACAGTCCGTCACCAAATCAGGAGGTGCCTACTAATGGGAGCCCTCTGTCAGGAAGGCCCTGTCTAACGTTGGGGGTAGTCTCTACCGGATCCAACGAAGGGAACAGAACAGCCTATCCATACGCATATGATCCACTCGGATCCGCCGACTATACGCCTCAACAACTCTAATGTCATGAACTCTTCAGAGTTCCTCCAGGGCGCATATCCAAGATGCGGGGAATATAGTACAATCAAAAGCAACGTTGTAATATCATTGGGGAAAGAACTCGGGAGGGCGGCGTGAGTTCCCGATACAGGATACCCCGACAACCAAACAAGGAACACGGAGTACCCTAACACGGGTCTCACCGCTGTCCTCGCAAGGCCCCTCCCCTATAACATTCACTAACATGCTAATAATCATACCATCATACAATATTACTTATAATATTATTGGGACTAGAAACCTTGGGAGAGCAGCATGAGGTCCCGATACAGGACATCCCGACAACCAAACAAGGAACACGGAGTACCCTAACACGGGTCTCACCGCTGTCCTCGCAAGGCTCCTCCCGATAATATTACCTAAGGCATGCGATTTAACATACACTAGCATTTAATTGAATAAATAAACTAGTAGGACGCATACACAGGTCGAGGTTTCCTAACAAGAAACAGGAGGCATGGTGCATGGCCCTTACACCTATCCTATGGGTGCAAGTCCCTAACATAAAAGCCTAGGGTAGCATGCATTCTACATTTTTCATCATGCTCACATGCAATACATATTATTTCAGGTTAATATAATCCACGATGCCCCAGGAGAGGTCGGTATACGCCCAAGTGCGTATAACACCTCTCAACTGGGTTGGATTGTCCCACTCACCGGAAATCGGGTCGACGCGCGACCGTCCGTCGAGATCTGCAAGACAGGGTATTACTTGGTAAGTATAAATCCATAAATATTATTAAATACACAAATAAATACCCCAAAACCCACAACAAACACCTAACACTCGGGCAAACGTGCACACGACCCGCACGCACGCTAGCCCGAGCACTCCGGCAACTACCCGCACGGCCGGCAACCACCCGCACGGCCACCCGACCGCCCGGGTGCACCGCCGCGCCTCAGCCCACGCACCCCGCACGCCTCGCGCCGCCCGCGAGCACCCCGCTCGCAGCGCCTCTCCTCGCGCGCACCCCGCGCGCACCTCCGCCACCTCGCCGCGCCTCGCGCGCACCACCGCCGCCTCGCCGCGCCCCGCGCGCACCACCACGGCCTCGCCGCGCCCTCCGCGCGCACCCTGCACTCGGCCAACACCTCGCGCACGCACCACACTGCCCTGCCGCGCCTCGCGCACACCTCGCCTGCCCCACCGCGCCTCGCGCACACCTTGCCCGCACGCCTAGCACCTCGCGAACACCCCGCCTGCTTGACCCGCACCTCGCGCACAGTACCCCGCACGCCTGGCTGGCCTCCAGCCCCATGCACACGGCACCCGCACGACCAGCTCCCCCCCGGGCGCACGCCCGCGCGCACGCTCGCGCGCAAGCACGCGCGCACGCCCAGCCAGCCCCCTGCGCTCGCTGCCGGTGCTGCCTGAGGCCCCCAGCCCGAGCACGCCAGCACTGCCAGCCCGTCCCGCGCTCCCAGCACGACCAGCACCTCGCACCAGACCCGCGCACGATCGCGCGCACGCACACCCGCGCACGCACGCGCGCATCCCCGCACGCGCCCAGCCTGCGCGCTGCCTGGGCCGCTGCCGCTGCTGCCTGCGCCCGAGGACAAGGCCTGCCACTGCTCGAGCACCTCCACCACCATCCGAAAGCCTCCAACGGCCTCCGACCGCCTCCCACTGCCCCCGACGGCCACCCACCGCCTCCGACCACCACCCAACCCTAGATCCACTTCCCTAGCATACATCTATGCAAGAAAAGAGAAGAAAAAGATCTTACCAAGGGGAGGGAGCGAAGTCCGGTTGCTCTCCGCGCGCCGAAACCTTTCCCAATGGTTCTCTTACGCCCCGATCTATCACGGCCCTCGAAATGGCCCGAAACAGAGGAGAGAGAGGGGAGGTCGGGGTGGCTAGAGTCGTCGGAATCGGGTTTTGAAAACACCGGAGTGTAGATCGGGACCCGATCTACACTTCTCGTGCTTTGGGTTTTTAGTTTTGAGGGGTGTAGGGGGCTCAAACGGAAGAAAAACAGAGAAGGGGAGAGAGAGGGCTCGGGGAGGAAGACGATGAACAGTAACTCGGGATTTTAGATCCCACTTATTTATAGTGCGCGACTTAAAAACCCGGATACGCCTCGGAACTGTGAAATTTTTGTAAACGATGCCGGAATTCGATGAAATTTTCGTGAGAGGCCTAAAATGGCACCAGGACACCAAATATGCAGTTAGATTTCCAATCGGAGTCCTCTAGCTCAGGACGATAGCTAACAGTCCAAAAATTAGCGGTACCGATCGAAAAACCGAAAAAAAATGAAAAACTGCCAGAACGCTCTAACGGTTACCAGCAGGCTAAAAAGTGACACATATATAACAACCTTCACCTTCCCTTCTCTTTGAGACATTAACACAAACACATGGGGGGAGTGAAAAGAGAGAAAGAGAGACCCAAACAAAGGTCCACGTGAGAGTGAAAGGGGAAGAGAGAGAGAGACTTTTCCACTCTTGGGGGGGGTGAGTGTAATGGAAAAATGAGGGGGTGAACCTAACCTAAACTCACCCACTAACAAACCAAATAACCAAGTGGTTGCTTCACCACTAAGCAAAGGGGGTAAGGTTACCCAAGGTCACCACATTCACCAAAATATCTCACACTATTCGACTAATCAAACCAGGAACTCTCGAAAACCCGGATACGATTCGGAACTGCATATTTTTCCAAACGTTACCAGAATTCGATGAAATTTTTATGGGTAGTACTAAACGGTACCAGGACCCATAATATGCAGTCAGATTTCTAATCAGAGTACTCTAACTCCCGTAGGTGGCTAAAACCCAAAATTTTAACGGCTTTGATCAAAAAATTAAAAAGGCCCTGAATGACCCATAAGTGACCAAGGCTTAACCGAAATGGCTCTAAATGACACAGGCATAACATGATCTGTTTCAGGAAGTGATTTATTTCGGGCTTGTAGAGGCAAAATTAGGTTATAATGTCTTCATGGATTATGATCCCAGCATGTTAGAGAATGTGTATGATTTATTTCATAATTTCTGGATGTGTAATTGGTGCTGTGGAGATCAATTAGTTGGGCTAGTTGCAGCAGGTTTAGCAATTTTGCTTGATTGTGTGTCAAGAAGTTGTTATGCATGTTGTGGAAAGTGTCAGCAGTTAGAGTCTTCATGAAGTAGGCTTATATGAGTGTCAGGAGGTTCCATATTTTAATTGTGGATCATTGGTTGTGTTTTGCAGATCTCATAGACCGGACACGCGGCGATCCGGGTATCGGTAATTGGATGCACGTAGTCGTGCGTCGCACATCCGTTGGGCAACCCGACTATACTACTTAATTAGATAGGTAGTATGGTGATGTCTAACCCATAATATGCTAAGTATTTGCATGCTAGGTTAGTATAGCTTGTATATTGTGTAGAACCCCCCTTTTCTACCATATACTTGCCTATGTATGTTCATGTGTGAACTATTATGTATGCATGCGCCCTTCATGTATGGGCATGTGTGATGTGGGTTTTCATGAATGTATAGAATAAGCATGCCTTAGGTAGTCCCTATGAGTAATACTACCATATTAATTGGAATATCCAGCATGATTAAGTTTGGGTTAATAACGAGCACATGCCTAATATTCCCTTGCGATAAGACTCGAGGGCGTGGTGTAGTTGTTGCGCCCATGCGAATGGGGCAAAGCTATGACCAACTTCAAGAGATGATGAGCTCTCTCTCGCCCTCTCCCTTTGCACGAACTGAGTAAGTAGATGCGATTTCCTACTCGACTCAGGTTTGTTTGGAATATTGGCATGCACCTGTTAGTGCGCAAGATCGCGCTTGACCCTTCCCTTTTAAGTTGGTGATATCCAACGCATGCTTAAGTTATGCCTTGTGTGCTTATATGATTAATGGCCTTGTATGCATGTTTAAGTGGGCCATACCTTGTATGCATGTTGTATGATTTGTTGTTTATGATGTAAATCCATGTTAGGGGATACCTAATAGTTAATTATTAGATTAACGTGCTATGGTTCATGCACATAGCTATGATATGATTCTCCTGTTATATATATGCACATGTTAAAACTAATTAGGCCTATCTGAAATAGGCGTGGGTACGACCCGCTGTCGGGATGTACCTCATTAGTTAGTGCGCGAGCGATGTAATCGCCCCTGCATCCGTGTGATGCACTTGAATGGAATTCAAGAGAATTCATTTGTTGTATCGGTTTTGTTAAACCGGTAGCTTTGGCATTAAGTTAGGCCTACCCGTGCTAGGCGCGTATATGAACCGCCTGTCGGGTTATATGCCTTGGGCTTATTTCTGCGTGAGAGCAGAGGTAACCCCTCGCGTCTGAGCGATGCACTCGTGTGGGAGTCCAAGAGTATTCGTTATAGTCGATATGTGATTATCGAGCGTAGTTGACTTTCCCATAGGGTTCGCTTTGCGAACGTGGGGTGCTTCCTCCCGACATCGTCGTGTGTCGAAACACCCCAGCGTCGAAGCTGTCCTGTTTGGGTGCCACAACTTGTAGTTGCTACCGATGCGTATCGTGATACACATCTGGCTGATGTACTGATCGTCGAAGGCCGACAGGTAGAGGCTACGCGGGAGAGGGCTACCTGATGATATTGCGAGGGTGGAATCGTTCTCCCCTCCTTCGTATCCGCGTTGAAGCTACCCGACGTGAAAGCTGTCCTGACAGAGGGCCCCCACCTGTAGGTACTACCGATTCGTTTGACAGATGTACTGCTCATGGGAGTATACCAGGTAGAGGCTACCCGGGAGAGGGCTACCGGATGACGAAGGGTGTAGAGCATAAGGATGATCCCAAAAGTCCCTAGGGTCACCCCTCTGGAGGCTAGAGTGAGGTTGAGTTGAAGTCACGTTACCGCGTGACCCATTCGTGGTTCGTCCGTTCCCATAGTTGTTGGGTCCGGTTATGTAACGATGTTCAAAGACATCGTTGGGCAGTTATCTTGATGTAGATAATCCAGTAGTATTGTGTGGACCAGTAATTCTGTGTCTCTTTGATAAACAATATGGTCTCTCCCCAAGAGTCCCAAGAGTCTCCCTCTGGGAGTGAGGGTGAGGGCGAGGTATGGCCGCGCTATCGCGTGACCTTGTTATCCTTTGGGTTTCCACCCATGTTTTCCTTGAAAGAAAATTGCCTTAACATTAAACTATTGCGATGGTGATTGGTTTACAACCACTCATTGAGCTTGTAGCTCACCCCTCACATACTGTTTCTTTTCAGGGGTAGTGTTGGGTGTGGAGCTGGAGCTTTCCTGTGGCGTGGTCTTATGTGCGTGGAGCGTTTTGTCCTGCAGTTGGCGAGTGAGAGGCTGTCAGCAATCTTAGAGTCATTTTATGTATTGTAAATCGTGCATGTGGCATAGGTTGTATTTTATTTGGACTAGACTTGGCTCTCACAGGACAGTGATTGTGTATTCGAGTCTGTAATAATGTTTTTGGTTTACAGACATTGTTGATATCTTATGCTTCCGCTTTTCAGTCAGTTATCATTTATCTTTGCCTTGCCACCTTGTGTGTTGTTGTTGGAGTCTTTGTTGACCTCAGGTATTGATAGCTGATACTATATATATTGCCGCGTCTCAGGAACGGCCGCCCTGGGGCGTGACAATGACCCACTGTTGGGTTGTACCTTATTAGTTAGAGCGCTAGCGATGTAATCGCGCCTTGCATCAGAGCGATGCACTCGTTTGGAATTCAGGACAATTCATTATCTTATCGTTTTTGTTAAGCCGATAGTTATGGCATTATGCTAGGCCTACCCATGTTAAGATAGTGTATGAACCGACTGTTGGGTTATGCCTTAGGGCCTATCTCTGTGCGTGAGAAGAGGTATCCCCCTGCGTCCGAGCGACGCATCTCTATGGGAGTTCAAGGGTATTTTGATAGCATCGGTATGGGATTACTGAGGATAGTTGATTTTCCATAGGGTTCGAATTGCGAGCGCGAAGTCTTCCTCCCAACATTGTTGTGCATCAAAGCTGCCCCAGCATTGAAGCTGTCTTGTTTGGTGCCACCACTTGTAGGTTCTACCGGTGCGTATCGTGGTACACATCTGACTGATGTACAGATCTTGGAAGGCTGACAGGTAGAGGTTAAGTGGGAGAGGGCTACCGGATGATATTGCGAGTGACCCTGTCATTCTCCCCTTTGCTGGATCCGTGTTGAAGCTGCCTGGCGTTGAAGCTGTCATGATAGAGGGATCTCACCTGTAGGTACTACGGATGCGTTCGGCAAAGGTACTGATCATAGGAGTATACCATATAGAGGCTACCCAGGAGAGGGCTACCGGATGACAAAGGGTGTAGAGCGTAAGGATTATCCCAAAGGTCCCTAGGTCACCCCTCCAGGGGCTAGGGTGAGGATGAGTTGAGTCACATCATCATGTGACCCTAATACCCATCGAGTATACTCTGGGTATGCTAATCCTAACGCTTGAAATATCGTAGTATAGCTCTGCCTCATAGCGTAGGGACTAGTTGGTTAGGTCATCCAGTAACACTAGGTGTTATGGTTAACCTTTGTTTCTCCCTGGGTGTCCCAGGAGTTTCCCTTCGGGGTAGGGGCGGGGGATGACTTGAAGTCACGTCGCCACGTGACCCATTTGTTGTGCGTCCGTTCCCATAGTTGTTGGGTCCGGTTATGTAACGATGTTCAAAGACATCGTTGGACAGTTATCTCGATGTAGATAATCCAGTAGTGTTGTGTGGACCAGTAATTCCGCGTCTCTTTGACAAACGGTATGGTCTCTCCCCAAGAGTCCCAAGAGTCTCCCTCCGGGAGTGAGGGTGAGGGTGAGGTGGGTCGCGCCACTGTGTGACCTTGTTATCCATTGGGTTTCTACCCATGTTTTTCCTTGAAAGGAAATTGCCTTAGTATTGAATTGTTGTAATGGTGTTTGGTTTTCAGCCACTCACTGAGCTTGTAGCTCACCCCTCGCATACTGTTTCTTTTTAGGGGCAGTGTTGGCCGTGGAGCTGGAGCTTCCCTGTGGTAGGGTTCGAGTGCGTGGAGTGTCCCGTCCGGCGGTCGGTGAGTGCGAGGATGTTAGCAGTCCTAGCGTATTTGAAATCATGCATGTTGCACTGGTTGTACTTTATTTGGACTATACTTGGCTCTCACAGGACAGTGATTGTCTATTTGAGTCTGTAATAATGTTTTTGGTTTACAGACTTATTGACATTTTTATGCTTCCGCATTTTAGTTAAACTATCAGTTATCATTGTTTTGCCAGCTTTGTGCGTTATTTATTGGAGTCATTGTTGACCTCTTGTACTTGATAGTTGATACTTTATCTATTGCCACGTCTCAGGGACGGCCGCCCTAAGGTGTGACAGGACGTTCTTCAAGATCCAGCCATCCCAAATTTTGCCCAAGATTCAGGGGCAACAATGGTTCAGGTGGCGTGAACCGATGAAGAGTGATGAGTCGAAGTGGGACCAATCCCTTCGTTGCGACTATCACAAGAGCGTGGGGCATACCACTGATCGATGCCGCATTCTCCGAGGATTCCTGGATGAGCTGGTCCGCAAGGGGTGCCTAAAGGAATATGTACCCTCCAAGAAGACCCAGGCTGCTGAGGAGCAACAGGTAACAAACGTTGACCCCAATACTTCGGCCAGGATCATCGACGTCATCTTCGGGGGTGAGCCGCACTTCTCCAGGCCAAAAAGCATCTGACAAGACTCGAAGAAGATGCAAATCTCCTTCAAGATGATGCAAATTAACCAGGAGCCGAAGCTGGTCACGAAGAAGGCGAAAAGTGGTGATGAAGGAGTCATCACCTTCTCAGATGCCGACCTCGAAGGAGTCCAGGCCCCTCACTCTGATGCGCTGGTAATTACTTTGCGCATCTCTAATTTTGACGTCAAGAGGATTCATGTCGACACAGGAAGTTCGGCCAATATCCTCTTCATGCAACCTTTCCTTTAGATGGGACTGAAGGTGGCCGACCTTGTCCCGACTAAGGACTCTCATGTCGCCTTCAACTGTGCATGAGTCGTTCCAGCCGGGAGCATCACGTTGCCGGTCTGAGCAGTGAACCAGACTTCCATGACGGAGTTTACCATCATGGACCTCTCATCGCCGTACAACGCCATCATCAGGCGCACTTGGTTGGCTGCGATGAAGACGATCCCGTCCACTTATCACCAGCATCTTCATTTCCCCTCGGCCGAGGGGATGATGGAGATTCGAGGGGATCAGGTAGCCGCAAGGCGTTGTTACATGGCGGTGTTGGCGGGGAAATCGACCCTGCTTGACGAACTGCCTGAGGAGGGAGAAATTCATCCTAAGAGGTAGCAATACTTCAGGACCGAGTCAAGCGGATGAAAGCCAACCCTGTCCCGAAGACAGGGTTCTAGAAGACCTTGAATAGGTCCCCATAGACTTTATTGACCCCGAGAAATTCTTTCTCGCCGGGAGTTTATTGTCAGCCAAGGAAAGAAGGGCGATACTCGACCTCCTTGTCAAAAACAAGGACATTTTTGCCTGGAGGCCTCGCGACATGCCGGGAATCAACCCCGAGGTTGCTAATCACCGGTTGTTCATCTCGCCCACCATCCGCCCAATCCGACAGAAGCAACGACGAATGGCCTTAGTACACGAAGAAGCAGTATGTGACGAGGTGAACAGACTGTTGGCCGCCGGGTTCATCCGTGAGGTGTGACATACCGACTGGCTGGCCAACACCGTGGTGGTTCCAAAGAAGAATAAGAAGTGGCGGGTGTGCGTGGACTTCACCGACTTGAACAACGCGTGCCCAAAGGACAGCTTCCCACTGCCAAAAATCGACCAGCTAGTAGACTCTTCATCGGGTAATGAACTAATGAGGTTTATGGATGCTTATTCAGGCTCCCATCAAATCCCGATGTACGAACCCGACCAGGAGGAAACCGCATTCATAACCCCTACTGGCATTTACTGCTACAAAGTAATGTCGTTTGGGTTAAAAAATGCTAGGGCCACCTATCAGAGGTTGATCACTAAGATCTTCTAGCACCAGATCGACAAGACTGTGGAGGTCTATATTGACGACATGATGGTCAAAAGCGAGCACAAGAAATGACCATCTATCCCATTTGGAGGAAGTCTTCGCCGTGCTGTGCAAATACCGCCTCAAATTTAACAAAATGAAGTGCTCCTTCAGAGTCACCTAAGGCAAGTTTTTGGGGTACTTGACGACCTAGTGTGGAATCGAAGCCAACCCCGATCAGAGTAAGGTGATCATTGAAATGGAGCCATCACAAAACAAGAAGGTGGTGTAGAAGCTAACTGGAAGGTTGGCCGCTCTCAACTGTTTCATCTCCATAGCCACTGATCGATGTCAACCATTTTTCCTATTGCTTCGAAAGGCCCAGAAGGTCGAATGGACGCTGGAGTGTCAGAAGGCATTTGAAGAAATAAAAAAATACCTCAGTACGCTACCCCTCCTGGTGTGCCCTTCTCCCGGAGATATACTGGTCTTTTACATCCCAGCTTCCGAGCATGCTGTCAGTTCTGCGCTGCTAAAGGACATGGACCATGGGTAGGGAGTGATCTACTATGCAAGTAAGGCACTAAACGGAGAAGAAACCAGGTATTCCCGCATTGAAAAACTTGTGTTTGCCTTGCTTATTTCTGCCCAGAAATTATGCCATTATTTTCAAGCCCATTCAATCCACGTCATCACCGACTCGCCTCTTAAGGCTGTACTACAAAAAGCAGACGTCGCAGGACGGTTGCTGAAGTGGGCAGTGGAATTATAAGCCTTTGATATCCACTATCAGCCCAGGAATGCGATCAAAGGGCAGGTAGTTGCAGACATCATCGCCGATCTCAGGCCAGCAGAGCAATAGGTCTGCACCATCTTCGACTTCAGGCCAATTTCTTGGACACTCCATGTTAATGGGGCGTCCAATCAAAGGGGGTCAGGAGCAGGGCTGATCTTGCGAAGTGAAGACGGATTCCTGTTTGAGCATGCAATCAGCTCGGTTTCAAGGCTTCTAACAATGAAGCTAAATACGAGGCCTTGATCGCAGGTTTAGAATTCGCTGTAGATCTCTCCGTGCGTAAATTGGTGATCTACAGCAATTCTCAGCTTGTGGTTTTCTAGAGTACCGGTGTCACGCCCCAGGGCGGCCGTCCCCGGGACGCGGCAAGTGTATAAATATGATATCAGCAGTCTATACAGGAGGTCAATAATATACTCTAAACAACACTAAAAAATGACAACACCACAAAAGCAAGGTTGACATGATATATACACAAATAGCGGAAGCTAAAAGACTGAGTCTGTAATTAAAAAACATATTACAGACTCGATACATAATCAACTGTCCTGTGAGAGCCAATATATACAACGACATCCAATATAATACAAACAGGTGCCCAAGCACGGAAATATAATACATAAAATCAAAAAGGGATGCTGATGGCCTCTAACACTCGCGGGAAGTGGTGCTACTCCGCTACTGATGAAGTCCCTCGGGGAGCTCCTCCTTCAAATCTGACTCAGTGATAACTGGAGAAAAAATATGCGAGGGGTGAGCCACACGCTCAGTGAATAGCACAACCCATGCATCACAATTCATATTAACAACAAATAATTATTCAAAGCCTCAAAGTGGCAGGAACTAACAATCCAGTGGGTCGCTACATCGCCGACCCACTACACCCTCACCCTCACCCTCCAATAGGTGACATAGGCTATTGGGACTGACTAGGCTGTTAATCACCCTTGGTCCACCGATAGTCTCTCCTCCACTCCGTAGCCCGCCTGGTCTACTCCCACAATTCAGCACAGTTCAAAACCAAATAAGGAGGTATCTACTGATGGGAGCCCTCTGTCAGGACGGCCTTTCTAACGCTGGGGCAGTCTCTATACGGATCCAACGAAGGGAACAGAAACAGCCTACCCACACGTATACGATCCAATCGGATCCGTCGGCAACATCTTCCTAACAATTTAAATGTCATGAATTCTTGCGAATTCCTCCAGGGCGCATAACTACGATGCGGGGAAGCCTGTATTATAACCGCATGGTTATAATATTCACTAAGCATGCTCATTACTAAATAACTCACATTTGATTTAAAATAAATTAAACTAAATGGGAAACATGCACAGGTCAAGGCTTCCTAGCATGAAAATATGGTATCAGGATGCATGGCTCATACACATATCTTAAGGGTGCAAGTCCCTAACATACAAGGTCTAGGGTGGCATGCATACTACATAACAATCATGCCTGCATAGATTACATATTATACAAGTTAATATTAAACTATGGTGCCCCAGGGGAGGACGATACACGCCTAAGAGCATATACGCCTCCCTACTGGGTTGGATTGTCCCACTCACTAATACCCGGGTCGTCGCGTGACCGTCCGTCAAGATCTGCAAGACATGGTATTCAACACTAAGAGTAAAATACACAATACATACAAAAATACACTAAAAATACCCAACACTCCGACAAGCGTACATACATACCGTACGCACGCGAGCCCGAGTGCCCCGACTCACTCCCGCACCCCCGGGCAGCCATGCGCACGGCCACCCGCACGTGCACGCACGGGTGCGCACGCACGCCCGAGCCCCGGGTGCACTGTCGCGCCCCAGCCTGCGCGCCCAGACGTGCTGCCGCGCCTCTGCCCGCACGCCACGTGCACGCTCGTGCGTGCCCGCGCACACCGCGCGTCCAGCCCCGGGTGCACCCGCGCGCACTGCGCCCCAGCGCAGCACCTCGCGCGCACACCCGCATGCACTGCGCCCCAGCGCAGCACCCCGTACGCACGCCCTGTTGTGTCTGTGTAATTTGGAGCGCTCTGTTTGAAGATTTGGGTACATAATTTTTTTTTTCCTAAGTTATGTATTCCTGATTTGGTGTTTGGATTTGATTTTGTTAAAATCCAAAATGAAGAGGTTTAATTATGAGTTTACTCTGAGATGTCCAGTTTTGAGTTAGCTTTCGCACAGAAGTGGAATTATATCAAATGGATTCTTGTAGTAAAAGTTATGGGTATTTTTCCAAGTATACCCCGGGGATGGAAAGTCTGGCAGCAGCCCTGTTCCATGTTCGGCTCTAATTTCGGATTAGATAGAGCGATTATCTGATCATGGCATAAACATGAAAGTTGTAGATAATCTTCTGAGCTTTCCAGCGGTCTTGGAATCAAGCAATTCGGAGCTGTATCGGGGAAGTTATGGCTGTTCCAATGAAGCTTGCGCAGAATTTCTAGTCGGGGGGCGACTTAGTAAATTCTCCTTAAGATATTTGTGATAAATATCTTTCTCCTCTCTCTTCCCCTCCCAATGTGCACGTCGACCTCTGCTGGGTCTCATTTTCTCTCCTTCAAAGCCCCCACCAAGTGTTTGATCAAATGTTCCAATGAGAAGGAGAAGGTGGTGGTGGAGAAAGAATAGCTTGTGTGCATGTGTTGTTGTTGTTTGTTCCTCTCTATCTCAAGCTCCCTTTCTCATGATCTCTTCCCCCCTGTTTGCTGCCATGAGGAGGCTGAGGAGAGGCCGAGGAGAGGTGGTGGTGGTGGTGGTTCCGGCGGCGGCGTTTCGGTGCGCGAAGGGCCCCGAACCTCCCCCTTTCTTTTCCCTCCCAAGGTGAGCTCCTCCCCTCCTTTTTCTTGGTTTTCATGGCCTAAGGGGTGTTGGAAGGTCATGCATGTTGGGTAGGTGTGTTAGGGAGTGAGTGGGGGGTTGGGGATGGTTAAAAAGAGGTTAGAATGGCTTGGGCGCGAGCTGGGCGTCGTCTGCGCGCGCAGGCGCGCGCGTAGTCGGGCGCAGGCGGGCGCGCAGACGCGCGCGGGCGCGGGTGCGCGCGGGCGCGTGCGCGCGGGTGCAGGCGCGAGCGGGGGTGCGCGCGGGAGTACGCACAGGTGCGCACGGGCGCGCGCGCGCGGGTAGGGCACCTGGGCACTGCGCCTGGGCGCGGAGCTGGGGACCAGTGCGTGCGCGTGCTGGGGCGTGCGCTGGGCTGAACGCGCGGTGCGCGTGCGGCAGTGCGTCGGGCAGGCGCGCGGCAGTGCGTCGATGGTGCCGGCGTGCGTGCGTGCATGTGCATTCGTGCATGCGCGTGCGGGTGGCTATGCGAATGGCTGCCCGGGGGTTCGGGAGTGTGTCGGGGTGCTCGAACTCGCGTGCGTACAGGCCGTATGTACGCTTGTCCGAGTGTTGGGTATTTTTTTGTGTATTTTTGGGGGTATTGGTGTATTTTACTCACCGAGTTGATTACCCTGTCTTGCAGATCTTGACGGACGGTCACGCGACGACCCGGTTATAGCGACGACCCGGAGGCGCTATATGCACTTGGGCGTATACCGTCCTCCCCTGGGGCACCATAGTTAATATTAACTGATTAATATGTAATTTGTGCAAGCATGATTAGTGTGTAGAATGCATGCCACCCTAGACTTGTATGTTAGGGACTTGCACCCATAGGATATGTGTAAGAGCCGTGCATCCTGTCACCATGTTCACATGATAGGAAGCCTCGACCTATGCATGTGTCCTACTAGTTTGATTTATTAATTAAATGCAAACTTATGATATCTTAGTATGCCTTGGGGAATATAAAGGGGGCCTTGCGAGGTCAACATTGAGACCGGGGCTAGGGTGCTCCGTGTTCCTTGTATGGTTGGCGGGATGTCCTATATCGATACCTCATGTTGCCCTCCCAAGGTCTCTTTTCCTCATTATTATCTTATGTATTCCCCGCATCTTGGTTATGCGCGCTGGAGGAATTCTGAAGAATTCAAGACATTAGAGTTGTAGAGATGTGTTGTCAGCGGATCCGAGTGGATCATATGCGATAAATAGGGTGTTCTGTTCCCTTCGTTGGATCCGTGTAGAGACTACCTCAGCGTTAGAAAGGTCGTCCCGTGCAGGGGCACCCATCAGTAGGCACCTCCTGATTTGGTAGACGGACTGCGCTGAAAGTGGGAGTGGCCAAACGGCCTACGGAGTGGGGAGAGACTATCGGTGGACCAAGGGTGACCAACAGCCTAGTCAGTCCCAAGAGCCTATGTCACCTATTGAGGGGTGAGGGTGAGGGTGTGGTGGGCCGGCGATGTGGCGACCCACAGGATTGTGTAAGGATGATTATCAGTCTTGTAAGTCCCAATATCCTTTGTCACCTATTGAGGGGTGAGGGTGAGGGTGTAGTGGGTTGGCGATAGCGACCCGCTGGATTTGTGTAGTTAGTCTCAATATCCTATGTCACCTATTGAGGGGTGAGGGTGAGGGTGTAGTGGGTTGGTGATAGCGACCCACTGGATTTGTATAGCTGTTGCCATTTTGTGGCTTTTAATAATGGGACTGTGGATTATTAAGATCTGGTGGTTAATATATATTGTGATGCATGGGTTGTGCTGTTCACTGAGCGTGTGGCTCACCCCTTGCATAATATTATTTCTCCAGAGTCATCTGAGTCGGAACTGAAGGAAGAGCTCCCCGAGGGACTTCATCAGTAGCGGAGTAGCGCCACGTCCGGCGAGTATCAGAGGCTATCAACATCCCTTGTGATTGTACATGTATGTATTATACTCCGTGCTTGGGCACGCGTTTGTATTGTATTTGGATGTCATTGTATATATTGGCTCTCACAGGACAGTTGATTATGTATCGAGTCTGTAATATGTTTTTGGATTACAGATTCAGTCTTTTAGCTTCCGCTTTTGGTGTATATATCATGTCAGCCCTGCTTTTGTTGTCTGTGTTGTCATTTTAGCTGTTGTGTGAGTATGTTATTGAACTCCTGTTTAGACTGATATAATATATACACTTGCCGCGTGTCGGGGACACCCGGGGCGTGACACGCCAGCTCGCCTCCCCGCGTACACCGCACGCAACGCGCCCCTGCGCAGCGCTCCGCGGGCACGCCGTGCACTGCGCCTGTCACGCCCCGGGCGTCCCCGAGACGCGGCAAGTGTATATATAATATCAGAATCTACACAGGAGGTCAATAATATATCATACACAAACAACCAGAATGACACTCAGACAATAAAAGCAGGGCTGACATGATATATACACCAAATGCGGATAACAAATGACTGAATCTGTAATCAAAACGCACTACAGACTCCATACATAATCACATGTCCTGTGAGAGCCAATATACATACAAAGACATCCAAATACAACACAAACGCGTGCCCAAGCACGGAAAATAACACATACTGGCACAAGGGATGCTGATAGCCTCTACAACTCGTGGGACGTGGCGCTACTCCGCTACTGATGAAATCCCTCGGGGAGCTCCTCCTCCAGATCCGACTCAGATGACACTGTAGAAAAATATTATGCGAGGGGTGAGCCACACGCTCAGTGAACGGCACAACCCATGCATCACAGACAATATTGAGCACAACCAGAAAATCCTTATCCTCCACAACACATTATCAAGCCACAACAATGATATCAACAACTCAAAGCCGTGGGTCGCTCGATCGCCAACCCACTACACCCTCACCCTCACCCTTCAATGGGCGACAAAGGATATTGGGACTGGCTATACCAAACCAGCGGGTCGCTTCCGCCAACCCGCTACACCCTCACCCTCACCCTTCAATGGGTGACATAGGATATTGGGACTAACTGCACCAAAAACCAGCGGGTCGCTTCCGCCAACCCGCTACACCCTCACCCTCACCCTTCAATGGGTGACATAGGATTTTGGGACTTACAATCCAGTGGGTCGCCACATCGCCGGCCCACCATACCCTCACCCTCACCCTTCAATGGGTGACATAGGATTTTGGGACTGATAAGCATCCAATCACAACTCCAGTGGGTCGTTCATCGCCAACCCACTACACCCTCACCCTCACCCTTCAATGGGTGACATAGGATTTTGGGACTGACTAGGCTGTTGGTCACCCTTGGTCCACCGATAGTCTCTCCTCCACTCCGTAGGCCGCCTGGTCTACTCCCACATTCAGCACAGTCCGTCCTAAATCAGGAGGTGCCTACTGATGGGAGCCCTCTGTCAGGAAGGCCTGTCTAACGCTGGGGTAGTCTCTACCGGATCCAACGAAGGGAACAGAACAGCCTACCCATCGCATATGATCCACTTGGATCCGCAGACGGCACATTATAACAACACTAATGTTCTGAATTCCTCAGAACCCACCAGGGCGCATAACTACGATGCGGGGAACATGCATAAGGTTATAACAGGGTGAAATATTCTTGGGGGAAAGCAACTCGGGAGGGCAGCGTGAGTTCCCGTTATAGGACACTCCGACAACCAAACAAGGAACACGGTGTACCCTAACCCGGGTCTCACCGCTGTCCTCGCAAGGCCCCTCCCCTAAAATATTCACTATAACATGCAATTCAACAAATACTAGCATTTAATTTAATAAATAAACTAGTAGGGCACATGCATCGGTCGGGCTTCCTAACAAGGAACCAGGAGACATGCTGCATGGCTCATATACATATCCTAAGGGTGCAAGTCCCTAACATGCAAAGTCTAGGGTAACATGCATTCTACAATTTTCAATCATGCTCGCATGATATACATATTACACATGGTCAATATTCATCCAAGGCGCCCCAGGAGAGGTCGGTATACGCCCAAGTGCGTATAGCACCTCTCTACTGGGTTGGATTGTCCCACTCACCGATAACCGGGTCGTCGCGTGACCGTCCGTCAAGATCTGATCGAGCACAGCATCCGATAGGAGATCCCCCGCAACTTCCCTGGACTCGGCGACCACCACCAGATCCTCCGCCACCCACCTCTTCACCCACGAGGGTGGCCCAGAAACAGCATTCGCATACCTCTGCAAATCCTGGCACTCCTTCTGCACCACCCTAGCAGTTTTCTTCCTCGCCACCGCCAAAATCACATGATCCATCGCATCATCATTCATCCACACCTCAAATGAGATCGTATCCATCCATCCACCGGGCACAATTGCAGTATAAACACTCGAGATCAAATCGTGTCTGGTCCTGAGCTCCATTGTCGCAAGCAAGCCCTGGCAGTACCTCCGCCCGCTCGCATAGAACTTGAACACATCCTGCCCCTCCTTCAGCAACAGAGGTGTGTCCTTCCCATCACCGGTCCCAAGGAGGCTGAAGTTTTTCTCAAAGATCGACCCCTTGATCGCGAACCTCGAGGCCCAGGCAAGCGCGATCGCCTCGTTGTTACGCTTCCCCACGAAGTAGTTCACCGTGAATGCAATCAGGAATGTCACGGACGCAATCTCCCTCACCAAGCCCTCTAAAGCCTCACAGTCCCTCAAATTCGCCGAACCAGGCACCCCAGCGGAGAGGGAGACGAGATCGAACGCCGATCCGACGCAATCGGAGACGAGGACGTCGGCGACGAGCCTGAGCCCCCACGAGGCGTCGACCTGGAGCCCGGACGCGACGGTGACGTCGGCGCCGGACCTGCGGAGGACGTCGATGGTGATCACCGCCTCCATCGGCTCCGTGCCGTCGGCGATCGGGACCAGGACCTTGCGAGGGGCATCGGACGCCATTGTTGAGACGGAAGAGGCGAAGAGAGAGAGAGAGAGAGATATTTAACAAATATCTTGAGGGGGAAAAGACATAGACACCCTTTCACTTGAAATTCTGCGCAAGCTTCACTTGAACAGCCATAACTTCCTCGATACAGCTCCGAATTGCTTGATTCCAAGACCGATGGAAAGCTAAGAAGATTATCTACAACTTTCATGTTTATGACATGATCAAATAACCTCTCCAGCTATTCCGAATTTAGAGCCAAACATGGAACAGGGCTGCTGCCAGAATTTCCATCCCCGGGGTACACTTGGAAGAATACCCATAACTTTTACTACAAGAATCCAGTTGATCTAATTCCACTTCCAAACGAAAGCTAACTCAAAACTGGACGTCTCATAATAAAATCAGAATTTTACTTCTTCATCTTGGATTTTTACAAAATCAAATCCAAGCGGCAAATTGGAAATACATAACTTACGAAAAAATTTATGTACTCAAAATTTTCAAACAGAGCGCTCCAAAATGACACAGGCACAACATCATCCCCCCCTTAGGAAATTTAGTCCTCGAAATTTAAGGAAACCCAAAAGGGAAGACCGCAAGTATCATGCTTAGACCTTTGCTCCCAAGTGGTCTTCGCACCGAACTGGCGCTACCAACACACAAAATCAAAGGAACGGTCTTAGCGTGGAGCCTCTTCTCATGCTGGTTTCTGACCTCGATCCACTGCTCCACGAACGACAAATCCACCTCCAGAATGAGGCGGTCGAACAGAAAGACATGAGCAGGATCTTGGACATAACGCCTCAGTCAAGAGACAAGGACGACGTCGTGGGCATAAGCCAGCGGTGGGGGGGAAAGGCTACATGACAAGCCACCTCCCCAATCCACTCAATGACGAGAAACAGTCTCATTAAAGAGCCAACCTAGCTAGCCCCGAACGTCAAAACGGAGGATGCCCTTAAACCAGGACACTTCCTTGCAATAATGGTCGCCAAACCCGAAGGTAAGCTTCTGGCGACGATGACCCGGGTAGCCCTCCTGTCGGTTCTGGGAGGTGCAGATGTACACTCTAACCAACCCGGCCACCGCGAGGTCAAACAACTAACTTATGGCCCCTCCAACTGGCGCTCCTCAACCGTCCCAACACAAGGGAGGTATGAAACTGCGCCTGTAGAGTGCCCTTCACCGATCCATCCGGGTGCTCGAATGGCAGTCGCTTACTGGCATACCCCAACAAATGGGTGGTGCCTCACCCAACTGCCCTCACCATCGAGCACGCAGGCAATTAGCATGTCCTCCAAGGTCGAATCATCCTCATTGACTGGCTGTCCATCGGCGATGAAACGCTATACTTAAATGGAGGCTCGCGCCTAAGGCTGCGCCACAACCTCAAAGTAACCCTCGCGTCTCAACCGAAAATAGCGCCGACTGGAGTGCCATGAAGACGAACAATCGCGAAGGTGAAACCCACGTCAAGACGTCCAGAGACTCAATCAGTCTGATAGGGAGGGAGTCGCGGACTTAGTCAGTCGGTCAATGATCACCCAGACGGCGTCGTGACCCGAACGTGACATTAACGAGTCTGCAACAATCCCTGACAACCCATTCTCACGCCCACTGAGGAATCTTGATGGACTGACGCTTTTCACGCGATGATGAATCTCGAACTTTGCCTGAGGGCATGCCAACCTGGGGAAACAAGGTCACCCACATCATCTTATCATCACACCACAGCAACTCAACAAAGACTACCCCAAAGTAGTCCTCGGAAACCCAATAAAACTTTCGAGATCCACGAAGGCATCCGGCGCATTCGTCCACCCCGACGGCAGTACTTAAAACTCGTAGTGCCTGAACGGTCACGAAAGGCCATCTACGGGATGTCCAACTCTCGGATCTCCAGCTTGTGGTACCCTTGTGCGAAGATCGATCTAACAGCAGGCACTCGCTCTCAGAGCTGGTCAAATAGATCATCCATTCGCGACAAAGGTAATTGATCTTCTACCTCCACGGGGAGATCAAAACAACACCATGAACAATCAAGTTCGGATTCTGCTCTTCGAGCATGGCTGGCGCTCATGATAACACTTACACGCTCGGTAAGCCGCTTAACCGCACTTAATCCACGAGACATGCAATAAGGGGTCGTCGGACCTCGACAATGCCTATGCAACGTCATCTATCTGATATGGCGGTCAAGTCCCATCACGAACGCTAGCATCGCGTCTCCTTATTTGCGACCAATGTGGGGCAAAACGCGACAGTATCTACATCTGTGCTTACATGCCGCCAGAGATAGGCCGCTCATCACAACCATTGGAACTCCGGCATCCTGCACTCTATGGGCAGATTCATCACGGGGAGTCCATGCTTTCGTCATCATTTAGCAGCACTCTCCCGGTGTGGCCTCTACCTGGTAGCCTCCCAAGCCCGCTATCTCTGCCATATGGGCGCACCAACAAGCATAGCATCTGGGAGCACCTCGTAGGGCTCTGGCCTCAACCGGGCAGCTACAACACATAATGATTTATCGAAGCGACTCCAGATGCCACTATGGAACCCTGTCCACTAGCGATCGCCCACTGAGCTGCAATAGGACGCACCTGGTTCCGATCGAACGCATCACCACACCCAATCGCGATGCGTCAGAGCAAACTGCGAACCCACCCCTCCCAGACGGAAGGTAAGAACTGGCGCTGAGGTGAGCCTCCGAGTAAACTCCAGGAAGCTCTCCTCGCAAGAAGGGGACCACTCGAACCGGATATCCTCCGAGTAAGGCGGTTAAGAGGAACAGCTATCTTCGAGAGTCCCTCGTCAAGCTTCCTACAATAACCTGCTAAACTCGGGAAGCTCCGAATCCCTGCGGGGTTCGACGGTCGGCGCCAATTTGACGCGACGAGCGTCTTGCCCGGGTCCACAGATATGCCTTCACCAGAAATCCCCCAGCCCAAAAGGCCTTAACCTCTAACCAAAACTCACATTTGATCTACCATCCATCTGATGCTTCTAAGGTATCCCTTGACTGGGAAAAGAACCTCGGGAAAGCAGCATGAAATCCCGATATAGGATACCCCGACAACCAAACAAGGAACACGAAGTACCCTAGCCCGGGTTTCAACGCCGACCTCACAAGGCCCCTTAATCCAGAAAGGAACACTAGAAGAAGACATCATTCTTAAAGAACATTACCAACCTCACCGGATCATCTACATCTAGATAATCACCCACCGATATCCTTCAACATCCATCTCAAGACCGGACCCAACCTCTATGGGAACGGTCGAACCACGACTGAGTCACGAGGCGACGCGTCTTTGTCTCATCCACACCCTCACTCCTTTCAGGAGACATTTTGGGACTTTGGGAGAGACTTAGACTGTTCTTCACCCCTGGTCCACCGGTAGCCTCTCCTCCACACCGTAGGCCGCCTGGTCCGCTCCCACAATTCAGCACAGTCCGAACCCAAATCAGGAGGTGCCTACTGATGGGAGCCCTCTGTCAGGAAGGCCTCTCTAACGCTGAGGAGTCCCTACTCGGGTCCACGAAGGGGAGAACGACCATACTCGCGACATCATCCATTACAGGACCGAACCCAACATCATCGGGAATGGTCGAATAAACCATTTGGTCACGAGCGACCCGTCTTCGCCTCATCCACACCCTCACTCCCGAAAGGAGACATTTTGGGACTTTGGGAGAGACTTAGACTGCTCTCTACCCCTGGTCCACCGGTAGCCTCTCCCCGCTCCGTAGCTCGCCTGGTCCTCTGACCGGGAGCCTGTCTAACGCCGGGGCTGTACTACGCGGATCCGACGAAGGGGAGAGCGATTCCACGCTCGCGACACCATCCATTAATCCATTTCCGGATTAGCCCCTACCTGACACACTCCCACGATCAGTACCCCTCCGACTGCATCGGCGGTACCTACGGATGAGAGCCTCCTGCCAGGACGGCTACAACCCGGCCTCTTTAACTCGAACAACCACAGACGGATCTGCTGCCAAGGGGACCTGTGGAACTGCATCACGGGCCGCCCTCAGCTCCCGGATCTCCCGCGCCTGCTCTACCAACGCTCTGGTCTGCGCCTCCAGTGCCTTGATCCGAGTCTCCACCAAATCCGCTGTCCAAGCGAACGCACGTTCCCGTGCGGGAGGCTCCTGCGCCGATCCTGGCCTCACAGCCGTGGACTCTCCAGTAGCATCCTCGCCTCTAGTAGGTCCGAAAACCTCCAAAGGTCGAGAGGGACCATGTCCGCGCCGTCCTCCACGAGGAGACATATCAGCAATCCTAAGAAACCAGACACTAGGATCAGAATACTCATATCAAAATCCTAGGACTCATCTCTACGAAAGAAGACCATTGGCTCTGACAGGACCAGGCTCTGATACCACCAATTTGTCACGCCCCGGGCGTCCCCGGTACGCGGCAAGTGTATATATAATATCAGAATCTACACAGGAGGTCAATAATATATCATACACAAACAACCAGAATGACACTCAGACAATAAAAGCAGGGCTGACATGATATATACACCAAATGCGGATAACAAATGACTGAATCTGTAATCAAAACACACTACAGACTCCATACATAATCACATGTCCTGTGAGAGCCAATATACATACAAAGACATCCAAATACAACACAAACGCGTGCCCAAGCACGGAAAATAACACATACTGGCACAAGGGATGCTGATAGCCTCTGCAACTCGCGGGACGTGGCGCTACTCCGCTACTGATGAAATCCCTCGGGGAGCTCCTCCTCCAGATCCGACTCAGATGACACTGTAGAAAAAGATTATGCGAGGGGTGAGCCACACGCTCAGTGAACGGCACAACCCATGCATCACAGACAATATTGAGCACAACCAGAAAATCCTTATCCTCCACAACACATTATCAAGCCACAACAATGATATCAACAACTCAAAGCCGTGGGTCGCTCGATCGCCAACCCACTACACCCTCACCCTCACCCTTCAATGGGCGACAAAGGATATTGGGACTGGCTATACCAAACCAGCGGGTCGCTTCCGCCAACCCGCCACACCCTCACCCTCACCCTTCAATGGGTGACATAGGATATTGGGACTAACTGCACCAAAAATCAACGGGTCGCTTCCGCCAACCCGCCACACCCTCACCCTCACCCTTCAATGGGTGACATAGGATTTTGGGACTTACTATCCAGTGGGTCGCCACATCGCCGGCCCACCATACCCTCACCCTCACCCTTCAATGGGTGACATAGGATTTTGGGACTGATAAGCATCCAATCACAACTCCAGTGGGCCGTTCATCGCCAACCCACTACACCCTCACCCTCACCCTTCAATGGGTGACACAAGATTTTGGGACTGACTAGGCTGTTGGTCACCCTTGGTCCACCGATAGTCTCTCCTCCACTCCGTAGGCCGCCTGGTCTACTCCCACATTCAGCACAGTCCGTCCTAAATCAGGAGGTGCCTACTGATGGGAGCCCTCTGTCAGGAAGGCCTGTCTAACGCTGGGGTAGTCTCTACCGGATCCAACGAAGGGAACAGAACAGCCTACCCATCGCATATGATCCACTTGGATCCGCAGACGGCACATTATAACAACACTAATGTTCTGAATTCCTCAGAACCCACCAGGGCGCATAACTACGATGCGGGGAACATGCATAAGGTTATAACAGGTGAAATATTCTTGGGGGAAAGCAACTCGGGAGGGCAGCGTGAGTTCCCGTTATAGGACACTCCGACAACCAGACAAGGAACACGGTGTACCCTAACCCGGGTCTCACCGCTGTCCTCGCAAGGCCCCTCCCCTAAAATAATCACTATAACATGCAATTCAACAAATACTAGCATTTAATTTAATAAATAAACTAGTAGGGCACATGCATCGGTCGGGCTTCCTAACAAGGAACCAGGAGACATGCTGCATGGCTCATATACATATCCTAAGGGTGCAAGTCCCTAACATGCAAAGTCTAGGGTAACATGCATTCTACAATTTTCAATCATGCTCGCATGATATACATATTACACATGGTCAATATTCATCCAAGGCGCCCCAGGAGAGGTCGGTATACGCCCAAGTGCGTATAACACCTCTCTACTGGGTTGGATTGTCCCACTCACCGATAACCGGGTCGTCGCGCGACCGTCCGTCAAGATCTGATCGAGCACAGCATCCGATAGGAGATCCCCCGCAACTTCCCTGGACTCGGCGACCACCACCAGATCCTCCGCCACCCACCTCTTCACCCACAAGGGTGGCCCAGAAACAGCATTCGCATACCTCTGCAAATCCTGGCACTCCTTCTGCACCACCCTAGCAGTTTTCTTCCTCGCCACCGCCAAAATCACATGATCCATCGCATCATCATTCATCCACACCTCAAATGAGATCGTATCCATCCATCCACCGGGCACAATTGCAGTATAAACACTCGAGATCAAATCGTGTCTGGTCCTGAGCTCCATTGTCGCAAGCAAGCCCTGGCAGTACCTCCGCCCGCTCGCATAGAACTTGAACACATCCTGCCCCTCCTTCAGCAACAGAGGTGTGTCCTTCCCATCACCGGTCCCAAGGAGGCTGAAGTTTTTCTCAAAGATCGACCCCTTGATCGCGAACCTCGAGGCCCAGGCAAGCGCGATCGCCTCGTTGTTACGCTTCCCCACGAAGTAGTTCGCCGTGAATGCAATCAGGAATGTCACGGACGCAATCTCCCTCACCAAGCCCTCTAAAGCCTCACAGTCCCTCAAATTCGCCGAACCAGGCACCCCAGCGGAGAGGGAGACGAGATCGAACGCCGATCCGACGCAATCGGAGACGAGGACGTCGGCGACGAGCCTGAGCCCCCACGAGGCGTCGACCTGGAGCCCGGACGCGACGGTGACGTCGGCGCCGGACCTGCGGAGGACGTCGATGGTGATCACCGCCTCCATCGGCTCCGTGCCGTCGGCGATCGGGACCAGGACCTTGCGAGGGGCATCGGACGCCATTGTTGAGACGGAAGAGGCGAAGAGAGAGAGAGAGAGATATTTAACAAATATCTTGAGGGGGAAAAGACATAGACACCCTTTCACTTGAAATTCTGCGCAAGCTTCACTTGAACAGCCATAACTTCCTCGATACAGCTCCGAATTGCTTGATTCCAAGACCGATGGAAAGCTAAGAAGATTATCTACAACTTTCATGTTTATGACATGATCAAATAACCTCTCCAGCTATTCCGAATTTAGAGCCAAACATGGAACAGGGCTGCTGCCAGAATTTCCATCCCCGGGGTACACTTGGAAGAATACCCATAACTTTTACTACAAGAATCCAGTTGATCTAATTCCACTTCCAAACGAAAGCTAACTCAAAACTGGACGTCTCATAATAAAATCAGAATTTTACTTCTTCATCTTGGATTTTTACAAAATCAAATCCAAGCGGCAAATTGGAAATACATAACTTACGAAAAAATTTATGTACTCAAAATTTTCAAACAGAGCGCTCCAAAATGACACAGGCACAACAGCGCCCAGCGCGCCCGACCGCACGCGCCCAGCGAGCCCGACAGCACGTGCCCAGCGCACCTGATCGTAGCTCGCCCACCTGCGCCTGCTTGTTTGCGCGCGCAGGCTCGCGCGCACGCACGCCGGTGAGCCCGCATGCACCCGAGCCAACCCTAACACCCTCAACCGCCCCCAACAGCCCCCTCCAACCACCCAACAGCCATGCATAACCAAAAACACCTCCTAACATGCATCTAAACAAGAAAAGGAAGGAAGAAACTCACCCAAGGAGAGGAAGGGAAGAGGAGGAAGAACGGGTGCTCTTCGCGCACCGATTTGCCACCTCCAAGGCCACCACCACCAAGCCCTAAAAGTGGCTGAAATCTGAGGAGAAAAGGGACCATAAGAGGGGGTCACACATGAGGGAACTCGAATCCGAGACCATAGGAAGATAGATCGGGTCCTCACCTATCTTTTCTCCTTCTAGGGCTTCCTCTTTTGAACACTCTAACTAGGTCATATGGTGGAAAAAGAGAGAAGATGAGAGAGAGCTTTTGGTGGAGAAGAAGATGAATAGGGGGAGTGCAACTATACATGGGCGTGGACCTCACTTAAAGCACACACACCTCACACACTCACTCACACACTCACCACCCACTTAACTTAGAAATTAATTAGTTTAAACTAGGTTTAGGTGAGATTTGACCCTAGTCAACCCAACCACACTAAAAACCAAAACCCATTGACCAAGTCAAGGTCAACTTTGACCAAGTCAAGTCTCCCAATGACTTTTCGCTCGGTCAAAACCCGGATACGATTCGGAACTGTGAAATTCTGAAACGTTACCGGAATTCGATGAAATTTTTGTGAGTGGCTTGAAATGGCACCAGGACACATAATATGCAGTTAGATTTTCAATCGGAGTCCTCAAACTCAGGATGATAGCTAAAAGTCCAAAATTTTAGCGGTTCCGATCGAAAAACGAAAAAGTTGAAAAACTGCCAGAATGCTCCAATGGTTACCAGAAGGCTAAAAGTGACACATATATAACATTCTTCCCCCCTTAGGAAATTTTGTCCTCAAAATAAATACAAAAACATCTAGGAAGGGAAAAGATGCGGATACGCGTCACGCATGGCGTCCTCGAGCTCCCAAGTGGCCTCGGCACCGGAACGGTGCTGCCATCGCACCTTGACCAACTGGACGGTCTTGGTGCGGAGCCTCTTCTCGCGGCGGTCCAGGATCTCAATCGGCTGCTCCACGAATGACAAGTCCGGCTCGAAGATGAGCGGCTCGAACGGGATGACGTGAGCAGGATCGTGGACATAACGCCTCAGCTGCGAGACATGGAAGACGTCATGGGCCTGAGCAAACTGTGGGGCAGAGCTATGCGATAGGCCACCTCCCCAACTCGCTCGAGGATGAGGAACGGCCCAATGAAACGCGGACTCAGCTTGCCCCGCACACCAAAACGGAAGATGCCCTTCATCGGGGACACCTTCAGGAAGACATGGTCACCAACCTCGAAGGCAAGCTCACGGTGACGACGGTCAGCGTAGCTCTTCTGACGGCTCTGAGCGACTCGGATACGCTCGCGAATCGTCTTCACCATCTCTGAGGTCTGGTGAATGATCTCTGGTCCCTCCAACTGGCGCTCTCCGACCTCGTCCCAACACAAGGGGGACCTGCAGCTGCGGCCATAGAGCGCCTCGTAAGGAGCCATCCTGATACTCGAGTGGTAGCTGTTGTTGTAGGCAAACTCCACCAACGGAAGGTGCCTCTCCCAACTGCCCCCAAAATCGAGAACGCAGGCTCGCAGCATGTCCTCCAGGGTCTGAATCGTCCTCTCCGACTGGCCGTCCGTCTGCGGATGAAACACTGTACTGAAGTGGAGGTTCGTACCAAGGGCGTGCTGGAGGCTACGCCAGAACCTCAAAGTAAATCGCACGTCTCGATCGGAAATGATGCTGACGGGAGTGCCATGGAGACGAACAATCTCAGAGACAAACAACTGCGCCAGGGTATCCAGAGAATCGGTGAGTCGGATGGGGAGGAAATGAGCGGACTTCGTCAGTCGGTTGACGATCACCTAGATGGCATCGTGACCCGAACGTGACCTCGGCAAACCCGAGACGAAGTCCATGGTGATCTGCTCCCACTTCCACTGTGGGATCTCAATGGACTGTAGCTTCCCCGTAGGACGCTGATGCTCCGACTTCACCTGCTGGCATACTAAGCATCGGGCAACGAAACGGGCAATATCCGTCTTCATCCCGCGCCACCAGTAGCCACGACGAAGGCCCCTGTACATCTTCGTGCCACCAGGATGCACTGTGTACCTCGAACGATGGGCCTCGTCCAAGATCTTCTGCTTCAGCTCTGCGTCGTCAGGAATGCATACTCGGCCTCTGAACCGCAGGATCCCGTCCTCGTGAATCTGGTAGTCCGGACGCTCGCCCCCGGGCGACGCCTTCAGAGAGGACTAGAAAGTGAGGATCCTGCCCCTGAGCCGTGCGGATCTCGTCGAGAAGAACGGGCTGCACCACTAGCCTGGCCAAAAAGCCACCCGCAGGAGTCTCTCGAACGCTGATCCAGCAAGCGGCCTCCTCCAGAAGCCTCCAACGACGTACAGCCATGTGGGCGGCCATGCCCAAGGGCTGCCTGTTGAGAGCATCCGCCACGACATTCGCCTTACCCGGATGGTAAGCGATGTCACAATCATAGTCCTTCAGGAACTCGACCCAACATCTCTAACGCATGTTGAGCTCCGGCTGGGACTGCAAATATGTCAAGCTCTTATGATCAGTAAAGAGCTCAAACTCCTCGCCATAGAGGTAATGCCTCCACATCTTCAGCGCAAAGATGATCGCTGCCAACTCAAGGTCGTGGGTGGGGTAATTCTGCTCATGGGGCTTCAACTGACGCGACGCGTAAGCCACAACCTTACCGTGCTGCATCAGGACGCAACCCACACCCAACCGCGATGCATCGGAGTATACTGCGAACCCACCACTCCCAGACAGAAGGGTAAGAACTGGCGCTGAGGTGAGCCTTCGCTTCAACTCCAGGAAGCTCTCCTCGCAAGCCGGGGACCACTCGAACCGGACATCCTTCCGAGTGAGGCGGGTAAGAGGAACGGCTATCTTCGAGAAACCCTCGACAAACCTCCTGTAATAACCCGCCAAGCCCAGGAAGCTCCGAATCTCTGTGGGGTTCGACGGTTGACGCCAATTTGACACGGCGAGCGTCTTGTCCGGGTCCACAGATATGTCCTCGCCAGAAATCACGTGGCCCAGAAAGGCCATACGCTCCAACCAAAACTCGCACTTGCTGAACTTGGCGAACAACTGATATCTGGCCAAAGTCTCCAAGACAGTGCGGAGATGGTGAGCGTGCTCCTCAAGACTCCTCGAGTACACCAATATGTCATCGATGAATACTACCACAAAGGAGTCGAGGAAGGGCCGAAACACCCGGTTCATCAGATCCATGAAGGCCGCCGGCGCATTCGTCAACCCAAACGGCAGTACTCTGAACTCGTAGTGCCCATAACGGGTACGAAAGGCCGTCTTCGGAATGTCTGACTCCCGGATCTTCAGCTGATAGTAGCCCGAGCGAAGATCGATCTTAGAAAAGACTCGCGCTCCCTGGAGCTGGTCAAACAGATCGTCAATCCGCGGCAAGGGGTACTTGTTCTTCACTGTCCGCTTGTTCAGCTGCCTGTAATCGATACAAAGCCGCAGCGAACCGTCCTTCTTCCGGACGAACAGAACAGGGGCTCCCCACGGAGAAACACTCGGACGTGCGAAGCCCTTCTCCAGCAACTCCTCCAACTGCTCCTTGAGCACCTTCAGCTCTGCAGGGGCCATCCGGTACGGAGCTCTCGAAATTGGCTCGGTCCCCGGAATCAGATTTATCTCAAACTCGATCACGCGATCCGACGGTAATCCCGGAAGATCATCGGGGAAAACCTCGGGATATTCTGCCACGACCGGAGTCTGACTGATATCTGCCCACAGCGGTGCGTCCTCCTGAGCAATATATGCCAGAAAGCCCTCGCATCCTCCCTGAAGGAGTCTCCACGCCTGGATGGACGACACGAACCCCAAAGGGGCTACGTCACGATCGCCCACGAACTGGAAGGACCTCCGACCCGGAAGGTGGAAAGACACCGACTTGGCAAAACAGTCGATGCTGGCGTGACTAGCTGAAAGCCAATCCATTCCCAGGATGGCATCAAAATCCGTCATAGTGAGCTCCACCAACTCCACCGGAAACTCATGCCTCGCAACCACCACGGTACACCCTTGGTACACAGAACGGAGGAGAATACGGTCTCCTACGGGCAATGATATCTCCAGGATAGCATCTAAAGGGGCAGACGCCACGCCCATCCGTCTCGCAAAAGCGGGAGACACGAACGAGTGCGTGGCTCCAGAATCAAATAACACATATGCAGGGAGCTGGGAGATCTGAACAATACCTCAGACCACGCTACCCGAAGCCTGAGCCTCCTCCGCCGAAAGCGCTGCCACTCAGCCCTGAACAAACTGCGGCTGAGGAGCAAAGGCATGCCTCGCCGGCTGCGCTGGCTGCCTCCTCTGGTCAACACGGCCACCCTGTGGCTGCTGCTGCTGACGCTGAGGCTGCTGCTGCTGCTAGCGCTGAGGCTGCTGCTGCTGGCGCTGAGGCTGTTGCTGGAACTGCTGCTGCTGCTGTGGAGGTAGCACGTGGGGTCGGCCAGCATCAGGGCAATTATACAAGATATGCCCGATGCGCTGACAGTGGTAACAGCGCTGCGTCTTCGATCGCCTGGCCTGGACTGGCACTGCCGCAATGGGTGCTGGACCTCGCGCTGGCACCACATCGACTGGAGGAGAGGCAGCCGCTAACTGATCAAAGCGGGGCCTCTTCTTCTTGCGTTGTCCTTGGTCCTGGCTCCTGGGAGGTCTCTGGTCTGCAGAAGGGGTCGGAACCCTCACGGAGATCCCGAGGTCTCGCTCGACTGTCTTCGCCCGAGACACCAAGTCAGTGTACCTCGTGAAAGCCTGGGAGGTGACATGGACCCAAATGGCGCAGCTGAGACCAAGCTCGAAACGACGGCACCGCGTCTCCTCATCCATCACCAAGGCTGGGGCGAATCTGGAAAGCCTCGTGAAGCGCGTGGAGTAGTCAGCGACAGACATGGAGCCCTGCGTCAGCTGCTCGAACTCCTGCATCACGATCTGGCGCGTCGAGAACGGGAAGTACTCCTCCAGGAAATACCTCCGGAATCCCGCCCATAAAAGCTGCTCCACTCCCTCGGGGATGTCCACCGATCGGGTAGCCCACCAGTCGGCGGCGCTACCCTTCAGCATGAAGGTGGCCAGGGAGACTCGCTGGCGGTCGGTGCAATGCATGGTCGAGAAGATCGTGTCCACCTCCATCAACCAACGCTCTGGGGCAAGGGGATCCGCCGTCTGGCCATGGAACTCGGGAGGGTGGAGCTTCAGAAAGGCATTGAGGCCACTCTGATGCACTCGCGCTGCAGCCTCTAGCTCCACCTCCCTCTCCAGGGGATCCTGAACTCTCACCGCCGGAATCACCACAGGGACTGGGGGTACGTCGGGCACCACAGGCGGATCTGCCACCAAGGGGACCTGTGGAACTGCATCACGGGCCGCCCTCAGCTCCTGAATCTCTCTAGCCTGCTCAGCCAACACCCTAGTCTGGGCCTCCAGTGCCCTGGTCTGAGTCTCCACCAAATCCGCTATCCGAGCGAACGCACGCTCCCATGCAGGAGGCTCCTGCGCCGGTCCTGGCCTCACAGCCGAGGACTCTCCAGTAGCATCCTCGCCTCTGGTAGGTCCGGAAACCTCCAAAGGTCGAGAGGGACCACGTCCGCGCCGTCCTCTGCGAGGAGGCATATCAGCAACCTAAGAAAACCAGACACTAGGATCAGAACACTCATATAGAAATCCTAGGACTCATCTCTACGAAAAAGCAGACATTTGGCTCTGACAGGACCAGGCTCTGATACCAACTTTTGTCACGCCCCAGGGCGGCCGTCCCCGGGACGCGGCAAGTGTATATATGATATCAGCAGTCTATACAGGAGGTCAATAATATACTCTAAACAACACTAAAAATGACAACACAGACAAAAGCAAGGCTGACATGATATATATACACAAATAGCGGAAGCTAAAAGACTGAGTCTGTAATTCAAAAACATATTACAGACTCGATACATAATCAACTGTCCTGTGAGAGCCAATATATACAATGACATCCAATATAATACAAACAGGTGCCCAAGCACGGAAATATAATACATACAATAAAAAGGGATGCTGATAGCCTCTAACACTCGCGGAACGTGGCGCTGCTCCGCTACTGCTGAAGTCCCTCGGGGAGCTCCTCCTTCAGATCCGACTCAGTGATAACTGGAGAAAAATATGCGAGGGGTGAGCCACACGCTCAGTGAATAGCACAACCCATGCATCACAATTCATATTAACCACAAAATTATTCAAAGCCTCAAAGTGGCAGGAACTACACAATCCAGTGGGTCGCAACATCGCCGACCCACCACACCCTCACCCTCACCCTCCAATAGGTGACACGGCTATTGGGACTGACTAGGCTGTTAATCACCCTTGGTCCACCGATAGTCTCTCCTCCACTCCGTAGCCCGCTTGGTCTACTCCCACAATTCAGCACAGTCCAAAACCAAATCAGGAGGTACCTACTGATGGGAGCCCTCTGTCAGGACGGCCTTTCTAACGCTGGGGCAGTCTCTATACGGATCCAACGAAGGGAACAGAAACAGCCTACCCACACGTATACGATCCAATCGGATCCGTCGGCAACATCTTCCTAACAATTTAAATGTCATGAATTCTTGCGAATTCCTCCAGGGCGCATAACTACGATGCGGGGAAGCTGTATTATAACCGCATGGTTATAATATTCACTAAGCATGCTCATTACTAAATAACTCACATTTGATTTAAAATAAATTAAACTAAATGGGAACATGCACAGGTCAAGGCTTCCTAGCATGAAAATATGGTATCAGGATGCATGGCTCTTACACATATCCTAAGGGTGCAAGTCCCTAACATACAAGGTCTAGGGTGGCATGCATACTACATAACAATCATGCCTGCATAGATTACATATTATACAAGTTAATATTAAACTATGGTGCCCCAGGGGAGGACGATACACGCCTAAGAGCATATACGCCTCCCTACTGGGTTGGATTGTCCCACTCATCAATACCTAGGTCGTCGCGTGACTGTCCGTCAAGATCTGCAAGACAGGGCACTCGGGCTCGCGTGCCCGAGTGCCCCGACTCACTCCCGCACCCCCGGGCAGCCATGCGCACGGCCACCCGCACGCGCACGCACGAGCGCGCGTGCCCGCGCGCACCGCGCGTCTAGCCCCGGGTGCACCCGCGCGCACTGCGCCCCAGCGCAGCACCTCGCGCGCACACCCGCACGCACTGCGCCCCAGCGCAGCACCCCGCGCGCACCTCGCTCGCCTCCCCGCGCACACCGCACGCAACGCGCCCCTCCGCAGCGCTCCGCGCGCACGCTGTGCACTGCGCCCAGCGCGCCCGACCGCACGTGCCCAGCGAGCCCGACAGCACGCGCCCAGCGCGCCTGACCGCAGCTCGCCCTCCTGCGCCTGCCTGCCTGCACGCGCAGGCTCGTGCGCACTCGCACCGGTGAGCCTGCATGTACCCGAGCCAACCCTTACACCTCCAACAGCCCCCTACAACCCCCTCCAACCACCCAACAGCCATGCATAACCAAAAACACCTCCTAACATGCATCTAAAGAAGAAAATGAAGGCAAGAAACTCACCCAAGGAGAGGAAGGAAAGGGGAGGAAGAACGGCTGCTCTTCGCGCACCGATTTGCCACCTCCAAGGCCACCACCACCAAGCCCTAAAAGTGGCTGAAATCTGAGGAGAAAAGGGACCATAAGAGGGGGTCACACATGAGGGAACTCGAATCCGAGACCATAGGAAGATAGATCGGGTCCTCACCTATCTTTTCTCCTTCTAGGGTTTTTTATTTTAACCACCTCTACTAGGTCATATGGTGGAAAAAGAGAGAAGATGAGAGAGAGCTTTTGGTGGAGAAGAAGATGAATAGGGGGAGTGCAACTATACATGGGCGTGGACCTCACTTAAAGCACACACACACCTCACACACTCACTCACACACTCACCACAAGGATTAATTAGGTTAAGCTTGGTTTAGGTGAGATTTGACCCTAGTCAACCCAACCACACTAAAAACCAAAACCCATTGACCAAGTCAAAGGTCAAATTTGACCAAGTCAAGTCTCCCAATGACTTTTCGCTCGGTCAAAACCCGGATATGATTCAGAACTGTGAAATTCTGAAACGTTACCAGAATTCGATGAAATTTTTGTGGGTGGCTTGAAATGGCACCAGGACACATAATATGCAGTTAGATTTTCAATCGGAGTTCTCAAACTCAGGATGATAGCTAAAAGTCCAAAATTTTAGCGGTTCCGATCGAAAAACGAAAAAGTTGAAAAACTGCCAGAATGCTCCAATGGTTACCAGAAGGCTAAAAAGTGACACATATATAACAACCGGAGAGTACCAGACAAAAGATGAGCGCATGGCTGCTTATCAGAGCTATGCACGTACCCTACTTGCACGAATCAGTGATTGGAAGATTCACTCGATCGATCGCGGGCAAAACACCCAAGCCGATGCCTTAGCAAATTTGGCTAGTGCTCTAGAAGGGGAACCATCTCGAAAGATCCAGGTTGAGTTTTTGGGGGAACCAAGCATCGCTCAACCTGAGTTCATTATGGCGATAGACTCGGAACCCCGAGAAGCGAGCTAGATGGATCCCATCCTGACATATCTGAAGGACAACATCCTCTCGCCGGACAAGGAGGAAGCCAAAAAAATAAAGAATCGATTCGCTCGATTCTTGATCTCTGATCAAGGCGTTCTGTACAAGCAAAGCTTCAGTGGCCCGCTCTTACGATGCGTCACCCTCGTTGAAGCCAAGGAAGTGCTGGAGGAGAAGCATTCAGGGATATGCGGGAGCCACACAGCCTCAAGGTCTTTGGCCTACTGCGTATTGACCGCCGGATACTTCTAGCCGATCATCACAAAAGATTCACTCGATCTGGTGAGGAGATGTGACAAATGTCAGTGATTCGATCAGCTAATCCACCGACCTATCGGGGATTTGAATACACTTCAACGTCCTTGGCCGTTTGCCCAATGGGGGTTTGATATAGTCGGACTGATGTCCATGGCACCATCTCAGAAGCGGTTCTTACTGGTCGTCACTGACTACTTCACCAAATGGATGGAAGCTATGGCCTTGGCTAGAATTTGCGATGTTGAGGTGTGAAATTTCCTGTGGAAGGAGATTGTATGCAGGTTCGGAGTGTCGAACACTATAATCTTTGACAATAGGATGCAGTTCGAGAACTCCACCATAAGGGAGTTTTGCAAGGAGTTGGGAATAAAACATATGTTCTCTTCTCCTTGCTACCCCCAAAGTAATGGTCAGGTGAAGATCACTAATCATACCATTCTGGATGGGATCAAGAAGTGCCTCGACGTAGCAAAAGGAAACTGGGTGGACGAACTCCCCTTGGTATTATGGGCGTACCGCACAATAGCACTAAGGGCTAAAGGCAAAACTCCATTTTCCCTGGCCTTTGGTGTAGAGGCGGTAATTCCTATAGATCTCGGGATCCCAACTTTTCAGAACGGGAACTTTGAGCCACGTGCTAATGAAGAAGTTCTCACGTCCAACTTGGACCTAAGGGACGAGCAAAGCAAAGTGGCTTCTGTCAGAATGGCGAACAACCAGAACCAGATCGCTCGAAGCTACAAAAAAAGAGTTTCTTGACAAAGCTTTTAGGTCGGGGACCTGGTCTTACAAGAGGTATGCCCCGAATCTCAAAAATGATTTGATGGTAAGCTCGGACCTAGTTGGACGGGACCGTATAAAGTTGCTGGGCATGTCGGTATCGGATTTCAAAAAAAGAGGGGGGTTGTTGGGGGTGCTCCGGAAAGCCTTCCTCCCTCTCTTCCTCCTTGTCCTTTCGGGGTCTGCGTGTGTGGGGGTTCTTCGGAGGCTCGGATCCAGAGAGCTGCACCTTGGCAGGCTCAGTCGGATCGTCTCTCAGAAGGGTGATGGGTTGGTTTTTCGTTCCTGGCTGAGGCGGCCGATGGGTCCTCAAGAGGATTCAGCAGTGGTTGTGATTGCCACCTGCTTTTCTTAAAAACCAGGAAAAGTTGGGGCGGATTTGATCGCCTTCGTAGGGTAGTTTGTGGGGTCTCCGCTCTGAGACACGGATATGCTGTACACAGAGGTGAAGACAGGAATCCTCTTCTGCTTTGGGAACTTGACTAAAGGAGAATTGGGACTCAGGTGGGGGTAGAGAAGGGCCGACTAGTTGGATTTAACCGCCTGGTGGGGTGCGGCTGGCTATAAGTAGCCGCATGGGATCTGGTTCGATTTGGGCAGAACCTGGGTAGGGTTTGGTTTTGGGTGTTGGCAAAGGTTAAGCTAGGTTTAACCTGGGTTTTGGAGAGTGGATTTATGCAAGGAATGGGTTTCTCTCTCACTTTCTCTCTCAAGGGTTTTTGAAGTGGTGGGGTGGGGGGTATAGGCTTGTATTGGGAATGTGGGTTGTTGTGGATTATTGATGATGCTTGGGAATGAATTGAAGATGAATGAATGCTTAGAGTGTAACGCCCCAGGGCGGCCATCCCCGGGACACGGCAAGTGTATATATGATATCAGCAGTCTAAAGAGGAGGTCAATAATATACCCTAAACAACATCAACAATTTCAACTCAGACAACAATGAGACTGACATGATATATACACAAATAGCGGAAGCTAAAAGACTGAATCTGTAACTCAAAGACATATTACAGACTTGATACATAATCAACTATCCTGTGAGAGCCAATATATACAACGACATCCAAATATAAAACAAACGTGTGCCTAAGCACAGAATACAATACATACAATCAAAAAGGGATGCTGATAGCCTCTAACACTCGCGGAATGTGGCGCTGCTCCGCTACTGCTGAGGTCCCTCGGGGAGCTCCTCCTCCTGATCCGACTCAGATAACACTGGAGAAAAATATATGCGAGGGGTGAGCCACACGCTCAGTGAATAGCACAACCCATGCATCACAATTCATATTAACCACAATTAAATATTCAAGCCTCAAAGTGGCAAGAACTACACAATCCAGTGGGTCGCTACATCGCCGACCTACCACACCCTCACCCTCACCCTCCAATAGGTGACATAGGATATTGGGACTGACTAGGCTGTTAATCACCCTTGGTCCACCGATAGTCTCTCCTCCACTCCGTAGTCCGCCTGGTCTACTCCCACTTTCAGCACAGTCCGTCACCAAATCAGGAGGTGCCTACTGATGGGAGCCCTCTGTCAGGACGGCCTGTCTAACGCTGGGGCAGTCTCTATACGGATCCAACGAAGGGAACAGAAACAGCCTATCCACACGTATACGATCCACTTGAATCCGCGGTATTTCCTTAACTGGAAAAAGAAACCCTGGGACGGCACCATGAGGTCCCGATATAGGATATCCCGACAACCAAACAAGGAACACGGAGTACCCTAGCCCGGGTCTCAACGCTGACTTCGCAAGGCCCCTTAATCCAGAGAAGGGAGACTCTACTGGTGTCATGAATTCTTCAGAATTCCTCCAGGGCGCATAACCAAGATGCGGGGAACATATATAATAACCATCAAGTTATAATACTTACTAAGGCATGCATAAATACCATAAGTTCGCATTTAATTTAATAAATTAAACTAATAGGACACATGCATAGGTCGAGGCTTTCCTAGCATGAAAACATGGTGACAGAATGCATGGCTTTTACACATATCCTAAGGGTGCAAGTCCCTAACATACAAGGTCTAGGGTGTCAAGTCCCTAACACACAAGGTCTAGGGTGTCATGCATACTACATATTAATCATGCTTGCATAGATTACATATTATACAAGTTAATATTAAACTATGGTGCCCCAGGGGAGGACGGTATACGCCCAAGTGCATATAGCGCCTCCCTACTGGGTTGGATTGTCCCACTCACCAATAACCGGGTCGTCGCGCGACCGTCCGTCAAGATCTGCAAGACAGAGTAATCAACTCGGTGAGTAAAACACACAATTATATACAAAAATACACTAAAATACCCAACACTCAGACAAGCGTACATACGGCCCGTACGCACGCGAGTCCGAGCACCCCGACTCACTCCCGAACCCCCGGGCAGCCGTACGCACGGCCACCCGACCCAGGCGCACAGCCGCGCCCCAGCCCGCGTGCCCAGACGCACTGCCGAGCCCCTGCCCGCATGCCCGGACACGCTGCCGAGCCCCCCGGGTGCACCGCGCGCTCACTGCGCCCCAGCGCAGCAACTCGCGTGCACACCCACACGCCCTGCGCCCCAGCGTAGCACCCCGCGCGCACCACCCGCTCGCCTCACCGCGCGGACACAGCACACACTGCGCCTCTGCGCAGCGCTCCGCGCGCACGCCCCCGCACGGCCCCCTGCGCGCAGCACCCGCACGCTGCCCCGCGCGCACAGCACGCACTGCACCTCTGCGCAGCGCCCCGTGCGCACGCCCCTGCACGGCGCCCAGCGCGCAGCAACCGCACACTCCTGCTCCACCCGCGCGCACGCACGCGTCCCCTACCAGCCTGCTCTGCCCGCCCTGCCTGCCAGCCCGCCTGCCTGCCTACCCGAGACAACCCTACCACCTTCCCGACGGCCACCAATGGCCACCAACAGCCACCCAAACCACCATGAAAACCATACATACCCAAAAACACCTCCTAATCAAGCATCTAAACAAGAAAGGAAGGAAAAGGAACTCACCCAAGGAGAGGAAAGGAAGGGGAGGATGATCGGGTGCTCTTCGCGCACCGAAACACCGCCTCCAAGACTACCACCACCGAGATCTCCAACTCTGCCAAATAGGGGCTGAAATAGAGGAGAAAAGAGGGTATGAGAAGGGGTCACACATGTGGGAATTCGAATCCGAGACCACCGGAAGGTAGATCGGGTTCTTACCTATCCTTTCTCTTCTTAGGGTTTTTGATTTCCACCACTAGAACTAGGTCATATGGGGGGATTAAAGAGAGGGAGAGAGAGAGAAATTTTGGAGAAGATGATGAATAGGAGGCTTATGTTGTCGTGGGATTTCTTTATACTCACACACCCACCACACACTCTCACACCCACACTTAGATTAGCCCTAATTAGGTTTAGGCTAGGATTAGATTAGGTTTAAGTGTGGTTTGACCCTAGTCAACCCAACCACACTAAAATCCAAACTCATTTGACCAAGTCAAAGGTCAACCTTGACCAAGTCAAGTCTCCCAATGACTTTTCACTCAATCAAAACCCGGATACGATTCGGAATTCAATGAAATTTTTGTGAGCGGCTTGGAATGGCACCAGGACACATAATATGCAGTTAGATTTTCAATCAGAGCCCTCAACCTCAGGGTGATAGCTAAAAGCCCAAAATTTTAGCGGTTCCGATTGAAAAACGAAAAAGCTGAAAAACTGCCAGAATGTTCCAATGGTTACCAGAAGGCTAAAAAGTGACACATATATAACAACTGGAGGGTCCTTGGCTATTGGGCCAGGACCAGCGTAGGAGCCTCCTGCATGGGAGCGTGCTTTCGCTCGGATAGCAGATCTGGTGGAGACTCAGATGAGGGCACTGGAGGCCCAGGCTAGAGTGTTGGCTGAGAAGGCTAGAGCGATTCAGGAGCTGAGAGCGGCCGTGATGCAGTTCCATAGGTCCCCTTGGTGGCAGATCCGCCCGTAGTACCCGATGTACCTCCTGCTCCCGTGGTGGTTCCAGCGGTGGAAGTTCAGGATCGCCAGGAGAGGGAGATAGAGCTAGAGGCGGCAGCGCGAGTGCACCAGAGTGGCCTCACTGCTTTTTTGAAGCTCCACCCTCCCGAGTTCCATGGACAGTCGGCGGATCCCCTTGCTCCTGAGAGATGGTTGATGGAGGTGGCCAAGATCTTCTCGACCATGCACTGAACCGACCGCCAGCGAGTCTCCCTGGCCACCTTCATGCTGAAGGATAGCGCCGCTGACTGGTGGGCTACTAGATCGGTGGACATTCCAGAGGGAGTGGAACAACTTCTATGGGCGGGGTTCCGGAGGTATTTCCTGGAGGAGTACTTCCCGTTTTCGACGCGCCAGATCGTGATGCGGGAGTTTGAGCAGCTGACGTAGGGCTCCATGTCAGTCGTGGACTACTCTACGAGCTTCACGAGGTTTTCTAGATTTGCCCCAGCCTTGGTGATGGACGAGGAGACGCGGTGCCGTCGATTCGAGATGGGTCTCATCAACACCATTCGGGTGCATGTCACCTCCCAGGCATTCACGAGGTACTCGGACTTGGTGTCTCGGGCGAAGACAGTCGAGCGAGACCTCGGGATCCTCGTGAGGGTTTCGACCCCTTCTGCAGACCAGAGGCCTCCCAGGAGCCAGGATCAGGGACAGTGCAAGAAGAAGAGGCCCCGCTTTGATCAGTTAGCGGCTGCCTCTCCTCCAGCCAATGTTGTGCCAGCGTGGGATCCAACACCCATTGCAGTAGTGCCAATCCAAATCAGGCGACCGGAGACGCGGCGCTGTTAACACTGTCAGCGCATCGGGCATATTTCGTATAATTGCCCAGATGCTGGCCGACCCCGTGTGCTGCCTCCGCAGCAGCAGCAGCTACAGCAGCAGCCATGCCAGCAGCAGCAGCCTCAGCGTTAGCAGTAGCAGCCACAGGGTGGCCGTGTTGACCAGTGGAGGCAGCCTGCGCAGCTTGCGAGGCGTGCCCCTGCTCCTCAACCGCAGTTTGTTCAGAGCAGAGTTGCATCACTTTCGGCCGAGGAGGCGCAGGTTCCAGGTATCATGGTCCGAGGTATTGTTTTGTTTTCCCAGCTCCCTATATATATGTGTGTTGGTTGCTGTTATGTATGTGTGTGGTATCTCGAGGAGCGAGTATTGAGAGGGGTTGTTCGAGTTGAAGCGGCCGGGTTGTAGCTGTCCTGACAGAGGCTCCCATCCGTAGGTACCACCGATGCAGTCGGAGGGGTACTGATCGTGGGAGTATACCAGGTAGAGGCTACCCGGGAGAGGGTTATTGAATGATGTCGCGAGCGTGGGATCGCTCTCCCCTTAGTTGGATCCGTGTAGTACAGCCCCGGCGTTAGACAGGCTACCGGTCAGAGGACCAGGTAAGCTACGGAGCGGGGAGAGGCTACCGGTGGACCAGGGGTGTAGAGCAGTCTAAGTCTCTCCCAAAGTCCCAAAATGTCTCCTTTCAGGAGTGAGGGTGTGGATGAGGCGAAGACGCGTCGCCTCGTGACCCAGTGATCCTTGGGTTTTCAGTAGAATTAGTAGTGTTCTTTAAGGGTGATGTCTTCTTCTAGTGTTCCTTTTCTGGATTAAGGGGCCTTGCGAGGTCAGCGTTGAGACCCGGGCTAGGGTACTCCGTGTTCCTTGTTTGGTTGTCGGGATATCCTATATCGGGACCTCATGGTGCCCTCCCAAGGTTTCTTTTCCCAGTCAAGGAATACCTTAGAAGCATCAAATTGATGGTGGATTAAGTGCGAGTTTTGGTTGGAGCGTATGGCCTTTCTGGGCCACGTGATTTCCGGCGAGGACATATCTGTGGACCCGGACAAGACGCTCGCCGTGTCGAATTGGCGTCGACCGTCGAACCCCTCAGAGATTCGGAGCTTCCTGGGCTTGGCGGGTTATTGCAGGAGGTTTGTCGAGGGTTTCTCGAAGATAGATGTACCTCTTACCCGCCTCACTCGAAAGGATGTCCGGTTCGAGTGGTCCCCTGCTTGTGAGGAGAGCTTCCTAGAGCTGAAGCGAAGGCTCACCTCAGCGCCAGTTCTTACCCTTCCATCTGGGAGGGGTGGGTTCGCAGGTTGCTCCGAGGCATCGCGGTTGGGTGTGGATTGCGTCCACGATCCTGCTCACGTCATCCCGTTTGAGCCGCTCGTCTTCGAGCCGGACTTGTCATTCGTCGAGCAGCCGATCGAGATCCTGGACCGTCGCGAGAAGAGGCTCCGCACCAAGACCGTCCAGTTGGTCAAGGTGCAATGGCAGCATCGTTCCGGTGCCGAGGCCACTTGGGAGCTCGAGGATGCCTTGCGTGACGCGTATCCGCATCTCTTCCCTTCCTAGATGTTTTTGTATTTATTTTGAGGACAAAATTTCCTAAGGGGGGGAGAATGTTATATATGTGTCACATTTTTAGCCTTCTGGTAACCATTGGGACATTCTGGCAATTTTTCAGCTTTTTTCGTTTTTCGATCGGAAACGCTAAAATTTTGGACTATTAGCTATCATCCTGAGTTTGAGGACTCCGATTTGAAATCTAACTGCATATTATGTGTCCTGGTGCCATTTCAAGCCACTCACGAAAATTTCATCGAATTTCGGTAACGTTTCAGAATTTCACAGTTCTGAAGCGTATCCGGGTTTTGACCGAGCGAAAAGTCATTGGGAGACTTGACTTGGTCAAAGTTGACCTTTGACTTGGTCAAATGGTTTTGGCTTTTAGTGTGGTTGGGTTGACTAGGGTCAAAGTGCACTTAAACCTAATCTAACCTAGCTTAACCTAATCTAATTTCAAGTGGTGAGTGTGTGAGGTGTGTGTGTGGTCCCCTTTAAACCCCACGCCTAGAAATAGTTGCACTCCCCTATTCATCATCTTCTCCACCAAAATCTCTCTCTCCCCTCTCCTTATTTCCTTGTTTTGACCTAAAACCCTAAGAAGAGAAAGGATAGGTAAGGACCCGATCTATCCATCCATGGTCTCGGATTCGAGTTCTCTCAAGTGTGACCCCCTCTTATAACCCCTTTTTACCTCTGTTTTCAGCCCCTCTTTGGCTGAGAAAAGGTCTTGGTGGTGGTGGCCTTGGAGGTGGTGTTTCGGTGCGCGAAGAGCACCCGATCTCCTCCCCTTCCTTTCCTCTCCTTGGGTGAGCTTTCTTTCCTTCCTTTCCTTGTTTAGATGCATGTTAGGATGTGTTTTTGGGTATGCATGGCTTTCAGGGTGGTTGTGGTGGCTGTCGGTGGCTGTTGGTGGCGGTTGGGGTGGTAGAGCCGGCTCGGGTAGTGCGGGCTCATCGGGCCTGCGCGCACGGGCAGGCAGGCAGGCAGATAGCGCAGGCTGGCAGGCACTGGGCAGGTGCGCTGTCGGGTGAGCTGGCAATACAGGCGTGCGCGCGGGTGCTGCGCAGGGGGGCACAGTACTCGGGTTGAGCGGTTGGTGTGCGGGTGTTGCGCGCTAGGCGCCGTGCGGGGGCGCGCGTGCGGAGCGCTGCGCAGAGGGGCAATGCGTGCTGTGCGCGCGGGGCCGCGTGCGGGTGCTGCGCGCTGGGCGCCGTGCGGGGGCGTGCGTGCGGAGCGCTGCGCAGAGGCGCAGTGCGTGCTGTGCGCGCGGTGAGGCGAGCGGGGAGTGCGTGCGGTGCGTCTGGGCGCGCGGGCTGGGCTCGGCAGCGGGTCCGGGCATGCGGGCAGGGGCTCGACAGTGCGTCTGATCGCGCGGGCTGGGGCACGGCTGTGCGCCTGGGGCGGGTGGCCGTGCGTACGGCTGCCCGGGGGTTCCGGAGTGAGTCGGGGTGCTCGGACTCGCGTGCGTACAGGCCGTATGTACGCTTGTCTGAGTGTTGGGTATTTTAGTGTATTTTTGTATATAATTGTGTATTTTACTCACCGAGTTGATTACCCTGTCTTGCAGATCTTGACAAACGGTCGCGCGACGACCCGGTTATTGGTGAGTAGGACAATCCAACCCAGTAGGGAGGCCCTATATGCACTTAGGCGTGTACCGTCCTCCCCTGGGGCACCGTAGTTTATTATTAACCTGTTTAATATATAATCTATGCAAGCATGATTAATGTGTAGTATGCATGCACCCTAGCCTTGTATGTTAGGGACTTGCACCCTTAGGATATGTGTAAGAGCCGTGCTTCCTGTCACCATGTTCTCATGCTAGGAAGCCTCAACCTATGCATGCGTCCTATTAGTTTAATTTATTAATTTAAATGCAAACTTATGGTATTTTAGCATGCCTTAGGGAATATTATAAGGGGCCCTGCGAGGTCAGCATTGAGACCCGGGCTAGGATACTCCGTGTTCCTTGTTTAGTTGTCGGGATATCCTATATCCGGACCTCATGGTGCCCTCCCAAGGTTTCTTTTCCCGATAGTATTATAACCTGGTGGTTATTATATATGTTCCCCGCATCTTGGTTATGCGCCCTGGAGGAATTCTAAAGAATTCATGACACCAGTAGAGTCTCCCTTCTTGGGATTAAGGGGCCTTGCGAAGTCAGCGTTGAGACCTGGGATAGGGTACTCCGTGTTCCTTGTTTGGTTGTCGGGATATCCTATATCGGGACCTCATGGTGCCCTCCCAAGGTTTCTTTTTCCAGTTAAGGAATACCGGGAATCCAAGCGGATCGTATACGTGTGGATAGGCTGTTTCTCTTCCCTTCGTTGGATCCATATAGAGATTGCCCCAGCGTTAGACAGGCCTTCCTGACAGAGGGCTCCCATCAGTAGGCACCTCCTGATTTGGGTTCGGACTGTGCTGAATTGTGGGAGTAGACCAGGCGGCCTACGGAGTGGAGGAGAGACTATCGGTGGACCAAGGGTGATTAACAGCCTAGTCAGTCCCAATATCCTATGTCACCTATTGGAGGGTGAGGGTGAGGGTGTGGTGGGTTGGCGATGTTGCGACCCACTGGATTGTGTAGTTCCTGCCATTGTGGGGCTTGAATAATTAATTGTGGTTAATATAAATTGTGATGCATGGGTTGTGCTATTCACTGAGCGTGTGGGTCACCCCTCGCATATATTTTTCTCCAATGTTATCTGATTCGGATCAGGAGGAGGAGCTCCCCGAGGGACTTCAGTAGTAGCGGAGCAGCGCCACATTCCGCAAGTGTTAGAGGCTATCAGCATCCTTTTTGATTTGTATGTATTGTATTCTGTGCTTGGGCACACGTTTGTATTATATTTGGATGTCGTTGTATATATTGGGTCTCACAGGACAATTGATTGTGTATCGAGTCTATAATGTGTTTTTGAATTACAGACTCAGTCTTTTAGCTTCCGCTATTTGGTGTATATATCATGTCAGCCTTGCTTTTGTCTGTGTTGTCATTTTAGCTGTTGTTTAGAGTATGTTATTGACCTCCAGTTAGACTGCTGATATCATATACACTTGCCGCATCCCAGGGACGGCCGCCTTGGGGCGTGACACTGGTATCCTAGGGTAGCCATCCTCTCCTCTAGGTGGTTGAGAAATTGGGCGGTTTGGTCTCCCTGGTTGTCTTTCTCCTCCACTATTTTCTCCTGGGTGTAGGCCTCCATGGTGTGAATATGAAAAAGCCTAGGTGTGAATGAATTCAGACTTAAAGCAGTAAATAAAGCGGTAAAAGGGTGCGCAGCTGTGTGCGGCTTAAAACAGTAAAGGGGTGCGTAGCTGTGTGCGGCTTAAAGCAGTAAAGGATGTTGTAATGCAAAGTAGAGGAGGGTCAGACTTGAGGGGGAAATCCTAGTTTTCCTAGAGGGGTGATGGCATTCTAGTCAGGTTTATCAGAAGGAAGCAAAAGAGGATTACCTTTTGTTGTCTTTCACGAGGGAGGTCCCATCGTGATCGCCAGGCTTTCGGTATCGGATTTCAGAAAAAGAAGGGGGGGTTTGTTGGGGGTGCTCCAGAAAGCCTTCCTCCCTCTCTTCCTCCTTGTCCTTTCAGGGTCTGTGTGTGGGGGGGGTTCTTCGGAGGCTCGGATCCGGAGAGCTGCGCCTTGGCAGGCTCAGTCGGATCGTCTCTCAGAAGGGGTGATGGGATGGTTTTTCGTTCCTGGTTGAGGCGGTCGATGGATCCTCAGGAGAATTCAAGGGTGGTTGTGATCGCCACCTGCTTTTCTTAAAAAGCAGGAAACGTTGGGGCGGATTTGATCGCCTTCATGGGGGAGTTTGTAGGGTCTCCACTCTGAGACACAGATATACCGTACACAAAGGTGAAGACAGGGATCCTCTTTTGCTTTGGGAACTTGAGTAAAGGAGAATTGGGACTTAGGTGGGGGTAGGGAAGGGCCGACTAGTTGGATTTAGTCGCCTGGTGGGGTGCGGCTAGGTATAAGTAGCCGCATGGGATCTGGTTCGATTTGGGCAGAACCTGGGTAGGGTTTGGTTTTGGGCGTTGGCAAAGGTTAAGCTAGGTTTAACCTGGGTTCTGGAGAGTGGATTTATGCAAGGAATGGGTTTCTCTCTCACTTTCCCTCTCAAGGGTTTTTGAAGTGGTGGGGTGGGGAGTATAGGCTTGTATTGGGCATGTGGGTTGTTGTGGATTATTGATGATGCTTTGGGAATGAATTGATGATGAATGAATTCTTAGAGACCCCCTATTTATAGTGAAAGAGGTGTAGGGGAGTGTCCACTGGACAATAGATCAAAAATGGGTAATAAGGTGGTTGATTTGACCTTCCATTAGATGTTTGTTCTTTGAGAATGTCCAGGCTAGCGGGCGGCTACTCTCAAGTAGCCGCCCCCATCATAACCTGCCAAACGTCCCATCTCTGACAAGCGGTGACTTGGGTCGGTTACTAAGGTTGAACCGGCTGAGATAGGGCGGCTAAAAGGGACAATCCACCGCAATCATGCTTGCTTTATGTCCCATCCAGGAAGGCGGTTTGGGGTCGGTTTGGGGGGAGGCTACTTGAGGTTCTTTAGATTTTTCTAAGTGTTGGACTTAGGGTTTCTGGTCTTGGTTTCTAAGGGAGTTTTATATTAGATTTCCAAATGTGGTTGTTTACCAATATTACTTGAAGTAAATTTCTTTTCTTTGGACGGTCAAAATTTGGGTATCTACAAGGCTGGGTCCAAAAGGGGCTTACTATTAAGAACGAATGAATGGAGAGGCACTTATTAGACCTCATAATGTAATGCATTTGAAAAAATACTACTTTTGAAATGAAAGTTGTTCGCTTAGTTTTTATTCATCTCGTTATGAATATTGTATGTGAATGAAAGCCCGTTCGAGGTCGCGCGTGAACTTGGTTTTGGAAAGCACTCCAAGATTAAGAGGTCGTGAATAGGCCCTGTTCAGGTCGATTGGATGAGCACTCTTTGTTAAAGAGATCGCGCTGGAGATGCCCCATCCATTGATTAAGCACTTGAGTAAAAGGGATGAAAATGTGGAACACATAGGTTACACTCACAAGATGAGGTCATTAGGAAGTACAAGCTTCCCCTATGCCCACTAGGGTCTCAAAAGACCAACCTCTGGAGCTCGCAATGAAAGGATAAACAGAATTAATTCATTAAATGGGCTTAAATTCTGAAAGGGTATGTCCCTATTATCCTAACAAATAGCACTTCATCCACAAGCATACACATCATGCAAACAAATGAAAAAACAAACAGGCATTAAAAAGGCAAGTCGTTTAAGAAAATATTGTCTTTACAGAATGTCAGTCATTTTGAGACCCACCATCGGCGATCAGATCCTAAACAAGGAGAAAGAGCACTAGAGATGTGAGGGGAAACATTGTTGGATCTATCTTCATATCCTTAACGATATCCACGATTGTAGTTCTTGTTGGCACAAGTCGTCAAAGATTCTGAGATCTCCTGCATCTGATCTTTCACCGTCGCGAAGGCTTCATCTCAACCCTTCGTCAGACCGTCTTCATAAGCGGCCGCGACATCAGCTCGAAGGCCACAAATAACAACTTGTTGATCTCGTGATTCCTGCGTCAAAACTTCAACTAGCTTATCTGCATTTTCTGCTCGCAAGGAAAGCTTGGCCTAGTCGAAGGACTGAGAGAGTTTCAAGTCAAGAAGTTCTCTCACTTGCTCCTCAGCAGCCACGGCACGAGCTTGAGCAGCGGCCAACTCACGATGAGCAGAAGATTCAGCCAATTTCACAGCAAGGCGAGCCTGATTCGCAATCGCAATTTGCTCCTCAGCAACCTTCAGCGATGGGCAAGCTCCTGCGTTGTCTTCAAAAGGCATTCATCCTTCCTCGCACTAAGCTCTTGCTCACTGAGCACTTGAAGAAGAATAGAGTTCTCAAGAAAAAAAAATTGTCAGGACCCTGAGAAAGGAATAAAAGAAAAAGATTGAGCAACTTACATTGTAAATGCTCCAACCAATCTGAGTAAAGAGCGCCTCAGTTGTAGCCTGGTGAGCACATTCGTCATCGAGGAGACAACCCTTGAGTTGGGCACAGGCAATTTCCTTGTTAACATGCCTAGCCAAAGGATCGCCAAAAGGAGCACGAGTCGGCGTCACCGTTGCAGGAGCCTTCATAGAGGAAGCACCGGCATCTGTGACTGAAGGAGCCTCTATAAGGGCAGAATGAGGAACATCAGCTGCTACAACAGAAGATGCCTCCAACACTTGGCAAGAAGTACGCCCGGGCGAGAAGGAACCGGAGAAACGGTCCCAGTCGAGACGACTAGGGGCATCTCTGGAGAAAGCTCGTTGGGGAATATGTTCTCCACTACAACGGCTAGGGGCACCTCCGGAGAAATTACTAGATGGGGCATAACCCCCGTCGCCGTGACTCGGTTCATCCTAGGTGTAACAACCGATAGAGGTGCGGTCTCTACCGCCTCGGCTGATGATAACTCAGCACGATCCAAGTCAACTGTCTGGATGGCAGGACTTGAGGCCTCTATCACTTTGACTTCAGGAGAAGAGGGAACCACAACCGCATCTAGCAACAATCTAACGGTAGGACTGGTAGACATCCCTTTCCAACAAAAGCCGAAACGGGCCCTGATCCATGATCACCAGCAGCGCTTACGGGCAGATCGCCTAGGCCCCCGTAAGGAGAATTCAGGGGTACGCCAGACGAGATAGCTGCCCCTTCTCCTATGTCAACCTCCTTGACAGTTGACACCGGGTGAGAAACTTTGGACCTACATTTCGAGGGAAGCGACAATCTAGGCCTCTTCTTTGAAATGGAGGCAGACTTGGCTTTAGGGGCAGCGAGCTGTCCGGCCACCTCCTCGTTTATAACAGGAGAAGAAGAAGAAGGCGTGTCGGACTTCGATGATGTGCTAGCGGCCATCGAAGTAGAACCAGCAGTCCTTGGGGCGGGGAGATTAAGGATTTTGTGAAAATCCTTTTCCTCCTGTTCTTGGGCACGAGCGATCTGATCGAGCTTCACCACAGAAGGATTTAGGGTCTCTCGCTCGGAGTCATCTGACAAGAAAAGTTAAAATTCATTAGCCGTGATGAAGAAGGAAAAGGTTTAAAAGGACAGTCGCTTTTATGTTTACCCAATTTCATCGGACGAAGACAACGAGGCACCTTTGGCCAACCATGCGGTCTGTAGGTTGAAAATTCTCAAGAACAGGTCAGGTGCACGAGACACTGGCCCGGAGGTAGAAACATGCTCTGCTTTCCTCATATCATACAGGTGGTAGATGTCATCTACTCCGAGATCGAGGTGCAGCGAACGGTTGATGGTGACGACACACACCAAAACCCTCAGCAGGTTAGGGGAGCATTGTGTCGAATGAAGCTTAAACCGACACATGAAATCCTTGATTAATTCAGGGAGAGGAAAGGAAAGGGAACTTCTCAGCATCTGAGAAGGACACATCTAAAGCGCATCAAGGTTCTGATGCTTCATGAGATCAAAAAATTTCTCTATAGTGGGTGTAATAGTGATGGAATCAGGGATGGATAAGGAGGACCTCAACCTCTGAGCAATATCCATCGACATAGTGATGCGAAGAGAAAAATGAGAAGAAATGAAGTTTCAGAACGAAGAGGGGATTTGATTTGGTGGATTCTCTCTCTTCTTATCGGCAAGCGATGGCTACATTAAGGGGACAGTTCTTCCTCAAGAACTTCCCGTACTCATGATGAAGGCGAAAAAATCAGGATTGTGGAAGATTTGTCATTGAAATCTTCTAAAGAAATCGAGGGATAGCTGGCGTAGAAGACGAAGCGTCAGTTTCAACAGTTGTGTATCTTACGTGGTGAGTTTATGACGTATTTATCTCAAGCTTTCCATGTGGCGATGAGAAAAGACAGATCAGCAGGAAGGTCTTTGCGACCAGACAAATGTGACCAGGTAAATCCTGTTCGTGGACATAAAACAAGGCACTTCAACTCATTCAACGCAGATTAACCTATTCACCTAAGTGCGGGTTAGTCGCGGAAGAAATCGAGGTGCCTTAGTTTTTGAAGCGCTGTGGCGTGAAAATGTAAGCATGCAACGAGAAGGATAGTCTATGTTCATTTGGGACTTGACTAAAGACACGAGTACACAAGACAAGAGCAAGGTTGATCCAAAAAGTAATTTTTTATTCATTTATTGGATAAAGATTACATATAAAAACAATCTAGTCTGGGATAGTCATTTCTCTGCTCTGTCTCCTACTCGGTTCTTCCTGCGATATCTCCTCTCCCTTGCTGCTCGTTGAAGCGCGGGCAGTTCCTCGTTGCTCATCTCTCAAAAATCATGAGAGTGGTCAGCATAGCCTAGACGGTATCCGCTGATGAACTCCAAGAGATGTTCCTCCTTGGCGCCTGTGCAAGCTTCTCGGAGCTCTCACATCTACCGGTTCAAGGAAATAAGGGTAGCGTCTACTGAGGCTTGCAAATTCCTCGATGAACTGGCCAGAGGGAGATCGACATCCAGAAGACAATCCCCCAGAGTAGGAGCAGCATTCGCACCAACGTCTAGGGTCACTAGAGGCACCGTGGGTACGTAACCAAGATTTAAGTCACTGGTGGGAGGAACAGTATCCCCAAGAGGAGCAGACAATGAAGAAGAAGAAGAAGAAGAAGAAGAAGAAGAAGACGATGAAGAGGAAGAAGATCGAATAGAGGGCGGTGGCGAAGCGGTGAGATCCACCAGTGGGGTAATGGAACATGATCTAGAACCCAACTGGAGAAGTCTCAAAGAGTGTTGATGCGTCTCTTCGATCAGAGCAGAAGGATGGGGAACCAAACCCAAGCCACTGGCAGGCTCAACCACACCGGAAAGAAAACTCACCTCGGTTGACGCACGTCTCGGTTCCTCCAATCCAAGAAGATCCCACCATAACTGGTTCGGGTACCCCATCACCCGGGAGATGTCGCCCATGTTCACCTCCTCGACCTTCGGCCTAGGGGTATCCACCTTCAGACTCCTAGGACGACACAGGTGGCGATTCTTCGAGTCCTAGCCATCTAGCATCCAGGGACCCCGGACCCGAATCCGACGATCCTGCCAATCGAAGACATCGCCCCGGGACATGCCAAGAACCAACTTTGGCGCCCTAGCCCAGCGGGAGATATAGAAGGACGGGGACCGCCCCGAGGTCAAAGCCTTGACTTGATAGATCCAACGGATCTCTGTCAGACCAAGTTCAACTCCTGTCCTCCTTTCCAACGCAACCACACACATCAGGATGCGGTACACATTGGGGACGACTAAGATGGGGTGGAGGCCAAAGAAGTCAAGAAACTCTACCACCAAGTGTGCCAGAGGGAGAGAGAGACCCCCATCCTTAAAATAGCTCAGATGGAGGAGAAAAGGTCAGGGTAGAGAGTGCGGACTTCATCCTCAGCCAACTCGTTTATCGCGTAGTCTAAGGAAATGCCCAACTCTCTCTGAAGGGTTGCAGTGACAACAATTCTCTCCATGATAGTGGTTTTATCCATGGGGTGTTCAAGATTCAAAAGGAAGAATTGAGAGAAGAGGACGAGATGGGGTGAAACAATGCATCTCACCTTGCCCTTTTATACTACTGAGAGAACGCTTTGAAGAGACGACAACACTTATTCGCTGCAGATACAGAGGGGTAATCAATGCCTCAAAAATAGGTTTTCACGAAAACCAAAGGGACGCTGACGTTTGGGTTTTCTAAGGAAAGACCACAGAAGGCCACACGCCATTAAGGCTGACGCAGCAAATCAGCCATCAAATCCTCAATGGATAAGAGAATCCCGAGGAGACAGGCGACCATATCTTTGACCTCCCAAAAGGTAGAGACAAGGTGATTTTTCTGATCTCTTGCTCCCTCGACAATTCAAAAGAACAGGAGAGGAGGCATCTATGGAGGTAAAAATCTACGCTATGACACGTGTCACGACAAGGCAGATATGGGCTATCACACTTGGGGCCCATAGAACCAGTTCCGAATCCAAAAGGTCACGATGACATTCCAGGATGCGCTGGCACGATTAGATCCAAGGTCTAGTTGGACAGTCAGACACCTCGTGAAAGAATATCACCTCGAGTAGTTAAGGCACGATCAGATTAGAGGTATAGTCGGATGACCTTACTACTTGCAAACGAGCAGGGAAGACACGACTAGACAAGAGGTATGGTCGGGCGATCTTTCACCTCGCGGATATACTCAAAGAAGTAACTGACGAGTGGGCAGGCCCAAGAGCCATGAGTAGATTAAAGAAACAGTCAAAGGACCGTAACACCTGTAACTGCCAAACGGCCCATTGATTGCACAACGTGGGCACGACTTGCCTCATTAACACGCGGGGGTTTCCGTCGGAATCGCCCACTAAAAGTGTTTAATGGGGGGACGGTTATAACGGCCATGAAGTAGTGGAGGCGGCAATCTCGCTGAGGAACTACGTGTGACTTGATCCCCAAAGGGTACGTAGGTAGCCTATAAAGATGTCGCGAGATAGCACTCTAAAGGCACAGTCAATATCAGGTTCAGTCAAATTCAAGTTACCAAAGTTTTAACCAAAAAAACAGTCCTTTTGAGTTTTAACCGCAAAATCCAAAAAGTTTAACTGAAGGGGGAAAATATCCTCCTCACTCTACAAATTGGATCTCCATCATTAGGATTATAATCCATAATTCATGGTCATAACCCTGAATTTGCAGGAAAATCTGTCAAATTGATTTCTACACAACTTTGTTTTGATAAATTATTTTCTCTTTTTGAAGGAGGTGGCGATTCAAATTTTGACTTTCTTTTCAAGTATTTACCCATAACTATTTTAAAAAAAGATATAAATCTCTATAATATTCATATTTTAATCAAACAATAAAAAAGACATAATGAGACAATAAAAATATAAAACAAGAAAGAGAAGCTCATTACATTTTATAAAATTCTGGAGATCTTGTAATGTTTTTAAATGTGAATTTGTTTGTATTTCTTGAATTAGGCGTGATTCGGTGATTGGGGGATTTTTTTTGTTGGTTCGTTAGGTAGAATATGTGTTGATAGATTTGATGTGTTGATAAATTTAAAATGTTTTGTGATGTGAGTTTTACATAATTGATTTGTCCAACGAACACACAAAAAAGAAAGAAGTAAGATGGGGTCTGAAAGTGGATTGGAGGAATCTTAAGCCTTTATGTGCAATGAGCAATGGATGTTTGCAATTATGGGTTCTTTTTAGGGGATAAACCTAAATAAGAATAGGAATTGGGACAAGATTTGTATCTATTACGTTTGGTTGTCAAAAAGAAGACAATCTAAATTAGGTTTAGTGAATGAATAACATAATGAGAACCTATAATTGGGTTTCCAAGTAAAACTTTTAGATTACAAGCCAATTTTCAGAGGCCAATTTTGGGTTCCTAACCAAAACGTTTGGGCTGATGAATGAAGAACAGAATGAGAATTTGCAATTGGGGTGGTATTGAGGGGGAACGAGAGATATTGAATGTTATGCCTGTGTCATTTAGAGCCTTATTTTTTTTCGATCGGAGTCGCTAAAATTTTAGCTTTTAGCCACCTGTTGGAGTTCGAGTACTCTGATTGAAAATCTAACTGCATATTATGGGTCATAGTACGGTTTTGTACTACCCATAAAATTTTTATCGAATTCCGGTATCGTTTTGAAAAAAGTATGCAGTTCCGAACCGTATCCGGGTTTTGGTCGATACTGGATTTTCAAAGGGTGACTTTGACCAAGTCAAATGAAGACTTTGACCAGTCAAGGATGACCTAGAAGTCAAGGGGTTTTGTTTGTTTCCTTGGTTGGGTTGACCTAGGTCAAAATCCACCAAACCCCTTTTCGTAAATTAATTACCCCTCTTTTCTCTCCTTCTCTCTCCCACCCTTAGGAAATCCATCCGAGCTCTCTTTTGCTCCCCTTTTTCCTTGTGTGTTCTAGGTGAGAAAAGAAGGAGAAGTCAAGGAGAAGAAGAGGCACATGAAGGAGGTGGATCAAGTACTAAAGATGATTAAGGTTTCTGTGGGTGCATCTATTGTGTTGTTCCCTCTTCTTCTTCCTCCTCCTCTAGCTCTCTCATGCTCCCTCTCATGATCCCCCCAGGTTTCAGCCATCAAGAAGAGCACCCAAGCTGAGGTGGTGGTAGTGGTGGTGGCGGTCGAGGTGGTCAAGGGCGTGCTTGTGAACCCCCACATCTCCCCCCTTCCCTCCCCGCCCTTGGTGAGTTATTCTTCCCTCTTCCTTGCTGATTTGTAGCACATTTGGGTGTGTTGGGAGGTCATACATGCTAGGTAGTTGGGTAAGGGTGTGTGAGGGGGACTGGGGAGGGGTTAAAGAAGGCTGGAGGCGCGCGCAGAAGGGCGCAGGCGAGTGCAGTCGGGCCCGCAAGCGGACGCATGCGCGTGCGCGCGGGAGTGCGCTGGGTGTTGGCGGGCGCGCGGGGCAGCGTGTCTGGGCGCGCGGCAGGGCGTTAGCAGGCTCGAGGGCGCGTGCGCGCGTGCGTACGCATGCGGAGCCACGCGTGTGGCTGCCCGAGGGCTAGAGGAGGTGCTGGGGCACTCGGGCATGTGTGCATGGTGCGAGCTCGTATGCATGCATGTCTAAGTCTTTAGTATTTCTAGTAAATTCTAAGTGTTTTAAATGTGATTTTACTCACCAAATTGGATACCCTTGCCTTGCAGATCTCGTCGGATGGGATGCGCGATGATCTGGGTATCGGTGAGTGGTTCGATCCTACCCTTCGGGATGCGCTTGATGCACGTAGTCGTGCATCGCACATCCATGGGGCTTCTTTGCACCCTAAATATGCTAGATATTTGCATGATAGGCCTGTATAGCTCGTATATTGCGTAGAACCCCCTTTTCTACCATAGACTTGCCTATGTATCATATTCATGTGTGAATTATTATGTATGCATACTCCCTTCATGTATGGGCATGTGTGATGTGTGTTTTCATGAATGTATAGAATAAGCATGCCTTAGGTAGTCCCTATGAGTGATACTATCATATAATTGGAATATCCAGCATGATTAAGTCTGGGTTAATAACGGGCACATGCCTAATATTCCCTTGCGATAAGACTCGAGGGCGTGGTGTAGTTGTTGCGCCCATGCTAATGGGGCAAAGCTATGACCAACTTCAAGAGATGATGAGCACTCTCTGGCCCTCTCCCTATTGTCATGAACTGAGTAAGTAGATGCGATTTCCTACTCGACTCAGGTTCGTTTGGAATATTTTCATGCACCTGTTAGTGCGCGAGATCGCGCTTGACCCTTCCCTTTTAAGTTGGTGATATCCAACGCATTTTAGGATATACCTTGTATGCTTATATGCTGCATGAGGTATGCTTGTATGCTAGTATGCTTGTATGAGGTATGCTTATATGCTTGCAAGCTTGTATGTATATTATTTAGCCATGCATGATGTGTATGTTGCATGATTTGTTGTTTATGATGTAAATCCATGTTAAGGGACACCCTTATAGTCAATTATTAGGTGATCGTGCATATGGTTCATGCACATAACTAAGATATAATTCTCCTGTAATATATATATGCGCATGTTAAAACTAATTAGGCCTATCTGAAATAGGCATGGGTACGATCCGCTGTCGGGATGTACTTCATTAGTTAGAGCGCGAGTGATGAATCGCCACCCTGCATCCGTGAGATGCACTTGAATGGAATTCAGGAGAATTCATTTGTTGTATCGGTTTTGTTAAACCGGTGGCTATGGCATTAAGTTAGGCCTACCCGTGCAAGGCGCGTATATGAACCGCCTGTTGGGTTATATGCCTTGGGCTTATTTTTGTGTGTCGCATCCGAGCGACGCACCCGTGTGGGAGTACAAGAGTATCCGATATCATCGATATGTGATTATCGAGCGTAGTTGACTTTCCCACAGGGTTCGCTTTGCGAACGTGGGGTGCTTCCTTCCGACATCGTCGTGCGTCGAAACACCCCAGCGTTGAAGCTGTCTTGTTTGGGTGCCACCACTTATAGGTGCTACCGATGCGTATCGAGGTACACATCTGGCTGATGTACCGATCGTGGAAGGCCGACAGGTAGAGGCTACGCAGGAGAGGGCTATCTTCGAATCCGTGTTGAAGCTACTCGACGTTAAAGCTGTCCTGACAGAGGGCTCCCACCTGTAGGTACTACCGATGCGTTCGAAAAATGTACTGATCATGGGAGTATACCAGGTAGAGGCTACTCGGGAGAGGGCTACTGGATGATGAAGGGTGTAGAACAAAAGGTTTTCTTCCAACAATCCGGTGTCACCCTTAGCGGTGAAGGTGAGGATGAGGTGAAGTCACGTCGTCACGTGACCCATTCATTTTCCGTCCGTTCTCATAGTTGTTAGGTCCGGTTACGTATTGATGTTCAAGGACATTGTTGGGTAGTTATCTCGATGTAGATGATCCAGTAGTGTTGTGTAGACCAGTAATTCTGCGTCTCTTCGACCAACGGTATGGTCAAGAGTCCCAAGAGTCTCCCTCCAGGAGTGAGGGTGAGGGTGAGGTTGGTCGCGCCGCCGCGTGACCTTGTTATCCATTGGGTTTCCACCCATGTTTTTCTTGAAAGGAAATTGCCTTAACATTAAATTGTTGTGATGGTGATTGATTTTTAGCCACTCACTGAGCTTGTAGCTCACCCCTCGCATACTGTTTCTTTTCAGGGGCAATGTTGGGCGTGGGGCTGGAGCTTCCCGGTGGCGAGGTCTTATGTGCGTGGAACGTTCTATCCGGCGGGTGGCAAGTGCGAGGTTGTCAGCAGTCCTAGAGTCATTTTATGTATTGTAAATCGGCACAGGGTGTATTTTATTTGGACTAGACTTGGCTCTCACAGGACATTGATTGTGTATTCGAGTCTGTATTGATATTTTTGGTTTGCAGACCTATTGATATTTTTATGCTTTCGCTTTTCAGTTGAGTTATCAGTTATCATTGCTTTGCCAGCTTGTGTGTTATTTATTGGAGTCATTGTTGACCTCTTGTACTTGATAGCTGATACTATATATATTGCCACGTCTCGGGGACGGCCGCCCTGGGGCGTGACATTGAGTGCACCAAATCGGATGGCTGAAGAAAATATTTGATGGACTTACTTGAAGTTGAGGATATTTGGGTAATTCTTAAATTTAATGAGGGTGTTTAAGTCTTTTTTGGTATATAATAAATTAAAAAAAAAATTGAGTGGGGCCACCCCCACTCGCCCCAACGTGGCTCCACTCTTGTTATAAGATATATCTCTTCATTTCGAATTGGTTGGACTTATTTTTAAGAAATGTAAATTAATAATGAGGTATATAACTCACCTAAGAAGGTATATACTCATTCGATAGCTATTGGATGACTAAAGAAATATATAAGACTGCATTTAAGGCTGTAAGAGGACTATGTGTAACAACGCCCATTTCACTTATCTTCTTTTGGCACTTCATCAACTCTCTTCCCCTCTCTCCCCCTCTCTTTCTCTCCTCTCCGTGTGCCCTCGTTGTACCCTCCTCTATTGTCATCCTCCCACACCTTGCCATCATTGTTGTTCAAGAGAATTGGGATATGGTGGGGAAAATGCTTTTCAAAACCATAAAAACACAAGTGATTTTTTTTCAATTTTTTTTTATAGAGATGAGTTTTTAAAAAATGTATGATGGGAATGAACACACCCATTTTAAAATGATTGATGATGGTTTAACTAAACTACAAACAAAATTAATTTTAAGAATAATGTTAGGAACAGTTCTGTATACAATTCACACATATTAATTTTTTAAAAATAACAAAATCTCATCTAATAAAATATATATATTAACAAAAAAAATTACATACTGTTTTTATTTTAATTTAAATGAAATCAATTTTTGCTACTAAAAAAAAAAAAAAGGGACAAGAATGAAACATAATGACAGTGATGCACAAACCCTCCAAATAGACTTTTATTTGACTATAAGACCACAAGTAGACTTTTATTTTAAAAACTCTTTTAAACAATGTCCAACTTTCCTTGAAAACCCAACCAATTTTCTACTCCACTATTAAAACAGCCATCACACTATTTGACTCCGACGAAACAAAAGGACCAAAAAGAAAAAACAAAGGCAAAAAAAGAGAAAGCTGAAGAAACCAGTCTCACCCACTCTGATATCACTCTTTCCAGTAGTACTTTTACTGTCTCTGTCTGTCTGTGACCATCCGTCCCCATCAAAGAAAGAAATGAGGAAGGAGAGGATGGGCCTAGGGTTTGGCCTCAACCTCCTCCTCCTCCTCGCCATGGTCGCCACCAACCTCCTCTCCTTCTACCACCTCCTCTCCATCTCCACCACCTCCCCCACCACCCCCTCCGACCACCCCTCCCCTCCCGTCCCCGACCACCTCCTCCGCCAACTCTCCACCATCCGCGCCACCATCAACCACCTCACCCGCCTCCACCCCCTCTCCCCTCCCTCCACCACCACCTCCCCCTCCTCCAAATCCCCTCCCTCCGATCTCCTCCTCCACTCCCTCCTCCTCCCCATCGCCACCGCCTGCCACGACCACCCCGACCTCCTCCACCGCTTCATGAACTACACCCCCTTCTCCCCCTGCCCCTCCCTCCCCCCCTCCCTCCCCGAATCCCTCATCCTCCGCGGCTGCCACCCCCTCCCCCGCCCCCGCTGCTTCTCTCGCACTCCCCCTTCTTCGCCGCCCTCCCTCCCCTCCGATCCCTTCCCTTCAACCCTCCCCGACTCATCCGTCCTATGGTCCTCTTATGACTCCTCCTCCTCCTCCTGCAAGAGCTTCTCCTGCCTCAACCCCTCCCTCGGCTTCGACATGCGGTCCGAGTCGTACCGCTTCCTCAAATCCTCCGACCTCGACCTCTCCGTCCCTCAGTTCCTCAAGATCGCCGCGGGACTCTCTTCCCCGATCCGCCTCGGCCTCGACGTCGGCGGCGGGACCGGCACGTTTGCTGCGCAGATGAAGAGGCTTGGTAATGCCACGGTCGTCTCCACCACGATGAACCTCGGCGCGCCGTACAGCGAGGCGGTCGCCGTGAGGGGGCTCGTGCCGCTGCACGTGCCGCTGCAGCAGAGGTTCCCTGTTGCGGATGGGACGATGGATCTCGTGAGGTGCGGGCACGCTGTGAACCGGTGGATCCCGGTCCCCGCGCTGGAGTTCTTGATGTACGACGCGGATCGGCTGCTCAGGGGGGGTGGGTTCCTCTGGATCGACCATTTCTTCTGTAAGGGAGGGGATCTGGAGAAGGTGTACGCGCCGATGATTGGGAGGTTGGGGTATAAGAAGCTGAAGTGGGCTTCGGCGAATAAGACGGATGCGAGTGGGTTGAAGAATGGGGATGTGTACCTCACAGCTCTCTTGCAGAAGCCTGCTCTGAAGTAAAATGGGATGATTTTACAATCAATTGTCGGTGAGGATTTTTCTTTATGGCATTATTAGTTTTGACAATTTCATGTTCATTTGTTGTGAAAGAATGCATACCTGCTGTATTATTATGTGATCTAGTGTTGTAATTTAGTGTTTCAACCACTGAGAGAAAGAATACTAGAGAGAGAACAAAATGGGCACCAGACAACAAGGGGGTATCATTGATGTTATGAATTGATGTGTTTTAGTTATGTAGTTGGAAGAATTCGTAATCGAAAGCCATGCTTTTTTGTGCTTTTCAAAATTAACAGCAGTATTTGTTAAGTGGTGGGATGAGCTTTTTTTCCTATTTACTGCAGTCTTATCTTTGTTTTGAGGCTTGAGCTTAAACTTCCAGAACAATCTGAATTGTCCAGATCTACCATCCTATGTAGCTGATTTCATCCTATCATTTTCTGGATCATCCCATATATCCTTTACTACACATAGAAAACCGATTGAAAAAGAAAAAGAAAAGAAGACTACCCCTCTGAAATATTAATGGACATTAGAAATGGCTGCAATGTACGTGATTTTTACTTGTCCTCTCTGGATGAACACTACATACCCTGAACTTGCCTTACCATTATAACAAAACTATCCCCGTATATATACAAGGAGCCTACAGTAATGGGTAAAATATTGTATTGGTCATTTGATCTGTAGGTTATGGGAAAGAGGTCAGATAGAGCACTGTTGTATTGGTCTCCATGCATGACCAAATGGCTTTATGTGATTTCTATGACAGGAAGCACAAGATTATAGCAGAATAAGATTTTATGATACATAGGCTGAAATTGAATTGTTCTAATAAATATCTGAATGACTATCTATGTTCTTGACCGTGAAATAAGGGGGTTTAATCCATCATCTCCTAATTTACGCATGTGATACTCTGAAGGATCATGATATCAAGGTGGATCCCATCCGGTTATCATACGCTGCACATTTTGCGGTCTCAAAAGGCACAGGACAGTAGCATCTGATGTAGCATTTAGATGGCTGTCCTATATTGTGGGTGTGAACTGTGAAGGCATTTAGTTTCTCAGAAATATCATTGTTATTGTATTAGATTATCTGATTGTCAACCATAAGGGATATATCAATTTGAAAACTTGGTGTTGTTTATATAAGATTATAAATCTCATTGTGCTTACAGACTGAATCATAATATAGCCAGATTTAAGGATTGGGTAGCATGTGAAAAACATTATTCTTTTATCGTTACCTATAACCTTTATAGTTATCAAATGCCCAATTGGAGTTGGATACATAGCTTTATGAAATTGAGGAAGCACTGATAAAACTGATCGTTACAAGAAAGGTGATGAACCTTTATCAAGTTTTTGGGCCAATTCCCCCTTCACACTAACAAAAAAAAAAACAGAGATTCTTGCCGAATCCAAGCTTGCTCGTTGAAATCATTCAGTTGATTTCAGTGGTTGATGTCATATCAATTGATAATAGAAAAACGGTGTTACCTTGGCAGAGGGAGAAGCTATCATATGTTCAAGTGTCTTCAAGTGTAACATGAAAACCTCCAAAAATTATAGACATGAGAGAGCTTTCATACGTTAGCCTAGTAATTGAAGTACCAAAAAACACCAAGGAAATCAAAATTGTCAATAGTATGTTGAGCAGCAAGATTTCTGTGATGTACTACAGATCTTGCAGGGTATTTGTTCAAATCTCATCTTATGGTTATTCTGATCTTTATTTCAAAATAAATAAAAAGGTTCTTCTTATTTGTGTGTCACATTTCCAATCAGATATTATTGAATTAAAAACAATAGTGTTTTCCTTATGTAAAACAGAATTTTACCTTGGCTCCCTGGTTAGCATTGCAATTCCAAAGATGAAGATCTGCATTCCAATTCAACAATACTACATCAAATTTTTTATAATTGCACAACAAACCGCTTACATATAGAATTTGCAGGTGGAGACATGCTTGTAATTGTATTAAAAAAAAAGGCAATAGATCTGATCTAAACTTTCTCACCATCAGGCATTAAATTCACTTTTTTTTGAACCCACAGTTATTCTTATAGTTGTATGGATAGAAACAGCATCTACTACATTGTAAAAGTATGCGATGATGAATCCATCTGGTGTATTGTATTGCATCACAGAAGGTGATATTGGGTTGAAATTTCTGGGTAGTGGTAGAACAATATGTAGTAAGATTTTGCCATGTGGACAGTCTACATCCAGATTTCTTGTTGTGTCATGTTCCATTTAATTTATAAATGGTTGATGGGAATTCGATCGCATGAGAATGAATGAGCCCAAGTGTGTCTTTCTTTCTTGCAGAATGAAATGATGAGTGAAAATGTTCTGCAACCTTTCTTCGTCTCCCATCACTGGAAAGCACTAGTGCAGCCATGGTCCGCGGATATACCTGTAATGTATGCATTGATGATAATGTTCAGAGTATCAAAGCTAGCTTTTGATGTGAGAGGTGTAACTTCATGTTTGTTTATGGAAGATCTTCATTTCAATATTTGTTACTAATGGATATAGATGAGACCTCATCAGTACGTGTATAGATGGGTGACAAGTGTTGATCAAAGACTACTAATGGAATTCTCATCAGTATGCATTGGTATGAAACTTTCTGTTTATTGTTTGAGGTCCTTGTAGGATTTGGCTTTAGAACCAATGGAAACTTTTCGATCCACAGGAGAATAGGAAATGGAGAAAATTATAAATTTTAGAATGAATGTTATTAACCAAAAGTCTCCTTCAATAATTATATAATGAGGCCTTTTTTATCAACTAATGACTACAAAATAAGTTTAAAAACTTCAATGTTGGTGGAGAACATTTGGGAGTCAGTGGTGGTGTTCATTAAGGATTGGAGTCGATTTTGTGCTGGAGCGAGATGGGTTTAAACTAATTACTGAAGAATAGTGTTTTAGGAGTGTGGGGTTAGGTTGGTGGTCACTGAAGTAATCTCCTCTGCTGTTTGACCGACCTGAGTATGTGGCTTGTTGTTTATGTTGTTTTCCTTGTTGGGAACTCTCTAATTCCGGATGCCTACTACTTTCTTAAAAAAAATCTTCAATGTCAACTCTTTTAGGATTATTTGAAACAATTATATTTAAAATTTGAGTTTTAGGTTCTATTTTTCTTTCCTTTCCTTCGGTTGCAAGTTTAACATAAAACGGGTTAGGATGGTGGTTACCAAATTTTTTTTCCAGTAACTTTTAATGTAGAGAGACAAAGTATTAAAAAAGGTTACCATTGAAGAATGGAAAATGTTACACTTCATCTTTTACACTCTAAAACGCAAACCATACATGTTTCATTTTTTTAAATAGTAAATATCGTCTAACGAGATATATGTTTTGATAAAAAGTGTATATGACTTTATTTTGAATTGAATGAACTCATTTTTAATAAGAAATTTAACGATGCATATGCTTCACTGGATTTCTAATGAGAAAATAAGACTGTATTTTAAATTGTAAAAATGACGCAATATAATAGCGTCCTTGAAGAATATAAAGATCCGTTTTACAAGAGCTTGGGTCGGGCTGGTCCGTGAGTCTGGCTCAACCTGTTTGTGGGCTCAGGTAGGACAGGTTGGGTTTGCAGATTTCAAACCAAATGCTGATGTCTACTCAGGTAGGACAGGTTGGGTTTGCAGATTTCAAACCAAATGCTGATGTCTACCGCAAACACTAAACTCAACCTTAAGCTTGAACTCTAATGTGTTTATTCAAATTTTAAATTTATAGAATTATCATTACACGTAAAAATACATGTGTCTGAAAAACGGATATGATTTCGTTTAACAAGTAAACCCAAAAAGTCCATGACAGAAAAGAAGACAATTTGGTGATATAGTCGGAGTACCACAATTGCTCGCACTTTCTAATCCTTTCGGTTCAAATCGCATCTCTTACCTAGGATTTACTGGATTCCTCTTGAATAACAGGCAAATATATTACCATATGAATTGATAAGCTTCAATGTCATTGTCATGGTCTTTTTCATTCAAACACAAACAGTACTTCCATTGACCTCCATGGTTCACAGCTACCAAAAGAGAGATTTCACTTTGGGTACCTCTAATTGCACCACTCATGCAGGTGTCCACTCCTATTTTTGCACACCTACCAAAAATTTGTTCCGTTCTTTAAACACTTATTATATTTAAATGAGATGTTAAATTTTAGTGCACACTCACCCAATTGAAAACCATTTCAAAACATCAAACCCTAGCTGAAACTAACCGCTCCCCTCTCGCCGTCAACGCTCATCATCTGTCTGGCACTCTCAATCGCCGTCATCAGTCGAGCCGTCCGGTGGTCTCCCTAACCGTCGACCATCATGCCGTCCCATGCTCTCCCTCCATCGACATCTCCTCTCAATCAATCATCTCTTTTGTGACCACCTCTCTTCATCGTATCGTCCTATGCTCTACCTCTATGTCCTGTGCTCTTTTTCATGAGCTGATCTCATATATTTATTGATAGGATTACATATTCTATTTTCATTTGAACTTGTATAATATTGAGAGTTATGTGTTAAAGGTTTTTTTTTGCTTGATTTTAAGTTTTCATTGTTGTATAGAGTTTAATTCATGTTTAATATTCAGATCTAAGACTAGATTCATACGAGAATAATTAATTTTGTTTGAAGTTACAAAATTGTCCAAAAAAATTGAGGAATGAGCTCTTTTTGCTAGTAATGACATTGCTAATGTCACGATATATCACATCCGTTGCCACTTATATTGTCGACGGTGTCCCAGAAAATTGAATGAATATTCAGACAACCGTGATGACATTGAAACTGTCTAGATAATTTCACTTTGTTGATAGTTATTACGTCGAGAAACACTCAGGAAAAAAAACATTTAAAGGTACTGATTGATGCGTCGACTAACCTTGTGTCGAGGTATTCTATTCCACTCGACATCGCTTATGTCGAGGGTTCAGAAC